>JAWZYU010000001.1:93307853-94507853 GCA_038380435.1 Ryuthela nishihirai
TTTTATAAATTAATCGAAATGAATTTCACTGTGATTCCACTAATTCTTAAATCACATTATGTCCCTTTCACATTAAAAGTGATTTTCCGGTAAACATGTTTTAAGTTAAGCTTAATTTCGGCGTTAACTTTCATGTTATCATGTCAAGATGATTTTTCACAGATTGTACACGAGGGAAGATTATTGAGCACTTTCAGCGCGAAGAGTTCCACTTCAGTAGTGTGGTTTTCGATACATATGCAAATAGTGCAAACTAAAGTAGTGTCAACTCAAGATATGTAGTATACTTTAAAAGGTAGGTGCCATTTTGAAAAATAGGGATAATTTTATCCGTATATTAAAACACCTAATTTCAGTTACTCTAAGCAGTGATAACTATAGGGAGTGGCGTGACAAAAAATTTAAAACGGGTAAAGTTCTCACTTACCAGGCGACGATGAGCTGCACAAAAGTGGGCGTGACATTCAAATTTGCGAACGCTTAAAAATAATAAAGTATTTTTCCTTACAATATCTAAAATTTTGACTAAGGGCGTCTGAACTTCCAAATTAAATCCAGCAGATACTCACCTGCCTCTAAGTAAATTTATATTATGCTCCTATTATATTCTTTACGAACTTTATATATAAATGGCACTTTTTTTAATTAATTGTGTCATGCCCAACTCCGGTTGATAAGACGTCAGGGAAAAAACAATAAAAAAGTGGAAAGGGGGAAAATGGCATTGTGTGAACTGTAGGGGCCGCACACGGCATTCCGCAAACACGAGGGCCAATAAATGCAATAACCTTTCTTCCAAAATGGATACTTCTAGAGTGGGGAACCTTTTCATCTACCGTGTCTCGGGGTTTTACAAAATGGGACACATCACAATACTAAAGTTTCCCGGTAAACACATGTATTTAATCTGAATTTTCTCAAACATTGCTAGAGTGGGCAGTGATGACCTCAGTGGTGACGAACAAAGCGTTTCCCACATCAGCTTAGTCCAGGTTTGGCAATGAACTGTCAATTTACTCGGGGAAAAATGGGGACCAAATTTGGCAAAATGCCTGAACCTCATTCTTTTCAGTACAAGTGCGGTGTAGAGTCCTAATACGACCCCTGCTGTTCACACTCCAATCACTGAGGTAGCTTACACAGCCAATTCCGTCTGTCAGGCTTGTCTCATCAATTGTTGCAGGAACGGCGAGTCAAATACGAGGCATACTTATCCCCAGAGGTAAGCTCTAGGTCCTAGGTCATTTGACATTTGTCGGAACCCATTCGGGGCTCTGTACGAGCAAGGGAGATGACTGCACGTTATCGTGTCTGAGGAACGAAAAACGACTTTTTTGCAGACAATGGGCTAAATTGCCAGGTCACAAGTACCCCGAAAGTTCAGAGAATTTTGGGCGAGATGACCCATTGGATAGCTGATGGGAATATACAGACCAGTCGCGATTTCTATTTTTATAAGTGTCAAAAGAAAAATTCCATTTAGCTGTCAGACCGTTGTTGGTGACGAATTATCAGTGCGTTTTTCGGAAAGGACGTTATCGAGTGCGACATGTTTCAAGTTCATAACAACTGTAACTGTCAGGATCGAAGAGCTCAGCTGGTAAAGTATACATTCCCCGCCTACCCCTTATTATCCGCACCTACAGGAGCAGGTAAATTCACGCCCTTTCTTGTGAATTCCATTTTTGTGGAATTCAATTCTTGTGAAATTCCATTTCTTGTGGAATGCAGGATAGAACCTACACTCCACGAGAATCAGCTCTTCTGTACTGATTAAACAACTGAACAGGGTCGATAGGAGAGCATACGGAGCACAGGATGCCCCGTCTGTAAAGAAGGTTATAAACAATGAGAGGAAAACTTCGAAGTTGAGTCTGCTCGACAAGCTTACTCTGGAGGTCAGCGCTGGAGATCCTACGCACCGGCGCTAGGTATAATTTGTAAAAAGGCGGAAATCGAGAAACGTGCAGAGAATAGTAATCTCTGGCAGTGAAATTTGATATTTATCTCAAAAAAGGAATAAATTGTGTTTGTCATCGTTATTTAAGATCAGTGGTTCGAGTCTGATTTAACCAAGTTACCAGAAAACAGTACTATTTCTTCAAATTCATCTGAAACTTGTATATGCAGCCCCACGTCCGACACTGCATACCACTCGGCAGTTGAGTTTACGACAGAAACATTTTAATCAACTTAGTAAAAATCGCTTTCAAAACGGGTTGATATATTTTTAGAATAAACAAGAAAGACGAAGTGTTTGTACTTTGTCGCGATATAAAATGTATTTCTTATTCTGGGTCATGATAAAAAAAAATGTTTGAAAAAGAAGCACATCTATATTGCTTATATATGCAGATGAACTAATTGCGCATATATTTGCTTGTAACGTGATATTTATATCCAAAAAAGTAAGAGATCGTCTAGGTTAAAATAATGAGTATTCAATTTATATCTTTAAAACAACAGTAAATCTATACAGATTAAATTTCTTGGGAGAAAAACTAGATGATTTTAAATCATTGTGAAATAGCGATAGAATGTTCTATATTCGTAATATTTTAAAAATAATCCTAGAGTAAGAACTTGAAAAAATACGCTTTTAACTCATTTCCTAAATACATAAAAGTACGGATTTGAAGTATTTGGTTCAACAGAGGAGAAAACTTCATGCATTTTTTTCCACGGGTGGAATCACATACCTTAAACTAAGGATTCTCAACGTGATATACGCAGTAAAAGTTTTTGGTGTACGCCGTGAGAGCTCAAAGGTCGCTAGATATATGTTATATATATATATGTTTTATTTTATTCCCTTTGTCATAATATAACTATAGTTTTATCTATCTATACAAGTGGTACGCCAGTTACATACACATTTCCAGGGGGTAAGTGAAGCATAAAAGTTTGAGAACCACTGCCTTAAACCATTAAATCTACGATAATAATTCTTTTACAGTCAGCAATTAACTCTTAGAGTAGAAAGTTTTTTTGCATTATAAAGGGCATAAATATCTAAGTGAAAAAATGCCTAAATTGCAATATGTTTCAAATTACATTAAATTTGTGTCCTTACTATTTATTTTAACATTAATTATTCTGCTTTGAAGAGAAACTAGACTTTTTAATTTTTTTTAGAATAAGTACCTACCCAGTTTCAAATACAATATCGAATAACCGACTGCACCCATGAAAAATAAAATATTTTACACTTACCATTATCAATAATATTGCGCAGATAGTAAAATTATTTTTAACATTGCAGCACATTGTTCAAATGTTAAGAGCGATTCCGTTAGTTTGGTTATGCTTCCCATATGAATAATTATAGATTAGCAAATAGAGTTATGAATAATGTGCCTAAAGGCCTCAGAAAGATGGTAGAGACCTAGAATGAAATGAGAGGACATGTCAAACAGGACCTTGCTAGAATTGGTCTACAATGACCAGGTGCGTCAGATGTAACTCAGGGTAGATGGGTTTGGCGAACAAAATTACGTAAATGTAATATGAACAATACATCATTTTCAGTATACTGAAACGGAATATGCACATACAACAATGGAAAACGAGACTGTGTTACAACATACCACTCGAAAGTATCGGGATGAGAATTTCGTCACTTACGACTTCGAAGGATGAAGTTGAAATGAAAAAACAGAATTCTATTTCTTCCTTGCTTGACTGTGATTATGTACCAGATAGTTTAATATCTAATTGTAGTTTGGATAATCTGTGTATAGAAGAAAGAGATTAATCGTAATCTGTGAGCGTTGGTAGTAAGAAGTGTGGTTTTGGAAATACAGGATGTCCATAAAGTCTCTTTACAATTTAAAAAATTTATTACAAAGGCAATTGATGACATATCTTAATCAAATTTGTTCTATGTACTAAGTGGTTATCAAAGTTTTTAATCACATTGCATTTGTGTATTTCAGGTATCACGTTGATGAAAGAGGTATTTTTTAAAGAAACTCTAAAAAATGGCTACTCCTCAAGAGAAGGCACAATGTGTATCGTGGTTTATTGAAACGAAATCGGATACGCAGACTCAGCGAAACTACAGAACTAAGTATGGAAGAGATCCACCGTCAGGTCCGTCAATTATGATTTTCACAAAAAATTTATGGAGACAATTACAGTGTTGGATAAAGGGAGGAGTGGACGACCAAGAATATCTGAGGAAAACATCGATCGTGTAACACAAGTCTTTAGTCGATCTCCCACAACGTCCATCCTTACTGCTGCCAGAGAGTTAGAGCTACCACGTTCAACATTGCACAATGTCCTACACAAGAACTTGCGATTGTACGCTTACAAAGTGCAACTTTTACAGGCAATCGAGCCAAGTGATAAACCAAGACGAAAAGAATTTGCAGTTAACATGCAGGAACGAATTTCTAAGGATGAAACGTTCCTCACCCGAGTTTGTTTTAGTGATGAGGCAACCTTTCATGTCTCGGGGAAATTGAACACACATAATGTGAGAATCTGTGGATCAGAATAACCCCATGTGACTAGTGAACTTCACAGAGATAGTCCAAAGGTTAATGTGTGGTGTGGGATCATGTGCAATCGAATCCTTGGTCCATTTTTCTTCAACAAGGCATCAATTACTGCAAATGTTTACTTTGACCTTTTGACTGAATATGTGGCAGCAAAACTAGATGACTTTCAACCAACCATCATTTTCCAGCAAGATGATGCACCACCACATTGGGGACTGCAAGTCCGTGGGTTCCTAAATCAAACATTTCCAGACCGGTGGATTGGAAGGGATGGCCCAATTCCCTAGCTACCTTGTTCACTAGATATCACTCCCCTGGACTTCTTTCTATGGGGTTATGTTAAAGATATCGTGTATCGAACAAAGATACGGGACATCACTGTCCTAAAGCAAAAGATCACTGATGCCATTGCCACCATCGATGAGGCTATGCTACAGCGAACATGGCAAGAAATCGAGTACCGTCTTGATGTGCTTCGTGCAACTAACGGTGCTCATATAGAGGTGTATTAAATGATGGAAAAAACCTTCAATATCTACTTTTCATTTTGTAATAGTTTCCAAATATTTGTCTTTTCATTTGATTTTTAATAAATTTTTTAAATTGTAAAGAGACTTTATGGACACCCTATTTGAATATAAGAAAAAAAATTGTAACAGTATAAACTTCAAACTTGAATTTTTGAGGCCTCTCTAATTGTGAAGTCCTAAGCTGTAGCATAGTTAGTTTATTCGTAAGTCCGACCCTGAACTCAACACATTTCTTTTAACTTATCACATACAGCACAAAAGAATCAAATTCTTTCTCTTTTGCAATGTCTTTCTTCTTAACAAGACAAAGCAAATGTTCAATCTTGTAACATGCATCTCTTGATGTATGCAAATCACATTTCCTCCTCAAGTTCGCTAAAATAGAATCGCAGTTCCTATTTTAAAAATTCCTATTTCAATCAGTTAACATGTTTAACTCTGAGCGGTACTTTTTTTGCACACAATGGGCTAAATGGCCAGGTCATAAGGACCCCAGCTCAGAGTAGGTTTCGGGGAGAGAATCCACTGGACAATTGTTGGGAGACAGACGATAGCATCCCGTCAAGGCCATCCAGAGTGTTCTTTAACTTGCACACGGAATGACTATCCCACACACAGAGCCTTGGCTTCACGTGTCATCCGAGGGACGGCGGCCTTTCCAAGCCCACCAGTGTCGCCCTTCTGATAGATGTCAGGTAGCGGAGTTTTGCGAATATAAATTTCAACGCTCACCCAGGTTAGATTCGAACCTGTGAACTGTGGATTACGCATCTGGCACGCTACTGACTGAGCCATCCCTCGCCCCCAACTGAGGAATAAAATGAGTTTCGTTCTGAGTTCCAGATAAGATTTCTCTGTGTACAAACAGGATAATAGTTGGTTTAATAACCTCGAGTTTTCTACCGTTAACTCCAGGAGGGAGTTATCCAAATGAAGAGTAAATAAAGGATTGTTTTATTCACAGGACATGAAATCGTAAAAAATCGATATTTTAGATTTGATTCGAGAATTTTTTTATCAAATTAGCATTTTATAGTATTTTTTAAACCAAATAATGTATTACATTGTAATAGCCACATCATTTCATAAAATATTATCAAAAACCTTGTTTTGAGTGATTTGATTGAAGAGCGCGGATCTATTGTTGGACTGCAAACTTAGAAAATATTAGATTATTCACGAACTGAGTTCTTATATAAACTCGGTTTTTGTCTTTTTTACTCGAATAATATAGAGCACTGAATTTAGATGAAACAGTTTGTATAGTAGTAATTCATAGTAGGAAAAATTGTGTGAAGATTGATATTTTCGGATTTAGACAATGCTGATGATTTAGTCCTTTTGGGAAATGATGTTGATAAGATAAACTCTTTCATTGGAGCTGTTGATGAGACTGGTAGTAGAGTAGGTTTCGTGATAAACATAGAGAAACTAAAGTGATGAATATTGGTCAGGTAGATGGTGCTTCAATTTCTTTCAATGGATGCACTCTTGAGCAAGGGACTCGGTTTAATTATCTTGGGAGCTATGTAACAGATACTGGTGATATGTGGCATGAGAGTAACAGACGAATAGGGATTGCTGCCGGGACTTCTAAGAATCTATGGAGATTGTGGTGAAATAGGCGTTACATATAAAGACTAAAATTAGACTGTATAACAGTTTGGTTCTTTCAAGGGTTAGTTAAGGTAGTGAAACTTGCACTCTTTTTCGATTCTTGATGCTTGCGCAGTATCTTGGGCATTATTAGGTGGTTGAATTTGGTAAGGAATAATTAGATTAGGCAAAGGAGTCGGCAACCTCTTTTTTTATAAAGAATATAATTTTTATTCATAAGAGTAAAGAATACAAATATATTTACAATTTGACTCGCAAAGCTAAATAGCTCATCTGCAGGAAAATGAATAAATTATATTAAACATAGGTCATTCAGTCACAAAAATGGTGTACATCAAAAAAATCCACAAAACACAACACATAAAAACAGCTAACTAGAAAATACCAAATAATTTTTTAATTCCATTTTAAGTCTTTTAAAAGAATTTATATTTAGTAATTCTTTTGGAATAGCATTAAATATAAGTGGTACTTGATAATCGGAGGTATGTTTCCCGTAATTATTTCGAAAATTTGGCAATTTGTAATAACCTTGGTTTTGAAGTCTTTTATTTTTGTTATGTTGAATTTTTAGTTTGTAAGTTTCGTCAAAAAATTTTTAATTATTACATTATATTTATATAAATTGCTGTAGGATAAAAGATTTAAAAATTTTAATATCGGTGGAAGTTTTATAAATTTTTTGCAAATGAAACGGAATAATATTTTTAGCTATTATAGACTGCAGTTTTTCTATTTTATTTATGTTAGTTAAGTTAGTTGTTCCATGCACAATTATTCCATAATTTAAAATAGATTCGCATATTGCTTTATAAAATATTACACAGGTTTCCGTATTTAAAGGTATTTCAATTTTTGAATTTTTATCGCCGATATTCTCAAGCTTTCACATATGTGGGATATAAGGGCATTCCATCTAAAATATTCATCAAAAATCATTCCTAAGTAATTTATTTTATTTACTTGCTCAACAAGTGGGCAACTACATAATGATTCATAATTTGAAGCATCCTTTTTTCTGCAATTTATTTTATGAGTTTTGATAAAGAGGTTTTGATGAATATGAAATCCTGGTGAATGAATAATCATCAGTTTTGTTTTTTTCTCATTTAAATAGATTTTATTATGATTTAACCATCTAATAATATTACTGTAATCTGTTTGAACCTCTGAAATGCTATCATTTAAATATTTCTGACTGTTTATTAAAACAATGTCGTCAGCATATAGATAAATAGCACTATTTAATTTTGTATTGAACAAATCATTTATGTATACTAAGAACAGTAAAGGAGCTAAAATTGAGCCTTGGGGAATTCCATATCGTGTAATTACTTTTCTGCTGTAGCAGTTTTTTATTTTAGTAATTGTGTATCTGTCTGATAAATAATTTCTAAACCAATCTAACAATATACCGCGTATACCGTAATTTTCCAATTTATTTAGTAAAATGCTATGATCTATTGTATCGAAGGCTTTCTTTAAATCTAAGAACATAGTTACAATTTTTTCCCTATTATTCAACGATATATTAATATTATTTGCAATTTTGGAAATTAGTTGAATTGTGTTTTTTCCTTTTTGAAAGCCAAATTGATTTTCATTAATTATGTTGTGTTTAAGTAAAAAGTTAAAAACAGTATTATAAATGTATTTTTCCATTATTTTCGAAAAAATAGGCAGAATTGTTATTGGTCGATAGTTAGAAAAGTCCTCCTTAATACCAGCTTTAAAAATAGGTCTTAAAATACCTGTTTTGAGTTCAGTAGGTATGTTCCCAGTAAATATAATCTGATTTATAATTTTTGATATAATATTAAGTAGTGTCTCTTTATTAAATTTTATATGTTTAATGCAAACATTATCGTAACCAATTGATTTATTGGTGTCTAATGAAGTAATCATTTCATCAGTTTGTTTTTCAGTGATTTCATGTATATAGATAGAGTTCAAAACTCTTTGTATCATGGTTGGAACATAATTTATATCGTCTTGGTGATTTGTATTTCTTATCTGTAAAATTAGTGTATTATAAATGTCATTGTAATTATTTGCTATTTCTTCCACAGATAATTTCTTTTTAGACATATTGTCAATTATTACATCGTCCCCTGATTTTTTCTGCTTCTCCTTCTAACATTTCATATATTAATTACCAGGTAGCCTTCATATCATTTTTTTTCATTATAAGTTTATTTCTATAATAAAGTTGTTTCTGATTTCTAATCTGAATATTAACCATATTCCTTAATTTTTTACAGTTATTTTTATAAGCATCACTTTTATCATTGTTTTTAAATTTAATCCAAGCTCTATCTCTTTCTTCAATTAATTCTATCAAGTTTGGTGTTATCCAATTTTTGCTATGATTTCTTTTTACCTTTCCAACTCTCCTCATATATATTCTATTTTTTCCTAAAATTCCATCATAAATGTCTTTAAATTCTATATATAGGTTTAATTCATCCATTGAGTTGTCTCCATAATTTTCTAAATTCCAATTCATTTCAGAAACAGCTTTGTTTTTATTGTTATGGTCAAATGACCAATTCTTATTTTCCTGGTCTGTTTCACTATAATTAGTATTATTCAAATTGTTATTGGTGTTGCTAATCAGTGTTAAAATCATATAGTGATCTGCTATTTTGCTTGTTTGAATTATTGAATTTGCTGACATATTTTTAATCAGTTTAATATTAATATGGTCTATACAGGTTTTGGTAATTATATTTTTTACTATTTCTTCTCTTGTAGCTTCCCTTATTAATCTTTCAAAATTAATTTCAGCCAATAATGTGATATATTTTTTTGTGCCGTGTTTTTTAGTATTCATTGTATCGATATTAAAATCACCTATTAAAATCTGATTTTGATCTTTTTCTGTATTTTCCATCCAGTTTCGGAAATTCAACAGAAAAGAGTTCACATCTGTACTAGGCGATCTATAGTGCTAAAACATGATATATTATATATTTTTTTTACTTTTATATATTTATAGTTTCCGCTGGAAGTGTTTGTTGTGAAATAATTTCAATATCTAGAATTTCTTTATAGTATACTGAAATCCCCCTAATATTTTTATTTATATTATGATTTGTGATTCTATTAAATTTATCAGTATTATATAAATAATTTTCATATTTATTTACATTTGTTTCAGTTAAAACAAGTAAATCAATGTGTTTCATGTAATTGTTAATAATTAAGTTTAAAGAATCCCAATGTTTTCTTTGACTTCTTATATTAACATGAGCAATTCCTAATTTATTTTTGTGAATAAATTTACTATAGTTATTTACGAACCAAGCCTCCACTTCTGAACCTGTAGTTACATAAGCAACATCATAGTTGCTATTAAGACCTTCAAAATTCAAATCAGACAAGCACTGCAGCATTATCGTGCAGAGAGAGACTCCCTTGGTTTGGCCGTGTTGCCCGTATGGATAATTATAGATTGGCGAATAGGGTTATCAACAGTGTGTCTAAAGTCCTCAGAAAGAAGGGGATACCTAGATAGCGGGGTGGACACACAATGTCGGACAGTACCCTGTTAGAATTGGTGTGCAGTGGCCAGATTCAGCAGATGTAGCTCTGGACTGAAATGCATGGAAACCTAAATTGCACGTTCTGGTTGGACTTCCATATAGCCCATGGCTGGTTGATTATGATGATGAGTTCTGCATCTGAGTTACTATTGACATAACATAGCCTAACATGCTTAATGAAACGACCTTTAGTCTTTTCATGAACGAGTTCATAAATAGTGCATGTATTATTTAGTGTACATGCGCTCTTTAGGGACTCGTCTGCAAATTTCGTAATGATTTTAGGAAAGAGGATATGTTCCAATGTGGAACTCCTTACCTTTTAATATAAATATATTACTGTTTTTAACGTTATAGACATTAATGTCTATAAAATAATAAATAATTAAAATGCTTTATTTATAAAAATAATTTTAATTAAAATAATTTTAAATTGCTAATTAAAAAAATAAAATAATTTTAAAATGCTATATTTATTTTTGCGATTAGTGTATTTTTGAAGTCTCCGATTACAAAAATCAGTTTTTTACATATATTATTCCTTGTAATTAACTGTTACTACCTTAACAATGATTTGATATGCTTAAATCAGTACAAAAGGTTTCTTACACAAAATACATATGTTACGTAAATGAAAGTGACGATCCAGTTTTGATTGGGATGCTAAATTAGTCTGATGCGACATTATTTAAGTTACGGAAGACTTGCTATGAAAATTATTAGTGATATATTTTTATGTTAATTTGTAGCGACTTTACACTGAAAGTCACTGAACTAGAATTCGATTTGAACATCGTGAAAGTGCATGTGATTAAACGGAGGTATAAAACTACACTAAAAAATGTTATGATTTGTACTGGTAGCCATTTTACTCCTCTTTTAATGATCTTTCTTTAACTGAAAGCATAACATAAAACGAAATTTTAGTGTTTCATTTAATGATATACAGAAATATCTGAAATTTTTATGGTAAATTAAAAGTTATGAAATTGTCTTTATAATTACACTGATCAGCTCAGAATAAAATAAAAAATATTATTATTTCTCTTAGTGGATATAAGAAATATATGAAATTTATACATTTTAAATCACTGTTGAAGCACTACATAAAACCTAAGGTTTCATGTTTTACAAATGGAGGGAATGTAATTTTCAATATTAGAAGAAGCACAGAAAATGACCTGTAAACATGAGACTCATCGCAACTACCTCAGGGTTATATCTGGAAGGCGTTTTGTCGACCAGCATCTTCAATTGTAGTTAAGGCAACTTGCAATGACTGACTCCGTGGTATAAAGCAATCAATAGAAGATATCTCGGTGAAGAGCTGGTGGCTGAGGAATCAGAGTACCTGACATGCCATCAGAACGTCGTAGGTTCGTACTCCACCCGGATCAAGTTAATATTTCCTCTATGCTTAGAATTGTTCATCCTGCTTATTATTTACGATTTTGTTTCATTTAGTTAAATAATAATATACGTTAATGCACTACTTATCGGATTTTTTAAAATACTTCTCTAAAATGTACATCGTGTAACTCTATTTTATGTATTGTAAATAAAAAGAATCGTATAGGAAGCCTTCTACGTTTGGAGTTTAAGGTGGTTTCCTCATTAGCCTATTCCTAAGCAGATCACATCTGATCACTCATTCACGCCATGTAATTAATCGAGTCCTTTGGCATCAAATTGAAACTTAAACATGAACTCTAATTTGGTATTGAAGGAATTCCCATATCTTTCCCTGTTTGCACTTTTCTCAAATTCCAGCATGTAGCATAATTATGATTTTTCGAAGTAACAGGATAAAAGAACCCCTAACCTTCTCCGTCTGTGGGTGTCCAATAAGTGGAATGAGTCGCAAAGGACAAGACAAAAATCACCAAACGGTGGAGCGCCAAGGGCCAGATTTTCCAATTCTTTGAGCAGAGTGGTTAGCGCGCTTGGCTGCTGATCTAAGGGACCTGGGTTCGAGCCCGGGTAAGGCATGGTTGTATGTGTTGTTTTTCTGCTGAGGTCCTGCCATCCTCTCAGACCTTCTACTATGGCATATAAACTGACAGGCTCCTGTCAGACCTCTGTGGCAAGCAACTGCTTGAGGGGGTATTTATATTTTATTTATTTATTTAAATACTGTGGGGTAGGGATTCTCGGACATATGGCTCATGAAGTCATTTTTGTAGTTCACAAGCAATACGTTTCATCGTAATCAAGGCAGCTGCTATAATGATCTCACGCGAATATATTCACCTTCAGCCGAAAATGAAACCACAATCAATGAAATCAGGTCTCATGGTTTTGTGACAAGTAAGGCATTTTAAACTTTTTTATCAGTATGCAACTTGTTGCATTACCAAAACAGTCCTCCTGACCTATAGCTTTAGCGGCCATACCCCTAGCTTTAAGCGTTTCAGTTGATATATATTGCCTAGATAACAAAGTAACGAATTTTTGTCATATCACAAGAAATCCAAATTCGATTATCCGCAGCTTCTAAAATTTGCATTTTATGGTAAATTTTGACGTAATATAAAGTTATCTGTCTAATATATTTACACCGAAGAGCCAAAGTATTATGAACAGCTGCCTAATATGATGTTGGTCCTTCATGTGCCGCTGAAACAGCTATTACCCGGCAAGGCATGGACGCTACAAGATTTCTAAAGGTGTCTTGTGGTATCTGGTACCAACACGTTACCAGCAGATCCTTTAACTCTTGTAAGGTACATGGTTTAGTCACCACAGATCGGATATGCTGTTCCAACACAAACCACAGATGCTCGATTAGATTGCTGTCTGAGGAATTTGGAAGTCAGGGCAGTACATGAAAGTCTTCTTCATGTTCCGCGAACCATTCTTGAACAATTCGGCCAGTGCAGCATGGTGCATTATCCTGCTGAAAATAGGCACTATTAGATGGGTATACCGTTGCTATGAAAGCATGTACCTGGTCTGAAATGATATTAAGGTAGATGGTAGACGTCATAGTTTCCTGCACATGAATGACTGGATCCAGGATTTCCCAGCAGAATATTGCCCAAAGCTTTCTCCACTGGTGTGCATCGTTTACCTGGGGAAGTGCCAACACTTCCCCAGGCACACCTACACCGCCGTCCACATGGTGCAACAGGAAACGAGATTCATAGGATCATACAACCTTCTTTCAATCATTCAAGGTCCAGTTTTGATGCTGGCGTGCCCATTGTAGGCGCTTTCGATGGTAAACTGAAGTTAGCATGGGCACTCGGAGCTGCCAGCGGCTACGCAACTCCGTTTTCAGCAGGGTTCGATGAACTGTGTTTTGTGACACATTACTCCCGGCACCAGCACTAGAATTACGGATGAGTTCCACCACAGTATCCCTTCTGTTGGCTCGTACCATATGGGCTAGCCTTCGCTCAATTCTAGCATCGATGAGCTGTGGTTGACCCACACCTTGCTGGCGGTTTGTGGGTTTTCCCTCCTCAGACCAATTTCTGAAGGTACTAACCACGGCTGACCGTGAACACCCAACAAGACTTCTATCTCAGAAATACTCTGGACTAGTCGTCTGTATATTACAATTTGGCATTTGTCAAAATCACTTTTATCCGCTGTTTTTCTCATCTGAAGAATAAGAATAACTCTGATTAACAGAGCTCAGTATCAGGTGTTATTTATACCGTTTCATGACCTTCACACACGCCGTCGTTTACCTGCAGTTGCTTCGATTTGCATAAAGACTCAGTGGTCATAATGTTTTGGCTCTTTGGTGTATATTTTAATTTTCAACAATATTACTTCAATATTTGAAGAATTATTAAAGATCGGCATTTGAACAGCAGCAATAAAAAAATGCCCCTCAAGCAGCTGCTTTCCATAGAGGTCTGACAGGAGCCTGTCAGTTTATATGCCATAGGAGATGGTCTGTGAGGATGGCAGGACCTCAGCAGAAAAACGACACAAACAGCCATGCCTTACCTGGGGCTCGAACCCAGGTCCTTAGATCAGTAGCCAAGCGTTCAAGGAGAATTTTAGCAAGGGCGATTCGTGGAATTGTGTTTCTAATGTCCCGTTTATGCTCGTCTATCTTGTGTTTTAGGGTGCGTTTAGTGCAGTCGATATAGAGAGCGGGGACATGGGGGGTGAAATGGAGATTAGGGGAATGAAGTAGATTCCGCCTGCTTAAGAATTGAAATGGGATCTTTGGCATGCTTAAGAATTTAAATAGATTCGGTGGTGTTTTGAAAGGAACTTTTAGGTTAAATGGTTTTAGGTTGGTATAACAAGGGGTTCAATATTGAGGAAGGTAATGGAGGCGGTGAATTTATGATGTGGCTACAGAGGTGATGGAGAGTGATTATGAAATTTATGCTTAGCTTTGTGAAGAATTCTATTGGCAAAGGTGTTAGTATAACCAGCATTGCGCCCAGTGGCAACGACAAAGCTGATTTTATTTTGCCGGTTGGTTGGGGAATCACAGGCGCGGAAAGCGAGATAAAATGCGGAGTAGAAAAAGACACTTTTAAATTGGGTGGGAGGAAAGGCAGAAACTTTTGTTACCTGAATTTCTTTTCCTATTTGAGTTTACCTTACAATTTTATTCGTTTTTCTCTTAATGCTGCTGCAGCTCATTTGTTCGCGCTGTAATGCGACAACGAGAAAATATCTCCTCTTGACTACTACTATAGATGCTGAAGTGTCAAGCGTGGAATTGTGTTTCTAATGTCCCGTTTATGCTCGTCTATCTTGTGTTTTAGGGTGCGTTTAGTGCAGTCGATATAGAGAGCGGGGACATCGGGGGTGAAATGGAGATTAGGGGAATGAAGTAGATTCCGCCTGCTTAAGAATTTAAATGGGATCTTTGCCATGCTTAAGAATTTAAATAGATTCGGTGGTGTTTTGAAAGGAACTTTTAGGTTAAATGGTTTTAGGTTGGTATAACAAGGGGTTCAATATTGAGGAAGGTAATGGAGGCGGTGAATTTATGATGTGGCTACAGAGGTGATGGAGAGTGATTATGAAATTTATGCTTAGCTTTGTGAAGAATTCTATTGGCAAAGGTGTTAGTATAACCAGCATTGCGCCCAGTGGCAACGACAAAGCTGATTTTATTTTGCCGGTTGGTTAGGGAATCACAGGCGCGGAAAGCGAGATAAAATGCGGAGTAGAAAAAGACACTTTTAAATTGGGTGGGAGGAAAGGCAGAAACTTTTGTTACCTGAATTTCTTTTCCTATTTGAGTTTACCTTACAATTTTATTCGTTTTTCTCTTAATGCTGCTGCAGCTCATTTGTTCGCGCTGTAATGCGACAACGAGAAAATATCTCCTCTTGACTACTACTATAGATGCTGAAGTGTCGGTGGTTTGACTAAGCAAATAATGATGTGGTTAGAAGATGGAGACATCAACAACTTTTGACTAGCTTCTTCTGTAACGAGAGAGACAGGGACATACCCAGGGGGCCCGGAATATTGTATTGTTTTGTGCGTACAAATTTGTATTGTTATCCACCCATTCCGTTTTCCGTGGTCCCTGGTCTTAGGTTGGTACACGCTGACTCTCCCCCTCCCCTACACACACTCTGCCATGGTTACTGGCTTTAGGCATGGGCCATGATCTTGTCCTTTTCCATCCTCTCTGCTTGTTTTAGTCATTTGCTTAATTGAATCACTTACTGAATTACTTTCCAATGTAATTCAAAAATAATGATACACAATTTCATTCTTTTCACCCTCCCAAGTTCAGGTTGTGTGGTCCAGATCAACTCTCTCTCTCCACTTATATTTATCTTTGCAATCTTGGTCTTGTATTATTCATATCTCAGACTTCTCTACCTGCTTTGAAATCCAAAACATTTGTATTTGGAACTAAAAATAGATAGAGTTGCATTTGGAACACTAAAAGTAGATTAAAAATAAACTAAAAAAAATTTATTATTATTTATTAGCATGTTTGACTACTGATCAAAGGGACCTAGGTTTAGAGCCCCGGATAAGGCATGGATGTTTGTGTTGTTCGTCTGCTGAGGACCAGCCATCCTCACAAATCCCTTCTACTATGGCTTATTAAACTGAAAGGCTCCTGTCAGACTTCTGTGACAAGCAGCTGTTTGACGAGGGTATATAGATAATATCTACACTGCCCTCGGGGAGAAAAGATGACACTGAGGGGATTGGGAAGGCCGACGTCAGTTGAATGGGAAGTAAAATTTTAGCCTTGTGTGCAGGATAACTATAGCCTGTGCCATTAAAACAGTAAGATTGAGGCAGGCTTCCATCTGTCTCCTAACAGCTGTACATGGGTCTTTGCTGTGACCAGGACATTTAGCCCATTATGCAGAAAACAGAGCCGCTCAGATGAAATATGTTAACTCAAGCATCATTCCATCCTCCTCACCCCAATAGACATGAGCAGACCCGGATCTGAAAAAAAAAATCGAGAAGAGAGGGAAACAAGAAACACAATCGAGCAGAAAAAACGGAAAGGGGGGGGGGACAAGAGGCTGTGTTTCCAATGCAATATATCATTTCCCCCTTGTTTTTTAAATTTTTAAATTTTTTTTGAAAAATCCATGAAACATAAATAAGTTTTTATAATATTTTTATACATTTTAGTAATATTTATTTCTATTACCCTTACTATGATTCTGAAAGGAATAGGAGATGTCCCCCCACCCCACCTCCATAGATCTTGTCCATGGACTCGAGTATGTCCACCCATAAGACTTTTTAGGCACATTACTGATATCTGAAATGTAAAATAGAACAGATTAAATAAAAAAATAAATAGCCCCTCAAGCAGCTGCTTGCCACAGAGGTCTAACAGGAGCCTGTCAGTTTATATGCCACAGTAGGAGATCTGAGAGGATGGCAGGACCTCAGCAGAAAAACGACACACACAACCATGCCTTACCCGGGGCTCGAACCCAGGTCCCTTAGATCAGTAGCCAAGCGTGCTAACCACTCGGCTTACTTTTGATTTAATCATTTGCTGAATTGAATCACTTACTCAATTACTTAACAATGTATTCTATAAAAAGTATAATGATACAAAATTTTATTCTTTTCACCCTCCCAAGTTTAAGCTGTGTGGTCCCAGTCATCTCTCTCTATCCACTTATTTTTCTCTTTGCAATCTTGCTCTTGAAGTCCTCTTTTCGGCATTCTTTTTTTCATACCATTTTTCCATCTCTTTCACAGTCTTCTTCCTGCGGGTTCTAATTTTCATATTAAATTTAGCCCTCTTCCTTTATCCATCATATTCATAAGTCTTTCTCATTTTGATAATATTTTTTACACCTCCAATATTTTTATGTAATCTCTGATTGCTTTAGTTTCTTTATTTCCCATTTTATCTAGTCTTTGCTTCATCGGATATCTTTTGCAATATCCACTTCGATTACTTTTATCTCAGATGCAAACCTTTCTCACAAAATTATTTTTGATTCTTATGTTAGAGTACTATCTACAATTGTATTAAAATCTACTCTTTAAAAATCAATTCAGCACTCTTACTGCTTTCTATTTTTGGTCCTCTATTTTAATAATCTTTCTTTAATTTTTTTTCATCATACATTCGACTATTAATAACAGATTTGCTGGGTGTTAGAAAACTGACATCAGAATCCAAAAAATGGAAACATTGGAAACTTTTTTCTTTGAAAAATTTCAAATCATGACATCTATTTTATGTAAAAAGATGTAATCCAAGTAATTACAACCTTATGCCAGTTTTTAAGTAGAAAAACAAATTTAAATAGCTTTTAAAAGTTATTATTAAAAAATAATAATGAAAAAACTTTTCAAATATCGACAAACATGCATGCGTTTTAAAAACTGTTTTGGGAAAGGAGTTAAGAGTAAATGTCACAGGAGTCTGATATCTCGTGTTCAATGGGTAGTAGCTCATGACCATATGGGTTTCGAAGTGAAGGGATGCTCAGCTTAATGAGAGGTAATTTACGGAGTGGAAGAGAGCTCTGCCTGGCTTGGCTGCGGTTAACTCCTTCGCCCTTCGGGTGAAGGAAGGGGGGACGACAAACTAGGAAGAGTCCATTTCAAAACTCGGCCGGTTTGGTATTCTGAGGTACTTCGTTTTCCAAGGTCTGTGGTAGTTAAAGGGTTAACGCACCGACGAGGTACTGCCGCTGTTGCTGCGAGGATGGGAATTCCCTCCTCCCCGGCTGCTGTTGCGAGTCCCTCAACTGCTACCAGGTAAATGAAATTTTATTTAATGTTGAGTTGTCCTTAAGACACTCAACCATTTACTAACACATAGAGTTTTTTACCCAGTAAAGTCATTTTATTCTAAATGTTAATTTTCAAACTTTAGTTACTTATATTTTTTGCTCAAGCTAGTAAAGTGTGAAGCATGCTGTCTTTTATTACAACATAAATGTTCAATATAGAGCTTTATACCCAGTAAAGTCATTTTACTTTCTTTATTCTACTTATAAATTAGTTAGATTTTTTGCTCAAGCTAGTAAAGTGTGAAGCATGCTGTCTTTTATTACAACATAACTGTTCAATATAGAGCTTTATACCCAGTAAAGTCATTTTATTCTTAATGTTAATTTTCAAACTTTAGTTACTTAGATTTTTTTGCTCAGGCTAGTAAAGTGTGAAGCATGCTGTCTTTTATTACAACATAACTGTTCAATATAGAGCTTTATACCCAGTAAAGTCATTTTATTCTAAATGTTAATTTTCAAACTTTAGTTACTTAGATTTTTTTGATCAGGCTAGTAAAGTGTGAAGCATGCTGTCTTTTATTACAACATAAATGTTCAATATAGAACTTTATACCCAGTAAAGTCATTTTACTTTCTTTATTCTACTTATAAATTAGTTAAATAGTTACTTAGATTTTTTGCTCAAGCTAGTAAAGTGTGAAGCATGCTGTCTTTTCATTTTCTGTTCTAAGATAAAAAAAAAAACATGTAAAAGTACTGCATATTCTGAGACTGAATTATTTATGTAGGACCTGCAATGCGTTCGAATCTCACTGCCGGGAGAAGGATTTTTTTTCCGATGAAACTCATCTACAGAAAACTGATTTATTTCGACTGTACGATGATTTTTAATAAAGGTAAGGGAATTTTGATGAGTGTTTAATTACTAGGGAGTTGATTAGTTTACTTGGAAAAATGAATACCGAAGGAGTTTAATAGCAGGGAATTTTAATTATAAGGGAATCGTTTAGCCGTCTTGGCAAAATGAATAGCAAAGGATTTTTAATAGAAAGGGTTTTAATTACTAAGGAATAAATACAACTTTGGGAGTTGATTTTCTGTTAAGTTTTACAATTGAGACCTGCATTAGACATTCTGAGTGTCGCCATTCAAAAAGAGTTGAACGGACTTGTAAAATTTCAGATGAATACCAGTGAGTTTTTAAATACAGGAGACGTACTAAAATACACATTGGACGCAGCCAGTTAAATTTTTAAGGGAAGAGAATTTTGGTAAGTGTTTAATTACTAGGGACCTGATTTTATGTGAGACGTTGCTTTTACAACTATATCATCCCTTTCTATGCAATTATTCTGAGTCCTGCATCAGCCGATCCTCGGGAAGGAGGCTTAAAATATAGGTCAACCATGGGGAGTCTGAAATAAAGAAAAATCGGAAATTAGAGTTAAAATAAGGGGTTTTTCCGAAAATAGTACTCTTCATTGTCAACAGATGGCGCCAGGGGTTTTTAATAAGGGGTGGAATGAATTTTTAATAAGGGGGAGTAATTTTTAATAGGGGGAAATCAAAAATCAAAGAATTAGAATTAAAATAAGGGTTTTTGGGGAATTAGTGTTCCTCACAGGCACCAGATGGCGCCAGGGGGTTTTTCATAAGGGGAAGGAATTTTTTTATAAAGGGGGAATCAAAAATCGAAGAATTAGAGTTAAAATAGGGTTTTTTTGGGAATTAGTACTCTTCATTGTCACCAGATGGCGCCACTGGGGGGTGAAAGGGGTTTTTTAATAAGGGGGAGGAATTATTAATAATTAATAAGGGGGTGTGGCATGTTACGTAATGATTACGTCATGTTATGTTATAGGGGGAAGGGGGGAAGGGGCGTGGCTTGTGACGTCATAGGGGGAAAGCACTAGTGGGGTTCCGTAGGTTGTGACTATACTACTCAGGTAGCTGACTTCAAAGAGTAACTAATGAGTTGGGTGGGGTTGTTTTACCTCTGAGCAGCACTTTTTTGCACACCATGGGCTAAATGTCCAGGTCACATGGACCCCGAAGGCTCAGAGAAGGTTGGAGTAGGTAACGGCTGTTAGGAGACAGATGGTAACCTCCCGTCAAGGCCATCCAACGTGTTCTCTATTGTGCACAGAGTATGGCTCTCTCGCACACGGAGCCATGGCTTAACGTCCCACCCGACGGACGGCGGCTTTTACCAAGCCCATCGGTGTCCCTTACTAGACTGTGGGCAGGGCGGGGAATTATTGCGGAGATAAATCTCAACGCTGACCCAGCTGGGACTTGAACCTGGGAACTACCGACTGAGCCGTCCCAATAACTAATGAAGTATGTACTATAAGTTAGCAAATGTCGAATCAATCGGTGATGTGTCATGCTTGTAATCTGATATTTCTCATATTTCAATTCTTTTTGTCGCATATTGATATTTATCTCCTCTAATATCTACCCTAGCCGTCCCGTGGCAGAATGGTTAGCGTGCTTGGCTACTGATCAAAGGGACCTGAGTTCGAGCCCCGGGTAAGGCATGGATGTTTGTGTCGTCTTTCTCCTAAGGTCCAGCCAACCTCACAGACCTTCTGCTATGGTGTATGAACTGTCAGACTTCTGTGGCAAGCATCTGTTTGAGCGGGGTATATATATAATATCTGCCCTCGGGGAGAAAATATGATACTGAGGGGATTGGGAAGGCAGGCGTCAGTTAAATGGGAAGTAAAATTTTAGCTCCGGGTGCAGGATAACTATAGCCTGTGCCATTAAAACAGTACGGTTGAGGCAGGCTTCTATCTGTCTCCTAACAGCTGTATAGTGGGTCTTTGCTGTGAACAGGACATTTAGCCCATTGTGCAGAAAACGGTGGGGCCAGACGAAATACGTTAACTCAAGTATTCTTCCATCCCTCTCACCCCAATAGACACGAGCAGGCCGGGATCTGAAAAAAAAAAAAAAAATCAAGAAGAGAGGGAAACAAGAAACACTATCGAGATGAAAAAACGTAAATGGGAGCAAGATTCTGTATTTCCAATGCAGTATATCATTTTCCATTCGTTTTATAAGTTTTTCAATTTTTTTGAAAAATCCATAAAACATAAATAAGTTTAATAATTTTTGCTTCTATTACCCTTATTAGGATTCTGAAAAGGAGGAGACCCCCCCCCCTCCCTAGATCTTACCCTTGGACTCAGATATGTAACCCACCACCCATAAGACATTTTTAGCACATTACTGATTATCTAAAATGTAAAAAAGAACAGACTACTTTTGATTTAATCATTTGCTGAATTCAATCACTTACTCAATTACTTAAAATGTATTTTATAAAAAGTATAATGATACAAAATTTTATTCTTTTCACTCTCCCAAATTTAAGTTGTGTTGTCCCATTCAGTTCTCTCTATCCACTTATTTTTATCTTTGCAATCTTGCTCTTGTAGTCCTCTTTTCAGCTTTGCTTTTTTCCATCTCTTTCACGGTCTGCTTCCAGAGTGATCTCATTTTTATATTTAATTTAGCCATCTTCTTTTATCCATCATATTTATCATCTTCCTCATTTCGATAATATTTTTTCTACCCCCAATATTTTTATGTAACCTCTGATTTCTTTAGTTTCTTTATTTCTCGTTTTATCCAGTCTTTGCTTCCTCGGATATCTTTTGCAATATCTACTTCGATTACTTTTATATCAGATGCAAACTTTTCTGTCAAAATTATTTTTGATTCTTATGTTAGATTACTCTCTACAATTGTGTTAAAAACTACTCTTTAAAACTGAATTTAGCACTCTCACTCCTTTTTATTTTTGGTCCTGCATTTTGATAATCTTTCTTTAATTTTTTTCATCATACATTCGAATATTAGTAACAGCTTTCTCTGTTTTGGATGTTAGAAAACTGGCATCAGAATCCAAAAAATGGAAACATTGAAATCTGTTTTCTTTCTAAAAATTCTAATTATGACATCTATTTTATGTAAAAAGATGTAATCCAAATAATTACAATCTTATGTCAGTTTTTAAGTAGCAAAACAAATTTAAATAATTTTGAAAGCTATTATTAAAAAAGTAAAATAAAAGCTTTCCAAAAATTGACAAGTATGCATACGTTTTAAAAACTGTTTTGGGAAAGGATTTAGGAAGAGTTGATAAAATTCGAAGTGACTTGGCAAATTCGAGGAAGATGTAAAAATTGCGATTTTTTCTGTAAAATTTCGGCGAGTTGGCAAAATTTGAATCCACTTGATAAAGTACAGGTGAATTGTAGAATTGTATAAATTGGGATTGGTTTTGTGAAATTAAACAGAGTTGAAAAAACCAAGAATTCTTGGCAAAATCTAGGGGAGTTGGCAAAATTCGAAGCCGCTTGGTAAAATACAGGGGAGTTATGAAAATTGTGCCTTCCTTGTGCAATCAAGGAGAGTTGATAAAATTCTAAGTGACTCGGCAAATTCAAGGAAGATGTAAAAATTGCGATATTTTCTGCAAACTTATGGCTATTTGGCAAAATCTAGAGTAGTTTGCAAAATTCGAATCCACTTGGTAAAATATAGGCGAGTTGTGAAAATTGAGATTTGTTTTGTGAAATTAAAGAGTGTTGGACATATTGAGGAAACTTAACAAAATGTAAGGCAGTTGGTCAAATTCGAATCGATTTGGAAAATACGTCTGAGTTGTGATAATTGGGATTGGGTTTGTGAAATTCAGAAGTGTTGACTACAATTGAGAAAATTTGGCAAAATCTTTTGGAGTTTGAAAAGTTTGAAGTGATTTGGCAAATTTAGGAGAGATGTAAGGATTGGGATTAGCTTCGTGAAATTAAGGAGAGTTGGTCAAATGAAGGGAAAATTCACACTTGACTTGCTGAAATTCAGACGAGATGTAAATAATGGAATTATGTCTGTGAAATAATAATGGCTAGTTGGCAAAATTGGAAGTTAAATGTCAAATTACGGTTAGTTGGCAAAATTGGAAGTGAAATTGGAAAATTGCTTACCCCCCCTCCCCACGGAGCGATAATCTGTTAAGTTTGATTTCTCCCTCCCCATAGTCCTTCTCTACGCCCCTGGATGTAAAGTTCCTTGACGGCGATGTATTCGGGGGAAACAGGGATAAATCCTCTGATGGCTGGTGCGTGTGTCTTGATGACAGTGACTGCGGTATGCAGTGGCAACTGCAGATACACAGCGTTATGCCTTGTAAGGTGGAGAGTGCATCTTTTCCAAAAGTCAGGATGCACCTTCGTATTGTCATGTCCCACACCACCTCTACCGTAGGATCTTCAATTGGTGAAGGCTGCCATGTTCCATATTCCTCTTGTGGCGAGTGCGGTCTTGCCCGAAAATAGCAAGAACAAAGACACAGTTATACAGAACAAACATACAAATATACGGACACCAGCCACGACCCTGGAGGAAAGACTAATATGAACAGACCTATTTCTACTAAGTATTGCATGGTGAACGAGAATGAGTTCGAAATGCGCACACAGAGTTATATTAGAAATCATTGACCAATGAGAACTCGTATGGAGGACCAGAATCGTTCATAAATGGTCGAATTCAAATTTGAATTATGTAACAGGAAGGAAAGTTCTTATCTCAGGCTCCCCTTATTTCGCCTCCGTGGCATCCAAGGAACGGTCGTTTTCAGCAACAGACTGGCGCCACTGGAAATTTTGCAGAGAAACCCGTTATATGTCTTTAACTCCAAAACCTGACTGATTTTCAAGATTTAAAAATTAGCAACTCTCTTCTATTTAAACAAATAACTACAGAGTAAGAAATTTAATATTTTTATTAAGACTACACAGCACGAGAATAATTCAAAATATTTCCCAATAGATCATTATGTAGTTATTTCTGCCCTGCGACGTCGGATTTTTGCTGTTTTCTGATATATTCGTGTAATAAATCTGTCATGTGAAATCCAGGTACGGGTCTTTCATGGTCCAACAACATACCTCACGAATCCCAGCAGATAGTGTCTGGTAAGGTTTTAATTTTTTCTTGTACCTTACTTTTAAAGTACTTGAGCGACATGTGAATAATGTCTTTTCGTGAAAGTCCTGGATCAATACTATTTCGTGTGGTGATTCGGCCTTTCGCGAATATTTCATATATTTCCTCAGAATTGCAAAGCAGATTTCTCATTTAAATTCGCAGGAGACTTCAAAATGCGTTGCTTATCGTTATCCAGTTGGTTTGTTTTAGTCTTCAGGTGTATATATTATGGATACCAACACATGTATTATGTTTTATAAAGCAATCTGTGAGTCTCTCTTAAATTATGCCATAACGATACATGGTACAACCAACTTAACAAATATCAGAAAAATAGAACGCATTCAATCCTCAATAGCTAAAAATATTATACCAATTAATGACCGCACACATCTAATTACAGCTCAAGATAGATTTATTTACTTGGATATCTTACCTTACCAAGGCCTATATAAATATAACATAGTTTAATTTTTTCGACGACACACATAAAAGTACAGCATGATAAAAACACAAGATTTAAAGAAAAAAAATATTTTCAACTACCGAATTTTACAAATAACTATGGGAAATGCACAAGCGGCTACAAAATTCCATACATTTTCAATCAATTACCAAGAAAACTGCTAGCCGTAAATTCGCTCAGAGAAATAAAACACGAATTAAACAGTTTTTTATTAAAAAAAATAGATAATTAATATTAATACCTACTGACAAATTATGTGGTGCTGAATGTAAACATAAAAATCCGAATGCTATTTTGAAATATTCTAAATGAAAAAAGGTTAAAAAAAATTGTAAAAAGAGCATATTATTGAATGTCGAATTTCTGAACTGAAATAGTAAGATAGCACATAGTAAATGCAATGTGATATAAATGTATTCAGATTAGCAGATTAAGGAAGAAAGCAGATATTATGTTTTATACCAATATATTATTCTCTCCTGCAGATAAGCTGTTAGCTTTGCGGGACATGTGTAAATAAGGAATGATTTATTTAAATTTGTCTCAATAAATAAATTATTAAAAAAAAAAGATTTAAGTTTTTCTATCGGTTTAACAGATAGGCTCACGATTTGGATGAATTCGCAATCAGAGGGATGACTGATGTGAGAAGTGGTAGCAAAAAACCCACTCCTTTTGTCGTAAATAGGAGCATTTAGATTGTTAGGCTAATGTTTTTCGATGCTAGGAACTCGTCTGGAGGACCAGCATCATTCTACAAATTGTCGAATTTAAATTTGAAGCGGGAGGAAGGAAAGTTTCTACAATGTTTTTAAGTACGTT
Source organism: Ryuthela nishihirai (assembly GCA_038380435.1). Lineage (NCBI taxonomy): Eukaryota > Metazoa > Arthropoda > Arachnida > Araneae > Heptathelidae > Ryuthela > Ryuthela nishihirai. Next base: position 93,333,519 of record JAWZYU010000001.1, read on the forward strand.
GGAAGAAACTGCTATATTGGCCTTCACTAAATTAAAACAAATCTCTCACAAAGCAAGAAGTTCACTGTCACTGGCATTTTTCAATAAAATTGCATGCTTGCTTAATGGTGCACTCAACAGGTAACATAGAAATGCACCCTACTTCTTAACTTTCATTTCTCATATAAATAATTTCAGGTGCTTCGTGCTTCCTGCTTCTCAACCTCTGATCATCCGGTGTTGACACGACACAACCCAGAAGCAAATAACCGTGAGGTCACTGTGTGGTTAGCTTGAATGCATCCAATAGTATTTTTGTCTTTCCTGGAAACAACATCTGTCTGGCTAAAAAACTGATTTGTCCGATATCACGGGGACTTATAAATTTTGAGTGATGAGAATGACCGTCACCTATGACACATCTATGGAAATAGAGCGCGTTAAGACTGATATTTCTGAGCACATTATCCTTGGAAAAATAAACTCTGAGTGATGAGAATGACCGTCACCTTCAGGTGATGACATCCCTTTGTAAAAAGACCAGAAACTTTCGTATCCCCTGCTGCTTGAACAAACATGTCATCTAGCACCTATAACGTGTATTGTTCCACATGCAATTGGTCAGGGAAACCTTCCACAAACTCCACTTTCCGTTTGAAAGGTTCAAACGCCGGCTGCCACAATGTATAGCAATAAATGATCCTATCGGGTTTGGGGGTGAACACATTTTCTGCATGGTGAATCAGATCCAAAACAGTTGTTTTTCCACACTGGCTCTGTCCTAAAACGAGAATTGTACTTGGCGATTGCATGATCGGGAAAGATACTTTAATACTCCAACAATCTGTTAAATAGCTCGATCAATAGCTCGTTGAATCCAAGGTATTATATGTCAATAACGTTCCTTCAGGAATCGTTTCAAGGACATTCCTCACGTTTGATGAGTGAATTACGCAACTGGTGGAAGATGATGACTGGAGTGGTAATGTGGGATACAATACACGGTTCACTTTGATCGAGCGACAATAATATTTGGTGTCGGGTTCGAATCCTAAGGGATCGAAATGTTCCATGGTTTCCTTGCTCACATAGATGGTAATCCAGTGTTCCCCGTTCGAAGTTAAAACAACAGTATTAAAGATGAAAAGGTACAGTTTCGTCGTTATTTTCGGAAGTTGATCTCTTGCAAACACATTCAAAAACAGGGGTCTAGTAAAGGGGTCGTTCTGAAGAATACACGTGAGTTGTAGTGTGTCCATCACACGGAAAAATCAAAGAGGATTTTTCGGTGTTGGTCTATCTCCAATAAATTTTCGAATTCTGTATAGAGAATCACACTCACAGCTTTAACAAGGGGTTAACAGCTTTAACCAAATTTTATTTCCAATTGACATTTTGCAGTCTTGAACAGATTGAATTAGTCTTTGTACTGCTTTCTGTCAAATACAAATTCAAACCCATAAAATGTGTAGCCTTTTGGATCGGCAGCACGACCGAACTGATTACCTTTGTTATCTTTCCACACATCTAGTGATTCTATCAACGACTGATAGGTACATATGTATTGATTATTTGGGAAATCTGGAGTCAGCCGTTGGGATGGGAACTGTTTTGTGTCGGCATACAGAGCCATATAATTTAAATTAAAATACTTGAAATTGTATGGGTTTCTAGCGAAATCACCATTCATGGCATTTCAGTCAATTTCTATGACACATCTATGAAGTATCTGAGAGCTGAATAAATTGTCTCTAATATTTAAGGTGATTCCAGGACTTAGGACGAAAGATCTGACCTCAGCGTGACGTAGCAGGTACTTTACAGAAACTGAATTCCGCATTTGCGCATGTGTCAATAAAGTGGAGCCACTGACTTTTACTTTCCTGACAGAAAGCAGTTTCTTCAAACTTGACCTTGTTACTGAGATCTGACTCGCCAATCATGAGACAGAATTCAAGCTTAGATCTAGTCAATCATAACTGTAGATCCACATGGTTCAATCGATATCGCTCTTGGAGAAATAAATCTGTGTAAATCCAACTGATCAATTTCATACAGTGGGAACCTGCTAGGTTTTTCCTCGTCTTCCAACCGAGATTAGCATCTCCACATTCTTCCATTTTAGCTGCGGCGTCAGCATACCATAGTCCAGAGGTTAATTGACTTTTTGCAGGATTGGTAACATAATTCAGAAGAATTTCGAGGTAAGTCTGCAAGGGTAAAGACTGTGACTCCCATTTACTAATTGTTCATTCAGGTACGTCGACTTGATTAAATAAGCAGTGTAAAAAATTATTTGTAGGAGCAACAGCTGCCACATCCATAACAGCATTTCCTGTGACATCTGTTATTCTTGCTCTGATTCGTAAATGACATCTGGATAACTAAATATACTCATCTCCTCCCACAATATTAAACTCCAAAGGTGTATTTCCTTCTAATGAAGCGAGGGGTTGGTAGGCGACTCTTTCAGTCTGTGAGTTGGTTGGGGATATGGCAAACAAGTCAAGTCCTGATAGAGCACAGTCACCAGACATAGTGTGTATCCATTCACTCATTTTGCAGAGATGTCCTTCACCCTACATCTCTTGGACTTTCTGGTGATTCGGGTCTGCTTCTTATGTTTTATATCTCTCCCTGGAAGATTTTGTCCTGCTTCTTTCAATAGATATGCAGTCCCATCCTTCAAATTCGATTTAAAAGCTTCTTTTGGATCGTGATCAGATGCGACATCCATGGCGAATTTTATTCCAGATCTGGCAGCTTGCCTTCCTAATGAAACGCCAAGGGTTTCAGAATCGGTGATACGAAAAGTCCAACTCTTCTAAATAAGGATCCTAGACCTCCACCTCTTTGATATCTGGGTCCGTTGAACACTCCACACCCGTCGTGTCTTATAATAGCTCAGGTAGCTCGCAGGGCTAGGCTCTGTGAATTTGACTCATATGTCAGAAGTATAGCTTTACTAAGACCTTACCATACTTAAAAGACAAGGCTTCTCTACTGTTTGTATGTAGAAATATTCTGACACTCTCAAACAAATTGAGTGCTAGCGAATAATAATCGAGACTCGTAAATGTTTTCACTATCGTTTCATTTTTCGCCATGGAGAGGTTAATAACATGTAACAGCTCTGTATACATATCACCTATTAAATGAGGGGCGACTAAGTCGGAGTACATATAAATATCCGATATACCTGCATTAATATCAATGGCATTTTTGGCCACATCATTACTGTACAGCTGCCCGAATTTGTCAAAGCTAAGTAATTCTCTGAAACCTTTGGAAGAAGGTGGAAACACCAGATAATGACCCTCGTGGGTGGCGATTTTCATATGGTTATTACCCTGCTTCATGAAGACGAAATTTATTTTTTATTCGGAAGGTATAGCTTGCAGCATGAGAGAAAAAATTGCTTCTGCATTTTCATAATATCCTGTAGGGTGATGAATCAAAAATAAAAGGTTAACAATTCAGGGATAAAAAAAATCTTCGGTCATAAAGTCACCATAATGAGGAGTCTCAATGTACACCTCATTGATATTGAAGCTCGTTACTTCCTTTTTAACACCATCCCGTAATCAGTGATTCCTATATGAAACACCCACAAATCATCATTTTTCATTACTTTGATATCAGTCGGAATTTGATTCTGGAGGTCTTTTACAATCTTATCTCTCTTCATTTTCTGTCCGCTATATTGTGGTTTTAGTGCGACCTTAATGGCATGTTGAGGGATATGGGGGAACCATCTGAATTGGGTGCTGAAGGTATTATTCGAACTGTTGATATTATTCCAGCTCGTAGGAATGTGAATTTCAGCTGAAGCGACTTCCAATTCTCCCTTTAGTTCCACAGGTTGTGCCAACTGTGTAGTGTAATCAGTCTGCATATTATGAAGGTAAACATTGTTGCTGGCCATAGAAGGGATTGTTAGGTAGAAAGCCATTTTTTGAGTACCCAACTGGGTGTGGGATAATCTGCTCACTATACTAAAACACCTTTTTTCAGATTTTCTCCACAGTATAGAGTTCTGGAAGTTTCACTCTCTGAAGTACCTGACTGTAGAAAGTTCCCCTATCTTATTCCCATCATTATCTTCCACTTCGTAAACGGGTGGGTCCGAGGTATGATTCTTCTCCCACAGAGTATCTCACGAATTCACTGCTGCGACGCTTTCTTGAATGGAAGTTTCAGACTTCTGAGTCTCAGGGGATCACCCACTTTAAAACGAGGGGGGCTCTCATACTTTTGGGGTACCATATAATCTCCTTCAAATGATACTTTCATATAAAAGATCCCCATTCTTGTGTGCAAAACCGTTGCATAATGTTTCGAAGCATTATAACCCTTCAATGTATAGGAGTGGGGGTGGCTCAGTTGGTAGCGTGCCAGGTTCGCAATCTATAGTTCCCAGGTTAGAGTCCAGCTGGGTTAGTGTTGAGATTTATCTCCTCAAAACTCCCCGTCCTGCCCACAGTCAGTAGGGGACACCGATGGGCTTGGAAAGGCAGCCGTCTGTTGGATGGGACACTAAGCCGTGGCCCCGTCTGCGAGAGAGAGCCATATCCTGTGTATGTTAAAAAGCACGCTGGATGGCCTTGATGGGAGGCTGCCGTCGGTCTCCCAACAGCTATTCCAGTGGGTCCCTTCCCCCAACCTTCTCTGAGCCTTTGGGGTCCTTGTGACCTGCCATTTAGCCCATGGTGTGCAAAAAAAGTGCTGCTCAGAGATAAAATAACCCAACCCAACCTTCAATATATACAATCCGAGATGTGGAAGAACCTAAAGTTTTTATGTTTAGTAAAATAACGCCACAATTTTTATCCCAATGTTCGGTTAGTCTTTCTACTTGGACTGCATTCTTGTCACAATAAGAAAGGTAAAAATGAAGATCCTTGTCGTTGAGGAATTTCTGAAATACCAATTTGGGAATTCTGTACCTTGATCGGTGTTCAGAGTCATAGGATGACGTCCTTTGGTCAGAATCTTTTCAAAAACAGCAGTAATTTCTCCTCTTTAATCCAGACCTCGATTGGTAGTAAATCTTCTAGTGGTAGTGTTCTATCTGCAGCCATTTCGCATCTCTAGATATGCAAATGACTGTATGGTCGTAGTACATTGCTTTTGTTTTTGCCTCCCCTAGACAGAATCGGTAACTCGTAACCCAGAGCATCTCTTTTTTGGATCTAACCATCCAGCACAACAAGCTTCTTCCCAGGAGTAAAAGATAAGTTAATACCTTTCACCGTAGGATGTTTGCGGAAAAACAATCTGATATCTACCGTATGATTACACACACTCAACTAAATGTTCTCACCTGTGATTCTCCACATCCTGTGGTTACTCTCAGGATAACCAGTAAATCGTGATCCGGCAAATCACAGCACCCCTATCATCACAGATACTATTTTCACCGATTACCAGATAATATGGGTATTTATTTACAAAACCAGTCATTGGAAGGCTGTCCTTCACTCTCTTCAGCACATCACAATAGGTTAGAGAAGAAAGAAAAGTATCGTCCACGTAAAAAAGCAGATGAGCCCAGGCAGTGTCAAGAAATGCATTACCAATACAGTCAATGTCAATTAATGCATTGCATCACACAGATATATAGTCAATGTTCTTTATCCACGTATTCTATGATTCGTGCTGCTGGTAGTAAGGCTTGAACTAGATTGAAAGCGGGTAGATCTCTCTGCTCGGCAATGGTGTCACACAGGTAAAAATTAGCATCAGATCTGCGATAATGATCCAAACTGTTCATAATGATGTCACAACGATTACGCATTTCATCTCATTGCGTTTACGCATTTCATCTCATTTCATCTCATTGCGCCTATGATAATTCTTTTTTAGCACAGGATGTCAAGTTGGATAGCGATTTGATGACGTTAAGACAGCCACTTTCATCACTGTTGCAATAGGCACATAGTTGTAGGTTTTGTGTAACAAACCAAGTCTCTCTTTCAGTGGAATTAGCAATATCGATCCCATCCGATACTGCTAACAATTCTCGCCATTCTTGTGAGGTTAAAGTGACACCTTCCTTTGTAGATAAAGCAACCCTACTTCAGTGAAGCTGCAGTAGCATCTCACATGTACTTGGAACCCTTCGCGATACAGCCCAAGGATGATGGAAAGGTCGCATCGAAGAAGATAGACATGTGCACTACCAGGTTGCATGGTGAAAACTGTGTGCTAGTTTTCGCAGGTGCATGTCTCAGTTCTGAAGGGGTAGGTACACGTTACACCTCTTTAGGTTGCACCTGTAGTGGTATCCTCATACTTCAGAGTCATACTCATAGCTCAACTTCCACATCATTTTCCATCAATGTTTTAGGTTGGGGGACGGACGAGGAAGGGACACAGAAGAGATATATGGTTCTGGAGGCCACTGGCGTTTTAAATTCATGTATGTTGGAATATGTCGCAATATGAAAGAGTCTTCTCTCGATATGACAGGGTTTTCTCCAACAGTTACTGAGTCTTCATTAATAGGAGGGGAATCTTCATTTGATATACACTGCTGGTCATTAAAAGTGCAACATCAGGAAGAACACATCAGACTGTCCCGAAATATGCAAGATGGGTAGCCCATGGGAGAATATGGAAATGATTCAAAGCACAGCACATACGCGCATGATGTGTGACAGTAACACCCCCTGGAAGAGTTATGAGATTACAAAGAGCTGGTGTAATAAACTGGAAGTGTTTGTTCGCAGTTCTTGCACACTAAAGGATCAAGTGAGGTGTCCCGTGGCCGAGTGGTTAGCGTGCTTGGCTACTGATCTGAGGGACCTGGGTTTGAGCCCTGGGTAAGGCATGGATGTTTGTGTTGTTTTTCTGCTGAGGTCCTGCCATCCTCACAGACCTTCCACTATGGCATATAAACTGACAGGCTCTTGCCAGACCTCTGTGGCAAGCAGCTGCTTGAGGGAGTATTTATTTTTATTTAATTATAAAGGATCAAGTATGTCAGTTGAAGAACATGTCATCCATATGACCAGGTTTCTGGCTTTAATCGAGGGAGAATTGTGGGATTACTGGAAGGCGGATTATCATACCGAGACATCGGTGCTTGTGTTCGATGCAATGCTGCCACAGTGATGATGTAGCATTAGTGAGTAGAGGAGGAACGAACTCACAGATGCTACATATCGGAACTGCATGGACTGACACAAAGACACATCCGATGTCTCGTCCTCTCAATGTCGAACTGTGTAGCAGCGGTTATTGCCGCTCATGGTGGCTACACAAGATACTGATTTCTTTGTATTACACAAGTCTAACCGAGTTGTATTTGTAATCATTTGATCCTTGTAACAAAAGCTATGTATTCACTAAATATGGCTTTGATATATCTCGTCTTTACTGGTGTTGCACTTTTAATGGCCAGCAGTGAATAGTATTCAATGGTCCCTGGAACTTAGTTAAAATAGGGAGAATCTTCTTTTTCTTAAAAAAAAAAACCACAAAGGGAAGGCAGCTATTGATTGTGTATCTGTCAATTTATGAGTGGTACATTGTGAGGGCATGGTGTTTATCGACATATTCGTTCATTCATGTAATAAATGCTGCTGTCTCAGCTTGAAAGCAGTGTATGTCTTGACCCTTGTGATAACCACATTCAGTTCCTGGTATTTTAGGCGTCTTTAAAATGTGGACAGCCAAAATCCTCTAAATCCAGAGACTCTATACCTAGTCTCTCCAATAATTTCTATTAAAACCCTCCCTTGTAATATACGACAGAAGCAAAAGGTCTATGACACTTATCGTGTATGCATTGCACAATATTGTCCAGGCAACCGTATTCCCACACCACTTCACTAATATTTGGATAAAAAGGTAGTCCTGTGAGGTGTTTGGTCACGTGGTGAATATACTTCCAATCGTTCTGAGAAATTACTGTGACAAAGGATAAGTGGAATCGGTAATGGCCTGTCAGACCTTTGCAGTTTGAATAGCTAGTTCATGAGTCAGGAATTTTCCATTCACCTTGAAGCCATCTAAATCTAATACACAGTACATACATTGTATACTACCTTCTCTAATATGTGACTGAAATCTAACTTACGCATGCCACAGATGATTCTTAGTAAAGTCCAAACACAACAATGACACTCTGTACAAGAACTTTTATAACAGTCCAGGATAGGTGTGAATTCAGATATCACTGCGTCCCAAATGGTCATATAGGATGTTGGCAACCTTCAGAGTTTCCACAAACTCTTCGAAGTCCACATCAAATAGGTCGTCCAGCAAAGTCGTAATTCCTTGCTGAAGTGCAAACACTAAACCAACAGACTGCAGGGTAAGGAAGGGAGCTGACGGTGAACAATATCGAAACTGGAGTTGCAACCCATGGTGTGAGGGTGAGGATCTGACAACTGACCTTATCGAGGGTCCGTCAACAGCTCCAAAACATAGATGTAGAGATCAGACATGAGTAACTGCCACTAGATCAGTAAAGTCTATGCACTCCAATCCTTCCAGTGTGATGTGACACATTCAAGAACAGCATCTGCAAACACCATGAATGTGGTTTCCCATTCTGGAGAGCACCTTTTAATTCACACCTTGACCAATCAGACATTTACATTTAGGGAGCCTGGGTTGCAAGACCCGATCATCACTAGACATCCAAACAACTTGAGTCTGAGTGGAGGGGACAGTGGTAGGAAGTAATACGTCTCTATTGGACACATCTAAAGAAAAAAAAAACCCTAACAACCAACTTCCCTAAGGGCAGCAAGGAGTGGGGAATAAAACCTCTTAGTAATTTCTTGGAACCGACTTCTCTATGCAGGAGAACAGGGTTGGGGGGCAAAAAATCCCTCAAATCACCCTTGTTATCATTTGCTGTATAAAACAGCCCTCCCTAGCAAGCGTCTCTAATAGATAGCAAGGGGGTAGGGACGGGAATAAAACTATGCGCTATAAAAGTAGGTTCACAGCTGTCAAGGTGTGTGGGCACCGATGGAAACACAGTGAATTTATCTCTATGATATGTAGCCTGAGGAAAAAGCGGGGGTGGGAAAGACAGTTTAATGTTTTATACCCTGTGGCAATACCCACAACATAAGTTGTCATTTGTTGCTTAACCATAGGCAGCCAGGGATGGAATACGTAAAAAAAAAAAAAAAAAAAAAAAAAAAAAAAAAAAAAAAAAATCAATAAAAATAATTTAAATTTTGTTTGGGTAGGTAACAGAAAATGCGAAAAATTTTATATAACCCATTACTCTTCACTTCATAGTTTCATTTGATGCAGGAACCCCTTATGATCGATTCCTATGTTAGGAAACTGATCAAAACGTCTGTTTTGACCAAAGGCATCTGAAAGGCTTTTGTAAAAAATTTTTTCAACTGTTAGATATATTTCTGTATTAAAAATTGCCGACACAGTAATTGCCTTGATACCTTTGGGTTTTATTTGCGAAAAAAAAAAATATTCGTATATGCCTTCGTAACATTTTAAGGACTAAACACATGCACTTGAACAATGCTTCTGGTGTTTTGCCCAACTATTCGGCCATGACAATAGCTCCTTACTAATCCATGGGATCTCCATACGAGTTCTACCTCTAGTATATACAGGCTGTTTCAAAACTTTCTGTACAAATTTCAATAGGAGATCGGGAACACCAAGACAAACTTTTTTTGTCAATGAATGTGTCTGCTGACTTAACTCTCCAGTGCTAGAGGACGCTGACGAAATGTCGGTGGAGCTGGTACATAAATGAATGGAAACAGGTGTGAAAATATTTATTCAAAGGTACCGAAAGTTGCAACTGGCAACAGCATTGCATGCACGACAGCATCGAAGCATTTGTAGTACATGTTGATTCCTAGAATTTCGCAAACAGTTGCAGCGATTCTTGTGACGAGGTTTTCATCTGCATCAGTGGGAGTCTAATACACAAGGTTCTTCATGTGTCCCAAAGAAATCGATACATGTTAAATCGGGCGATCTTGGGGGCCAGGCGACGGATCCACCCTGGTCTATCCATTGGCCCCAAAAATTGGTGTTCAGATAATCCGATAATCCTACACATCATTGCTGAAGTGTGCTGGTGCCCCATCCTGTTGAAACCACATTCATCTGCGAATAGCCATAACATTTTCCAGCAGTTTCTTTAAGAAATAGCTGATAAATCTGCCCATTTAGTTGGGGAGGCAGCAGATATGGCCAATCAAAATGCCACCTAAACATTGACGGCAAAACACTGAGCGGCGATGATGTAAATGACCAGGCGCCGGTGTGGATTTTTGTGCGCCCAAACGTGAGAATTGTGCACATTAAACACACCCTGACGTGTGAAAGAAGCCTCATCTGAGAAGAAGATATGAGTTGGAAAATTAGGCTGCACCACGGATCAGCTGCAGAAACCAGTGCACTTATACTACACGAAGAGGGTGGATCTTGAGGTTGCAATGTCTGGACTCTGATGATGAAACAGATGTAACTGCTGCTCGTGCAACTCTCCACACGAAGGTGTGGTTTACACCGAGGTTGCGTGCAGCAGCTCGCATAGGTCAGTCCGCCATAGGATTTCTACTCCCATATCATGTCAAGAGTGCGCATTTTCTCCTGACCAGTGTCATGCATGTTCACATGGAATACTCTTGCAGTTGCCAGTGCAAACACACAAGTGTTTGGCACGTCTGTTTAGGAAGTGCTGTTGGTACAACTTCACAGCAGCTCTTCCATTTCCATTGGCAGCCCCATACATGATAGATGCATGTCAGCCATCGTGAAACATTCCATGTTACACATGTGATGTCTGATGTGTTTACACATAATGTGCCGGCAGCAAACACAAGTCCGTTCTCCGTTCCTACTTCGCCCCTCTAGCCGAAGGGTTACGTCAGCGGACATACATTCAACGATCAAAAAAGTTTGTCTTGGTATTCCCTATGTCCCATCGAAATTTATAGTTTTGAAACATTGTATATAGAGATGTATGATTGGATCGTTAAAAAGGAACAAATATCATCCGAGTTTAAAATGTTTTTATACGCCAAAATGAGATATTCAAGTGAAAGTAACTCACGTTGTCCTATGGAACTCAAACACGACTACTAACATTGCCCTAAATTGTCATGTATGCCAAGTTTCTCCGAAGTCACACAGCCCATATTTGTCAGAAGTGATTTGGGTATCCTTTTATAGACTTTTTCTGAAAACGATGCAAAATCTTTTTTTTTCATTGAATGAAATTATTGAAATGGATGGATGGTAAAGGGCGATGGAGCTCCCCCCGCTATTGCAATCAAATATGTTAAACGTATGATGGATATTCTCTGGGCTGAACTTTTATGCACACAAGCAGACCATAGGGGATCTGCTGTATGGTGCCAAAAGCAGGTTTAAAGACTTCCACAAGGCCATCCAACACACTTTTAACTTTCAAAGGTATGATTCTAAGTTTAAACACCTCATGGCTGATATAATAATGTACAGAAATTTTAGAAAACGAGTTGCCTTCATTTTCTACATGCACATCACTGATTTTGGTCCGGATGTGTCAACTTCAAAATTGATTCATGCAGTAACTCGGGCTGCCCACTCCTTTACCTATGGCACAAAGAACTATTGGAACGGAGTTGTCGATTTTAGCGCTACTTTTCATAACTGATTACCCATTAAAAAAGTCATGCTTTGCCACTGCTGGTTGGTATTAATTCTTTAAATCACATGGGTACTGTAGTACTGCTTATTACACGAAAATTTGATACTGTGCAACACGACATTGATAGAAAAGGAAGGTGATCACGTAACATAATAAAAAAATATGGAATTTTTGCCAGCAACTAGGCAAATCAATTATTAAATATATCATGCAAAATGCCTAATTCACTTCGCATTAAATTATTTACTCGTACTCTCTTTAGAGAAATACTTGGTACTTTTCGGTTAACGGGGCCAGTCGTAATTGTGCAGTAACCCTAACGATATATACAGCTTCATGAAAAGAATGACATTAAAACCAAAATAAATACAAAAATTCACAAATAACAAAATGGATTTTATCACAATTTCAGATTACACAGGAGGCATAAAACTGCTGATATCGTTTAGCATCGCCGAAAACATTTGCGTCTTCTCATGTAATCGACGCCACATGAATTCAATTAAGTAGGAATCTAGGTCGTGGAGGGCAGCGCCGCGCTTACGTTTATTGCGCCATTTTGCACTGCCCCACATCCTTTCAATTGTTTGCGTATGGCATCCGGTATCAGGATCAATAGAGTTGTATTTATGATTAACTCGCAGGTGTTCGTATCCAGCATCTGCTAATTCATCCGCTTTCCAATAGTCAGAGTAAATTATCCTTCCTTCTGCCACGTTTTCTTGTATGGCTGCAATCAAAGTTTTCGCTCAACTGTCCAGGAATAGCCATTAGAAAGCATTCTTTCACGGCATTTCCCGCCAAATACCCACTGCGGTGGAAGAATACGACCAACGTTGTATTTTCTGCGAGTAAAGAAATTTCGACCACTTCGACGACTTTGTTAGAACCGGATTTTAACTGAAGGCCGAGAAAGTAACGAAATAGCACATACCTCCCGCATGTAATTATTCCAATCGACAGTTGTACAATGATTCATTTTTAGCTGCAGTTGACAGAATTCTACCGACGCGAGCTCTTCACACCAGAGGTAAATGAACCGAAGAGCTGTTAAAAAAGGAATGCGCGAAATTCGAACCAGTTTCCGCTCCATAAACCTTTCTTCTCGCGGCACAAACTTTCGTTGAGCGCCATTTCGGTGCTTCCGTAGAAGTAAAATAGTTTCATTTTGTTGTTTCTCGAACAAAATCTTTCAGTATAGAAAAAGCCTTTTGTCTTGGAAGAATTTAATCGCGGACTGTTCGTCATTTGGCAATTGCCAAATCGCATAATCCATGTTGATTCTTTCGTCAAAAAAACTCATCACTTCAACAAAAAATCAACTGACAATCTCGGAGGGAAAATGACTGGATCGATGTTCATTCTTCCCGCTTATTCGCAATGACGTCATTGCATAGCTAATCGTGACGTGATATAAACAAGTTACCACATTTGGCCACAATTACGACATTTGGCCACAATTACGTTAACCGAAAAGTATCAATACTTGTTTTTAGCACGTACCAAATTATTCTTCCCTTGAATTCCATAGTAAAAAAAAAAATCAAATATTTTTCTTTAAAGAAAAAAAAATATCGGTAATAAAAACAAAAATGTTAATACAGGACTGTAAAATAAATGTTTACAACGAATTGTTAACTGAAAAAAAAAATAGTTTCGACGTGTATTTCGAATGACGATGTATTTTTCGAGTATTTCGAAAAGTATTTCGACGTTCGAACCACGTCTTCCAGTAACAGGTGTATTAAGAACACTAAACTATTAACGGCAAATTCTTAGCTAATTGTCTTTGAAGATTTTTTTGTTTGTGGCGCCATCTATATCGGGAACGAACAACCAAGCTGCCTTAAATGTTGATAATGTAATCAATAACGCTTTCTACGTTATATCAGTAATTAAACAGTATGGTATCATAGGCTGTATCTTTTAAACATGGAACTCATGAATGGCTAGCCCGAAAAATTGAGTGTTGTATATATTACGATATAATATTCATACATCGAAATATACATATGATCTAATAAGGTATCAGGTATTTTTCTGCTGAAGTATTTTATTTACAGAGCTCCTTTATGACTGGTCATACTTCTACTGTGAGCCGTTTGAGGAGTAATTATTTTTATTCGAGATTCAAGAAACTCGACACACAAGACGATATATAAATTCACACGAATCAATTTTAATTCCAATTACATAATTTTAAAATATTTTCTTGCTAAATTACTACTGATCTAACTTCTTATTAACCTGGTGATAAACTCTGTTGGGAGAAATGTTCTTTTTGTGCTTCATTAATTTCTCGCATCAAATATTCAATTTTTCCAGCTTCACTGAGTTCACTGAAAGTATTGTAAGGTATCTGTAACATAGAATATAATTATTAAGATATTACAAAATTTGGGTATAATGTTAGTACAATGTTTATTGTTTTCGTGCGATGTTTATTCAATTTGAAGAAAAAAATTCATATTATCATAATCGAAATCCATATGAATACAAATAGTCATACTGCTCTAATTGTTTTTCTAAAAGAGTACGTCATAACAAACTGCCGTACCAAAATATTAGAGAATTACCCATGTTATGTCAATCAAAGATCTATAACTTACAAAACATGCATTTAACGGAAAAATGACTAAAAGCGTTTCCATTTCGTGGTTTTTTAAGATTCGGTATAAAGGCCGTCTATATACATACCAGGCCCGAACGTTCTAGTTGTGGGGGCGGGGGTGGCTCAGTCGGTAGCGCGCCAGGCTCGTAATCTGTAGTTCCCAGGTTCGAGTCCCAGCTGGGTCAGCGTTGAGATTTATCTTCGCAAAATTCCCCGCCCTGCCCACGGTCAGTAGAGGACACCGATGGGCTTGGAAAGACCGCCGTCCGTCGGATGGGACGTTAAGCCGTGGCCCCGTGTGCGGGAGAGCCATACCCTGTGCACGTTAAAGAACACGCTGGATGGCCTTGACGGGAAGCTACCATCTGCCACCCAACAGCTGTTCCAGTGGGTCCCCTCCCCCAACCTTCTCTGAGCCTTGGGGTACATGTGACCTGGCCATTTAGCCCATGGTGTGCAAAAAAGTGCCGCTCAGAGGTAAAACAACCCAACCGTTCTAGTTGTGACGTCACACACGTAGTGCTACATCATAACAATCTGTCAAAGCGGATATGTCTTCGCGTGTAGTATGTATTAAAATTGTGTTGACAAACCTAAAAGGATTATATTACTCAAAGGTAAGTTAGTTATTATTTTGAGTTTCTATATCTTAGTTTTTGCTAATAATTTAACTATGTTTTCGATTATCTGTTACCATACCTGAAGTTAGGCCCAATTTTAAGGATGAGTGGAAAATTAAAATTTTAAGCCAAGAACTATTAAGTTATATTTACTGATTAATAAATTAAAGCGAAAAGGTGAAGTAAAGAACTATAGGTCACAGCTGTAAGAACCATAAATATTTAAACTTTTATTCAAAAATAAAAAAAAAAACTATATTTTAAAAGTCTGTAAATGGTAGCTAGGCATACACTGGAAGAGCTGTGTACCAATCCCCAGTGATGACGCACAGAACTGGCCAGGTCTAGCGCTTAATGTTCGACATCGCCTTCTTGTGGTGCAAGCCGTTAGTACCTTTCAAAAGAGATATTCTCTTTTGGAAGGGAACGGAAGGGGAGGGCTGCCAGTTCAGTATGGCCTACTGATCTGGTCATCTATGGCCACTTTTTTCTTTTTTTTTTCTTCAACCCTGCTGAGGAGTGGTCAACTTCACAGGGTCCTGGTGCTGACCATTTATACCTACTAGACTGGACTTGTTTATGGATTTGAGCTTGATTATTGATCCTGGACTTGTTGCACTGGTGGGCCTCTGTTGAGGGAGAGTCTGCCGCTGTGTTTTCTGTTTGCTTCTGGGTTGCCAGCTCTAAGTGAACAGAGGCATAGGATACCTTATATCAGCTGGTGGATAATCCGAATCAGAGGTCATCGCAGGTACCTGAACCTCACTTAGCTAGTTGGATATCGTCAATCCTAAATTGGAGTAATGTCTCAGGCAGGCCTTATGGCTCTTGAAAAAGTCCACTTGAAAAGGTGGTGCCTGAAGTTCCTACCAGCATCGGTGACTTCAGCCTTTAGTGGAGGAGGAACAGGTCTTTGCCCCCATGCCTGCGATCAGGGGGCTGTTTGATATTGTTGGCCCTACCTATCTCAATAAACCTAGTTTCTTTAAAAATCCTACTCATTTTCTCTCTGCAGGAACGTGAAACATGAGGACATTACATGGAGATTATTCTCTTGATGTCCTCACACAGGAATTCCAGCGCTATAACCTATATATTTTAGGCTTGCATGAGACCAGATGGACAGGTAAAGTTGAGATACTTAAAAATAACTTTAAATTTCTCTTTTCAGGGAGGGAGGATGGAAAGCATCTCCAAGGTGTAGGTTTCCTTCTCAGCAGACACACCAGTGATGCTCTTCTAGGATATGACTGCATTAATGAAAGATTTCTTAGAGCAAAATTTAAAACAAAAATGTCATCTGTTGTTATGCCCCAACAGAGGGTTCTGATGAGAACAAGGATACTTTTTAAAGGGGTTAACAAATTGAAGTGTGTGGCGACGAAAGTATAGTACTCTTAGATTTTCTCATCTTCCATGTTTTCTGCAAATTGTGAATGATTTAGGGATTTTTAATGTGAAATAAATATTAATATATTTAAATTCTTGCTGATTCAGTTGTATTCTTGGATTTCAGTTTTATTGAAAAAAATAATATGATTTAGATGTTTTTAAAATTATTTTCGTACTTAAAGAAATTTTTTTAGAAAGGAAAATTAACGTTTCACTCGTATTGCAATTTTGAATACTTAACTTACATATTTTAAACTCAGAAGCCAAATATAGCATTTTTTAGAAAAACATTTATCAGAGAAATATTTGGAAGCCTTTAAAATTTATAAAACTTAATGATTACATGACATACGGAAATTTCGCCTCTGACTTATCTCCTGTAATAGATGCGAAATTGCAGAGTTTCCGCATCCAAAATGAGGTCAGAAAAGAGCGACTTTTATCAAAAAAAAGTTGCGAGATGATTTTGTTGAACGCTCTTGTGTGCGAAGTAAAACCATCTAGCTTTCTACTCTTGTCACGGATACTATAGGTTGGCCATACCTGCAGTACAAAAATTGATCATTTCACTTTTACACGTGATATATGTATTTGTTGGCACGCTTAACTTTATATATGATTTGATCTCAATATAGACCTTGTCCTTCACCTTAATGAGAAATGTTTAGCGATTCAGCAACGCTAATACCAGAGTGAAAATGGCAACTATTAGGTTGGCCGTGCGTGTATGCTTTTACCGTTTGGATACCATCGCAGTCCGATGTGCAGAAGACCATTGCATCCCAAACTCTCATCTCTCATGCTTGCTTCGGGTTGGGTTGTTTTACCTCTGAGCGGCACTTTTTTGCACACCATGGGCTAAATGGCCAGGTCGCATGGACCCCGAAGGCTCAGAGAAGGTTGGGACCACTGGAACAGCTGTTGGGAGACAGATGGTAGTCTCCCGTCAAGGCCATCCAGCATGTTCTTTAACGTGCACAGGGTATGGCTCTCCCGCACACGGCGCCACGGCTTAACGTCCCATCCGACGGACGGCGGCCTTTCCAAGCCCATCGGTGTCCCCTACTGACCGTGGGCAGGGCGGGGAATTTTTGCGGAGATAAATCTCAACGCTGATCCAGCTGGGACTCGAACCTGGGAACTACAGATTACGAGCCTGGCGCGCTACCGACTGAGCCACCCCCGCCCCCCATGCTTGCTTCCTTTCCCTCTTAAGAGGTAGTCACTAAATGATCAACTGCAACGCCACTCCTCTAGTGGACCTGGCAGAATTCTTTCTGTTCTCTCTCCTAACCTTAATCCACTCTGATAAAAGGTTCCAAGAAAAGTAGCCTCGCTTCTGTATAATGCAAAACTGCTGGGCTTTTTCTTTCAGTTCTACAGCACTGTTCGTTAAAGCAGAACCCAAATCATGTTATAGCATTATTTTTATATCAAACTTATTGTTTGGTGTAATTTAAAAGTTGATAATAATTTTATCAATATTTCTAACGAAAAACATCTTTATCGTAAGTTGATAATCATAATTTCTTCTTATTATAAAGATTCTGATATTTGGGGATCTGAAACGGCTTAACATATCTAATATGTATACAAATACTATAAATTCTGATACTGTAAGTTAAATTCCAAGGGATATAAATGATGAAAAAGCATTAGAGAATTAAATTCTTAGTCGATAATTTTTTTACACCTCTCAAACAGCTGTTTATCACTGGTCTGATAAGGGTCTGTCGATTTAGGACGTCAAATGACCTATTATGAAGGCGAGATCTTAGCAGAAAGAAAATAGCCATACCTATAGGGTCTCGAATCCGGGTCCCATAAACTTGAAGCGTGTAAACCACTTGATCACAAGGACGATATCAAGCTCAATAAATTTGACAAATGCCAGTTATCAACGACACAGTTTTTGTTAATCATTTTGAATCTTCTTCCTTATTCTTGAACTATCTTCTTTATCATTAGCTATTATTATTTATCATTAGCATTATTTAAACTTCTTTTTTACAGACGACAATGTTGACATGCTGCGGGTCAATACTAACAAATATGCTGAATTCAGTGAACTCACTGTCATAGTGGTTAGTCGAAATTGGTAGTTCAATATAAACTACTGATGAAATATGAGGAGGATTCATCTTTGCAATTGCCTTTAGTATGTTCTTTTTTGGAAGTCGAAAATCTCAGACTACAGGTACGTATTAAGAGTCGGAGATTTTTCAGATGCGTTATGCATTCATTATGGTTGTATGTGTTGTTTTTCTGCTGAGGTCCTGCCATCCTCACAGACCTTCTACTGTGGCATATAAACTGGCAGGCTCCTGTCAGACCTCTGTGGCAAGCAGCTGCTTGAGGGGGTATTTATTTTTTATTTATTCATTATTAATATTTAACATCAAACAATAAAAACAGTTGGAATATTGTTACTTACAAAAAAGAGAATTTACAGCAATCGGAAGTTTTCTCTTCAAATTCTATAAACAAATTAACTGCAGTGAAATAAAAATCGTTTTCTACAGTAATTATTGGCGACAAGACTCGGGTGGAAAACATTTTTTTTTTGAAGGGCCTGAAGCTAACCTTATGAGGAGCGACGAGGGAGAAAGTAAAAATTCGATAGAGGTATAACACCTTTTATTTAATATTCAAATAACGTTATCTAGAGTAAATAAATATATTTACTTTCTTTTCTTAAAGTTTATAATTAGATACAAATAAAAAAAATTAATGTACTTCAAAATTCTTTTGTTAAATCTTCCAAATAATGTCAGTCGTAGAGTTTAGGAGTGTGCGTATACTCTTATTGTATGTGCGTATACTCTGAATACATGTCTGTTAGATTGGATTGGATTGTTTTACCTCTGGGCGGCACTTTTTTGCACACAATGGGCTAAATGGCCAGGCCACAAGGACCCCGAAGGCTCAGAGAAGGTTGGGGGAGGGGACCCACTGGAACAGCTGTTGGGAGACAGATGATAGCCTCCCGTCAAGGCCATCCAGCGTGTTCTTTAACGTGCACAGGGTATGGCTCTCCCGCACACGGGGCCACAGCTTAACGTCCCATCCGACGGACGGCGGCCTTTCCAAGCCCATCGGTGTCCCCTACTGACCGTGGGCAGGGCGGGGAAATGTGTCTGTTAGAACTCGCAGATGTTTAAAGAGATGACGAAACAGACCACCAGTTTTTGAAATGGCCAGGAAGGACAACTTAATATTTAAAATTCATAGCAAATATTTCCTACCTTAAAATTATGGGAGGTGTGCTTAGTGAAAATTATGTTTAAAAAAATGATGTATCAACTTTTGTGGGACAATAAGATTAAAAGAACGTGTATTAGTTTTATGTTATGGTTACTCCAGTAGCGTAATGTAAGGTGATTAATTGATAAAACTAATTTTTAAAAATCTGTTTTTCCATGATTTTATATTAAAAATTCTCCTCCCCCCTTCAAACTCATTACTTAAATTTCGGGAAGCATGTGCCCATCGCCCTCATTAAACTGCCTTCCCGTAATTCCCAGAAATGTTTAGAATTTTCAATTCAGCAGAATATAAAAAAATATATATTTTGAAAACGAAAATTTTAAAACCACAAGTACACGCTGCTTTGCAATGGATTTCAACGTCTAAGTGAGTTCATATACTTTATTTGATTTACCACCCCGTTTTCTCAGTTCTGCCTCCGGTAGTAATTAAGACTGAATCCAGACAGCTACGGCGGATGGGAACGTGCATTGTCCGTGAACTCTTATAAAAAAAGAAAGACGGCTTTGGTTGGAGTCGCCTTTGTCTGTCTAGTCCCACTATCCTTGCTAATCATTCAAAGAGAAAAAGTACTACTTCTAATTTCTAGCACTCCCTGTTGGCTTAAATGGAATCTCAAGTATTCGGTTTCTAAATAGCTTGTATCTAAAGGGTTAAATCGTAGTAATGTAATTAAAAACCGACGAGTTTTTCTTAAAAGGAATTTTTAAGTGAAAAGGAAATCGTTAACTGAGCCAGTACTGAAAAATGTCTTGCCGGTATGACGTACCGGCCTACTTTCACCACTGGTAGTTCCAATGGCAATGGGGAATGTCTCCTAGTAAGTAAACTTAATGGTTTACAAATAACACACACTACAAACACCGGGACATTTATAAATATGCATGGGTTTCACCTGATGGGTTGCACAGGAACATTGATAGATTATATTTCAATTAACAGCAAATGGACTAGTTCAGTTAGGAATACCAGATCATACAGGGTATCCGAAATTGGGTCTGACCATTACCTGGTTAAAAGTGTCTTGCAGCTGAAGCTTAAGAAATCTCGTGCTAAGGTTAAGAAAATTAGCTTTAACACTTAAGGTCTGAAAGAACCAGATATAGCAAAAGCATACCATGGTAGGCTACTTAGTCATTATGACAATCGTGGTTTGCTTACTGCTGAAATTGAGAAAGAATGGAATGTTTAAACAGGCTTTTCTTGAAACCAACAATATTCTTTGGGGTAAAATGGTACAGAGGAAATAAAATTATTTGAGTGATAAGGCTATGGAACTTATTTCTGAAAGGAGGAAGTGCAGGATTAATATGAATCAACACACTACTAGCCCTAACAGAATTTTCAAATTGTTAACTATTTGGCTTAGGTTATGTTCTGATTTTATGTACTGTTTCATAATAAATGCACAGCAGATTTGCAAGTGTAACTTCATTATATATGGTTTGTTTTTATCAACCAATAAGATCAGTGCTATATTGGTCCTATTAGAAAAAGTGACTTGTGCTGAGAATTCTTTATTTTGCTTCTATTTAGTTTGCTGTCATATCGCCACAGCATTATGGAATTTAATGCTATGGTGGTACATAAAAATATATACTTAAACCAATTTTTAAGATATCAAAAAAAATATATATATAACCATTCCCAGAATTAATAATGCAAATCTAAATGATGCACAGTAAATAGATTATTCTTTGAAGCTATCGATAAAAGCTCATGTTTCATCTGGAAGTATGGTTTTGAATTTCAGCCATAAATTAATAAATCATTTTTAAAGACAAGAAATAATCCACAAACCCTTTATCTATAATTTGTAATGAAAATATTTAATTCTCTACCACATGGCCTTAGAAATTACACATATTGAAATTAGGAAGTAAAACTTGGAAGTTAATCAAAGCATAACTGATATGAAGTCTGAATTTAATATTCCTCACCCATTCAAGTTCTACAATTCTGCTTTCACATATTAAGAGTACTGGAATTTGAAATGTGAACTATAGTTCCATGTAATCACAATTATATGTGTATTCTACTCTGAAAGAAAAATATTGATGTTTGGGCTTATAGATAAATCATATGATAAAGCTATTATTACTCGTTTGATTCATTAAAATATTATGAAAACCTGGATAATCTGATGCTCTTAGGTTGTTTACATTTCATAAATTCATATAAAATTAATATTTTTCTACTGCTTTCTGCAAAACAGTAAATAATAAATTTTTTCTCTTAAGCAGGATTTGCTTGTTTTTAAATGTCTACCATGTTTTAAGTTTTTTTATTAGTAATATATTCTACTTTTTGGACATAAGTAATAAAGAATACATACATTTTGTTGAGAAAAGGACATTTTTAAAATATAGATTAGACTGGAAGTGTTAAAATTAATTTTCACAATTAGTCATAATGTACTATCATACTAAAAGTATAAAATTCCTTGGGGTATGTGAACTTCATTTAAAACCAGCGAAATTCAGCACGGCAACAAGTATGTGTGATGAAAACACTTCATCAGGTAAATCCAGATCATCAAAGAATAAGAAATGAACAAATGTCCCTAGAGCAGGCCATAGAATATAGCTTAAAATGGATAGGCAACACATGGCCTGCACTCTTTTGCTTTTTTAATTGACCCATGAATCATTTGGGCTTTACAACATAAATTGTCCTGCCAGCAATACTGGTGATAAATAAATTTTTAATTAACATCGTTAAATAAATTTTATTTTCCAACAGTTAAATGCTGTTATGTCTCACACAGGACACAACAATGATATTTTGAAACATATTGCAGTACAATACATCGCTGCATGAACTCATTGGTAATGTGACTGCCTTCGTTCCATGGGGATTCACTGACTCTGCTCTTAAGTGTGACACAATAATTGTGTCATAGCGCTGCTCAGTACTGCAGCCACAGCTTAGGACTACATCTGTGAACAAACATTTTCTCGAATGAATATCTTTCCTTTTTTTAAAGGATATTTAGTATTTTTTTCATTTATTCAAATATTATTTCAATAATAAATCAACATATAAAAACAAGCATTTACTTTGTACGACCCCTGGCTTAAAAGAAAAGGCCAAGTATGAGAGTAATATAAACCCTTCAAACTTAATATAGTCTAATAAATATATTCTACTTCTTAATATTTCACACTTTTGGACACATATCAAAAGATAATATTGTTTGTTTCATTAATTTACAAATTGATCCTGCACTTAAAATAGCATGTTCTGTGGTTATTAATGCTGAACTTCAAATATTGTCATTCATTGATAACGTTCACTTAAAAACTATACGGAATATTGATAAAATACCAACAAAAGTTAGCAACACAAATATTTCTCTGATATTTTTATGTGGAATGAAAGCATTGTATAGTAAAGATATAAAAATGTAAAGATTTAAGCAGAATTATACTTCTTTGCTATTAGCACGTAACACATTAGATCCTTTTTTTTGCAATGCATTGAGACTAATTAAATGGATGCAGTTCAGTTTGATAACTTGTAAGAAACTGTACAAATGTAACCAGTGCAAAAAAATGTGCCTTAGATATTCCAATCTGCTAATCATTTTTTCTTCCCTACTGTACTCTATTATACATGTTGCTTATAGATTCTTAAAACAGTCAGGAAATATAGTTAGATAAATATAGAGGAAAAATTGTCATTAGCTGGGTGGGATCTGAACTCATGACCTCCTGATAACATGTCAGGTGCTCTGACCACTGAGCTACCGGCTGCCGAATAATCATTCTCTGTTAGTGGCTTTAAGCATTATACCATAGAATTAGTTATTGAAAATGTAGTTGACTGTAATTAAGACTCTGGTCCAGAAGGCACTTTCCAGTTTAGTACACACGGCCAGCACACATCAAGTGCCAAACAGCATGGTATTTTTATTTTTAAGCCTATATTTAACAAATTACTACCAGGTGTAGCTGAGAAATTCTATTATTTAAACAACAATGTTTACACTCGATTCTCGGCGTATATGTGAAATAAAAATACCATGTCATTTGGTGCTTGATGTGGGCTGATTGTGTGCACCAAATTGGAAACTGCCTTCTGGACCAGAGTCTTCAATTACAATCAACTACATTTATAATGACTAATTCTATGGTATAATGCTTAAAGCCACTAATAAAGGATGATTGTTCGGTGGCCGGAAGCTCAGTGGTCAGAGCACCTGATATGTTATCAGGAGGTCATGGGTTCAGATCCCATCTGGCTAATGGCAATTGTTCCTCTATATTTATCTAACAAATTACTACCCGGTATACTGAGAAATTCTATTATTTAAAGTAAAAATACTGTTGTTTTACCCATGAACTCTTTGACTGATTTGTACATCACTTGACACATTCAGAACAATTTGATGATAATTTTCTAACATACATACAGTTGAAGTATAAATTACAAACACTTACATTCAAAATGTTATCTTAATGGTGGATGAGATAAATTGATGCAGTGCATATTTCATAGGAAACCTGCTGCAACTAGTGCCTATGTTTTCATAGTAACTGGTGTTATGTCTCCTTTTAAAGATGTACATATACTTTCTGTGAGAGATACAATATTTGAAGTTCTTCGTGTATATTTAAAAAAAAAATTGTAATTGTTTTAGGAACTATAAGATTCAGAGGCATATGTTAGTAACAATAATTCTATTAATAGAAAAGCAATGTCTGTTTTCACCACTTTCACTGAATATTGTGTATTTCCATCACGTAGACAATGCTAGACCATTGTTTTTCATAATTGATGTTGTGCACTTGCTAAAATTTATGTAAAACAGTTGGATTAATAAAAAAATCCTAGTCAGTGCATGTCTTACCTACAAATTTGTATGAAAAGGTTTAGTGAAAGGCATGACTTTTCTACAGCAGCATTTTCAACCCTTAGAAAGCTTCATTCATTTAAATTAATTTCATTGAGAACTGTAGTTGAATCAAATACAGTTATAATTTGCCTTTGAAGACCTTGTCACCTTATAACTTAAAGAAGCAAAATGTTAAGCTGTTTTAAATTTTTAATAAATTTGTTGCAGAAGCATTTTTAGAAATGGGTGAAAAATACAAATTGCCTCATTTTAGAGCTATTGCAAAATATATTAAAAATGTTATCACATGATGGGATATAGTAAATGTTAAATCTCCTTTTAAAGAAGCTTGGCTAAATGACGTATAAAATGCCTCACAGCATCATCTTTAGATGAAAGAAATTTAATTTTAAATAAATTACTGGATTGGCTGGATTCATGGCAAAGTATGGGTTGCCATAGAGGTAAGCTGACTGAAGAAACACATACTACTTCAAAATTATCAACACAGGCTTTGTTCGAATTAGCTTCAGATTATTGTGAAGAGTTGAATATGGAATACATACTGTCTGGGAAATTCCAAACAGATTTAGTGAATACAGGCAACTTACTGGAGGCCAATGCCACATTTCAGTATGGCAGGTATTTGAGTGGAAAAAAAAAAATTAAGGATCCATTCAATCCTAAAATTAGTGTTACCATCTAAAAGCATGAGGAATCTCCACATTCGTAGTTTTTCTACCAGTCAGAGATGGGAAGAGATGAAGGCAAATTTAAGTGTTTCTTTTAGCATTACTATTCTGAAGATATTTAAAAAATAGACTACCTTCCTGACAATCTATTTGGCTGGTTACTGTGCCTATTTATTCTAAAGAAAATAAAATGTGAATCCTGATGCACATCAGTGGTGTATCCTTGAATTCATTTCTTATTTGATTACTTTTCACCCTTTGATGAATAGTAATTCAATTACTCTTAATTTACTGATAAGTTCTCAGGGTTGAAGTCTGTTTTATTTTTGAGATATTTAGTGAAATAGATACAGAAAATGATATGGAATGCTTATTAACTGCTTTTTTTGCTACATAGTTACTAAACTGTCAGGTAAAAATATCTAACAATATTAAAACCATGCTAATTTCTTTTGATGATTTTATCAAATTTGCACACAAGTCTTCATCTTTTGCCATACCCTTAAACAAAAACACCAGTATATATTTATTGTTGATATCAAACAGGAAAAAACCTTAAAAAATAAATATATTTCCCTATATAGAATTTGTCAGTGATTTAATATGTAAATCATACCAGTATTTTCCAACATTGGTTCTGGATGCTATTGATTTATTTGTACCCCCACCCCCTTCTCATTACTTCTAATGATGGTGTCAGTTTAAATACATTGAAATTTTACTTTTCCATGCCACTTCTCACATTGCATTCTCTCTCATAAATTTCACTTCTGGTCAATAACTTTCTACTTGGAACAAAAAACAAATTTATGATTTAAAAATTCTGCATGTTCATAGTGTGACCAGTTTCAATGAGAATTATCAGCAATAATACATCTCAAGTTTAAATGAGCATATTTTGTTTAACCATTTAAGAAGTAATTTGCAATTGTATAACATCTGAGAGATAATCACCCTGATCACTAAGTGGTTAGTGTGCCTGGCTATGGAATACAGTGAGCAATTTTGAGCCATGGGAAGTGTATGGAATTTTCTTTTATCAGGTATTACTGCTGAGGTTTTGTTTTTCCCAGAGAGATCTACAGTTTATAAAATGGCAAGCTGTATCAGACTTCTGTAGCAAGCAAATGATATAAGGATAATTTTTCTGCTTGTGGTATATGGATACAATGATAATCATGGTACATAATGTGCTAGATAAGCTATATATAAATTTTTATTCAGTCACATGTAAGTAGAAATTCGCTGAAAACTGTTTTAATGCTAGCTGAACAAAAGATCAGTGCAATTTAGTATAGAGAATGTGAGAAGTAGCATGACAAAGTAAAATTTTCAACTTATTATAGCAATGTGCACAGGAATAAGAAAAGTAACAACGCAGAATGCAGTGCAACATCTAAAACTAGTAATATTTCAAAATCATGAAAGCTATTATGGATTATTTGCTTGTTAAATCACCGATAAATTTGGTGAAGCAAAATATATTAATTTGCTTTTAGTGATGAGCAATATTGATAATATCACACATAGTTTCTTGATACAAGTATGCTCACCATAAATTAATTTTGATCTGCCATGTTTTATGTTCTAAGAGAAAAAGTTACTGAAATCAGTGTTTCTGTGAGATATCTAGAAGCAATTTTGCAGAAGGAATATATGTGAAAAATAAATATATCAGTATAAATAACATATGCACACAGAGAGAGTTTAAAAAAGAGAAATATTCAAGGTATATGGTAAGATATTATTATTATTACCATGTTGTAGAAAGATTATATGGTTTCAAGCTAGAGCTTATAGAGAATAGCAACTTTGAAAGCAATTATAGCTATGTGCCAATAATACTCATATATCATTGGTTGATTTCACGATCAATTTAAAATCAACCAGTGATCTTATAGATCACTAGTTGAGAAGTAACTGATAGCTGAGTGAAACGAGAACTGTTGCATCAACTACACAGTCTCAAAGTTTCCATACATGCTTCAACCTAGAGTTGAAGACTGCAACTTTAATGCCTTGGACATTTTGCCAAGATACACCGTTGATGAGTATATGTGATATTGCACATTTTTTTTGCTAATTTTGAAATCTGTTTAGTGGCTCTATAGTATATACAAAAACTAAAATTCTCTATCATTGAGCAAAGAATTTTGAAGTTCATCCTTCAAACTACACTGAAGTGCCATTGAATTAGAGATAGGAGACGTTATCCAAATTCAGTACCGCAAGTCCCATATTTGCATGCATGCGTGGCTGAAACTCTGGTCATATAGTATAGCTGTCAGCTTTGGCTTCCCCAAGCATTCGTTGTGAGAAGCATGATGGAAAAGGAGTGGGATTTAGATTAATTTGACAGAGGGCAGATTGTTAGGTGCCCGACAGAAGGGACACTCGATCTCTGAAATTGTCAACGAACTGGAATTTTCTCATATGACAGTTTCAAGAGTGTTCCGGAAATATGAAAATTTTGTCAAAAAAAAGGCACCTGGACAAACTGCAAAGGGCAACCAGATTTGAAGGATCGTGGGCTTTGCCGTCTGACCCACATTGTACAGACTGATAGGGGCCAGACATTTTCTGAAATCACCTCTCATATGAACATGGTTTCCAGCTGGGAAGTCAGTACATGGACTGCGCAATGCTCACTTCATTGTCTTGGCTTCGGGAGCCACCGACCTATGAGAGTCCCACTTCTAACGACACAACACCGAGCTGAATGCTTTGCCTGGGCTAAAGAACATTGAAAAACTGGACCATTAAAAATTGGCAATAGATAACCTGGAGTGATGAATCCCAATTTAAACTTTATCATACCAATGTGAGACTGAGGGTATGACGCCAACTCCATGAAGCCATGGATCCTGCATGTCAGGTCGGAACAGTACAAGCTGGTGGTGGCTCAGTGATGGCCTGGGGTGTCTTCAGTTGGACATCTGTGGGACCTTCGGTATGTGTACCGACGCCTCTCAATGCATCCCAGTATGTAGAACTCATGGCTGACCATTTACACTCATTTATGGCATCTACCAGCAAGATAACTGTTCCTCTCACAGGTCCAGGTTGGCTACCTAGAAGCCCAGATTTAAATCCCATCGAAAATCTTTGGGATACTCTTGAGCAAAGTGTTCGGGCCTGTGTCCCACCAGCGAATGACCTTGAGAGAATGTGGATAGCTCTGGAGGATGTTACTAGGTTGCTCTCCCTAATTCAATGGCACTTCAGTGTATACGTATGTTAACTTAAAAATTTTATTGATCAACGACAGAGAATTTTAGTTATTGTAATTAATTTCTGAGCAAGAAGGTCTTTTTAATTGTGTAAATTGTATAGTATTAAATCTATTACTTTATTCTAATGGGGCAATTCTTTCAAGCTGCTTGTTTTGTATTCTTAGTAATTTAAATATTTCCCCTAATGCACAGTTATATAAAACCCATACAAACTAATTCTGCCATTTCTTGTTAATTGGAAATTAAAGTTATGCCAATATTTATTCTTTTTGAAATCGTACAGGATAAATATTTGCATTTCTTATATATAAAAGATTTGTCATTACCAATGGAAAGTGATTTGTAGAACATAATTCTGAATACCTAATATATGTACTTTAAGAAATGTGGATTTCTTTTTTTTCATTATTTTCACTTTCAAAGAATAAATTACTACATAAAATGGTAAAATGTTTCTGTTTCTATTGC
This sequence comes from Ryuthela nishihirai, assembly GCA_038380435.1. Classification (NCBI taxonomy): domain Eukaryota; kingdom Metazoa; phylum Arthropoda; class Arachnida; order Araneae; family Heptathelidae; genus Ryuthela; species Ryuthela nishihirai. Next base: position 93,362,259 of record JAWZYU010000001.1, read on the forward strand.
ATTCTCTTAGTAAAAATACAAATATAAGAAGTGAAGGTTATAAAACTGACTTTCATTAGAGGACAAATCATCATATCAGTTACTAGTAATATGACTTCCAAAGTTTTCGATTTTTTAAAAATCTTTTCCACGATTGGATTTACAGAACAAATGCATTTTTTCATTTCTTTCCAAGTAATCAAGGTTAAAATTTGTTGAATACTTAGTTCAGAATTTTTGCTATGTATTTATAAGTTTAAAACATCTTTTCCTGCCCAAAGAAAGCAGTGAACCCCAGATCTTGTTCGTGTCTACAACTCTGCTGTAGCACCATGTTGGTGACGTCACAAACAGAACGTATGGGCCTGGTAGGTATATAGACGGTCATGATTTATTCCAGGGTTCTGATGCCATTCCATAGATGGCTCTACAATGTTATGTTTCTCTTTGTTTCTCCATGTTGTAGTAACCCTCTGATTTAAGCTCACAAGTTTAATTTGAACTATTATTTTTTCAGTTTTGAAATTCTCCCAAAAATTAACCAAAAACTTTTCGAGATTGGAGGATTCTGAAAACAATTGTGAAATCCGTATCTCTAGTTTTTTTCATTTTATATTCTTCTTTTCACACTTTAACCTATTTCAGCATTTCTAGAATTATTTTTGATATCATCTTAGCGTTTAGCATGCATAACTTCCCGAAAACGGAACTAAAACTATTATTAAAAACATCTGAAAAAAATTATCACTGAAGCAGTGAACAATCTGTTTTGAACAACCTGCAATCTAACGAGAATAACCTTACCAATTCTTGTACACAAACTAAAGATAACTATGCATCAAATGACAAAGTCGTCCTAAAGAAAAATTGAGATCAGCTGTGCTTGTTCGACTAACATAAAACCTCATCAGCTGTATTTTTAAGTGTCCTAAGCATTCTTCTTTTTCTTGCCAGTCCACTAAGCACTAAAAAATTTATTTAACTTCCCATGAACTCATCATATAAAAATGTTTTAAAAAGGGTTCTTCTTTTTACGATACAGAACAGACTAAAACTACATCTTTCTTCACACTCTTAATTTCCTCTTAATTACAATTAATTCTCTATTTTTAAGTTAAGTTTGTTCGAAGTAGTTTGTTCGAAGTAGTTTTGTTCGAAGTAGTGTGACATAATTCTCACGCTGTAGTTCATGCGAACATCAAGACGATATATCATATCACAAATTCATTGTAGCATGTTCATCTGTTGTAACAGTATTAAGTTTTTTTTATAAAGGTGGGTTTGTGGTATACAAAAGTTATGAGTTCATTATTACATCTTTGGATAAGAATATTGAGGAAAGTTATCTTTTTGTTTTTTTTTGCTTTTAAGAGTGAATTTGATACTAAGATATACATTATTAAGTTCTGATATTAAATCAAGTAATAATTGTTTTGAATATTCCCATATAATAAATATATCATCGATGTATCTTTTCTATAATAAAGTATTTACTTTTCGATTAACATAATTGATTTGAAAATTGGAGTATTTGGATATAGACTGACAACATCCAAGGAATATAGTTTTGCATGCTCATGTTGTAAGCCTATATCCAAATACTCCAATATTCAAATCAATTATGTTAATCAAAAAAGAAATACTTGGATTATGCAAATACAATATTTATGAATTTTTTGCAATTGTTGAAGCTCTGGATATCGTAAAAGACGGTACTTATTTTCAAGTTGATAAAAAAATTCTACATACAAAATTATGGTACTCCTATTGGATTACCATTATCAGGATTTTTTGCCGATGACATAATGAGAGATATTGAAAATAAAATACTAGACAAAATACTAACAAATAATCTTAAATTTCTCTTTTCAGGGAGGGACGACAATAAGCATCACCAAGGCGTGGGTCTGCTGCTCAGCAGACAAGCTAGTGATGCTCTTTTAGGATACAAGTGCATTAATGAAAGGTTTCTTACAGCAAAATTTCAGACAAGCATTAATGACTTGAATGTTATCTGCTGCTATGCCACCACTCAGAATGCCGATGAAGATGAGAAGGATAAGGTTTTATGGACAATTTCAGGATATTTTGAATTCTGTCAAGAAAGGAGATATTATCCTTATTCTAGGTGACTTCAATGCCAAAGTTGGTGCTTACTCTGACCTTTGGAAAGGGCTGATAGGCCTTTTGGTATTGGTAGCCACAATGGCAATGGGCAATGTCTCCTACAAGTTAGTAAACTTAATGGTTTCAGAATAACTAACACTTAATATACACATTGTGACATACATAAGTACACATGGGTTTCACCAGATGGGCTGTATAAGAATATGATCGATTATATAAAAATTAACAGCAAATGGGCTAGTTCTGTTAGGAATACCAGGTCATATAGGGAAGCTGAAATTGGATCTGACCATTACCTTCTCAAAAGTGTCTTGCAACTTAAACATAAAAAGTGTTGTGCTAAGGTTAAAAAATTTATCTTTAATACTGAAGCTCTGAAAGACTCAGTTATAACCAAAGCTTACTACAATAGGTTTCTTCGTCATTAAGATAGTCATGGTTGGCTTACTACTGAAGTTGAGGAAGAATGTGACTGTTTTAAACAGGCTTTTCTTGAAACTAACAGTACTCTTTTAGGAAAAAAGTAGCAGAGTAGGCAGAATTAATTGAGTGATAAGGCACTTGATCATATTTCAGAAAGAAAGAACTGCAGGAATATCCTTAATCAATATTCTAATAGAAAGTACTACAAAGAGCTTAATAAACATGTAAAGGATCAGTTAATAGCTGATAATCTTTGGCTTGATGGCTTAGCTGACAAAGTCAAGGAAGCAGTTAGACAGCACAACAGTAGAAAGCTGTACCACATAGTTAATATTTTGTGATAGAAAAAGGACAGGTATACAGAGATTGAAGGATAAACAAGGTAAGGTTATAGAAGGTGAGGTTTTGATCATGGCTAGGTGGGTTGTTAATGGCGCTAGAGCTATATCGCACCAAACAAGAGTATATAAACAGATAAAAGACCTGCAACCCACAACCAAAGTTAAAAGAAACAAAAAACAGTAAAGAACGACACAGAAACAAAGCAATACTAATAACAAGTGTATAAATCAACAACAATGGGTGTATAGGACCAATGTAAAATCAGAAACCAGAATAAAATCTACAATACAATGTAAAAATATCACAGACAAGTAAAATAACCACAAAAACGTAAAAAAGCGAAGACAGGAGATAAAAGATGTCCGAGTGTAAGGGACTCAGATGTAAAATCATGGAAGTTAAAATATAACCGGTGTTCTAGATTAAAAGCAGGACAAGCAATTAAAATATGTTTAATAGTTAAAATGGTGTCACAAAACTCACACTTAGGTTCGTTGTTTGCCTGAAGAAAAAATGAGTGTGTAATAAACAAATGACATAAGCGGAGAACCGCAAATACAACTTCCTCCTTGCGATTCCTGCAAAAACAAGACTGCCACGGTTTGGCAGTGGGCTTGATCTCAAAAAGCTTGTTACCAACCTGTTCAGACAAAGATCTCTGCCACTGTGCGCAGAGTGCAATGGAAAAACGATGGCGGAAGTCCAAGTGTGGAATGGCAGCGGAGAGTAGGATAGGGGCGTGGCTGACCTGGCAGTAGCATCTGCCAAGTCATTGTCCCTGATCCCGATGTGCCTGGGCACCCAAAAGAAGAAAACGGTGGTGGTGGCTGGTGGATATTGGAGAGAACAGAGTGAGGCCGATGCCTCATGGAGATCAAAGCCTGTAGCGAGCTAAGTGAGTCAGTGTAAAGCAGACACCGACGATGATACTCAGCTGCTATGTGGTTCAAGGCAATGCTGATAGTATGCAATTCTGAAGTGAAGATGGAACACTGCTGTGGGATCTGGTCTCAAAAATGAAAGAAAACTACAAAATTAATAAATCCATGGGGAAACTTGTAAACCATTGCCTGGATGTGGACAAGGTTACTCACCGTTCTGCACGGTTGACCCTAGCAGGAACTACCGTTTACCTGAAGCAGAGACCAAATCAGTGTGTAGCAGCGGGCCCCTGAATTCACTGCCCAGCCCCATGACAGATAGGCTCCCCAATGGCAAAACGGCCAAAGGGGACCCCACCTGTTATGAGCCGGGGAGAGAAGATGGGGACACCAGAGCAACTGCTTGGTTCCTCCTTTCCAGGGATGTGTCTCAGTGTACAGCAAACACGCGGGTGAGCGTTCAGGTCCCTGTGAAGGTACTCGAGCCAGCAGAACCTTCACAGGGTGGTCCCCTCACCATGGACAGGAGCTTGCACCGAGGAGGGGGAAGGGGTTAGGTGGGCTGAGCATTTCAGTGATGTTCTAAACCAGTGGTTCTCAACCTTTTATGCTTCATGTACCCCCTGGAAATGTGTATGTAACTGGTGTACCCCTTGTATAGATAGATAAAATTATAGTTATAGTATAAAAATGGAAATAAAATAAAACATACATATATAACATATATCTAGCAACAAATTACTATCAGTCAAATTACTATTCACATAGTAATAAAAATACTTACTACAACAGGACAGTATGAGTGTTTCAGTAAACTTTTTATCTTCAGTTTCAACCAGCTTTTAGAAATCTGTAAATCTCTGCAAAAGCTATCTTCATATGCAACAATGATGGCTATTCTGAAATATCATGAGACTTCACTAAAAGATGTAAGGACATACTTTAAATTGCAAGTAAATGTTTATTTTTAATAATTTATTTTCTGAAGTTATGAGTAACTACTTTTCTCACAGCTTGATTATATAAAAAAGCTTACATAATATACAATACTTGCATAAATATACAATACCTTGCATTTAAAGAGAATATGTAGATTAGAAGTTATAAAATAAATACTGCTCTACCAATTTATAAGAAAGCTGAGGAGGGAGGGACTGTAGACATTTTGAATTAATATTGCAATGTAACAAAAGTTTTATTATACCGTTGGCCCTCCATATTTGCAGGGGTCAGGGCTGCTGAGAATGTGGAAAAACCACAAATATCTCTAGGCCCCCTCAAACCTTAACTCTTAATACTGTTGACATATATAACACAAAAAAACAGTAAAATGATACACTGTGCTGCAACAGTATGTTTTATAAATTTAAAATTACAGTATGAACAATGTAGGCTAACACACACACAGAGAGAGAGAGAGAAAGGCAATACAGTACACATACAGTATGTGATGCAATACATGTACTATTTAGATAGCAGTATAATTATTGAAGTTTACAAAACACAGTTATATGCAGTACAGTGCATTACAGTATGGTACAGTACTATACAGTACACTGAGAGACAAAACACGAGTGAGGCAAGCTAGTACTGAGACAAAGAGCATGGCATCCCCAAACAGAGTGCGTAGTCCACAGTTCTTTAGTGCACTGTAACTTTTTACAAATATATTAACTTTATTATATTTAATTATAAAATATTTAACTTTTTATAATAAATTTGTGTATATACTTATGGTAGTAAATGATAAAATAGATTAATAATACATATATATGACTTACTAAACTTTTTTTAGTTTTCTTTGCATTTCCTAGTCTACGCAGGTCAGCTGCGATTTTCTGCACTAGGCCGCAAAACTCCAAAGAAATTTCCATTTAATTATTGATGGCAAACTCATGAATAATCAAATCTGTGAAAGTTAAACCTGCAAAAGTCGAGGTTCGACTGTACTTTCCCCAAAAGTGTGATGATCATATCAAAAAAGGGTCAAAAATGACAATGTAGTTGAAACATAAATTTAGGGAAAACAGGGTGCATGATTACCTCTCACAACAATACAAGCATCACACTGGTGCTTGATATTGTGCATGAGGTTATCCAGTAGTGAGGTAAGTATGAAATGCCATTCATATATAGGAGTGACTTGCAGCTCATGATGCATCTGCAGAGAGAAAGCAAAGGATGCAACAAGCCTTGAGTCTCTCAAGCATTTTCTATGGGACTGAGATCAGAAAAATGAGCTGGCCACTCCATACAGCTGATGGTGTTCATCTCCAGTGTTGGTTGATCAGTCAAGCACTGTGAGGACAGGCATTATCATCCTCAAAGTGAAATATATATTCATAATTTCAAATGTAGGGGGCTGAGCCCTCATCTCTACACCTCTGAGCAGTCATTGTGCCAGTAGGAACCATGTAGAGATCTCTGTAACCATCCTTAGAAATGCCCACCCAAACATGCCACTGCCATAAGTGTTTCTTTCCATGAGGTTTGCTGGATGAAGCATGCCATTGTTCTCTCCAGATCAGTATACATCTTGAGTCCCTCTGCTGAGAAAACATAGAATCATCACTCAAGCCCATTAAGCATCATTGTTCCTTGATTCAATCATGATGTTGCCTGGACAGAGCCACCTAGATAATCAGGCCTGGACAGCTGCTGAGGGAAGGAGGGAAATTAAATATGCATAAAGATTTATGTGAATTATTTTGTGTCAAGTTTAATTACAAGCAATTTATTATTAATAGTATAAAATATACATAATTTTAAAATTACCAGATTTTTGAAAACAAACAGCTACCAGTTGAATTTTAAACAATAAATGTAAAAGAGATATATTTGAAAATATTAATTATTCTATTACTGCACTATGCAGGCCTAGTATAATATAGGAGACTCTGGCCCAGTTCAATAGCATGGGATGAGGCACAGAGCAAGCAGCTAGCACAGAAATGATGCTAGCATTCCTGCAGAGCAGTGGCTTAACTAATTTTGTTTGAAATACTAATATATAATTATAATTTAAAAATTATATATCTGAAATTTAAAAAAAAAAGCCAGAGATAAATTTTAGATTATTTTTATTGAGATTATATAAGAATATTATATAATAATCTAGCTGATTAACCCTTTCAATATTGCAGCAGTGTTAATCAGTTTCATCTTTCGAATTCTAGTTACATGGGAAGCAAACATTGTTACTGCAGTACAAGGTTGTAAAAATTTATTTTTCTTGAACAGAAACCAGTAGTATTTTTTAACTATTTCTAATTAAATATTGAAAATAACATTTAAATCCATGATATATATTTTTTACCTTTCAATTCCACTTGAGAAATATTATGATAAAGTTTAAAAATAAATCCATTCGAGCTTGTAGTGTTCATATGCACATGTCATCATAAATAGTCATCAGTCATCATAAATAGCATTAGTCATCAGTCATCATAAATAGCATCAGTCATCATAAATAGCATCACTTTAGGTTACACTCTTATTCTGCCATATCGTATGTAGATTATCAGTTGGTTGTAATTTCCAGTATTCTGATCTACCTATTGCTCTAGCAGAGTTGTAATGCTTTCTAAACTTTTAACATAAGATATTGATTTTAATATTATCATAAGTTGCAACATTCAGGAACTACGCAGGCTGGTGCAGATGAAATGTCTACTTTCAGCAGGTGGACATGTTCAACCCCTCCAGCAATGTCATGTGGCATACGTCACAAGGTCAGTATATATATATCTGGTGTACAAGCTATGTGCCTCATTTTGTGATGAGATTCAACCACAAGTGCATAGGCTTCAGTCAAATTGTACCATGGAGACAGGCCAGTTGCATGTGATTTTTCTGTATGAGTTCAAACTCTGACATTCTGTGGGTATAACAGCCTGAAACATTAATGCACCATTTCAGCAGGGTACTACGAATGAACATACCAATATACCAATGGCTTACAAAATTCCAAAGCAGGAACAAATTCCAAGAAGGAATTAAAGGGCAATATCCTTTGAAAATGAGCACCAGTAGCAGTAACAGATGAGGATGTGAAGAACATCATGGAAGCTGACCCATGGAAAAGTGTCTGTGAGATGGCAGAGAAGGTCCATGTGAATCATTCGACCATTGTCCAGCACCTGGTGGCCCTGGAGAAGGTGAAAAAGGAATGGATGCCACACAAATTGACAGCAGCTACCAACAAGACACTCAGTTTGGAGGTGTGCATTTCCCTCATTGCCCAGAATAAATGGGACAGAATATTGTATCAGATAGTAACCTGCAATGAAAAGTGGGTCCTCTATGATAATTGTCATTAATCAGCACAGTGGTTGGATACCAGGGAGCCACCAAAACACCCAAAGTCACCCCTATACTCACAGAAAGTGCTGGTTCTCGTATGGTGGTCTGCTGCCGGAGTGATCCATCATTCTTTTCTCCAATCAGGTGAGACCATCAATTCGGACCACTATTGTGCTGAAATGCTGCAGATGCATGGAAACCAAACAGTCAGTTTTGTTGACCAAACAGTCAGTTTTGGTCAACAGGCATGGGGTCCTCCTGTTGCATGACAATGCCTGCCTGCATGCTTCACAAACGACTAAAACAAATCCACCAGTTGAACTACAAAACATTGCAGCACCCTGCATATTCCCCTGACCTTGCTCTCCCCGATTATCACCTCTTCCAGCATATGGACCATTTTCTGGTGGAGAAGACCTTCCCAAACGACCGAGATGTGTGTCAAGCCATTGCCATCTTCTTTACCTCACAGACTCCAGAGTTTTATCACCGTGGGATCCAGCCTTGTAACCTGTTGGCAGAAATGTGTTGATGCCAGGGACTACTTTGACTAAGCAGGCAACTGCTTCCTATTTTTATGAGATTTGCAAGTGGCACTCTCATTTCAGACATTTTATGAACACCAACCCAAAAGCATCACTTTAGGTTATGCTTTCATTCTGCCGTACTGAATGTAGATTATCTCAGTTGTAATTTCCAATATTCTGATCTACTTATTACTCTAGCAGAGTTGTAATGCTTTCTAAAATTTTAACATAAGATATTGAATTTATTATTACTGGAAGTTGCAACATCCAGGAGCTAAGCACATTACGTTCAGTCAATATTTTAGCAGGCTTTTGATTTCAAAGACTTTTTTTTTATTCTAATGCTTCAAGAATTATTTTTTATTGCTTCTCAAATATATACTGTGATTATAAAGAATAATTAGTTTGAAATGATCAAAACGAAACTGCTAGTGATCTCTAATGAAAGATATTAGAAGAATCAAAAGATTAAGGAATTAGCCTAAAAGTGCAATTTTTAATAGGTAGAACTTAGTTTTAAAAATAATTATACTCCCTTCAAGCAGCAGCTTGCCACAGAGGAGCCTGACAATTTAATATGCTACAGAGAAGACCCATGAGGAAGGTGAGACTTCAGCAGAAACACAAACATCCATGCTTTATTCATGGCTTGAACCTAGGTCCCTTTGATCAGTAACCAAGTGTGCTAAGCAATAGGCCATGGGATAGTTTTAGTTGGTTGGTTGGTTGGTTGGTTGGTTGGTTGGTTGTTTGGGGTTTTTTGGCACAAGAGCAACGAAGGCTATAATATGCTAAACAGAAAAAAAGAGCTAAAAGACAAGCAACCCACAACCAAAGTTAAAATAAACATAAAAATGGTAAACAAAGACACAGAAAGAAAAGGGTAGAATAAGAACCAACAAGTGTATAAGTCAACGATAACAATGGGTGTATAGTACCCAAGTAAAATCAAAAAGGCAGAATATACAGGAAAAAACGGAAAAATTCAGAAATGAGTAAAATAACCAGTAAAACGTAAAAATTCGAAAACAGGTGTTAAAAGTGATTCATCAGATAAAAGATTGCTGAGTGTAAGAGGCTCGAACATAAAATCGTGAAAGGTAAAAAATAAATGACGTTCAAGGTTAAAAGCTGGACAAAAGATTAAAATATGCTTAATGGTTAAAATGGTGTCACAAAACTTGCACTTAGGTTTGTCATCCACCAGAGAAGAAAGGAATGTGTTATAAACAAATGACCTAAGCAGAGCCGAGCAAGTACAACTTTCTCCTTGCGATTCCTGTGAAAATAAGTCTGCCATGGTTTGAGATGGGCTTGATCTCCAAAAGCTTGTTGCCAAACTATTCAGACCAAGATCTCTGCCACTGTGCCTTGAGCTCAATGGAAAAATGCTGCCAGAAGTTCAAGTATGGAACTGACAGCAGAATGTTGGAGAGGGGATTGGCTGACCTGGCAGCAGCATCTGCCAAGTCATTGTCCCTGATCCCAACATGCCCGGGCACCCAACAGAAGAGAACAGTGGTCGTGGCTTCCAGACGATGGAGCTGCTGGTGGATCTTGGAGAGAACAGAGTGAGGCTGATGCCTCACCGAGATCAAAGCCTGTAGGGAGCTAAGCAAGTCAGTGTAGAGGACACACCGACAAGATGCTTAGCTGCTATATGGTCCAAGACAAAGCTGATAGCACGCTACTCTGCAGTGAAGATGGAACATTGCTGTGGGATCTGGCTTGCAATGATTACATCACAGCAGACCATGGATGATCCCACAGATGTACCGGACTTTGAGCCATCTGTGAAGACAGGCAAGAAGTCTGGGTGCTCAGCACGATGGCTGGGAAAGAGTTGCTGATATATACAGTTGGGTGTAAAGGCCTTCTCTGTCCTGCAAAGAGAGAAATCACAGGAAGGGGAAACAGCGAGCCAAGGTGGAAGTGGCTCGGCTGTTGAATGTGTGATGCTATCGAGACTGGTGTTAATGTCTCGCAAATAACCTCAGACACAAACCGAAAGGACAAATGGCAGTCGGCTGATTCTGGTATAACATTTCTCACTGGGGACTGAAAATGCAGCCCCAAGTGGGATGGCCTGGTAGGGATCACAATTTTGCTGCATACTGTAGGATCAACTGCTGATGCCGAATAGATAATGATGGTTTGTCAGTCTCTACATAGAGACTCTGGACTGGTGAAGTGCGGAAGGCCTCCATGCAAACACGGAGGGCCTGATGGTGTAGAGGGTTCAGCACCTTCACCACTAAATCCCAGGTGGAGTCGTACACCTGGGATCCGTAGTCCAGTTTCGACCAGACAAGTGCATGGTAGAGGTGGAGCAAAGAACATTAGTCCACCCCCCAAGAGAGGGAGGAGAGGACCTTTAGGATGTTCAATGCCCATGTGCACTTGGACCTGAGATGTCGGATGTGTGGTAAAAAGGTCAATTTCAGGTCGAAGATGAGACTGAGAAACTTGATCTCTGCCACAACTGGAATGATGTTACTCCCGAGCCGCAGCTCGGGGTCCAGATGGAGATTACACTTGCAGCAAAAGTGCAAGCAAGCAGTCTTCTGTGGGGAGAACCGAAACCCATTGGCCATCACCCAAAACCAAGAGATTGTTCAGGGGAGTTTGCAGTTGTCATTCAATGACCCTCATGCTGGACGATGAGCAAAAGATGCTAAAGTCACTAACATAGAGGGCATTGCCTACAGTCGGAGGAAATTGCCGTGTAATGGAATTTATCTAACAGCAAAAAGTGTAACACTCAGGACGCAGCATTGTGTGCACGAGAAGTGTGCAGAGCAACGTGAAGCTCCTCCCCTGTTCCTGGGGGAAAGGCTGCAACAGTGTTGCCGACATGAACTCAAAAATTATGATATGATAAAAAATTTGCAATGAAGATCAGCAAGTGACCTCACAAGCTGAAGCTGTGGAGGTCACGAAGAATGCCGAATCTCCATGCCATGACATATGCTTTTTTGATGTCGAAGTAAATTGACACCAGGTGCTCTCAATGTAAAATAGAATTCCTTATTGCTGATTCCAGGTGGATCAGGTGGTCTAAAGTAGACCTGTGCCTGCGAAAGCCACACTGGGTGTTGGAAAGAAGATCGTGATGTTCCAAATACCAGGCCAGCCTGGTATTTATGAATCCTTCCAACACCTTGCAGACACAGCTGGTCAGGGCAATTGGACGATAATTCGAAGGAATCTTGGGATTTTGCCAGGCTTGGGGAATGCCAAGACGATGGTCTCCCGCCAGGTGTCCGGAAACTGCTCCTCGATGAAAATACGGTTGAAGAGTCGGAGCAGCCAATCCTTACTCGATGGTAAGAGATGTTGGAGCATAGCATAATGGACATTGTCTGGCCTGACAGCAGATGCACGAGAAGTGTGCAGAGCAAGGCGTAGCTCCTCCACTGTGAATGGCCTGTTGTAAGACTCCAGGCCATTCGAATGGAAGGACATGGGAGAGCGTTCAGTCCTGCTCTTCTGGGCCAGAAACTCAGGGGAGTAGGAGGATAAAGAAGAGATGGAGGAGAATGACTCCCCAAGTGTCGGCAATTGCTTGAAGATCAGCAATTGCCTGTCCATTGTGCTCCAGGATCGATAATGAGTAGGACATGTACTTCCCACTCATTATCGATCCTGTTATCTCACACATTATCGATGAGAACTGGATGTATATTTGATACATCCAGTTCTCATCGATGTATATTTGATCCAAGATTTTTTCTGGCTCTGGCACCGGACAAAACGTGCTTTCGCCCTGGTGTGTTTGAATGTTTCAAGGTTGGGGGACGTCGGATATCTCTGAAACACCCCCCAAGCCTTGTTCTGAGCCTTATGAGCTACAGTGAGGTCTGAGGAATAGTAGAGGTAGCTGCATGGATGATGCAGTCTGTCATCTCTGCTACTGCAACACTGATTGGCTCCTGCTTGACAGAGTGCTCATCGAGCTCATACAAGAGCTTGAAGCCACTTCAGTCAGCCCGATCAAGCCTCCACCGGGATACATGTGAAGGGCTACAAGGCCCATGGGAGATGGTGCACACCATGGGGAGGTGATCACTTCCATATGGATTGTCCTCAACTTGCCATGTAAAGAGTGGAAGGATCGAGGAGGAGCAGATGGTAAGATCAATGGCAGTGAATGTGCGGGTTGGGGAGTGGAAGTATGTGCTGACTCCGGTGTTCAACAGGAAAAGCGAAGGATCCAGGAGCCACTGTTCAGGACCCTGCCCCTCCCATTGGTGTCAGCATTGCCCCATAGTGGACTTTCTCCATTGAAGTTCCTCATGATGAGGAAGGGGGATGGCAGCTGTGAGACAAGGTCATCAAGGTCATCCCGGAAGACGATGCCTCTGAGTGGTAAAGAGACAGAATAGACAGTCAACAAAAATCTCACAAAGAAGCAGATGGCAACTGCCTCTAAGTTTGTGGTGAGGGGAATGACTTGGAATGGAGAATGGTTGCTCACGAGGATGGCGACACCCCCGCAAGCTGGACCATCTCCATCCTGGCGAACAAGAGAGAAGTGCCAGATAGTGGGATTGTTGGCTGTCTGTAAGAATGTCTTCTGTAGGCACACGCAGATGGGTTCGTGTGCCCTCAGGAGGACCTCGATGTTGTCAATATTCCTCTGGAATCCACAACAGTTCCATTGTAGGAGTGTGGCCATCTCAGGTCTTGGAAGAATTGGCAGACGACTTCGATTTATTTTAACTGTTGCCAGCGATCGTTTTGGAAAAATTAGGTGGTCTGTGTCCATGTCCTCGGAGTCGTCCGAGTGACACAGATCAGAGACCGCTGAAAGAGAAGGTGTTATAATTTTCCTTTTGGGCCCCAGCGGGGGCCCCTTGGGCTTGGAAGGTCTTGCTGTCTATGGGCGGGGTGGAGAAGCCCTTCCAGAAGTGGAAGTAGAAGGCACAGACATAGGAATAGAAACTGGGGTCGATGTCGAGATCAACACCGACTGTGGCTTCACCTGGGTCAAGAGGTACTTGGCAGCAGGCGAGAAAGATTCAGCTGGTGGGACTCTGATGTCGGTCTGCACCACTACAGAAGCCATCTTAAAGACTGGCTTTCAATGATTGCACTGGCATAGGAGACCTTGCCAGGTGGGGCGGAGGGGTGGGGGTGGGGGTGCAGCGAGCTTCCTCGCCTCTGGATAGCAGCTTCTGGATGGGCAGCGAGCTTCCTCGCCTCTGGATCCCCTGCCTCTCCACCTGATGTTATGGAGGGTCTTTAGGCGTTGTACCTCTTTTTCCTCCAGCCATTTTGGACAGTCGCGGGAGTATGCTAGATGTTCGTCATGTCAGTTTACACAGCATGCCTTTTCTGCTGTGCAGTCAGGTTCTAGATGATCCTGACTGCCACAACGAGCACAGGTGTGCTTGTTCCGTATGCAGTGTGGGCATGGCCAAACCTCTGGCATTGAAAACAATGCAGAGGGTTTGGTATAAGTGGCCATACCTCGCAATTAAATACCCTGCCTTGATGGAAGTAGGCAGTTGTGGTGTGTTGAAAGTTATTATTAGTACCCAGCTACTACTTTCCATCATGGCGTGTCGAAACCTGGTGGAATGTTATCACACTCTGGGCTGAAAGCTCCGAGAGGATTTCTTCCTCAGAAACCTTGAGGAGGCCCCACTTGGAGATCACTCCCCAGGAGGAATCAAGTGTTTGTGTGGAGTGACTGTGATGGCCATTCCACCAATTGATGTTACATTCAACAGAAGCTCTGAATATTTGGAGCAAGCAGTCTCCATCTGCAAGTCACCAGATCTTAGGCGCTTGACATATTTTGGTTTCCCGCAAGACCTTTCAAACCCTTGTTTATTAAAATGGGGAACATGTCCCCAAGAACCTGATCACCCATAGAGTGGATGACCAGGAACATCGGGAACGAAGGAAGACACAAGATGATGGCGACGATGACAACGAAGACGGAGGCTCGTGATGAGCTCTTTTTGCGGCATTCTCCAGTGAATTTTCTTTTTTGGAACTCGTGTTTGGGTATTGAGTTTCAGTGCCTGTTGTTCCCACCAAACACGGAGTCCAACAAGGGGACGCCCAATTGGGCACTTGGGCTGCCCGGCCATTGTACCCACACAGCCAGTGAGCCAAGTCCTTACAACTAAACAAAAGGAAATGGAAAAGATAAATGTGAGAATCCCAACCTAGGTCTCACAAAAGAAAAAAAGCATAAAAGTAAAGAAAAGTGAGAAGCAACTTGTTCTCACAAATGAAAGAAAACTACAAAATTAATAAATCAGTTGGGAAACTTGTAAACTGTTGCCTGGACATGGACAAGGTTGTTCACTGTTCTGCACAGCTGATCCTAGCAGGACCTGCCCACCAGCCAATTGATCCTAAGGGGACTGCCCCAGGACCTCCCATTTACCTGAAGCAAAGCCAAAGCAGTGTATAGCAGCGGCCCCCGAATTCACTGCCCAGCCCCGCAACAGACAGGCTCCCCAATGGCAAAACAGCCAAAGGGGATCCCACCAGTCTTGAGCTGGGGAGAGAAGATGGGGACCCCCGAGCAACTGCCAGAATCCTCCTTTCCAGGGACATGGATCTCTGCACACGGCAAACAGGCGGGCAAGCATTCAGGATCCTGTGTAGGTACCCAAGCCAGCGGAACCTTCACAGGGTGGTCCCCTCACCATGGACAGGAGCTCATGGGATAGTTTTAGCAAAACTTTTAATTATATTTCAACCAAATGCACTAATTAATGTTAGAAAATTGCATTTTTTTAATTTGTTGATGCAATTTTAAAATTAAATTTATCTATTGCAGTTATGCAGCTTTAAACTAAAACGATTCATTCTCAATTTCAATGTTTCAGTTAAACTTCAAATGATTTTCAAATATTTTATTCAATTTTTTTTCACAATTCATCTATTTTTAAATATATTTTAAAGTTTTTATTTATATTACCTTGTTTTTAGAGCAAAATTAATTTTTATGACACTAATATTCTTAGGTTAAGAGTTTGCTGATCGACATTCTAAGAATATGCATTATACATTATTTGCATAAATCACTAAAAATTTTAGAAAAAAACTAAATAAATGAAAGAGTTAAGGCATTAATAGAAATATAACTATTTATATTAGAATAAAATAATTTAGGAAATAACGAAAATTTTTTTTATGTTTACTAAAGTTAAATTGTTGATTTCAAAAAGGCTTTTTGACTCTGCTGATCGCCATAATATGTGGTTGATTGTAAGATCGTATGGCATACCAGACAGGTTAGTTATAATATAATGAAAGCTCTTTATCATACCACTGAATGTGGTATGATAAAGAGCTTTCATTATATATCAGTCAGTTCATTATATATGAGTCATGTGTGAGAGTTGGAAAGGCTTGTATCAATTGGTTTAGCATTTCTTATGGTGTTTGGCAAGGGTGCATTTTGTCCCTTTTCTTTATAGTTTGGTTATTGATTATGCTATGCAAAATTCACTGCAAGGGAAAGATTTTGGTCTTAAATGGTCTAGAGATCTGAAAATTTCCGATTTATATCAGGCTGATAATTTGGCCCATTTGGCAAATGATGTTGAGCCTGGTAGTAGAGTAGGTTTGGTGATAAACATAGAGATAACTAAAGTGATGAAAATTTGTCACACAGGCTATCAGTTAATCAGCTTATCAGTTAATATGAATAGTTCCACTCTTGAGCAGGTGTCTCAATTTAAAACTTACTGTGTCGCATCCCAAAGAATCGCTTTCACTTTTCCCATTCTAGAGGTCGGAGACTGAAGCTTTGCTCTGTAGTATAAGGTTGTGAATTTTTTTTTTTCGAATATAAATCTGATTTTTTTTTCAACTGTTTCCAATTAAATAACACAAATAACATTTAAATCTATGATATAAATTTTTTACCCATTGATTCCACTTGAAAAAATTATGATAAAGTTTAAAAATAAATCTGTTTGAGTCGATGTGTATGTTCAGTCACCTTTAGTCACTGTAAACCACATTAAGTAGCGCAGATTCAGTTCATGCCTCTATTCTGCTGTAGCACGCTTAGATTATCAATCAGTTGTGTGTTCCCACTCTTTTCTGCTATTTATAGTTTATTAGAGTTGTAATGCTTTCTAGACTTTCAATGTAAGGATATTGATTTTTTAACTACTGGAAATTGTCATCTGGAAACTATGCACATCAGCTTTCGATCAATATTTTAGCAAACTTTTGATTTTAAAGATTTTTTTTGTTTACTTTAATGCTTCTACAATTATTTTTTATTGCTACGCAAATGGATACTGCCATTATCAACTATAATTAATTAAAACGATTGGAAGTGAAACTGCCAGCAATCTAAAATGGCGGCAATCTGAACAAGATTTTTTTAACGGTAGAACTTTATTTATCAATATTTTAATTACATTTAAAGCATATAAACAAATTAAGGTTGGAAAATTTCTGCCGGAATTTTAGAATTAAACCTTTCCATAGCAGTTATGCAGCTTCACAATAAAGCGACTTGTTCTCAAATTCAGTGCTTCAGTTAAACTTTAAATACTTTGAAACTTTTTTAATTTTTTTTCATAGTTTATTATTACTTTTCTGATATATTTTTCATTTCTTATTTAAATTATCTAGTTTTAAAAGCAAAATTATTTTTTGACATTGCTTTACTTAGGCTTAGAGTTTGCTGATCGTCAAAAGTCCAAGAATATGCATTATGCATAAATGACTAAATAATTTAGAAAAAACGAAATAAATGAAAGTTTCAAGCAATAGCTGAAATATTATTAACTGTTTATATTCGTATAATAAAATATGGAAAAAACGGGAAAAGTATATATATATATATTTGAAGTTTTACTAAAGATAAAGTAGGAAAAATAGAGTAAAATTTTGCAATGTTTTAAAAAAAGCTTAAAAATTTTAATTTACTATTTTTTTTCTACAAATTTTTGCCATTTTATTAAGCACAATTAAACGATCTTTCCTTTGGTATATAACATGACATATTTCCATTCATTAGTTACCTCAGGATGAGGTTCTAAAGTTGTCTATTTTATTTTCTGAAAACACTTTAAAATAAATCCAGCCACTACAGTGAGTTCAGCTTCAGATACCTGACACTGTAAAGGTTAATTATTTTGGGAGCTTTGTAACAAATACTGGTGACATGCAGCATGAGATTTAACAAACAAATAGGGATTGCTGCTGGGACTTTTAAGAATCTATGGAGAATGCGGAGAAATAGGCGTATACAGCTAAAGACTAAAATTAGACTATAATAGTTTGGCTCTCTCTAGAGTTAGTAATGTAGTGAAACTTGGACTCTTTCTAAGCAAGATTACAGGAAACTTGATGCTTATGCAGTATCTTGGGCATTAAGTGATTCAACTTTGTAAGTAATGATGAAGTTAGGCAAAGGAGTAGGCAACCTCCTTTGAGCAGCATATTGTGCAGAGAGAGAGACTGTTGGTTTGGTCATGTTGCCTGTATGGATAATTATAGATTAGCGAATAGGGTTATGAACAGTGTGCATAAAGGATTCAGGGGGAGACATAAGATATGGTGGGAAAATGTCAAATAGAACCTTGTTAGAATTGATGTACAGTGGCCAGATGCAGATGTAGCTCAGGACAGATATACTTAGAGATCGAAATTGCACAATCTGATTGGACCTCCATAGTCCATGGCTGCTTGAGGAGAATGATGATGATAAAAATGAAAAAAAAAAACATGATAAAATTTTGCAATATTTTAGAATAAATAAATAAAAAAAAATACCCCTCAAATAACTATGTTTAAAAAATTTAATCAACCATTTTTTTCTCCAAATTTTTGCCATTTTATTAATCACAATTAAAGGCTCTTTCTTTTGGTATTTCCATTCATTGGTTACTTCAGGAGGAGGTTCTGAAGCTGCTTACTTTCTGAAAACACTATAAATCTGGCCAGTACAGGGAATTGTTTCAGAAACTGACACTGTAAGGGTTAAAGAAAGGAAAGGTAATCTTACCAAAATTAGGTAAGCATCAATGATCTTTTAAGTGTATGCAACATTCCTTTAGGGAATTCCAGTGATAATGGATCTTCATATTAAGAAGATTATGTACTGTCAACTTTATAGCATAACAATCAGAGTCAACCACATTCTAAAACGAAAATATATTTTATAATATTTAACATATAAATGTTAGTACCATCACAAATCAAGAGAACTGTTTGATTATCTTCAATTTTTTTTTTTATCTTCCAGACAGTAAAATTTCTGTGAGAAAACTTTAATTTCTGTGATGAGTCAATAAAGTGAACTGAAAATGCTACCTAATTGCTGCTTCTGCATTGTCAGCCAATCTATCAGCATTCAACTGATCCTTTAAAATTTTACTAAGCTCTTTTGTAATGCTGTCTATTAGGAGTTGCAGGACTAGTAGGGTGTTGATTCAGTTTACCTCTGCAATTCTTTCTTTTGGAAAAAGGTTCATTGCCTTATCATTAAAATGACTTTGTCTCCTCTGCTCCTATTTATGTAGAATGGCACATTTGTTTCAAAAATAGTCTGTTTCAAATGGCCCCATTCTTTCTCATCTTCAATCATAAAGAAACCACATTTTCATAATGACTAAGTACCCTATCATAGTAGCTTTGGTCTTTTAGAGTGTCAGTTTAAAGACAATTCCATTAATCATAGCACATTTCGTAAGCATCAATTACACGACAACTTTAAAAATTTAATAAATAGATCCATT
Source organism: Ryuthela nishihirai (assembly GCA_038380435.1). Taxonomy (NCBI): domain Eukaryota; kingdom Metazoa; phylum Arthropoda; class Arachnida; order Araneae; family Heptathelidae; genus Ryuthela; species Ryuthela nishihirai. Next base: position 93,381,570 of record JAWZYU010000001.1, read on the forward strand.
TTTGGCTACTCTATAAAATCTGTTCCTAACAGAGTTGTTTAGTTGTTTTACCTCTGAGCAGCACTTTCTTGCACATAATGGGCTAAACAGCCAGGTCACAAGGATCTTGAAAGCTCAGAGAAGGTTGGGCAAAGGGGATCCACTGGAACAGCTGTTGTGAGACAGATAGTCTTCCATTAACGCCATCCAATGCGTTCTTTAATGTGCACAAGGTACGGGTTGGGTTGTTTTACCTCTGAGCGGCACCTTTTTGCACACCATGGGCTAAATGGCCAGGTCACATGGACCCCGAAGGCTCAGAGAAGGTTGGGGGAGGGGACCCACTGGAACAGCTGTTGGGAGACAGATGGTAGTCTCCTGTCAAGGCCATCCAGCATGTTCTTTAACGTGCACAGGGTATGTCTCTCCCTCACATGGGGCCACGGCTTAACGTCCCATCCGACGGACGGCGGCGTTCCCAAGCTCATCGGTGTCCCCTACTGACCGTGGGCAAGGCCCGGAATTTTACAGAGATAAATCTCAACGCTGACCCAGCTGGGACTCGAACCTGGGAACTACAGATTATGAGCCTGGCGCGCTACCGACTGAGCCACCCTCACCCCGCACAGGGTATGGCTCTCTTGCACAATTGCCTTGCTTTAACATTCCATTCAATGGACAGCGGCCTTTCCAAGCCCATCGGCATCCCCTACTGACCATTGGCAGGGAGTTTTGCAGAGATAAACCTCAATGCCGGCCCAGCTGGGCTTGAATCTGAGAACTGCAGATTACAAGCCAGGTATGCTACTGACTGAACCACCCTGCCCCTCCTAACAGAGCAAGCCCATTTGCTATTAATGAATATAAAATTGTTCATATTCTTATGAAATCTGCCAAGTAAAACTCATTTGTTTAATAATATAAATATACAGCATATTTCCTTTAAATATACCTGTGTTTAGTACCTTTCAAACGAGATACTCTCTTGTGGAAGTGAACGGAAGGGGAGGGCTGCCAGATTAGTGTGGCCTACTGATCTGGACAACTATGGCTACTTTCTTTTTTTTTCTACCCTGCTGAGGAGTGGTCAACCACACAGGGTCCTCGTGATGACCATATAAACCCACTGGACTGGACTGATATATGGCTCTGAGCTTGATTATGGATCCTGATTTTGCTGCACTGGTGGGCTTCTGTGGAGGGAAAATCTTCCGCTGTGTTTTCTGTTTGTTTCTGGGTTGACAGCCCCAAGTGAATAGATTCACAGGATATGTTTATCAGCTGGTGGATAAGCCTGAGCAGATGTCATCGCAGGCACCTGAACTCTTTGCTTCTATTGGCATCGTCAAATTCTACATTGTAGGAAGTCTTCCAGTGTAGATGGCTTCAGCCTTTAGTGGTGGGGGAACGGGTCTTTGCCCCATGTCTGCGATTAGGGGGCTGTTTGATATTGTCGGCATTCCCTCTCTCAATAAACATAGTTTCTTTAAACATCCCACTAACCATTTTCTCCCCATAGGTTGTTGGAATGTGAGGACTCTGCACAAAGCTTTTTCTCTTGATGTCCTCACACAAGAATTCCACCATTATAATTTAGATATTCTCGGCTTGCAAGAGACCAGATGGACAGATAAAGGTCAGATTCTTAAAAATAATCTTAAAATTCTCTTTTTCAGGGAGGGATTGGGTTGGGTTGTTTTACCTCTGAGCGGCACTTTTTTGCACACCATGGGCTAAATGGCCAGGTCACATGGACCCCGAAGGCTCAGAGAAGGTTGGGGGAGGGGACCCAATGGAACAGCTGTTGGGAGACAGATGGTAGCCTCCCGTCAAGGCCATCCAGCGTGTTCTTTAACGTGCACAGGGTATGGCTCTCCCACACACGGGGCCACGGCTTAACGTCCCATCCGACGGACGGCGGCCTTTCCAAGCCCATCGGTGTCCCCTACTGACCATGGGCAGAGCGGGGAATTTTGCGGAGATAAATCTTAATGCTGACCCAGCTGGGACTTGAACCTGGGAACTACAGATTACGAGCCTGGCGCGCTACCGACTGAGCCACCCCCGCCCCTTCAGGGAGGGATGACAATAAGCATCACCAAGGTGTGGGTTTGCTTCTCAGCAGGCACGCTTAGTGATGCTCTTCTAGGATATGAGTGCATTAATGAAAGAGCAAAGTTTCAGACAAGCATTGAGCAAAGTTTCAGACAAGCATTAAAGACTTGAATGTTATCTGCTGTTATGCTCCCACTGAGGATGCCGATGAGGATGAGAAGGACAGGTATAATGGACAACTTCAGGATATTTTGAATTCTGCCAAGAAAGGAGATATTACCCTTGTTCTAGGTGACTTCAATGCCAAAGTTTGTACTGACTCTGACCTTTGGGGAGGGTTGATAGGCTGCTGCAATGGAAATGGGCAATGTATCCTACAGGTAAGTAAATTTAATGGTTTCAGAGTAACTAACACTTATTAGAAACACTGTGACTTATATAAGTACCGATGGGCTGCATAAGAATATCATTGATTATATATTAATTAACAGCAAATGTGCTAGTTCTCTTAGGAATACCAGGTCATATAGGGGAGCTGAAATTGGATCTGACCATTACCTTGTTAAAAGTGTCTTGCAACTTAAACTTAAAAAGTGTTGTGCTAGGGTTAAAAATTTTACTTTTAATGCTGCAGCTCTGAAAGACTCAGTTATAGCCAAAGCTTACCATGATAGGTTACTTAATCATTATGACAGTCATGGTATGCTTACTACTGAAATTGAGGAAGAATGGGATCATTTTAAACAGGCTTTTTTGGACACTAACAGTACTCTTTTAGGAAAAAAGGAGCAGAAGAGACAGAATTATCTGAGTGATAAGGCACTTGAGCTTATTTCGGAAAGAAAGAACTGCAGGAATGTCCTTAATCAATACCCTACTAGTAGAAAGCATTACAGAGAACTTAATAAACGTGTAAAAGATCAGTTAGCTGCTGATAAGAATATTTGGCTTGATGGTTTGGCTGACAAAGCCGAGGAAGCAGTTAGACAGCACAACAGCAGAGAGCTGTACCAGATAGTTAATGTTTTGTGTGGTAGAAAAAGGACAGGTATACAGGGATTGAAGGATAAACAGGGTAAGGTTATAGAAGGTGAGGATTCTGTCATGGCTAGGTGGGCTGAGCATTTCAGTGATATTCTAAACAATGCAGTTAGTTCTATTCCCATTGTTTGCAATAATGATAGATGCATTGGTGGCTTTAATGTTGGCCCTATAACACAATCTGAAGTTATTTTGGCTGTTTCTAAACTTAAACTACATAAATCCCCAGGGGTAGATGAAATTACTACCGAAATGCTTAGAGCTAGGAATGTTTCGGTTACCACTTGGATGACTGGAATTTTGAATATCTTTCATGATAAAGGCATGGTTCCTAAGGATTTTACCAGAGCTATTGTTATCCCTATTTTCAAAAAAGGTGATCGCAGTTCTTGTGATAACTATAAGAGTATCAGCCTACTCTCTGTTCCAGGTAAAGTTCTTTCCATGATTGTGCTTAATAGAATTAAGAATCTGGTTGACAATCTGTGATGAGCAATGTGGATTCAGAAGTGGTAGGAAATGTGTGGATCAGATATTTTCACTTAGGCAGATTCTTGAGAAATGTTTAGAGTTTCAGAAACCTTTGGTTGCTAGCTTCGTTGATTTCAAAAAGGCTTTCGACTCTGTTGATCGTCATAATTTGTGGTTGATTGTGAGCTCATATTGTATACCTGACAAGTTAGTTAACATAATGAAAGCTCTCTATAATAACACTGAGTCATGTGTGAGAGTTGGTAAGGCTTGTAGCAATTGGTTTAGCATTACTTCTGGTGTTCGACAAGGGTGCATTTTGTCTCCTTTTCTCTTTAGCTTGATTATTGATTATGTTATGTGAAATTTACTTCAAGATTTTGGCGTTAAATGGACTGGAGATACAAAAATTTCTGATTTAGATTATGCTTATGATTTAGCCCTTTTGGCAAATGATGTTGATGAGATGAACTCTTTCATTCGAGCTGTTGATGAAACTGGTAGTAGAGTAGGTTTGGTTATAAACAGAGAGAAAACTAAAGTGATGAAAATTGGTCAAGCAGGCTGTGATTCAGTTAATCTGAATGGTTGCAGTCTTGAGCAGGTGTCACAGTTTAATTATCTTGGGATCTATGTAACAGATAATGGTGATGTGCGGCATGAGATTAACAGATGAATAGGGATTGATGCTGGGATTTTTAAGAATCTATGGAGAGTGTGGAAAAATAGGCTTATACACCTAAAGACTAAAATTAGACTGTATAATAGTTTGGTTCTTTCTAGGGTTAGTTATGGTAGTGAAACTTGAACACTTTGTAAACAAGATAACATGAAAGTAGATGCTATGCAGTATCTTGGGCATTAGATGGTTCAACTTTGTAACTAATGATGAGGTTAGGCAAAGGAGTTTGCAACCTCCTTTAAGCAGCATATTGTGCAGAGAGAGACTCCGTTGGTTTGGCCATGTTACCCGTATGGATAATTATAGATTGGCGAATAGGGTTATGAACAGTGTGCCTAAAGGCCTCAGAAAGAAGGGGAGACGTAGGATGCGGTGGGCTGACAATGTCAAACAGGACCTTGTTAGAATTGGTGTGCAATGGCCAGATGCAGTAGATGTAGCTCAGGATAGACTTGCTTGGAGAACTAAATTGCACGGTCTGGTTGGACCTCTGTAGCCCATGGCTGCTTGAGGATGATGATGATGATACCTGTGTAATAAGTCAAATTATTCTGAAACCATTAAGTTTACTTATCTGTGGGATACATTCCCCATGTTGCAACTACCAATGCCTAAACGACATGCTACTCCTGCTCTAAAGTCAGAGCCAGTACTGACTTTGGCATTTAAGCCACCGAAAACAAGAGTAATATCTCTTTTGTTGATAGAACTCAATTTTGCTTTAGAAATTTCAATATAACAACAGATAACATTTAAGATTTTAAACTTTGTAATAAAATAATAATCAATTAATTACACTGAACAGAAAATTTTGACCTTTGGTGTGTTTTTGTGTATACCAGTTTGGGATATGAGGACAGCAGTTCTTCCACAGGTCCTTGCAATTTTCTGCCTTTTTATTCCCTAAGAAGCCTGACCACCTGTCAGAAGGCATGCCATGCTCTCCATTCATCACCAGTGATGATATGATCAAATATCTCATTATGCAACAGTGTGGAATATACGAACCAGCAAAATTCTGTCGAAGTACAGAAAAGCAGTTTGTGTCAGATTCATAGCCTTGACAAAATTCTTCATTAAATCCAATTTTTTGTGTAAAGGAGGCAACAAAATCTTTGTGGATTGTACCAGTGGATGAGGCTGTATATTCTTCTTCCCTGGATCCAGTGATTGCTGAGAAGGCCAAATCCTCTTCACATAATGAGATGCTTTGTCTCTGCTATTCCCTTCACAAAGGAAGCAACATAACTTTGTACATATGAGCTGTTGTCCAAACAAAGGAGCAATGACTTTTAAGTCTGCACAAATGCCACTTGTATTTGATATAATTTATGTATTGAAGTAATTGTTTCATATTGTCATAAGTTTACTTCATATTAAGAGCATGGCCTACTGGAACAGAAGGCAACACATTCCAAATGTGTCCATGAATGGCTTTCATACTTCGAGGAATCTATAAATGACTCCCATTCTTCTAGAGTATGTGTCATGTGGAGGGATGTGAATAAACTGTCAACATCTTTGAAACAGCCAGATACCTACCATGGTAAAGAACAATATATCTTTTTGATGGCTACAATACACACTTACTTTTACAGTTCTATCAAGAAGATTCTGCTGCTGCAGTCTGCATCCTAAGAGTTCCACCTTGCTCTTTGACAGGCCCAGATCTCTAAAAAGATCATTCAATTTGTTCTGCATGATTCTATGTCGTGAATCTGATGTTGTGGGTGTGAAGTCAGGATCTACAGATGCTATTTCCTGTGTTCCTGTTTCTTTAATTAATTACAATGTTAATTACAATGTTCAAAATCACAGTGCAATTTTCTGGTGGCCCTGGGACAGGCAGGTTTTCCCCATGTGGCACTGGGTGGATGGCAGGTGGTATGTTGGGGTGGTTTGTCTGCGTTTTTTTAGTAATACCATTTCCAGAGTGCAGGTGTCATACAAAAGCAACAATCACTCTCATGGCTGGACGGTTTTCCCGTCGTATCATAGCAGTGACAGCTGAAAAGATGTATTGTGCAACTATTATACACTACATGTGCAGCCCAGCTGCTTTGTTGAACTCCAATCTCACAACAAAGTAAAGGTGGTAGGCTTTTGATGATAAGTGTTATTTCACATTTCTGTGACTCAAAAGTAACTTTGCCATAAATGTAACAAAAATGGTCTGCATTGTTCACATAAGAAAGAGGCATATCACTCACATACAGCATCTGCATACAATCATGACCAAATGATAACTGAGGATGGGTAACTCCAGAATGATGCAATAGCTCCGGGGTATTGTGTTGCCTTGAATGATGCAATAGCTCCTATTGCACTGCCTTGAATGATGCAACAGTTCCCTGGTATTGTGTCACCTTGATGCTTCATACAGCATGTAATAGACTGAAATCAGTATAAACTGTATATGGATGCAACCTCCTGTATTTTAAAAACAAGGCCAATCACCAATTTTTAATGTCATAATCGTTTTAGTGCCTCAAAATTTGTAAAAAAAGGCTGTTTTAATTTCAGAAAATTTTCAATGTTGTACAGTGTTATTGATGAGATGTACTGGAAGAATGTGGAAAACACTGAACTACATAAGGAATGAAAATAAAGAAAAGAATCATTACAAAGAAATATTTCAATTGCATCAAAAAGATGGAGATGAAGTTAAGAAAATTGATATTGGGCAAATATTGGTAAGTAAAGGAAATGAGATAAATATTAGTAAAAAAGAACATCTGAATATAACAAAGATTAATACAAAAGGAGTTGTCTGACACAGTGTGCAAGACTTTTTATATTGTTTTTCAAAAATGAAACTAACAAAATATATTAAAATCTTACATTGCAGTATCAATTGGGAAACATGTATCTTCAATGAATGCTATTTGATCCAAAGCTTCTTTATGGGAAATTTTTTCTTTCATAGAATTTAGGGATACAGCAAAATTATCTTTTCTTACAACAATTAAATGATCTAGAATGAAAATATGCACCACACATTGAAATATCTAAGAGAAATAAAGCAAAAATATTTTCTATAGGCAAACAAAGGTAAGAATATTATCTAAATATACACACACTCATATATAAATGGGCTGAAGAAACAGTGCTAAAATCATGTTTTATGAAATTGAGACTTAAGTCTCACCAGATTATTAAGATCATTAAGAGAAGTACATGGTGATATTCGGAAATTATCATTTTGCAAGTAGACAGGCTATTCTGCTATCATGTATTTTGTTGCTATGCTGGTTTCCAGAAATTAAGGAACAAATGGAAAAAATGTGATATCATAAAACTCTGCTGATAGAAATGCACAGTAATGTATATTATGTAAAATACAACTACAAGATTGAAGTATGATATGCAAATGAATGGTGCTGGCAGTAATATATGAAAATCTGTTGAGATTAAAAGCAGATGTTTGATGGCTGTTTTCCAGTTCTCCTGAGAAATGCAAGGCGGAGTCAGCAGATTTGTCAGGTATGTCTACCAGATATCACTTATCAGAAGTGTGATGGCAATTCATAGGTCAGCTCATGGCAGGCTAAAGTTGAGCATATGTTGTCAAATGGCTTAATGCAAGTTGCTCAGTGGTGGTGCATAGACTATATTAGATAAAGGCCTTAACTGGCATAGTGGTTAGGGAGCTAGTGACTATTCCAGCAAGGCAAACTTTGTGTGCTGTGTTAGCTCTAACTGAGGCAGTGGTTAGCAGTGACTTTGGTCTTAGTAGGGCATGTCCTTATATGAGAAGGCTTGTAAAAGCTAGGAGTAGCTTCTAGGATTCTTCTCTGTCCTGTATGTTGGAAAAAAAAAATCCAAAAGGGACAGAGTGCATATAATTTACTAAGAGAGTACCACTATCTGGTGTTATGCACCCAGAGGAGCAGGATGCCAACTGCAATCACAGCAGTAAGTACAACAGCAATATCTGCTACCAATGTATGTTGAAAACTTCATGAGATGTGTCTGTACCTGTAAGCAGCCAATGGTGTATATATTCCCATCTCAATGCCACAGGAGAGACCATCTAAACTGGTGTAGACATCATGTCAACTGTATCTAGGAGCAATAGTAATCTACTCTTCATGGATGAAGAGATTTGCCTTCCTTAGCAGTTCATCACTGCATCAGTTGATATGGAGGGAATCAGAAACATGCTATTATGCAACATACATATATGTGAATGTGACACCTATGGTGTGGTAGTGTCATGATTTGGGAAGGTATATCTTTGGGCAGCCACACAGATCAGTATATGCTTCCAACAGGCTTTGTTGCTGGTTGTAGGAAAAGAATGTAGTCTTGGACCCTTTTATGCAATTATATATGGGTGCAAGAGGTGATATCTTCCTTCTACAGGCCGATAGTGTCCACCTGCACTATTGCAACCTTTCAATTGCCATGTGGAGAATAGCACTAATAATCATATGGAGTGGTCAGCCTGGTCTCCTAATCTAAATCTGATAGAACAAGTATGGGATGCTCTCAGGAGACAGGTTGCTCCCATGAATCCAATTCCTGCAAGCCTCTTGGAAGCTTCAACATGCTTTGGAGGAGCAAGAGATTACTACCCATAGCACTGTGGACAGTCTTATCAATAGCATGAGACACTGCTGTGAGGCCTGCATATCAGTGAAAGGTGATCAAACTCCATTTTAAATAGTTAGGGTATCAGTTGACCATCACCTTTTTTACCATAAAGTGTCTGCATTTTCATGCAATTTATAAATAAATATATAATATTTTCTCAGATGTATGTGCTCCCAACAAATGACGACGTCCATTCATAAATTTTAGAATGCTGTAGAGTGTCAATAGCATTCTAAAATATAATATTTAACAAGATAATAATAATATAATGATATATTAATTTAATATGATAGTCATTTTTTAAACAATTGGGATGGTGTAACATTATGTATTACAAAATGTATTACCAATGAATTTCAGCAATTCAAAATAACAATAGAATTTCTTAGCTGTGGATAAATAAATACTTTTGTTTCAATTATGGTAAGCTAGAGTACTCTTGCCAGCAGTAAATACTAAAATAAGAAAATTCACTTAGATTTTTAAGGAAACATATTTTATACATTTAAAGTAACTCTAGTACAGTGAATAGCACATACCTAAAATCTGTTTATTATTACTTACACTTATAAAAACATTTAAAATTTAAGTTCTTCTAGAAAAAAGTAAAATAACACTAAAATAAAAACAACAAACAGAAAAGATTAGGAATTTTAAGATGCCCTGGTATAATCAAATTTGTAACTCAAATTGATATCAATAGAGTTTGCTCAATGAAAATACAAATCACATACATACACTCATGCCACATTCATTAGCTCCTTATTTGATGCACTGAAAACACTCACATTATCAATCAGTTCAACTTTCAAAATCTTTGGCTCTGTGCTCCATGCAGATTGCCTTGTCATTTGTTCTTTTCATATTACTATATTTTTTTTTCTCTTTTTATGCCTATAACAAGATATCCAGGTAATGCAGTTGAGAATAACAAAAATATGATACACTGAAAAAAATTGGTTTTGCCATGAGTGGGGTTTTGCCCACGTCTCCTGGAAACATGTCAGTTATGCTAACCACTACACCATAAATGGCTAACCTTTTCTCAGCGTGTGTGGACATATAAACTTTCCGAATTTCATTTATTTGATTCACAACAGTGGTGCCATCTATCCAAGAAAGTGGACAACTGTGTTAAATGTTTTCAAGTGGGTGCAAAAAAGTTACTTCTCATAGGTAAAAGTCCCAACTCAACTAGTGATGATCAACATCTGTTCCCCAATTTTGGAATGCTGTACAGTGATATTTTGTATGAATGCTGATATACACAAACACAGATGGAGCAAGAACATCATCCTCATAGTTTTTCCTCATTCAAGTTTTAATGAAGACTGAAAAAAATAATACACTGAACTATCAATTTAACAGACCAGGGGAGGGGGTTGGGTTGTTTTACCTTTGAGAGGCACTTTTTTGCACACCATGGGCTAAATGGCCAGGTCACATGGACCCTGAAGGCTCAGAGAAGGTTGGGGGAGGGTACCCACTGGAACAGCTGTTGGGAGGCCAATAGCAGCCTCCTGTCAAGGCCATCCAACGTGTTCTTTAATGTACACAGGGTATGGCTCTCCCGCACATGGGACCAAGGCTTAACATCCCATCCGACAGATGGTGGCCTTTCCAAGCCCATCAGTGCCCCCTACTGACTATGGGCAGGGTGGGGAATTTTGTGGAGATAAATCTCAATGCTGACCCAGCTGGGACTCGAACCTGGGAACTACAGATTACGAGCCTGGCACACTACCAATTGAGCCCCCCTGCCCCCAGAGGAGGGGGGATATTCATTAATGCTGCAAGTCCATTAAATATGTACATTTATGTGAAGCACAGTATACCATTAAACAGACTAATACACATATCTAATGCCTGTAATAGCAATAAAATCACTAAAATAAAAAAATGCTGTAAATGATACAGAAAATCTGTTATTCAGTCTGAGGAGTTATCACAGTCTTTAAGTTGTAGAGGGTTGTGGGGGAAGGATATTTGGAAGGAATAGCAACAGGCTTGAAGAACTTATGAGTAAATTGTGGTTTTTAAGGAAAAAAAGCAGATCAAACCAGTTTGGTATGACAGAAAGATGCTGCCTGCAAAATCTGAAGTATGTAAAATCAGGGTTTTATATTTGTCTAACACCAAAAAATATGAATTTGTAAACAGCTAAAAGAATGGCATTAAACTCAATCACATATTTTGCAATGAAAATTTAAGGCAACAAATCAAAGTAATAACAAAAATAACTGAAAGTAAATAAATATTCTGAACAAATTACCAATTAAAATGTTATTAGAATAGGAAATCAGAGACTTTTAAATGAACAACCAAAAATTACAAAGAATAATTAGATAAGCCTTTCTGTTTCAGCAGCTTTATTCCTAAGTGATCAGGAGAGTCAAAGAGAGTAATAAATAACATTAGTCCAGAATAAATGGAAAATAATTTTATGCATAAGAGTGAATTTAGACAAGTTTTTTGGATAGGAATATCCATTTATAAAGTTATTTCTAGCAGAAAAAAACTTTGTTACACGATTTTAAATTATGCAACCACTTTTAAGAATGAAGCTATCACATAAGTTGGGGGATACCTATGTATGTTTTGCATCAAATCCAATGGTCTGTAATTAGAAGCTACTAAACAATAATGAAATTATATGTTAATTGTTCTATATTAATCTGTATATATATTTTTCTACATAGACGAAATTAGATAAAAAATATAAACTAAAATAAAAACTGAACACAGCAGTTACCTATGAAATGATTTTGTTTGCTGTAAACTCCAGTGCACACAAACTCAGCTCCACCAATACCTTGTTCAAGAGCTTTCTTTAATGGAAATTCATAATACTCTTTATAACTTTGCTTTGAGGAATGTATAAAATGTAGAATATTAGAAGTTATATGCTGCTGATTATTATCTGGATGATATAGGTCAAGTGCCCAATGTAGACAACTTAAGTTCCTCTCCAGTTCTACTGTTCTCCCTAAAATTGATGACATATTAGCATGAAATATAGTCAATAAAAAGTGCTTTAGAATAGTAAATATGTAAAGTAACACAGAGTGCAAGCTACAGTGACATACTGCACATTGTCAATTTCATATGAATAATCTCTTGTTTCAAAAGTAACATAAAAATTCACAGTACAGTATCAAAATTAAAATAGTTTTAATTCTCTCTGACTAATTTAAAAACACTTCAACTTAAATATTTATGCTGCCTATATCAACAGCCATAATTGACTGAAGTTTTACCATTACATACTATGGTATAAATAGCTGGAAGATCTTGAGAAGTAAGTAGAGAGTTCAAATTCATTTTGAAGAAACTTTCTAATGTGCAAATAAATTATTTGCTATTTATAAGTTACTTGAAAAAAAAATAGTATCAATTGCTTGGATTTATAAAAAAAAATCTTGAAATTACCTTTAATTGATGATTGTTATTTATATTAATTAGATGAATATGTATTTGTTTTAAAAATTGGCTGAACTGAATATTTTGAGGATCAGGCTGTAGGTGGGGGATGATGGTGTTTAAATTTTTAATTGCTGATTTCAAGTGTGATTTTGTAACAGTTTAAACAGTCATGAAGTAAGAAGTTGAAAAAGGCTAAGGGACTTATATGTATATGGTAAATAATATATTCATACACTAGAAGGTTTCTTCGAAATTCTCAGAGAGTTACAAGAATTACACAAATATTTAATCACCTCTGTCACACGAAGAACAGCTTATGGCCACACATGTAACTGCCAACTTTTCCAAATTTTGTAGATGCACTGATGACAATTCATATTGTTACACTCCTATCTGCTACACTCAGCAAACAGAAGAACACCTTCCTACTCAAAGTCAAAGGATGCATATTGTCAGGTGAAGAAGTCAAATCTTTCATATGTGTAGTGGAATTTTTAACTTTTGTGAAGCACTCTATTTAGGCTGCTATATCATTTTCAATAGCACTAGGTTGTAATTTTTTTTAAATTGAAATTATTAATTTTTTTACTGTTTTAAATTAAGTATCAAAAAGAACAGGTAAATCTATTTTTTTCATTTGTAGAACAGCTTTATAAAATGATATAGTTAAAAAATAATCCATGCCCCTGTGTAGCAATAGTATTACTCACTGCTCGAGTCGTCCCAAGTAGTGAGAAGAAACAATGAATTAATTTATGCCTTTCATCTGCTGCACAGTATGCATATCATTGATCAGTTTGACTTCCATTGATATTTGTACTTTTTCTGTCTAGCAAAGTTGTAATGCTTTCTAAACTTTAAATGCAAGATATTTTTATTACTATCGGAAGTTGTGTCATACAGCATGTATTCACATTGCTTCTGTCACTATCTGATAGACTTTCAATTTTAAAAAGGTATTTCTTTTGCTCTTCAATATATACTGCAATTAAAATGAACAATACCTATTTTGAAACTACAGGAAGTGAAACTACATTAGGTTATACATAAGAATTTCTGTCCTCAAAATGCAGTTGTCTCAACAACTGCATTTTGCAGACATTTTTGACAGTGATTATGGACTTTAAATTAATCCAGTCACTAGAATAAGTTCAGTTTCAGAAATCAAATACTATAAGGGTTAACCTTTATAGTATTTGATTTCATTATGAATCATCAATGAATGATGCCTATAGATTCTGAATGATACATACATGCATGCACACACACACACACACACAAATATACATAGTCCTCCTCATGCATCCAGATTGTGAAATTTAGTCAAACATTTCTGTTCTGAGCTACACTTGGACACTGTAGATCAATTCTAATGAGGTCTTGTTTGACAATGCCTGCCCACTGCATCCTAAGTCTTCCCCTTTTTCTGAAGCCTTTAAGCACACTTTTGTAACCTTATTCACTAATCTATAGTTATGCATATGTGTAACATGGCAAAAACCAACAGTCTCTTTCTGCACAATATGCTACCCAGAGTGGTTGCTCACTCTGTCCCAGGAGTAACTCCTATTCTTCTATTTACCTCATGCTGCACATCACCATTATCTGTAACACAGCCCTCAAGATAATTAAACTGAGAAACTTGCTCAAGGATGTAACCATTCAAACACAATCAGCCTGACCCATTTTCATCATTCCAGGTTTCTGTCTGTTTATCACCAAATCTACTCAACTATTAGTCTCATGAACAGTCCTAATGAAAGAATTCATCTCATCAGTATCATTAGCCAGCAGGGCCAAATCATTTGCATAATCTATATCAGAAATTTTAAAATCTTTATTAAGTATTTAATCACTATTAAGCAGTTTAAGTAATAGGATGAAGATGGTTGTAGAGGAAAAATTGTCTTGATATGGGTGGAATCTGAACCCACGACCTCCAGATGACGTCAGGTGCTCTGACCATGTGATACTGGCTGCTGATCATTCTCTCCTCTACTGCTGATGTTATGTTATACACCATCAAGTCAATCACTCTCTTTGTGTGCCTGAATGAACTGTGAATTTATTTGTCTAAATTTCAAACCTTTAGACCATTTAAGACCAAAAATTTTCCCTTGCAGAGAATTCCACATAACATAATCAATAACCAAACTGAAGAGAAAAGGAGACAAATTGCACCCTTGTCTAACTCCATTAGCAATGCTAAACCGATTACTAAAAGCCTTACCAACTCTTACACATGACTCAGTGTTATTATAGTGAGCCATAACATGGTAACTAACTTCTTAGGCATGCCATACAATTTCACGATCAACCACAAATTATGACAATCAGAGTTAAAAAGCCTTTTTCTTTTAAATCTACAAAGCTAGTAACCACAGGTTTCTGAAACTCTACAAACATTTTTCAAGAATCTGCCTAAGTGAAAAAATCTTATTACACATTCCCTTCCACTTCTGAATCCACAGTTCATCACACATTTGCCCATCAACCAAATTCTTAATTCTATTATGCACAATAATGGAAAATACATGACATTAAAAGTAGAATGACTCTCCTCAGGAATGACACCTTTATCACAAAAATATTCGAAATTTCAATCAGCCATGTGGCAATACAAACATTCTCAGCTCTAATCATTTCAGTAATAATTTCATCTACACCTGGGGATTTAGGCAGTTTTAATTTAGAGATAGCTAAAATAACTTTAGAATGTGATAATAAGGCCAATATTAATGCCAATAATGCATCTATCATCATTGCAAACAATGGGGATAGAACTAATCACATTATTTAAGCATCTCTGAAATGTTCAATCCATCTATCCATGACAGAAACCTCACCTTCAATAACCTTACTATGTTTGTTGCTTAATCCCTGTGTTCCAGTCTGTTTCTTCCTGTACAAAACATTATCAGGTATAACTGGGTGCTGTTGTGTTGTTTAGCAGCTTCTTTAGTTTTGTCAGCAAAGTTATACTGAAGTTTCCTATCAGCTGTTTACTGATCCTTTACATATTTATTAGGCTCTTTGTATTGGATTGTTTTACCTCTGAGTAGCACTTTTGTGCACATAATGGGCTAAATTGCTAAATCACAAGGACCCCAAACGCTCAGAAGGTTGGGGGAGAGGATGCACTGGAACAACTGTTGGATGACAGATGGTAGCCTCCTGTCAAGGTCATCTAGTGTTTTTTTTTAACATGTCCAGGGTATGTGTGATACCCCCTCATTCACTTTTACTTTACCTTAACCAGTTTTGCTTAATTTACATTATATTTATCATTTTGGGGATTTTAATTTTACCTTTGGGCTCTTTGGAATGCTGTTTAGGACTAATAGGGTGTTGATTCAGATTATTCCTGAAATTAGCTTCATAGCTTTATCACTCACATAGCTCTGTCTCCTATGCACCATTGTACCCAAAACAGTACTTTTAGTTTCCAAAACAGTCTGTTTAAATGGTCTCTTTCTTCCTCAACTCAGTAATAAGCAAACCACAATCAATATAATGACTAAGAAATCTATCACAGTAAGCTTTGGCTACATCAGGTCTTCAATCTTAAAGGCAATTCTTTTAAACCTTAGCATATCATTTCGTAAACTTCAGTTACAAGACATTTTTTGACAAAGTAATGGTCAGACCCAATTTCAGTTGCACTATAAGACCTGGTATTCCTAACAGAACTAGCCTATTTGCTATTAATTAACATACAATCTATCATATTCCTATTCCTCAAAAGTCAAAGTCAATACCAACTTTAGCACTGAAGCCACCTAGCATAAGAGTAATATCTCCTTTGTTGATAAAATTCAAAGTATTCTAAAGTCTGCAAAACTTACCTTTCTCATTCTCACCAGAGTCCTTGTGGGAACATAACAAATAACATTCAAATCTTTAATCCTACCTTTAAATTTAGCTGTAAGAAACATTTAATTAAACCTTATGTTACCAAGATCTTGAAAATGTGGTTCACGAAGTCTGCATATACAGCCATGAACAATAAAACTCCATCATTAGTACCATAAAAAGAGTAAAAAAAAATAAAATCTTCAAGTTTGAACTAACTTTTCTATTTATATACATATGTAAGATAGACATTTGAGAACTCCTAAATAATGCAAGTTTTTTAATCTTATTCCCCAGCTTAATGTATCAGCAAATAAAAAGTCTTTTCTCTTGCTCAAATTGCCATTACGACAGTGCAGGAGACAGGATTGCTCAGGGGTGGAACAAGTAGGCCATGGGCCTGGGACAGGACACTTTTTTTTGGGCCCACAAACTTTTCAATATCCGAAATTTTGTATACCACTAAGTTGTCAAAGATGGTGGTACAAGTAGCCAATTGGTAACATGCTTGTCTACTGATCTAGGAAACCTGGGTTCAAGCCCCAGATAAATATGGATGATTTCTGCAGTTTCTAACCTTCTTCACAAATCTTCTCTATGGCATATTAAACTGACAGTCTCCTGTCAGACCTCTATATGTCAAGCAGCTGCTGAAAGGGTAATTTTTTTAAGTTGTCAATTATCTTTTACTTCTTATTTTGAACATTTCTTTTTAAATTTCATTGATATGAAGCCAATGCTGTTTTAACTACAGGCATATATTTATTGTGTCAAAATATCTTTAGTTTAGATCAGGGTCTAAAAGTGTTGTTGAAAACTGAATATTAAGTAAAATATTACATGGAGAACATGATGTGAATTAGAAATTTAGATACTATAAAATTGGATTTTAAGGATTCAATGGTGGAAAATAAATAACTTTTTATAAGGTAAATTGAATGTCAGAAATCCTCAAAACACACTCCTGCTTTACTCCCAACTTCTTTTTATGATCCTAAAATTCAGAGATACTTTCATACAATAGAAGGCATATGTATATGAACAATGGCATCACTATTTTAATGTATAGAAAGAATGCGGTAGAAGAAGAAGGAAGAATATGGGGAACTGTGGTGGCGACTGTAGAAACCATAATAAAAGTGGACCGGATAACAGATATCCGGAATATATCTATCTTGTCTTTAACAATTTCCCATCCAGTTTGACTTATACTCACCCAAAAATTTCCATTAAAAAAAATGTTTCTCAAAACCCAATCAGGGCTCTCTCACTGGATCCCTACAGGTCCTGGGACAATGCTCCAACTTAGTTCCACCACTAGGATTGCATATGGGTAAGTTTACTCTCCTACCACTCCCCCACTAGCTGACAGAGAGCTCCAGAAGGTTAATCAAGCTATTTACTAAAAATATATCCATATATGATGCTCTCAATCAAATGAAGTCAGATACCAAGGCAACTTTTTTTCATTGGACTTCAGTGATTTGCACAAAAATACAGCTGTATACATATTTTTGCTTCATTTTAATACATTTAGAGATTAAAAACCATTTTAGTGTTTCTAAATTATTTTTATCTATTATTGGAAATCTTTTAAGAAAGTAATACGAAGAGAAAAATCAACATTTCTTTGATCATGTGATTGGAAACATCATAAGAGCATGATATTGATCGGCAAACGTCTGGTTTCATTTTGAAACTTTTAGTGCACATTTGTTAGGCTGTACAAATAGATGTTTATACTGCATCAGAAAGTATTGAAGTGATTTAGAATTTTGTTTTGCTAATAAAATAGTTTTTGAAGGATAAATAAGTGTTCCCAAAATACTGTAATAGATATTTTAGTATTGAACAAATGTTGAACTAAAAAATTGTGAGTTTTTCTAAACTATTTCTTGACTCTAAGAGTGTTTCAGGATCAATCATTATTAGGGGTGCAAACTTTTCGCAGCACAAATTTCTCCAAATTAGTGTTTTTGAAAGGTTTCTGAAAATTTGGATATTTTTTCATGATTCTGTAAATTTGTTATGGATTTTTATTTTTCTCGAAATTTCTCTATCAGAATTTTTTTAATTTTCAAATTATTAAAATTCTGAAAATCACAGAAGGGAATAGTCAGTTTAGGTAAATTTCTGATATTTTACCTGTTATGCTATTTTTTCTGAAATGCATGAAAAACATGTTTTTAGAAACTGATGTGAATTCTCTTCTTTTGATTTTAATGATTAACTTTTTCACAGTAACTAGTTTCTACATAACTGAACTGTAAATTATCTCCACATTTATTCCTTACTTGGGTGAGTCAATCCCTTTCAAATCCCCTCTACATAAATTAATTCATTAATGGTGTATTGTGTTAGGGAAATGTGAATTTTAGTGTTGGGACTGCACATATCTCCAAAGTACTATTGTTCACTGTTGTAATTATTCCATGTAAAAACGAATTTAAATTCGTAACATGTTCAAGGTACGGGAATAAAAGTCTTAAATTTTTTTTTTAAATGCAGTTCATGTCACTTGTAATGCTCATCTTCTAAATGTTGCTTGTGAGATATGACAATGAGAATTCAAAACTATTAATACTTTAGTTTCAGCTGTTAAACACAGATTCACCCATTCTCATCTCAAGGTGTTTCTTCGTGAAAAAGAGACAAACCTAATAAAGCACCAATTCCCTTTTAAACAAGATGGAACTTTGAATCTAAGTTGTACCCTATCACAGCGATCATATAGTGAGATTTTGGAGCAGAAAATGGGAAACAGCTGCAGCAGTAAATTAAAAAATATTTTTGAAATGTGTTAGAATGATTCCTTTTGACATGATCTGAATCGAATCAAAAAGATAGGCATTGGATATTTCTGATCTGCTTACGTTGTTTGAAGCCCTTGCACATAAAGTCTAATGAAATAAACAATTTGGCAGTAAAATTACTCATCAAAAGCCGAGAGGGTGATCCAACACTCACAAAACATACACTCCATTCATGTTCAGAAACAATTGGGAAATATTGCAGTGATGCATGGTGAATTTTCAATCTCAAATAGCTAGAGCTTAAATATTTCTGCAAATGAGGTTCAAAATAATTTTGAACAGTATGTCCATGCTTGAAGACAACAGCAACATAAAAGCCACATAGTAATGCTGTAAAAAATATTTGAAAGAATTAAATAATACTGACAATTCTTTTCTGGTTGTTTCAAAAAGAATGATTTTCCAGTCTCTCTGATATTTATTAATCACAATGAATAGTGTTAATTACAAGCAATCTCTTTCTAAATACATAGGCATTGTGCAAGATGATTGTCAGAGCATAAAAGAGGGCAATTTATTTACATATAATATACTGTATTAGAATCTATTGATGCTTCATATGTAATGTACAAATTGAACATAAATACACCCAATTCTGTTTTTACACGGATTTTTTTTACACGATTTTGATTTAACACGGTTTAGAAAAAAAATCCAGTTCTCTTTTTACAAGATTTATTTTGATCTAACACAGTTCAAATGGCACCTTTTAAAAAATCTCCATTTAAATTTAATTCTAAAAAAATTCCCAGAATTTACATTTCAAACAAAGATGCCGCTTTTATGGTCACTTTCTTTGAGTTTTAACTTTGAAAATGTACTACAGATACACATTTTGTGCACTAAAATCCCCAAAATAAAAACTACACTAACATAATTACACAACAAGTTCTCTATTTTATTCTATATTTTATGCAAAAATTATACAAAACCTACTTCATTTGGAATAAAGTGGCAATATTGAGTTCCAGGAATTCCCTTTAATTTTATCTTTAATACATACGTTAGTCTTGGCCTCTCATTTTGTGTTTGAAGTTAGAAGTGTTTAGATGTTTAATAAAAGAAACTGAAAAAAATTTTTTGTTTTTTGAAATTTTGTGTGTGTAATATACAAATTTATTAAATTTTGCTATGTAATTTATAATTTTTCATCATCTGATTTATTAACTTACAATTCAAATATTTTTTGTAAGCTCAGATCTTCTACTGTGGCATATAAACTGACAGACTCCTGTCAGACCTCTGTGGCAAGCAGATGCTTTAGGGGGTATTTATTTATTATTTATTACCACAATGTCGGATAATTCAACTATACAAAAGCAGAAAAGGAAAGCTATCTCTTTGGATACTAAGATCCAAATTTTAGATTGTCTTGCAACTGGAGAAGGTTCAACATCCATAGGTAAATATTTTGGTTTGAACGAAGTAACCATAAGAACCATAAAAAAAATGAAGATGCTATTAGAAAATCTGTGCTTTCTGGAATAAAACTGAACATTAGGTCATCATCGTACACAAGATATTGTAAAAGTGAAGATGGAAAAAGCACTAGTAATGTGGATAGAAGATAACTCGCAAAAAAAATTACCTCTAGATGGTAATACCATCAAACAGATGGAATTACGAATATATAAGCAGATACAAGAAATGGAACCAACCACATCAGCTCAGTTAAACAAAAATTATGAATTTTTTGCAAGTACAGGTTGGTTTGCAGGATTTCTTCAAAAACACATGTTTTATAATGTAAAGATAAAAGGTGAAGTTGCATCTGCAGATGAGACGGCTGTTAAAGAATTTTGTCCAAAATTGTCCCAAATCATTGAAGATGGTGGATACACTCCTAATGAAGCTTGGAATGCAGATGACACTGGTCTTTTTCGGAAAAAAAAAATGCAGAGCAGAACCTACATAGCAAAATCACAAAAACTGTAGGTGGCTTTAAAGCAGTTAAGGATCGTGTGACCTTTCTATTTTGCAGCAACGCTTCAGGAAATTGTATGTTAAAACTGCTACTCATCAATCGATCCCTAAGACTATGGTCAATGAAAGGTGTAGATTTGAATAAATTGCCAGTGTATTGGATGGCAAACAAAAAAGCCTGGGCCACAAAAGAAATTTTAATGAATGCTTTTATAAATGTTTTGTTCTAGAAGCTAAACGTTATTTGAAGGAAAAATATCTCAAACTTAAAGTTCTGTTGATTATAGACAATGCACCTGGCCATCTTGTTTTGTAACACCCAAATGTGCAATTCTGTTTTCTGCTGCCCAATATGACATCCTTAATACAACCACTAGACAAGGGTAAAATTGCCACATTTAAAACTTGCTACGTAAGACTAACATTCCAATACATTGTAGATAAACCACATAAGGATAAAACACTAACAGTTATTGATGTGTGGAAGAAATTTTCTATTTTAGATTGTATCAGAAATGCTGGATTGACGTTATCAGAATTAAAACCATCAACTTTAGACGAATGCTGGAAAGCTATTTGGCCAGAATATGTAAAAAACAAAGATCCTGTACCCACAAATACGACTTAATATCCCAATATCATCACTTTAGCACATGCAGTTGGTGGAGAACGATTCGATGATTTATCATTTACAGATATTGATGAAATGCTGGTTGACATAGCTCTTAGTGAAGATGAAATTGTAATGGGCCAAAGATCAATGAAATACTTTTAAAGTTTGGACCCTTTATCTGATCCAATTATTTTCATGCTTTGCATAGTTGAGTTGGGCACCAAGCAATAATTAACAATTATCAGAATTAAAACCATCAACTTTAGACGCATGCTGGAAAGCTATTTGGCCAGAATATGTAAAAAACAAAGATCCTGTACCCACAAATACGACTTAATATCCCAATATCATCACTTTAGCACATGCAGTTGGTGGAGAACGATTCGATGATTTATCATTTACAGATATTGATGAAATGCTGGTTGACATAGCTCTTAGTGAAGATGAAATTGTAATGGGCCAAAGATCAATGAAATACTTTTAAAGTTTGGACCCTTTATCTGATCCAATTATTTTCATGCTTTGCATAGTTGAGTTGGGCACCAGGCAATAATTAACAAATTGCCAAAAAATAAATAAAGTTAAATTAGGGTTCAAAATACCAGTGAGCATTAATGAGTAAGAATTCAAAAAATATTAAATGATTGTCAAAATGTAAAGGTAATTTCTAATCAAACAATTAACATTGCTCAAGAGAAAAAATTAGTAAAGATTCAAAAGGTTTAAATATCAAACAAATTTATTTCCAAAAAACACTCACCAAAACTTCAATTAAGAAGATACATCATTTCTCAACTTTGACTACACACACTACACTAACTGTGCTCCTCCGTGCTTACTACCACACTCTCTTCTGTATATCTGTGCTTACTCTACTGTGACAACATGTCACCAGGTTATAACAAGAGGTACAAAGCCCACACGTGTCATGTTGCACGCCGGGAAAGACATTTGCATAAATTGACGAGCGGCGCAAGCTAGATGTAAGAGGGGGGCATGTCCTGGTGCACGCATTTTACAGGTGACAATCGGAAGTTCGGAGTTGCGCATGCACAACTCCTAACTCTTGGAAACGAGCGCTGTGATGCCAAAAAGAAAATAAAAATCCCCAAAATGATAAATATAACTAAATTAAGCAAAACTGATTAAGGTAAAGTAAAAGTGAACGAGGGGTATCACCCCCAAATACGACTCAATATCCCAATATCATCACTTTAGCACATGCAGTTGGTGGAGAACGATTTCGATGATTTATCATTTGCAGATATTGATGAAATGCTGGTTGACAAAGCTCTTAGTGAAGATGAACTAACAGAAGTTATCCTTGAGACTCCTGATGAAAAAAGTGATGGTGATGAAGAGGTTCCACTCACTGCAAGTTTAATTAAAGAAGGGCTTCAAATAACCAGTAAATTGGAAAGTCATTTTCTTACACATGATCCCATTGTCGAACGAGCTGAGCAATTTAAACATGAACTGAAATCCTGAATGGTGTGTTATCAAGAATTATACAAAGATCTAGTCAAAGCAGGATCTCAATGATTGATTACAGAGTTCATTGTAAAAACTAATCAAACTTCAAAATCATTAAAAACAAGTGATAGTTTGGTTCCCCATGCCACAGAGAGCATTTCATTATTGGAGTATGAACATGATGGCCAAAATGTTTCAAGCGATGAAAGTGATTTAATTCCAGTCTTATGGAAACGAATGTGACTATTGTCAGAAAGTGACAACGAATAAAATCTAGTCAATAAGCATATGTAAGTCATTTTTTTTTTGTATTTTTGAATTAGTGACATATTATTTTCTTTATGAAGAATAATCTACTTTATATAGATAATTATATAAGAACATAATTTATGAGAAATAATATACTTTATATAAATAATGTAATTTATATAGATAATTTATAAATTATCTTTATAAATTTATAAAATAAAAAAATGTGTTTAAGAAAAATCAAATAAAGATTTTGATATGATTTGTTTGGAAATAACTTATTATCTGTACTGGGTTTTCATGTCTGGAACCAATCTTCTCTTTTTTCATATGCACTGTATTTTTTTTTACACGGTTTTTTAGGGAACCTATCTACAGTGTAAAAACAGAATTGGGAATAGAATCATTTAATATTTATTTTTTTTTTCGTTCTTTTTAAGTAGTTGTATGTATTCAACTATCATTATCTTGTTTATGTGTGTACCAATGATGTGAAATTTTTAAGATTTGTGAACCTAAATGATGCACAAAGTTTGTGATTTTGTCCCACAAAATTTGTCATTTTTGGCATGATTGCTTCACAAATTTCACCTTTTTTTCCCCTGTGAAAAATTTACAGCTCTAATCATCATTTCCTAGAATTATTCATATTGCTTATCAACTACACTGAAGAGCCAAAACATTATGACCAGCACGTCTTTATGCAAATTGCAGCAACTGCAGGTAAATGATAATGCATGTGACGATCATGAAATGGTATAAATAACACCTGATACTGAGCTCTGTTAATCAGCGTTATTCTTGTTCTTCAGATGGGAAAGGCAGCAGACTTAGTGAGTTTGGCAAACACCAAATTGTAATGGCCAGACGACTGGGTCAGAGCAATTTCGAGATGGCAAGGCCTGTGGGGTGCTCATGGCAGCCGTGGTTAGTAAAGCCATGGCAGACAAAAAGTGGTCCGAGGAGGGAAAAACCATGAACCACCAGCAAGGTGGTTCATGGTTTCCACGGCTCATCGATGTTAGAGGTGAGCAAAGGTTATTCCATATGGTACGAGCCAACAGAAGGGATACTATGGTGCAACTCGCCCGTAATTTGAATGCTAGTGATGGGAGTAATGTATCACAACACAGAGTACATTGAACCCTGCTGAAAATGGGGCGCATATCCACCGGTCACTCCGAGTGCCCATACTAACCTTGGTTTACCATTGAAAGTGCCTACAATGGGGACGCAAGCATCAAAACTGGACCTTAAATGATTGGAAGAAGGTCATGTAATCCAATGAATCTTGTTTCTTGTTGCACTATGTGGGTTGGGTTGTTTTACCTCTGAGTGGCACTTTTTTTTGCACACCATGGGCTAAATGGCCAGGTCACATGGACCCCGAAGGCTCAGAGAAGGTTGGGGGAGGAGACCCACTGGAACAGCTGTTGGGAGACAGATGGTAGCCTCTCTCAAGGCCATCCAGCATGTTCTTTAACGTGCACAGGGTATGGCTCTCCCACACACGGGGCCACGGCTTAACGTCCCATCCGACGGACGGCGGCCTTTCCAAGCCCATCGGTGTCCCCTACTGACCATGGGCAGGGCAGGGAATTTTTGTGGAGATAAATCTCAACGCTGACCCAGCTGGGACTCAAACCTGGGAAATACAGATTACGAGCCTGGCGCGCTACCGACTGAGCCACCCCCGCCCCGTTGCACCATGTGGACAGCTGGGTATGTGTGTATTGTTTACCTGGGGAAGTGTTGGCACCAGGATGCACTGTGAGACAAAAACAAGGTGGTGGAGGAAGTGTAATGCTTTGGGCAATGTTCTGCTGGAAAACTCTGGGTACAGTCATTCATATGCAGGAAACTATGACGTTTACCACCTACCTAAACATAATTGCAGACCACACACATCCTTTCATGGCAACGGTATTCCCCTCTAGTAGTGTCTTCTTTCACCTTTCAATGAATAGGATAATGTGCCATGCCACACTGCCCGGATTGTTCGAGAATGGTTTCATGGAACATGAGGAAGACTTCCAGGTATTGCCCTGGCCTCCAAATTCCCAAGACATTAATCCAATTGAGCATCTGTGGTTTGTGTTGGAACAGCATATCCAATCTGCGGCAGCTCAACCACATAACTTACAAGAGTTAAAGGATCTGCTGGCAATGTGTTGGTACCAGCTACCACAAGACACCTTTAGAAAGCTTGTAGTATCCATGCCTCATCAGGTAAGAGCTGTTTTGATGGCACGTGGAGGACCAACATATTAGGCAGGTGGTCATAATGTTTTGGCTCTTCGGTGTATATACTGCAATTAGGAAGAATAATTATTTGAAGCTTGACTGAAAATTTTATCATTAGGCATACGTAATTTAAAATAGCAGCTACTTTAGAAGACATCTGATTAGGACATTATAATGAAAAATTTAATATTAAAATGATAGGACTTAGTAGTTTTTTGATTAAATTGAAGTAATCTACTAAGAGCATTCAAAATTTGTAATTTTTAAGTTTTTTTTTTTTCCACTGTCATAAAGTTAAACTTTTCTGTAGTAGTCAGTATCTCATGCAAATTCATCGGGTAGGTTCAATCTCAATTTCAATGGTTAAAATAAACTATATTTGCTTGGAAATATTTTCATTTAATTTCTTCACATCTCTTTATCCCTCTTTAACTATATATTTTTCAGTATTTATTTAAATTATCTTGTTTTTAAAGAAAAACAAATTTTTGTAACACTACTACCTAGTCTTAGAGTTTGCCAATCAGAAAAAAAAAGCATTTTACATTTGTGTAATTGCCAAATAATTTTGAAAAAAATTAAATAAATGGAAGATTTAAGTAATTATAGAAATATTATCAATTATATATATTAAAGTAATGAAATACTTCAGAATATAATATTCATCATTTTCTTAACCCCAATTAAACATTCTTTGGTATATAAACATGACCTATTTCATATGAGTTTTTTTTTTTAATTCTAAATTCGACTTGTTTATTTGACTTGGCACAGTTGTCAAGAAACCTACTTTCCAAAAAGTATGGTACCAAGAAAAAAATTAGAAAAAAAGAGTAATTTTCTTGTTTCGTGTAAAAATAAATTTTTTGTTATTCAGAAATAAATAACCTTTCTACTAACATATCATCATCATCATCCTCAAGCAGCCATGGGCTACGGAGGTCCAACCAGACCGTGCAATTTAGTTCTCCAAGCAAGTCTATCCTGAGACTACCTATCAACTACATCTGGTCAAGTCCTATCTACTACATCTGGCCACTGCACACCAATTCTAACAAGGTCCTGTTTGACATTGTCTGCCCACCGCATCCTAGGTCTCCCCCTCCTTCTGAAGCCTCTAGGCACACTGTTCATAACCCTATTCGCCAATCTATAATTATCCATAAGGGCAACATGGCCAAACCAGCGGAGTCTCTCTCTTCACAATATGCTGCTTAAAGGAGGTTGCAGACTCCTTTGCCTAACCTCATCATTAGTTACAAAGTTAAACCACCTAATACCCAAGATACTGCATAAGCATCTAGAATCAAAAACATCTAGTTTCCTGTTATCATGTTTACACAGCGTCCAAGTTTCACTACCATAACTAACCCTAGAAAGAACCAAACTATTATACAGTCTAATTTTAGTCTTTAGGTGTATACGCCTATTTCTCCACAATCTCCATAGATTCTTAAAAGTCCCGGCAACAATCCCTATTTGTCTGTTAATCTCATGCCGCACATCACCAGTATCAGTTACACAGCTACCAAGATAATTAAACTGTGACACCAGCTCAAGACTGCAACCATTCAGATTAACTGAATCACAGCCTGCCTGACCAATTTTCATCACTTTAGTTTTCTCTCTGTTTATGACCAAACCTACTCTACTACCAGTCTCATCAACAGCTCGAATGAAAGAGTTCATCTCAACATCATTTGCCAAAAGGGCTAGCTAAATCATCAGCATAATCTAAATCAGAAATTTTCGTATCTCCAGCCCATTTAAGGCCAAAATCGTTCCCTTGAAGTGAATTTCGCATAACATAATCAATAACCAAACTAAAGAGAAAAGGAGACAAAATGCACCCTTGTCGAACACCAGAAGTAATGCTAAACCAATTGCTACAAGCCTTACCAACTCTCACACACGACTCAGTGTTATTATAGAGAGCTTTCATTATGTTAACTAACTTGTCTGGTATACCATATGATCTCACAATCAACCACAAATTATGACGATCAACAGAGTCGAAAGCCTTTTTGAAATCAACAAAGCTAGCAACCAAAGGTTTCTGAAACTCTAAACATTTCTCAAGAATCTGCCTAAGTGAAAATATCTGATCCACACATCCCCTACCACTTCTGAATCCACATTACTCATCACGCAATTGACTGTCAACCAGATTCTTAATTCTATTAAGCACAATCATGGAAAGAACTTTACCTGGAACAGAGAGTAGGCTAATACCCCTATAATTATCACAACAACTGTGATCACCTTTTTTGAAATTAGGGATAACAATAGCTCTCATAAAATCCTTAAGAACCATGACTTTATCATAAAAGATATTCAGAATTTCAGTCATCCAAGTGGTAACCGAAACATTTCCAGCTCTAAGCATTTCTGTAGTAATTTCATCTACCCCTGGGGATTTATGAAGTTTAAGTTTAGAAACAGCCAAAATAACTTCAGATTGTGTTATAGGGCCAACATTAAAGCCACCAATGAATCTATCATTGTTGCAAACAATGGGAATAGAACTAACCGCATCGTTTAGAATATCACTGAAATGCTCAGCCCACCTGAATGCTCAGCCATGACAGAATCCTCACCTTCTATAACCTTACCTTGTTTATCCTTCAATCCCTGTATACCTGACCGTTTTCTACCACACAAAACATTAACTATCTGGTACAGCTCTCTGCTGTTGTGCTGTCTAACTGCTTCCTCGGCTTTGTCAGCCAAACCATCAAGCCAAAGATTCTTATCAGCAGCTAACTGATCTTTTACACGTTTATTAAGTTCTCTGTAATGCTTTCTATTGGTATTAGTAGGGTATTGATTAAGGACATTCCTGCAGTTCTTTCTTTCCGAAATAAGCTCAAGTGCCTTATCACTCAGGTAATTCTCTCTTCTGCTCCTTTTTCCCTAAAAGAGTACCAGATAGTTAGTGTCCAAAAAAGCCTGTTTAAAATGATCCCATTTCTCCTCAACTTCAGTAGTAAGCATACCATGACTGTCATAATGACTAAGTAACCTATCATGGTAAGCTTTGGCTATAACTGGGTCTTTCAGAGCTTCAGTATTAAAAGCAAATTTTTCAACCCTAGCACAACACTTTTTAAGTTTAAGTTGCAAGACACTTTTAACAAGGTAATGGTCAGATCCAATTTCAGCTCCCCTATATGCCCTGGTATTTCTAACAGAACTAGCTAATTTGCTGTTAATTAACATATAATCAATCATATTCATATGCAGCCCATCAGGTGAAACCCATGTGTACTTATGTATGTCACAGTGTTTGTAATATGTGTTAGTTATTCTGAAACCATTGAGTTTACTTACCTGTAGGAGACGTTGCCCATTGCCATTGCAGCTACCAATACCAAAAGGGCCAATCACCCCTCCGCAAAGGTCAGAGTCAGTACCAACTTTGGCATTGAAGTCACCAAGAACAAGGGTAATATCTCCTTTCTTGACAGAATTCAAAATATCCTGAAGTTGTTCATAAAACCTATCCTTCTCATCCTCATCGGCATCCTCAGTGGGGGCATAACAGCAGGTAACATTCAAGGCTTTAATGCTTGTCTGAAAATTTGCTGTAAGAAACCTTTCATTAATGCACTCATATCCTAGAAGAGCATCACTAGCGTGTCTGCTGAGAAGCAGACCCACGCCTTGGTGATGCTTATTGTCGTCCCTCCCTGAAAAGAGAAATTTAAGATTATTTTTAAGAATCTGACCTTTATCTGTCCATCTGGTCTCTTGCAAGCCGAGAATATCTAAATTATAATGGTGGAATTCTTGTGTGAGGACATCAAGAGAAAAAGCTCTGTGCAGAGTCCTCGCATTCCAACTACCTATGGAGAGAAAATGGTTAGTAGGATGTTTAAAGAAACTATGTTTATTGAGAGAGGGAATGCCGACAATATCAAACAGCCCCCTAATCGCAGACAGGGGGCAAAGACTCGTTCCCCCACCACTAAAGGCTGAAGCCATCTACACTGGAAGACTTCCTCCAATGTAGAATTTGACGATGCCAATAGAAGCAATGAGTTCAGGTGCCTGAGATGACCTCTGCTCACGATTATCCACCAGCTGATAAACATATCCTGCGAATCTATTCACTTGGGGCTGTCAACCCACAAACAAACAGAAAACACAGCGGAAGATTTTCCCTCCACAGAAGTCCACCAGTGCAGCAAAATCAGGATCCATAATCAAGCTCAGAGCCATATATCTGTCCAGTCCAGTGGGTTTATATGGTCAGCACCAGGACCCTGTGTGGTTGACCACTCCTCAGCAGGGTAGAAAAAAAAAGAAAGGTAGCCATAGTTGTCCAGATCAGTAGGCCACACTAATCTGGCAGCCCTCCCCTTCCGTTCACTTCCACAAGAGAGTATCTCTTTTAAAAGGTACTAACGGTCTGCACCACGAGAAGGCGAGGTCGGACATTAGGTGCTAGGCCTGGCTGGTTCTATGCATTATCACAGGGGATTGGTGCATAGCTCTCCTTCCAGTGACTACCTAGCTACCATTTACAGACCTACTAACATATGCATTATAATTATTTCAGTATATAGTAGATTCCGGTTAATTTGGCCATCGGTTAATCGGGCAGCCATTTATTTGTGACAAATCTTAAAGAACAAAATCAAATTAAGAAAATAAGCAGAATTTGCTTTGCTTATTTGGGATATCATGCTGTTTAATTGGGGCAGTTGCTGATAGTAGGTGAGAAATAAGCAGCAAAACCATTCAGAACTGCTTTGCTTACTGAGGTTTTAAATATTAAGGCTTGGAAATTAATAATTTTAAATATTAAGGCTTGGAAATTTAATAGTAAAAATGACACCATTGTGGAAGTGGTCTACAAGAAACTACAAATCATCAGAAACATCAGAAACTATAAAGAGTTTGCATGCATCGACAATAGTCCTCAATGTTACTTTGAATATGAAGATTGAGCTTGAGTGAGTGATTACCAGAATGCCAGGAAATTCATTGCTGGATTACGACGCTACTTCAGCAGGAAGAAATAAAGGTAGTCATATATCTGCACTAGATACCTGCACTGATATTGTTCAGTTGCAGTCAATTAAGTGAACATGGCAGGGTACACTTGATCAATTCTTTCAACATCATTAACTGTTAAGAATTAATAAATGCATGTTTGATATATACATTAAACTGAAATTGTTTTAAGGGTAAATATTTTTTTCTGATCTGTTCCATTTGTTTCAGAATTCGTTTACTGTACTTTTGTTTCTCAATAAATGCTAGTTTGCCTTTTGTTTCATATTTTTAAATTCTTTACATGGAACTTTGCACAATTGGAGCAGCTGCTTATTGGGCCAAAGTATTCTAGTCCCGACGTGTCCCAATTAACCAAAATCTACTGTATTAGTTTTTTTTTTAAGATTAATTTTCATTTGCATTGCCAGATGATATTTTAACTACACAACTCTATAAATGCCCTTTTAAAAGAAAACTAGTAATCTTTTTTGTTAAATATTTTATTCTCAGAAAACCCAGAATTAAATGCTGATTAATTTGTTATACAACATAACATAATTCCTTTCATTTTTTTTATATGGCAAAAAAATTCTAAAATTCCCTTTTTTTTTGACTGAACACAGTGGAAAAAAGCCTGGGCATGGGTACAATTCAGGTACAAATTCAGGCCTGGTATGGTAAGGGTTAATGCATTCGTATCCTAGAAGAGCATCACTAGTGTGTCTGTTGAGAAGCAAATCTATGTCCTGGGTATGCCTTCCACCTTCCCTCCTTGAAAAATGGAAAGCTCTTGCAAGTCCAGATTATCAAGGTTATAATGCTGAAATTTTTGTGTGAGGACATCAAAAAAATAATCTCTGTGCAGAGTCCTTACATTCCATGAACCTGTGAAAAGAACATGGCTAGTGGGATTATTAAAGAAACTATGCTTACAGATAGAGGAATACTGACAATATCAAATAACCCCCTAATCACTGCATGGGGCAAATATTTGTTCTCCCCACCGCTAAAGGCTGAAGTCACCCACACTAGTAGGACCAGTTACGTTTGGCAATGTCAGTAGAAGCATGGTTTAAGGTACATGTGATGGCCACTGGTCTGTAAATGGTAGCTAGGTAGCACTGGAAGGAGAGCTATGCACCAATCCCCTGTGATGATGCATAGAACCAGTCAGGCCTAGCACCTAATGTCTGACCCCGCCTTCTCGTGGTGCAGACCGTTAGTACCTTTCGAAAGAGATACTCTCTTATGGAAGTGAATGGAAGGGGAGGGCTGCCAGATTAGTGTGGCCTACTGATCTGGACAACTATGGCTACTTTTCTTTTTTTTTCTACCTGCTGAGGAGTGGTCAACCACACAGGGTCCTGGTGCTGACCACATAAACCCACTGGACTGGACAGATATATGGCTCTGAGCTTGATTATGGATCCTGATTTTGCAGCACTGGTGGGTTTCTGTGGAGGGAAAATCTTCTGCTGTGTTTTCTGTTGTTTCTGGGTTGACAGCCCCAAGTGAATAGACTCACAGGATATGTTTATCAGCTGGTGGATAATCCTGAGCAGAAGTCATCGCAGGCACCTGAACTCTTTGCTTCTATTGGCATCGCCAAATTCTACATTGGAGAAAGTCTTCCAGTGTAGATGGCTTCAGCCTTTAGTAGTGGGGGAATGGGCCTTTGCCCCATGTCTGCGATTAGGGGACTGTTTGATATTGTCGGCATTCCCTCTCTCAATAAACTTAGTTTCTTCAAACATCCCACTAACCATTTTCTCTCCACAGGTAGTTGGAATGTGAGGACTCTGCACAGAACTTTTTCTCTTGATGTCCTCACACAAGAATTCCACCATTATAATTTAGATATTCTCGGCTTGCAAGAGACCAGATGGACAGATAGAGGTCAGATTCTTAAAAATAATCTTAAATTTCTCTTTTCAGGGAGGGATGACAATAAGCATCACCAATGCATGGGTCTGCTTCTCAGCAGACACGCTAGTGATGCTCTTCTAGGATATGAGTGCATTAATGAAAGGTTTCTTACAGCAAAATATCAGACAAGTGTTAAAGACTTGAATGTTATCTGCTGTTATGCCCCCACTGAGGATGCCAATGAGAATGAGAAGGATAGGTTTTACGGACAACTTCAGGATATTTTGAATTCTGTCAAGAAAGGAGATATTACCCTTGCTCTTGGTGACTTCAATGCCAAAGTTGGTACTGACTCTGACATTTGGGGAGGAGTAATAGGCCCTTTTGGTATTGGTAGCTGCAATGGCAATGGGCAACATCTCCTACAGGTAAGTAAACTTAATGGATTCAGAATAACTAACACTTATTACAAACACCGCAATATACATAAGTACATATGGGTTTCACCTGATGGGCTGCATAAGAATATGATTGCTTACATATTAATTAACAGCAAATGGGCTAGTTCTGTTAGGAATACCAGGACATATAGGGAAGCTGAAATTGGATCTGACCATTACCTTGTTAAAAGTGTGCTGCAACTTAAACTTAAAAAGTGTTGTGATAGGATTAAAAAATTTACTTTTAATACTGAAGCTCTGAAAGATCCAGTTATAGCCAAAGCTTACCATGATAGGTTACTTAGTCATTATGACAGTCATGGTATGCTTACTACTGAAGTTGAGGAAGAATGGGATCATTTTAAACAGGCTTTTTTGGACACTAACAGTACTCTTTTAGGAAAAAAGGAGCAGAAGAGACAGAATTAACTGAGTGATAAGGCACTTGAGCTTATGTCGGAAAGAAAGAACTACAGGAATGTCCTTAATCAATACCCTACTAGTCCTAATAGAAAGCATTACAGAGAACTTAATAAACGTGTAAAAGATCAGTTAGCTGCTAAGAATCTTTGGCTTGATCGTTTGGCAGACAAAGCCAAGGAAGCAGTTAGACAGCACAACAGCAGAGAGCTGTACCAGATAATTAATGTTTTGTGTGGTAGAAAACGGACAGGTATACAAGGATTGAAGGATAAACAAGGTAAAGTTATAGAAGGGGAGGATTTTGTCATGGTTAGGTGGGCTGAGCATTTCAGTGATGTTCTAAACAATATAGTTAGTTCTACTCCCATTGTTCGCAATGATGATAGATGCATTGGTGGCTTTAATGTTGGCCCTATAACACAATCTGAAGTTATTTTGGCTGTTTCTAAACTTAAACTACATAAATCCCCAGGGGTAGATGAAATTACTACCGAAATGCTTAGAGCTAGGAATGTTTCGGTTACCACTTGGATGACTGGAATTTTGAATATCTTTCATGATAAAGGCATGGTTCCTAAGGATTTTACCAGAGCTATTGTTATCCCTATTTTCAAAAAAGGTGATCGCAGTTCTTGTGATAACTATAGGGGTATCAGCCTACTCTTTGTTCCAGGTAAAGTTCTTTCCATGATTGTGCTTAATACAATTAAGAATCTGGTTGACAGTCAATTGCGTGATGAGCAATGTGGATTCAGAAGTGGCAGGGGATGTCTGGATCAGTTATTTTCACTTAAGCAGATTCTTGAGAAATGTTTAGATTTTCAGAAACCTTTGGTTGCTAGCTTTGTTGATTTCAAAAAGGCTTTCGACTCTGTTGATCGTCATAATTTGTGGTTGATTGTGAGATCATATGGTATACCTGACAAGTTAGTTAACATAATGAAAGCTCTCTATAATAACACTGAGTCGTGTGTGAGTTGGTAAGGCTTGTAGCAATTGGTTTAACATTACTTCTGGTGTTCGACAAGGGTGCATTTTGTCTCCTTTTCTCTTTAGCTTGGTTATTGATTACGTTATGTGAAATTCACTTCAAGGGAAAGATTTTGGCCTTAAATGGACTGGAGATACAAAAATTTCTGATTTAGATTATGCTGATGATTTAGCCCTTTTGGCAAATGATGTTGATGAGATGAACTCTTTCATTTGAACTGTTGATGAGATGAACTCTTTCATTTGAACTGTTGATGAGACTGGTAGTAGAGTAGTTTCGTTATAAACAGAGAGAAAACTAAAGTGATGAAAATTGGTCAGGCAGGCTGTGATTCAGTTAAATCTTAATGGTTGCAGTCTTGAGCAGGTGTCACAGTTTAATTATCTTGGGAGCTATGTAACAGATAATGGTGATGTGCGGCATGAGATTAACAGACGAATAGGGATTGCTGCTGGGACTTTTAAGAATCTATGGAGATTGTGGAGAAATAGGCGTATACACCTAAAGACTAAAATTAGACTGTATAATAGTTTGGTTCTTTTTAGGGTAGTTATGGTAGTGAAACTTGGATGCTGTGTAAACAAGATAACAGGAAACTAGATTCTTTTGATTCCAGATGCTTATGCAGTATCTTGTGCATTAGGTGGTTCAACTTTGTAACTAATGATGAGGTTAGGCAAAGGAGTCTGCAACCTCCTTTAAGCAGCATATTGTGCAGAGAGAGACTCCGCTGGTTTGGCCATGTTGCCCGTATGGATAATTATAGATTGGCGAATAGGGTTATGAAGAGTGTGCCTAGAGGCTTCAGAAGGAGGGGGAGACCTAGGATGCGGTGGGCAGACAATATCAAACAGGACCTTGTTATTATTGGTGTGCAGTGGCCATATGCAGTAGATGTAGCTCAGGATAGACTTGCTTGGAGAACTAAATTGCATGGTCTGGTTGGACCTCCGTAGCCCATGGCTGCTTGACGACGGCGGCAATGACAATGATGATGATGGCCACTGATCAGGATTATTCACCAACTGATATAAGGTACCCCTGTACATCTATTTACTTGAGGCTGTCACCTCATAAACAGAAAACACCACAGTAGATTTTTCCTCAACAGCAGCAAGTTCAGGATCATAATCAAATTCATATAAACAAGTCTCATGTCTGTTAGGTATAAATGGTCAATACCCTGTGTCCACTCACTGTGATCACTCCTCAGAAGGCTAGATAAATAATGAAAAAGTACCCATAGCAGTTCAGAGCAATAAGCCACACTAATCTGGCAACTCTTGCCTTCCCTTCCACAAGAGAATATCTCTTTTATTAAAGGGTACTAATAGTCTGCACCAAGAGAAGGTGGGGTGACATTAAGTGCTAGGTCCGGCAGGTTCTGTGCATCATCCCAAGGGATTGTTGCATAGCTCTCCTTCCAGTACACGCCTATCTACGATTTACAGAAAAAACATTGTATGTACAAATTATTCATGATAAATTTAAATTTCGATAATGTCAAAAGCATACATGCTGAGCTACCACTGCCATATTTCCTTGCCCACATAATATCAGACATGCACGAGACGCATTTCCATTGTAATGGCAATCATTTGAGAATGATCAGGGAACTTTCTCAAATGTGACCTCCTTCACCTTGAAGCTTCAAGGCACAGGGATTCTAAGTAATCTGATCTGCGATAAGCCATATCAGCAAGAATGGGGGATAGATTCAGTTGTATACACCCATTTAGACACAAATTTGTGTCCTTCAACTCTGTAAAAGAATTTAGATGCAACCTTTTCCAAATGCAAGCCTGGGCAAACTAGGGCCTGCACCTATTTGTGTGATCAGCGAGTAACTGATGATGAATAAACTAAAGTTCTAAAAGGGAAATGAACATATAAAGGAAAAGAAGTCCAACTTCAAGAAAGCAAATTGTCATTAAAACATTTAATTTTAATAAAATTACATCATTTATGTTCCATTTAATTTTTTTTTCTTCGGTTGGGTTAATCTCTGAGTGGAACTTTTTTGTATACAATGGGCTAAATGGTAGTGTTGTAAAACATTATTGTAACATAACAAAATAATGAAATGATTTTTGAATAACGTTACGAAAAATGTTAACGGAATTTCAAAATCTTTATTATAATGATGAAACGTAACAAATAACGGAAAAAATAATTTCGTTATTTTCACAGTTTCTGTGCTTTGATACATTTCAGTTTTTTCCATTATAAGATATACTTAGAAACTTCTGTGAAACAGGCAGATGTAAAATTTACTTTTTTGATAAGAGAACAAAGCCCTTTATTGGCACATTCCAAAAGAATTTGGGAAGCACCTGTTTTAGCCACTTTTGTTGCAACTGGTGCTCATAGAAAATGCTTTGTGATAACCAGATAAGAGCTGCAGTGGAAAAGGAGAGAAAATTCATGAAGAAGGTAAACAGGGCAATTACAATAGGCCAAAATGCCAGGTATATTACAATTCCATGTGATCAGCTTAGACATTCAGAAAAGGAATTATGTAGGTGAGATAATTTGGGCATAGGTTAGGAAATTGGAGGAAAGGGTCATCAATTTACTGATAATACTCGAAATTTTCAGTTTTGATCCCCTCCCCGAAATATTTCCATTGTGCATGTTTGCAAATTCGTTAACAACAAACTCTACACCTTGTCATATATTCAGTAAAATAAAGGAGGTAATTGTCACGTTTCAATTGAGCAGTGACAACACCTATCTCGTACTTCTCTGCAGTTCCTTTAAGAAGAGACTGCACAAAGTTAAGTAGGTAATATTTTCAATTTCTTTACTTATCTTTATTTGTTAGATCAATTTTTATTCCATTTGAAGTCTATTTCAGAGAAAACACATTTCATTATTTTGCATGAGCTCTTCTATAAGAAAACACTGATAAAAACGGTTCAGTGTCATCAAATGACTCAACGAATAATTTGCTGGAAATCTATTTTGATAAAACCAAAAAATTAGAGGCTAAAGAAAATAAAATTTCAGTTTCATAAAATGAAATTGAGAGAGCAAACTGAATTTCTACAAAGGATAATATTTTTCACTACTGGAAAAATCAAGACAAAGCATTGCAAAACATTGCTTGGGTATCTATAGGGAGTTTTTTTCAATGATTAAATGGATTCTCTGACAAAAGAAATAATTTGGATTACAAAATTATTAGAAGACATTTTGCTTATAATGATGAAGAAACAGTAGAATAACATTGACTACTTTATAATATCAATATTTTTGAATGAATTTCTTTTTTTAATTTTCATCAACTATGTGTATAATGTTAATATTTCTGAAGGAAATTTCACCTTTTTTAAAATATCATCGAGTCATTTTAGCAACTTGTTATAAAAATATTAATCTGTGCACAAAAATCATTACAGTACTAAGAATTATGATTGCATACTTATGCTAGGTAATTTTTATTAATAATGTTATTAATAATGCATCATTTAATTCTGAACAATTTCTAGAAATTTGGTGTAAATTTCTTCAGTCAGGGCATAAACAGGGGACTAGGGGTTCACCCATTCCAAAATTCTGATCATCTTAGGCGAAATCTAAAACTTTTACCTGGTTTGAAATTCAAAATATGGTCTTTGTATAATTTTATTTTAACCTTATAATTTAAAGTCTGTAAATAGTGGCTAGGTACTCACTGGAAGGAGAGCTATGCACCAATCCCTTGTGATGATGCATAGAACCGGCCAGGCCTAGCACCTAATGTCCGACCCCACCTTCTCATGGTGCAGACCATTAGCACCTTTCAAAAGAGATACTCTCTTGTGGAAGTAAATGGAACAAGAGGGCTGCCAGATTAGTGTGGCCCACTGATCTGGACAACTATGACTACTTTTCTTTCTTTTCTACCCTGCTGAGGAGTGGTCAACCACACAGGGTCCTGGTGCTGACCACATAAACCCACTGGACTGGACAGATAGATGACTCTGAGCTTGATTATGGATCCTGATTTTGCTGCACTGGTGGACTTCTGTAGAGGGAAAATCTTCCACTGTGTTTTCTATTTGTATGTGGGTTGACAGCCGCAGGTGATTAGATTCACAGGTGGTGGATAATACTGAGCAGAGGTCATCGCAGGCACTGAACTCTTTGCTTCTACAGGCGTCATCAAATTCTACATTGGAGAAAGTCTTCCATTGTAGATGGCTTCAGCCTTTAGTAGTGGGGGAATGGGTCTTTGCCCCATGTCTGCGATTAGGGGACTGTTTGATATTGTTGGCATTCCCTCTCTAAATAAACTTAGTTTCTTTAAACATCCCACTAACCATTTTCTCTCCATAGGTAGTTGGAATATGAGGACTCTGCACAGAGTTTTTTCTCTTGCTCTCCTCACACAAGAATTCCACCATTATAATTTAGATATTCTCGGCTTGCAAGAGACTAGATGGATAAATAACGGTCAGATTCTTAAAAATAATCTTAAATTTCTCTTTTCAGGGAGGAACGATAATAAACATCACCAAGGTGGGGGTCTGCTTCTCAACAGACATGCTAGTGATGCTCTTCTAGGATATGAATGCATTAATGAAAGGTTTCTTACAGTAAAATTTCAGACAAGTGTTAAAGATTAGAATGTTATCTGCTGTTATGCCCCCACTGAGGATGCCAATGAGGATGAGAAGGATAGGTTTTACAGACAACTTCAGGATATTTTGAATTCTGTCCCTCATTCTAGGTAACTTCAATGCCAAAGTTGTTACTGACTCTGACCTTTGGGGAGGAGTGATAGGCCCTTTTGGTATTGGTAATGGCAATGGGCAACGTCTCCTACAGGAAGTAAACTCAATGGTTTCAGAATAACTAACACTTATTACAAACACTGTGACGTACATAAGTACTTATGGGTTTCACCTGATGGGCTGCATAAGGATATGATTGATTATATATTAACTAACAGTAAATGGGCTAGTTCTGTTAGGAATACCAGGTCATATAGGGGAGCTGAAATTGTATCTGACCATTACCTTGTTAAAAGTGTCTTGTACCTTAAACTTAAAAAGTGTTGTGCTTGGGTTAATAATTTTACCTTTAATTCTGAAGCTCTGAAAGACCCAGTTATAGCCAAAACTTACCATGATAGGTTACTTAGTCATTATGACAGTCACGGTTTGCTTAGTACTGAAGTTAAGGAAGAATGGGACCATTTTAAACAGGCTTTTTTGGACACTAACAGTACTCTTTTAGGAAAAAAAGGAGCAGAAGAGACAGAATTATCTGAATGATAAGGCACTTGAGCTTATGTCGGAAAGAAAGAATTGCAGGAATGTCCTTAATCAATACCCTACTAGTCCTAATAAAAAGCATTACAGAGAGCTTAATAAATATGTAAAGGATCAGCTAGCGAGCTCAGAGATGTTACGAGACTGGACAGCTGTTAGGAGACATGGTAGCCTCCCATCAAAACTACTCAGTGTTTCCTTTAATGTGCACAGGGTATGGCTCTCCTGCATATGGGGCCATGGCTTAACATCCCATCAGATGGGCCAGGGCCATTCCAAGCCCATCAGTGTTCCCTACTGACCGAGGGCAGGGCGGGAAGTTTTGCAGAGATAAATCTCAATACTGACCCAGCCAATGTGGTTAATTCTACTCCGATTGTTTGCAATGATGATAGATGCATTGGTGGCTTTAATGTTGGCCCTGTAACATAGTCTGAAGTTATTTTCGCTGTTTCTAAATTTAAACTTCATAAATCCCCAGGGGTAGATGAAATTGCTACGGAAATGCTTAGAGCTGGGAATGTTTCTGTTACCACTTGGATGACTGAAATTTTGAATATCTTTCATGATAAAGGCATGGTTCCTAAGGATTTTACCAGAGCCATTATTATCCCTATTTTCAAAAAAAGTGAGTTCTTGCATAACTATAGTGGTATCAGGGAAAGTTCTTTGCATGATTGTGCTTAATAGAATTAAGAATCTGATTGACAGCCAATTGCGTGATGAGCAATGTGGATTCAGAAGTGGTAGGGGATGTGTAGATCAGATATTTTAACTTAGGCAGATTCTTGAGAAATGTTTCGAGTTTCAGAAACCTTTGGTTGCTAGCTTTGTTGATTTCAAAAAGGCTTTTGACTCTGTTGATTGTCATAATTTGTGGTTGATTGTGTGATCATATGGTATACCAGACAAGTTAGTTAACATAATGAAAGCTCTCTATAATAACACTGAGTAGTGTGTGAGAGTTGGTAAGGCTTGTAGTAATTGGTTTAGCATTACTTCTGGTGTTTGACAAGGGTGTATTTCGTTTCCTTTTCTCTTTAGTTTGGCAATTCATTACGTTATGTGAAATTCAATGCAAGGGAAAGATTTTGGCCTTAAATGGGCTGGAGATACCAAAATTTCTGATTTAAATTATGCTGATGATTTAGCCCTTTTGGCAAATGATGTTGATGAGATGAACTCTTTCATTCGAGCTGTTGATGAGACTGGTAGTAGAGTAGGTTTGGTTATAAACAGAGAGAAAACTAAAGTGATGAAAATTGGTCAGGCAGGTTGTGATTCAGTTAATCTGAATGGTTGCAGTCTTGAGCAGGTGTCACAGTTTAATTACCTTGGGAGCTATGTAACTGATACTGGTGATGTGCGGCATGAGATTAACAGACGAATAGGGATTGCTGCCGGGACTTTTAAGAATCTATGGAGATTGTGGAGAAATAGGCGTATACACCTAAAGACTAAAATTAGACTGTATAATAGTTTGGTTCTTTCTAGGGTTAGTTATGGTAGTGAAACTTGAACACTTTGTAAACAAGATAACATGAAAGTAGATGCTATGCAGTATCTTGGGCATTAGATGGTTCAACTTTGTAACTAATGATGAGGTTAGGTAAAGGAGTCAGCAACCTCCTTTAAGCAGCATATTGTGCAGAGAAAGACTCCGCTGGTTTGGCCATGTTGCCCATATGGATAATTATATATTGGCGAATAGGGTTATGAACAGTGTGCCTAAAAGCCTCAGAAAGAGGGGGTGACCTAGGATGTGATGGGCAGATAATGTCAAACAGGACCTTATTAGAATTGGTGTGCAGTGGCCAGATATAGCA
Source organism: Ryuthela nishihirai (assembly GCA_038380435.1). Classification (NCBI taxonomy): domain Eukaryota; kingdom Metazoa; phylum Arthropoda; class Arachnida; order Araneae; family Heptathelidae; genus Ryuthela; species Ryuthela nishihirai. The sequence continues at coordinate 93,422,789 of JAWZYU010000001.1, forward strand.
GATATAGCTCAGGGCAGACTTTCTTGGAGAACTAAACTGCACTGTCTGGTTGGACCTCCGTAGCCCATGGCTGCTTGAGGATGATGATGATGTTAATTTATGCCCAACATTACAAGTAGATATAAAGAAATTAATTATAAATTTTCATTTCATATATCAGAGAATATCATGTTAGCCTTTCCTGACTGGTGGTATATTTTAGTAATTAGGACATCCTGCTCAAGTAATTGTCAAACTAACCCCCCCCCCCAAAAAAAAATAAATAAATAAATAAATTGTCACCACCCTAAACTAAACTTTTACTCACCTAAACACTTAATTTTTGGGGGCGGGGGTGGCTCAGTTGGTAGCGCGCCAGGCTCGTAATCTGTAGTTCCCAGGTTCGAATCCCAGCTGGGTCAGTGTTGAGATTTATCTGTGCAAAATTCCCCGCCTTGCCCACAGTCAGTAGGGGACACCGATGGGCTTGGAAACGCCACCGTCCATCGGATGGGATGTTAAGCCGTGGCCCCATGTGCGGGAGAGCTATACCCTGTGCACATTAAAGAATATGCTGGATGGCCTTGACGGGAGGCTACCATCTGTCTCCCAACAGCTGTTCCAGTGGGTCCCCTCCCCCCAACCTTCTCTGAGCCTTCGGGGTCCATGTGACCTGGCCATTTAGCCCATGGTGTGAAGAAAAGTGCCGCTCAGAGGTAAAACAACCCAACCCAAAACTTAATTTTTGGGCCCCCCCCCCTCGAATCTAAATTCTCGAACACTCCCTTATACTAACTCCCCCCCCCCCCCCCAAAAAAAAAAAAAAAAAAAAAAAAAACTAAATTCTGGTACATGCCTGTCTTCAGTAGTTTCGATTGTATGGCTTACATACATTATCAGAATACTTAGTGGCATTATCCTATTTATTCATAACAGGTCTCCTAATTGTAATTTTCATTTCATTATTATTCTTAACCCATAATTTTTAAGAATCTGCTGCCAAAGAAATATATATTCAATTACATATGTATACCAAAGCAAAAACTGTCAGGGGTGGCTCAGTTGATAGCACACCAAGCTTGTAATCTGCAGTTCCCAGGTTTGAGATCCACCTAGCAAAAGTCCAGGCCTTTCGCCAGCTGTGATGAGAATCACAGCTGGCAAAATTGATGAGAATCACAGCTGGCGAAATTGATGAGAATATATGTGATGAGAATATGGCATCAGTGGGTTGAGGAGGAACGAACTCACCAACGTGAAGGATCTCAACGGCCCTGTCACACAAATGAACGACAGAACAGACATCTCGTGCACATGGCTTTGAATGATCATACAGCCACATCAAACACCTTAGCTCAACAGTTAGGGTGTGTTGCACATAAACCAGTGTCTGCACGTATGGTTCGACAGCATTTGCAGCATCGGGCATCTTTGCTAGGCGGCCATTGCTTTGGCTACCATTGACTCTACAACACAGGCATATGCAACTGCAATGGTGTCAAGAATGTTGTGCATGGATGTGCGAATGGCATTGCATTGTCTTTTCATATGAATCCCGCCTCAGTATACAGCACCATAATGGACAAATATGTATCTGGCGGTACTGCGGCGACAGGCTCAGTGAGACACGCATGATGCAGTGCTATACAGGTCCAGCCCCTGGTGTTATGGTATGGGGTGACATTGGACTCCACTTACACACACGCCTCATACACATTACCAGTACTTTGAACAGCCAGCGTTACATCACTGAGGTGTTGGAGCCTGTGGTCATACCTTATCTTCAGGGGCTCTCTGGTACCATTTACCAACAGGACAATGTCCAACCGCATGTGGCATGCATTGTCCAACAATTCCTGGATAGCCACCATGTGACACTTCTGCTTTGGCCTGGGTGTTCACCGGATCTATCCCCAGTTGAACATGTCTGGTCTATGATCTCATGACGACTAGCACATCAGACACCGGCAGCTGCTACAACAGATGAACTTTGGCTAAATATTAAAACTGCATTACGAAATTACGAAAAATGCATTACTATACGAAACATTCCCCAAACACACATCCAATGTCTCAACCTCTCAATGCCAGACCGTGTAGCAATGGTTATTTCCGCTCATGGTGCTACACAAGATACTGCTTTCTTTGTATTCCACAAGTCTAACTGAGTTTTATTTATAATATTTGATCCTTTTAACATAAACTATGTATTAACTAAATACGACTTTGATATCTCTTTATCTTTCCTGGTGTTGCACTTTTAATAGCCAGCAGTGTATTTACCTGAAATATTATTTTTATTTCTTTTAAATATGGTACATTTTAAAGCACAGCCAGGTGAGTTGGAATTCTCATATTCACATGAATTTTTGAACTGATTATGAAGTGAAGGAACACTTTTTGGCTGTTTTTTTTTTAATTAAATATGATTTTTCTTTTGGGTGCTAAATTTTGGGGTTCTTTGAAAAGTGCCAAAACGTTGGTGTACCAAAATTGAAAACGTCCATATCCTGAGAGTAGCACAGCCAAGATATTACTTTTTTGGGGGGGAGGGGGGAGTTTTAAAACTATTCGAAACATGCTCAAAATCCAATAAATAATTTAAAAAATAAAAATTTGGGGGAGGCAGGGCAGAGTTATAACACCCTTGATGAAATTGACCTTTGAACCATAGGACTGATTTCCATACTAATGCTTTTTGCTTCCATATCTAAAACTTCATTCATTTTCAGGAAATGATTAAACAAAAATAATGTATAGCCTAATGCAAAGTTAAAAAAAATTCCAAAGCAATGAGTTGTAAACCACCACTGTCAAACCAGTGATATATGACTCTGAATGATCAATAACAACATATAAATATAAAAAAAATATCCCCTCAAACAGCTGCTTCCCACAAAGGTCTGATAGAAGCCTGTCAGTTTATATGCCATAGTAGAAGGTCTGTGAAGATGATGAGACCTCAGCAGAAAAACAACACAAACATCCATGCCTTATCTTGGGCTCGAACCCAAGAAAGTAAAAACGAACACATTATAAGCCAGCCACTATCACAATCAGCGATGTATCATAACTCTGAAAGATCAACAGGAATAAAAAATTAAGAGTAAAAACAAGTTGTAAGGCAATAAAAACGAAGATTTAATTATAAAAGTACAAATAATACTAACTTATTTTAAAAGGTTATCAAAATCTGTTCACACTATATGCAGAGCACACAGTGCAGACATTTTCTACAAATTTCACCATCTGCTTTGCTGAGCCATGAAGTATTTACCACCTTTTGCACAAACAAATTACTTTTATAGTTGTTTCATTTAAGTAGCCAGAGAGCAATAAATCTAAGTGTATTAAAATAGTTTTAAGGCAGAAAAGTGCATAAAAAAATAGAAGTATGTACTTTACAATTACTTCCAAAATCTCCTATTCTTAAAAATAGTAGTTTTTGGTTAATTTTCAGATTTTCCAAACTTCAAGGCAAAATTTGTTGATAGTAATTTAAATCAAACTTGTGAGCTTAAATCGGAGGATAGTTTCAGCAAAGAGTAACATTAACAAAAAAATCAGCAATACCGAATATCCCTTCTAAGAAATGGCAATTAGATGGTTTAATAAATTATTTATATCATAATTTAATAAAATATGCATCAAATGGAAAAAGAAAATATTATTTCTCAAGCATTAATAATGCATTTTTATAAGATATATGTAAGAAAATTTTCAAATGGTAATTTTTTTTAAAATACTGAATTTTTTTTTTGTTGCACTAAAAATGAACATAGACATCTTTAGACACTTATTTTGGATTCTGTCAACTTGTATACAAGACATGGCCCCTGGAAAAGTTTTAAAGAATATCCTATGTAACAATTAAATGTCCCCTGTATCATCTGCTTGGAATCTTCTACTTTGAAAGTTTAATCTTAATTTCTAAAGAGCATTGCTGAGGAGACGACCTAATGCTAAAAAATTTTAACATCTGTATCACTAGAGGAAGCCAATCATTGCAAAGAGAGAAATACTTAATATAGTAATGCGAAGTCCACCTTTAATTTTTTTCACTAATTGATTATTTTTTATTTTCCTGACCTTATATAATCACGACTTCATTTTCAAACTGACTGCAAGACCTCCTCTAGCTCTGAGTTACAGAAGAGTAACTAAATTTCTTTCCAGTAATTTTGCATACAAGGGCTCACCCTGTTCAAGGTCACAATGTTTGCATCATCACACCTACACATATTGTTATTAATTGTGCTTCATCCAGAAGCACATGTGCATCACTTGTATTTAAACAGGTGGCTTCGTCTCAGCAGAAAATAGAATGAACAGTAAGTTGAGACTTAAGCAGTTACAGTTAAGGAAGTATAGTAGATATTTCTGAATGAATCAGTTCTAGTTAAATTGTAAATTGCAGCACTTTATTTGATTTGCTTCGTGAGTTCAATAAAACTTTTATTATATTGTTGCATACTTTTTTTATCTGTATTTTTGAGCAGCTGTCAAGTCGATTGGAGAACTGGAAAATTACATAATGAAATAAATTGGTCAATCACATATCAAAATACTGCTTTGGTGATTTCAAATAATGTTTTTAGCAATTAGTTATCATTGCCTGGTGCTTGAAATAAGTTTACCAAGGATCAAAAAATTTTAATGGAGATTTTTACATCTTTTCATCAGGAATGCCTTTTAACATTTTAACACCATTACCTAAAGGTTTTAATGGAAATACTTCTAATGTCATGGTTTTATTCAGAAAGCCCATCCAAAAGTATGCATTCTTCATGTGAATATGATTTCTATTTGCCTGATGCATGCACAAAAAAATAATGGAACTGTCTTCATAGTGACTACAATATGCAACTTTCTAGTGATAATTCATCCTCCTCCTCATGCAGCCACGGGGTATGGAGGTCCAGTCAGAGTGCAGTTTAGTTTTCCAAGCATATCTGTCCTGAGCTATATCTGCTGCATCTCTCCACTGAACACCAATTCTAACAAGGTCTGTTTGATATTGTCTGCCCATTGCATCTTAGGTCTCCCCATCTTTCTGAGGCCTTTAGGCACACTGTTCAAAACCCTATTCGGTAATCTATAGTTATTCATATGGGCAACATGTCCAAACCATCAGTCTCTCCCTGCACAATATGCTGCTCAAAGGAGGTTGCAGACTCTTTTGCCTAAACTCATTATTACTTACAAAGCTGAACCATCTAATTCCCAAGATGTTGTGTAAGCATCTAGAATCAAAGGCATCAAGTTTTCTGCTATATTGTTTACAAAGATTCCAAGTTTCACTACCATAACTAACCCTAGAAAGAAACAAATTATTATACAGCCTAATTTTAGTCTTCAGCTATAAACACCTATTTCTCCACACTCTCCATATATTCTGAAAAGTCAGAGCAGCAATCCCTATTCTTCTGTTAATCTCATGGAGCACATCACTGGTATTTGTTACATAGTTCCCAAGATAATTAAACTGAGACACATGCTCAAGAGTTTCAGATTAACTGAACCACAGCCTGCCTAACCAATTTTCATCACTTTAGTTTTCTCTCTGTTTATCACCAAACTTACTACCAATCTCATTAACAGCTCATTAGAGCTGTGAAGAGTTCTTATCATCAACATCATTTGCCAAAAAGGCTAAATCATCAGCATTAGCTAAATCAGAAATTTTCAGATCCCTAGATCATTTAAGCCCAAAATCTTTCTCTTGCAGTGAATTTTGCATTACATAATCAATAACCAAAGAGGAAAGGAGACAAAATGCTCCCTTGTTGAACAGCTGAAACAATGTTAAACCAATTGCTACAAGGTTTACCAACTCTCGCACAGGACTCAGCGTTATTATAGAGCTTTCATTATGTTAACTAACTTGTCTGGTATTGCCATACATTCTCATGATCAACCACAAATTATGAAGGTCAACAGAATCAAAAGCCTTTTTGAAATCTACAAAGCTAGTAATCAAAGTTTTCTAAAACTCGAAACATTTCTCAAGAATCTGCCTAAGTGAAAAAATATGATCAACACAATCCCTACCACTTCTGAATCCATACTGCTCATCATGCAACTGCCCATTAACCAGATCCTTAATTCTATTAAGCACAATAATGCAAAGAACTTCTCATGGAAAAGAAAGCAGGCTGATACCCCTAAAGTTATCACAACTACGATCACTTAAAAAAAATAGGGATAATAGCTCTGATAAAATGCAGCGTTTTTACAATGGCACCAAATTCACTACAGAATAACAACATATCACCATTAAAAGTTCAATATCAAGCAAGTAATCTTGTGAGTATGCCAGCCAGAAAAGAACAACAGATTTATGGTAAATCCTTTGAGCTTTTTATACTTCCTACTGAATATTTAAAGCATAGTTGTGCAATTAGTACTTTAAATAATGTAATGTTGACTATTCAACATCGATGTACATGTCTCAGTAATATGGTAGTGCTTCAGTCTTTGCTGATTGCAATGAATTTAAGCATGCACCTATTTCAAACCTCATACTTATCTAAATCAACTTAGAAGCAATGTAGCTTTTAAAAGTTAACAGTGAAGTTGTACAATTAAATTTTAATGCCAAAACAAGGCAATATTCATGAAGAACAATGATTTGTGTTCCATTCACCCCCTTAAACAGAAAAGATCATTTAATATGGTGCAGACAGCATTGTAACCCAGGACAGAAGGCAAATGTTTTTTTTACAGATAAACCTAGATCCTTTTGAATTCTCAATGTATGCTCATCTGGAGGAAACAAGGAACTCACAACAGCTGCAAAATCAGAGAAAAGGACACTTTTAGTTGTAATGATCTGGGCTGGTATCATAATGACTGGTTGTATAGAGTTTCACACTTTCAGAGAGAATATGATTGCTCAGTGATATAGAGATGAGGTTTTTATGCTGTTTTTCAGAGGTGCTTTCAGGTCTGATTACATCTTTTTTGGACAATAATGCCCATCTTATGGCTGATGATTTGCTTCAAAGTGAAGATATTCACAGGATGGAGTGGCAGATCATCAGAGTCCATTTTTGGGCATATTCAGTTCTTGGGGAGCAAATTGAAAGACACCAGCCCCTTCCCAGAACCTTCCATGCACTTAGGGCTGTTCTTGAAAAGGAGAGTTTTAGTACCACAAAAAAATCGCACAGAGCAGTGGTTCCCAACCTTTTATGCTTCACAGAAATGTGTATGTAACTGGCGTACCTCTTGCATAGATAGATAAAACTATAGTTATAGTATAAGAATGGGAATAAAATAAAACACATATATATACACATTAAATTTTGTATTCATAAATTACATATATCAATAAACACAAAAAAAAAATACATTTTTGCACAGCAGTGTTGCCAACTTAGCAACTTTCGAACTCTCACAGCGTACGCCAAAAATTTTTACTGCATACCCCACATTGAGAACCCCTGGCATAAAGTATGAGAATGCACTGTGTGATTCCTAAATTTCAGCACTTTCATTATGGGAACTTATACTCCCATATGTGGCACATATGCTTATTACATGATTTTTGCCAGTTTTCTTTTGATGCTACACAGTCACATCACAATAGCTTTGCAAATAACATTTAATTGTATTCGATGAAAATTATTCATTCATGCAAAACACAAAATGAAACCTATGAGATAAAAATAATCTGAACAGCAATTAAATTAAACACAAAACTCAAAGGTAAAATTTTTTAGCAATAATTTATTGTAGGAAAATGTAGAAAAATGTAGACAAGAACCACTTGAAATAATGAAAAAAAAAAAAACTGAATGTCCTAATTGGGATTTGAACCAGGTCTCCCAGAAACATGCCAAGCATCATAACTGCTAGACCACTGAGGCACTGGCCATTTCTTCAATAAAATGACATATAAGCATTCCTGTTGATTCACCAGTGGTGTCATCTACCATCAGAAGTCAGGCAACCAAGCTGCCCATTTGATGGTAGAAATTAATTGTCACTCACAGCATTATATAAACAATTCAGTAATAAAATAATGTTAATTTCTGAGCAAGGTCTTTTAATTGTGTAATTCAGTAATAAATTATCACAGGAAAACATCCCAGACAAGAAATACTTGAAATAATGAGTTGAAAAAATATTGGTTGTCCTGACTGGGATTCGAACCCAGGTCTCCCAGAAGCATGCTGGGCGTCATAACCACTATTAAGATTTGCCACTCCCATTAATCCTAGTCAGGACAACCAATTTTTTTCAACTTATTATTTCAAGTAAAATTTTTTACTTTTTACAAAAATTTTCAAAGTTAATAAACCAAGACTTACCTATTTTATTGCAGTGAGCTAATATCTCAAATAAAAAACTTTCATTCAGTACCTCTGATAGTAAATTTGAGGGAAAATGCTCTAATATTGCAAGGGAACTAAGAAACTTCACAAATAAGTAAGGTGATTTCATCTTAAGGTTTATTACTTTTTCTTCTGAACTACTCAATACATTCCACACATCATCTGCTTGAAATGGATGATATGCTGTTAAAGCAAAAGCCTCAGCAATGCTCAAAACTGAGAAAATTTGACCATTTCTTATTATTTCTTGATTAGCTAATATTCTTTCACTAAAAAGCTCCAATAACTCATTCGAGACAAACTCAAAGTGAAGAAAATATCTTATTAACTTATAACACTCTTCCAGATTCCATTTTTCCGAAATGGCCTTTTCAGTGACAGCCAAAAATAAAGATCTATGGTATAAATTCCTTCTTCTAATCATTGATATTAATGAGACAAGCGATTTTGATTCTAATCTTTCTAAATTGTTAGATAAAAGTTCTGCCGCCGCATTTATAAGATTTACATAGTTCTCAGCTGGTGCTTCCAAACGTAACAAAGATATACAGATTGTTAATGCTTGTTCTGGGGAGAGAATTGAAACATGTTTTAGCAGTCCTTCAATTATTTTCTAGAAAGAAATAAAATATATATTGTTTGAAAAATATCAATATTTCTACAAAAAATTTCATAATATGTATAGTGTATCATACACAGTTTCTAAAAAGTACATATTTTTCACATCAAATTTACTCATTATGAAGTTCATTTATTTAAATACTGATACTACATTGCACTGCAATTTAAATAGGAATTTTATATTTCTAAACAATTCAGTGTCATCAATAAAATATAACCAAAATATGCTGCAATAGGTATGTCAACTCATTGCATATGATTATATATCTGTGCATGTGTAGTGCTGCATTAGACATTTTTGGGCACTAGACACAAGGTCATATCTGGGTCCCTGCATCCTAAGTAATTCTGTAGGTATTAAAAAAAAATAAAATTAAGAATCCATAATTACATAAATAAAAATAATGAAAAAAACAAAAACAGCATTTAAAAATTTTATATTAAAATGCTTCCATTAAACTCTTTCTTTCATCATCATCATCCTAAGCAGTCATGAGCTATGGAGATCCAACCAGATTGTCCAAATTAATTCTCCAAATGCATCTGTTCTGAGCTATATCTGCTGCATCTGGCTACTGCAGATCAATTCTAAGGAGGTCTTGTTTGACATTGTCTGCCCATTGCATCCTAGGTCTTCTCATCTTTCTGAGGCCTTTAGGCACATTGTTCAAAACCCTATTTGGTAATCTATAGTTATTCATATGGGCAACATGGCCAAACCATCAGAGTCTCTCCCTGCACAATATGTTGCTTAAAGAAGGTTACCAACTCCTTTGCCTAAACTCATTATTACTTACAAAGCTGAACCATCTAATGCCCAAGATACTGTGTAAGCATCTAGAAGCAGTGACAGTCATAAGAAGAGGACCACGGCCCTCTCCAAAGAGGCTCGTAAGTGTTTTAATTTTTTCATTCCAACAGCCAGTCAATTTCTTTTCTGGGAAGGCAGACCACTGACACCTTCAGTCCCTCATATGAAGGCATGTGTAGGGTCAAATAAATTATTTTGTAGTTCAAAAATGACACATTTAACTACAAAATACTGCATATGCCCCTAAATGACCCCCTCCAGGTTTGACTTATGACCGTCCCTGTCTAGAAATAAAGACATCAAGATTCCTGCTATTTTGCTTAAAACAAAGGTCCAAGTTTAACTATCATAACTAACTGTAGAAAGAACCAAACTACAGCTAATTTTAGTCTTTAGGTGTAGATGCCTATTTCTCCACACTCTCCATAGATTCTTAAAATTCCCATCAGTAATCCCTATTCTTCCAAGAAAATTAAGCTGAGACACTTGCTCAATGGTGCAACTATTCAGATTAACTGAACAACAATCTGCCTGACCAATTTTCACCACTTTAGTTTTCTATCTGTTATCACCAACCCTACTCTACTACCAGTCTCATCAACAACTCTAAAGAAAGAGTTCATCTCCTAAACATCATTTGCCACAAGGGCCAAATCATCAGCATAATCTAAATAAAAAAATTTCAGATCTTTAGACCATTTACAGCCAAAATCTTTCCCTTTCAGTGAATTCAACATAACATAATATCAATAACCAAACTACAGAGAAAAGGAGACAAAATGCACCCTTGTTGAACACCAGAAGCAATGCTAAACCAATTAGTATAGGTCTTACCAACTCTGACACATGACTCAGTTATATTATAGAGAGCTTTCATTATGCTAACAAACTTGTCATACATTCCACATGATCTAACAATCAACCACAAATTATGTCGATCAACAGAGTGAAAAGCCTTTTTGAAATCTATAAAGCCAGTAACAACAGGCTACTGGCTTTATACATCTAATTATTTAATCTAACATCCCTTAGCACTTCTGAATCCACACCGTTCATCACAGAGTTATCCATCAATTAAATTCTTAATTCTATTAAGTATAATCATGCAAAGAATTTTACTGAAACAGAAAAATACATTAATTCCCCTATAATTATCACAAGAACTATGATCACCCTTGTTTTTTAAAAAAATAGCGATAATAATAGCTCTGGTAAAATACTTAGAAACACCACCATTTATCATAAAAAATATTCACAATTTCAGTCGGCCATGTGATAACAGAAACATTCTCAGCTCTAATCATTTCCATAGTACTACTACTAAAAATTCACTACCCCTGGGGATTTATGTAGTTTAAGTTTAGAAATAGCCAAAATAACTTCAGACTGTGTTATAGGGCCAACATTAAAACCAGTAATGCATCTATCATCATTACGAACAATGGGAGTAGAACTAACCACATTGTTTAGAACATCACTGAAATGCTCAGCCAATCTAGCTATGACAGAATCCTCACCTTCAATAACCTTAACATGTTTATTCTTTAAACTTATTTCACTATTCCTAGAATTATTTTTATTATTTACATTATTTATCTCAGCATTCTATGCATAGTTACCACTCTTAGAAGACTTGAATGTTATCTGCTGTTATGCCCCCACTGAGGATGCCGATGAGGATGAGAAGGATAGGTTTTATGAACAACTTCAGGATATTTTGAATTCTGTCAAGAAAGGAGATATTACCTTTGTTCTTGGTGACTTCAATGCCAAAGTTGGTACTGACTCTGACCTTTGGGGAGGAGTAATAGGCCCTTTTGGTATTGGTAGCTGCAATGGCAATGGGCAACGTCTCCTACAGGTAAGTAAACTCAATGGATTCAGAATAACTAACACTTATTACAAACACCGCGACATACATAAGTACACATGGGTTTCACCTGATGGGCTGCATAAGAATATGATTGATTACATATTAATTAACAGCAAATGGGCTAGTTCTGTTAGGAATACCCGGGCATATAGGGGAGCTGAAATTGGATCTGACCATTACCTTGTTAAAAGTGTGTTGCAACTTAAACTTAAAAAGTGTTGTGCTAGGGTTAAAAAATTTACTTTTAATACTGAAGCTCTGAAAGATCCAGTTATAGCCAAAGCTTACCATGATAGGTTACTTAGTCATTATGACAGTCATGGTTTGCTTACTACTGAAGTTGAGGAAGAATGGGATCATTTTAAACAGGCGTTTTTGGACACTAATAGTACTCTTTTAGGAAAAAAGGAGCAGAAGAGGCAAAATTATCTGAGTGATAAGGCACTTGAGCTTATTTCGGAAAGAAAGAACTGCAGGAATGCCCTTAATCAATACCCTACTAGTCCTAATAGAAAGCATTACAGAGACCTTAATAAACTTGTAAAGGATCAGTTAGCTGCTGATAAAAATCTTTGGCTTGATGGTTTGGCTGACAAAGCCGAGGAAGCAGTTAGACAGCACAACAGCAGAGAGCTGTACCAGATAGTTAATGTTTTGTGTGGTAGAAAACGGACAGGCATACAAGGATTGAAGGATAAACAAGGTAAGGTTATAGAAGGGGAGGATTCTGTCATGGCTAGGTGGGCTGAGCATTTCAGTGATGTTCTAAACAATGTAGTTAGTTCTACTCCCATTGTTTGCAATGGTGATAGATGCATTGGTGGCTTTAATGTTGGCCCTATAACACAATCTGAAGTTCTTTTGGCTGTTTCTAAACTTAAACTTCATAAATCCCCAGGGGTAGATGAAATTACTACGGAAATGCTTAGAGCTGGGAATGTTTCGGTTACCACTTGGTTGACTGAAATTCTGAATATCTTTTATGATAAAGGCATGGTTCCTAAGGATTTTACCAGAACTATTGTTATCCCTATTTTCAAAAAAGGTGATCGCAGTTCTTGTGATAACTATAGGGGTATCAGCCTACTCTCTGTTCCAGGTAAAGTTCTTTCCATGATTGTGCTTAATAGAATTAAGAATCTGGTTGACAGTCAATTGCGTGATGAGCAATGTGGATTCAGAAGTGGTAGGGGATGTGTGGATCAGATATTTTCACTTAGGCAGATTCTTGAGAAATGTTTAGAGTTTCAGAAACCTTTGGTTGCTAGCTTTGTTGATTTCAAAAAGGCTTTCGACTCTGTTGATCGTCATAATTTGTGGTTGATTGTGAGATCATATGGTATACCAGACAAGTTAGTTAACATAATGAAAGCTCTCTATAATAACACTGAGTCGTGTGTGAGAGTTGGTAAGGCTTGTAGCAATTGGTTTAGCATTACTTCTGGTGTTCGACAAGGGTGCATTTTGTCTCCTTTTCTCTTTAGCTTGGTTATTGATTATGTTATGCGAAATTCACTTCTAGGGAAAGATTTTGGCCTTAAATGGGCTGGAGATACGAAAATTTCTGATTTAGATTATGCTGATGATTTAGCCCTTTTGGCAAATGATGTTGATGAGATGAACTCTTTCATTCAAGCTGTTGATGAGACTGGTAGTAGAGTAGGTTTGGTTATAAACAGAGAGAAAACTAAAGTGATGAAAATTGGTCAGGCAGGTTGTGATTCAGTTAATCTGAATGGTTGCAGTCTTGAGCAGGTGTCACAGTTTAATTACCTTGGGAGCTATGTAACAGATAATGGTGATGTGCGGCATGAAATTAACAGAAGAATAGGGATTGCTGCCGGGACTTTTAAGAACCTATGGAGAGTGTGGAGAAATAGGCGTATACACCTAAAGACTAAAATTAGACTGTATAATAGTTTGGTTCTTTCTAGGGTTAGTTATGGTAGTGAAACTTGGACACTTTGTAAACAAGATAACAGGAAACTAGATGCTTTTGATTCCAGATGCTTACGCAGTATCTTGGGCATTAGGTGGTTCAACTTTGTAACTAATGATGAGATTAGGCAAAGGAGTTTGCAACCTCCTTTAAGCAGCATATTGTGCAGAGAGAGACTCCGTTGGTTTGGCCATGTTGCCCGTATGAATAATTATAGATTGGCGAATAGGGTTATGAACAGTGCGCCTAAAGGCCTCAGAAAGAAGGGGAGACCTAGGATGCGGTGGGCAGACAATGTCAAACAGGACCTTGTTAGAATTGGTGTGCAGTGGCCAGATGCAGTAGATGTAGCTCAGGATAGACTTGCTTGGAGAACTAAATTGCACGGTCTGGTTGGACCTCCGTAGCCCATGGCTGCTTGAGGATGATGATGATGATGCTACATTAGATGGCCAGCTCACAACTGTGGATATTTCATTTAACATTGCATTGGATTTTTTCCCCTATTATTTCTTGATTTTTGTCAAACACTGGGACATTTATAAATATACATGGGTTTCACCTGATGGGTTGCACAAGAATATGAGATTATATTTTAATTAACAGCAAATGGGCCAATTCAGTTAGGAATACCACATCATACAGGGGAGTCGAAATTGGGTCTGACAATTACCTGGTCAAAAGTGCCTTGCAGCTGAAGCTTAAGAAATGTTGTGCTAAGATTAAGAAAATTACCTTCAACACTGAAGGTCTGAAAGATCCAGATATAGCCAAAGCATACCATGGTAGGCTACTTAGTCATTATGCCAATTGTGGTTTGCTTACTGCTGAAGTTGAGAAAGAATGGGATCAGTTTAAACAGGCTTCTCTTGAAACCAACAGTACTTTTTTGGGTAAAAGGGAACAAAGAAAACAAAATTATCTGAGTGAAAAAAAAAAGAAATCAACAATATTATACTCAACAGCTTTAAAAGCCCCCCCCCCCCCCCCCTGTAATGGTCCAAAATGTATGTTAAATTCTTTACTTTGGACCATGTGACTGATCCTAAATATACTAAATTTAAAAAAAGAAGTTTAATTCCCGATTATGCTGTACTTCTAAACGCTTATAATACTATTTTCACATAGTATTAAGCTTAATGTAAACTAGTGTTGCTCAAAAACTTTTAAAGTACAGCATAATCATGAATTAAACTTCCTTTTTTAAACGAATTGCTGTATAGTTTAAATTAATACTAAATTATCAGATAACTCAGGCACCAGGCAATTAATTTTGCCAAATACAGTTAAATGAGGGTTCTCTAAGTATACTAGACATTACTTAATCAAAATGAATTCAATTCAAAAAGAATGTCAATTATTATAGTTTAATTCTAGTGAAATATCAAAAATCTTGCTCAAGAGAAAAAATTTAAAAAGTCAATACTATTTCCTAAAATAAATAAAGTTTATTTCGAAAAATTATAAACTCACCAAAGTGAAACTTCTTTTACACAAAATCTAAGCATTAACAGCTCAGATAAAACAAAAATCTCCACTAAGCTCTAACTTACGGAGCCCTCCTCTCTACATTCTGATAACTCTACTAACATTCTCTCAACTTCATTGTGACCTAATGTCACTTACTATAACATGTGGCATGCAACTGATATATGTGTTGCACGCTGGGAAGAACATTTGCATAATCTTACAATGGCATGTTCACGCTAGCTATGACACAAGAGGAGGCGTGTCCTATTGCATGCATTAGTGGCTGTCAATAAAAAATTGGAGTTGTGCATATGCAACTCCTCTAGCAAATTTGGGTAAGGAGAAATGATGATTACAAGTTAAAGAAAAGCCCCAAAACAATAAATATAACATAAATAAAGTAAAAGTGAATGGGTGAACCATCACCCCCCTCCCCTCAATATATCTGACAATATAAATGTTTGCATTTTATCCTTGGTGCAAAAACTACCTGTACTTAACCAAGATTGCCAAACGTTTACACCCAATATTATTAGGAAACAAATTTACTTTCAACATATAATTTAACTATATTTATTCATCAGGTTTTCCAAAATTAAGCCTTAATTGCATAGTAAGATCTATTGTGTCACTATATCACTGCAAAAAAAGTCTTATTAAAATTAATGTTTGCAAATTTGCTGTTTTTTATTTTCATAAAATTTGGAATTAATTCTGTTTAATTTGGCATATAACATGCCCTATTTCGGTTGATTCATTATATTTTTAAAAAAAATTACAAACTCGTTGATATGAACTCAGCAAAAAGCCAAAAAGACTGGACTTTTCTCAAAGCTTGTTTTTCTGCTGAGGTCCTGCCATCCTCACAGACCTTCTACTATGGCATATAAACTGACAGACTCCTGTCAGATCTCTGTGGCAAGCAGCTGCTTGAGGGGTATTTATTTTATTTTATTTTTATTTTATGGTACCGAGAAAAAATATATAAATTAAAAATATAAAAAATACCCATCTTCTCATAAACACCCTAAAAAGCAGAAAATAAACCTAAAGCATATCAATGGTGCAATCAGTTACTGAGTTCATATTCACTTCAAAGGAAAATATGACACTGCAATCTTGTTCAGTAGGTAAATTGGCACCCTATCTTCCTTTGAAGCATCATTGATATACTTTAGGTTTATTTTCTACTTTTTAAGGTGCATATAAGAAGACAGGTATTTAAAAAAAATTTTCAATTATATTTTTTTCTGTCACTAAAAACACCCACTATCAGAAACTTTCATTTGATATATGACTCATAAACATCAACCACATTTTTCATCCCTTTTGAATGAGTTTTGAAGTAGTATTTGACATCAAGCCACCCCGTGGTCGAGTGGTTAGCACGCTTGGCTACTGATCTATGGGACCTGGGTTCGTGCCCCCAGGTTAAGGCATTAATGTATGTGTCATTTTTCTGCTGAGGTCCTGCCATCCTCTCAGATCTTCTACTATGGCATATAAACTGGCAGGCTCCTGTCAGACCTCTGTGGCAAGCAGTTGCTTGAGGGGGTATTTATTTATTTTATTTGACATCATAAGCTTTGAGATACAATCATTAAGGTTGACCCCCCCCCTCCTTTTTCAGGGGGAAGTATAGGGTGGATAAAATTCGAAATAGGTTAGACTGTCATTATATGAGATTATATTTGACACCTAACTCGAAACTATAGGCCTCATGTTCAGAAGATCTGGTAAAAGAATGACTTTTGTTGCTAAGGGGGGAAGAAAGCAAGAGGGGTATATTTTTATTATCCACAACACTCTCAAAGCTATAAGCTTTTATTTGTACATGTTACTTTAGGAATTTGCATTCTGGAGATATAGTGGAACAATCGCTTTCACATTTACTCATTTTCAGGGGAGGGGAAGAAAGCATGAGAATCAATTTTTTATAATCTATAATACTCCCCATGTCAGAAGTTTTCATTTGACACATAGCTTGTTACTTTCCGCATTTGCATTCCAAAGATATAGCGGTATAGTATATTTGCGTACTTCCCCTTTTTTAGGTGGGAAGAATGCATTGGGGGGGGGGGGGGGGGGGGGTCATTTTACGTGGCTTATGACACTTCCCATGCCACAAACTTTCATTTGACACATAGTTTGTTATGTTCTGCAATCACATTCTGGAGATACAGGGGAACAAAGCATTCAGGATCATTTTTTATAGCCTATGACACTCCCTGCTTCACAAGCTTTCATTTGACGTACAGCTTGCTACTTTCGGCATTCGTATTCTAGAGATATAGTGGAACAATTGTTTTCATATTTCACCTTTTTCAGGGGGGTAGAAAGCATGGGAGTAAATTTTTTATAGCATATGACACTCTCCAAGATAAAAGTTTAGTAAGCTTATTTTCTGTTTTATGTACACAAAGAGTGCATAGTTGCTATAAAGTAATGATTAAAATAACAACTCTTTGCTCTAACTACAAACAAGCTTGAATATATATTTTTACACATATATAATTTTAAACTATGCATTCCATTTCTTAATATCAAAAAGTTATTTGGGGTTGTGCATTTTTCTCTTGTATTTTTGCTATTACAGTAACATTACCATGCACATTACAATAATATGAGATCCCACATGGGTAAATCTTGTTTGTAGAGTTTATATATAAAGCATGTTCATAAATTTGGCATGATCTTTAATATTTAAAGAATAATTTACATTTAATATCTTCATTTCTTCCTTTAATTTTTTTTTTTTTTTAATTTTCTAAGTTTAGCTCCAATATCCATTTTCTAAATTCTTTAACAAATTCATTCATGTTTCTTAACCCTTTAAGTGTCCACGTCGTCTGTATATGTTCGGAGGATCTCAATTGAGAGGCCAAGGACGTATGTATCTGTTTTTAGTACAACAAAAAAATATCGATTTTTAAAAAATAAAAATTGCCGTTGTAATTTTTTATACAAATACAAGTAATATCTTATAAAAATATATAATTCAGGCTTCAAAAATAATATTTTGGTTTTTAATTTTCCAAAAAACCATCTTGCTGATTTGCTTGTTAACATTCCTATTTGCTGAAGCAACCTTCTGATTTAAGCTCACAAGTTTGATTTGAAATATTATCAACAAATTTTTCCTTAAATTTTCGAAAATCTAAAAATTAATGAAAAAAACTTATTTTTTAAAAATGATAGATTTTGGAAGTAATTAAAAGTATGTACCACCATTTTTGTTTCCTTTTCACTCTTTTCTGTCATAAACCTATTTCAGTATTCCCAAGTTATTTTTATCATTTTTCCCAGCATTCTATGCATCTTCCCCACTCTTAAAATCGAAACTGGAAGTAAACACATCCTTCTAAGAAATTCTGGTTGCAGCTGCATTTAATTAGTTGTGTTTCACTGAGGCAAACAAGATGCAGATGGCTGACACATTCTATCTCCATTTCATGTGTTTATAAGAGTTTTTTTACAGTTTTGGTCCAGCATATTAGATACCCTTTGTAAGTTAGTATTTACTTTTTTTTATATTTAAACCTTAGTTTCATTTCAGTAGATTTGTTTTTGGAAATTAGCGATCTTTTGGCCGATCAATAAATATTGATTTTTTTCATAGTTATGCTACATCATATGGCTGGCCTACAACTTGTTGCTGTGAATATTTTAACATCACATTAGGCTATATGTTAATTTTTATTTCATTATTATTACTTTTCCAGTAAAACTTTAATCTGGTATCATTTTCTGAAAATAAATGAGATCTTGGTTATGGAAGCAAAGTCATTTCTGTAGATTTATTTCTTTTAATTAGCGATCTTTCGATTGGCTGATTTATTGATCTTTCCGAGTTATGCTAGATTGGAGGCTGGTTAAAAGTTGTTGCAAATATTTTATTTAATATTTCATTAGGTTATATGTAATTCTTCTTTTATTATTTCTTGCTTTTTGTAAAAAACTTTGAGCTTGTACTGTTTTCTGAAAATGAATGTCTTGAATAGGGAAGCAAAATAGACTTCCTTGCTACGGAAATCAGTTGACAAGTGGGAGGGCAATTTCGGGAAGGTGTCCCATCTGCTAAACTCACATAGAAAGTTTCACCCCCCCCCCCCCTCCTCTAGAAAAATATATTTTTTTTTAAATTATGAGTTTTTATGTTTATATTGAATGTTTTTAAAGGCAACCCCCCCCCCCTCCCTCAGTACCTTGGATGTGCCACACAGACGATATAACACCGTTTTTTTTTTTGCTCTGGTGCACAAATCTTTCTGCACTTAGCCAAAATCACCAAACTTCGACACCCAAAGAAAAAATTCTCAATGTTTAACGAAAAAAGCAGCCAAGGAAGTTTTTTTCTATTTCATAACCAGTTCAGAAAATCCCATGACTGTGAGAAGTCCAAGTCACGTTCTATGATCTTGCCGTGTTTAAAATATATGATACTAAAAAGAATCATTAAAAGAAATAAAAATCATATTTCAGGTTGAATATTATATTATTCGGGAGGAAATTTCCTTTCAATAAATATATAATTTAACTACTTTTATTCATCAGGTTTTGTAAAATTTAGCCTTAATTGTATAGTGCAATCTTTTTTTTCACATATCACATTGAAAAAGGCTTATTAAACTCAATATGCTTGCAAATTTGTTTATATTATTTATTTTCATAAAATTCATAACTAAATTCTGTTTAATTTCATATATAACATGACCTATTTGCTTTGACTGTTTTTTTTTTAATTCTAAAGTTGACTTGTTTATTTGACTCAGCGCAATCGGCTAAAACCCTGGAATTTTCTCAAAGTACGGTACCGAGAAAAAAATTACAAAATGAAAAAAATATTTACTTAAAATCAAAAAAATAATTTTTCTGTCATTCAGAAATATATAGTCATTCTATTCATGTGCATTGTAATCATTTCTGTCTATTAGTTTTTTTTTAATATATTATTTGTGTTGCCAAATGCATTTTTTTACTACACAACTCTAAAAAAAAAATCCTATTAAAATAAAACATATCGTCTTTTTCTTTAAATACTTTATTTTCAGAAAATCCAGAATTAAATGCTGATTAATTTGGCATACAACATGTCATAATTCCTTTCATTAGTTATTTGGCAAAAAAATTCTAGAGTTAAAAGTTTTTTTTTTTTGGCTGAGCATAGGGAGAAAATAGCTTGGCCTCTGGATGGAAACCTGTTTTTTCAGACTGGACACTGGAAGGGTTAAATCCTTTATATAATTTGGAATTAAATTAAATAATCTTGGGGATATATAAATGTAATGCCTGGTAAAATATTCTTTGTTGCAAAAAGCTCTACTAATAAGTTCCTGGATAATCTAGTATTAACTGCAAAAGCTTTGATGTTTTATTCATCCCAGGTTTTTTTTTACACGTTTGATAACATTAAAAACATATAGTTTTCCCACTTGCAAGAGGCCCAATGTTTGATAATACTGAGTTATACCTTCTCTTTCTTAGCATGCACCTAATTATATGGTTTGGACTCCCTCTAGCAGTTTAACTTATATATCATAAGCTCTTCCCTATGACAAAATACCATGTTGAGATAAAATTTTATCCAAGCATTATAAATATTTTTAAACAATGATAAATTCCTGCAAAATTCCTGATATAGTATATTTTAGGAATTACAGCATTTATTATTTTTTTATGAATATTTTTTATTTGCAAATTCTAAATTATTTTCTGTCTATAATTATTCCTAAATAGCAAAAACTCTCTACTCATTTAACACCTTCACATCTACATATATCATCACTACAGGATCTTTGATGATAATTTAGCTTCTCTTTAAAATAATCTGTTTCATTTTCCCTGATTACATTGTTCATATACAGGTAAATCCTGTTAAAACACGAACTGATAGAACGTAATTTCGTTTATAACGCGATGCAAGCATGGATCTCTTTTTTTTGTCATATGAAACATAATTTTTCACTCAAGAGCTACATATTAGTTTCCTTGTACAGTTTTGTATACATGTGGGTGATATTTTCACTCCAGTGTAATACTTGTTATCACTTGACATCTGAAAGAATACTGGCAGTTGATTCATTTTCTTGTAACCTTTTAAACAATGAAATAAACTCGACTATTCAATATCCACTAATAAATCAGCACTTTGATGTCGATTCAAATTTTAGAGGAAAAATTGTCTTGAGCTGGGTGGGATACAAACCCACAACCTCTTGATAACATGCCAGGTGCTCTGGACCACTGAGCTACCGGCCACCAATCAAGATCTCCTCTAATTAATGCTAGGAACATTCCTATTATTTGTAGGCACTATTCAGGCAATTTTAGCCACAAGCGGCTTTCTATTTGCCATAGATGGAAAGCATGTCTTACAAGTATGCTAATGATAAACAATGAAATAAACTTGACTATTCAATATCCACTAATAAATCACGACGATAAAAAATAATGACGTCGATTCAAATTTTAGAGGAAAAATTGTCTTTGAATTGACATCAAAGTGCTGATTTATTAGTGGATATTGAATAGTCGAGTTTATTTCATTATTTATCATTAGCATACTTGTAAGACATGCTTTCCATCTATATGGCAAATAGAAAGTTGCTTGTGGCTAAAATTGCCTGAATAGCATTTATATGTGACATAATAGGAATGTTCATAGCATTAATTAGAGGAGATCTTGATCAGTGGCCGGTAGCTCAGTGGTCCAGAGCAACTGACATGCTTTCCATCTATATGGCAAATAGAAAGCTGCTTGTGGCTAAAATTGCCTGAATAGTGCCTACAAATAATAGGAATGTTCCTAGCATTAATTAGAGGAGATCTTGATTGGTGGCCGGTAGCTCAGTGGTCCAGAGCACCTGGCATGTTATCAAGAGGTTGTGGGTTTGTATCCCACCCAGCTCAAGACAATTTTTCCTCTAAAATTTGAATTGACGTCAAAGTGCTGATTTATTAGTGAATATTGAATAGTCAAGTTTATTTCATTGTTTATCATTAGCATACTTGTAAGACATGCTTTCCATCTATATGGCAAATAGAAAGTCGCTTGTGGCTAAAATTGCTGAATAGTGCCAATATGTGACATAATAGGAATGTTCATAGCGTTAGAGGAGATCTTGATCGGTGGCCGGTAGCTCAGTGGTCCAGAGCACCTTGACATGTTATCAGGAGGTCACAGGTTCGTATCCCACCTGGCTCAAGACAAATTTTCCTCTAAAATTTGAATCAACATCAAAGCGCTGATTTATTAGTAATTTAGTTGTAACCTTTTGTTGGCTTTTGTCTATTAAAATAAAAGTAGGTCTTCTTTGTAAAATATTTCATTTTCAGAAAATCCAATATTAAATGCTGATTAATTTGGCCTTAAATGGACTGGAGATACGAAAATTTCTGATTTAGATTATGCTGATGATTTAGCCCTTTTGGCAAATGATGTTGATGAGATGAACTCTTTCAATCGAGCTGTTGATGAAACTGGTAATAAAGTAAGTTTGGTTATAAACAGAGAGAAAACTAAAGTGATGAAAATTGGTCAGGCAGGCTGTGATTCAGTTACTCTGAATGGTTGCAGTCTTGAGCAGGTGTCACAGTTCAATTATCTTGGGAGCTATGTAACAGATAATGGTGATGTGAGGCATGAGATTAACAGATGAATAGGGATTGCTGTCGGGACTTTTAAGAATCTATGGAGATTGTGGAGAAATAGGCGTATACACCTAAAGACTAAAATTAGACTGTATAATAATTTGGTTCTTTCTAGGGTAAGTTATGGTAATGAAACTTGGACACTTTGTAAACAACAGGAAACTAGATGCTTTTGATTCCAGATGCTTACGCAGTATCTTGAGCATTAGGTGGTTCAACTTTGTAACTAATGATGAGGTTAGGCAAAGGAGTTTGCACCTCCTTTAAGCAGCATATTGTGCAGAGAGAGACTCCGTTGGTTTGGCCATGTTGCCCATATGAATAATTATAGATTGGCGAATAGGGTTATGAACAGTGTGCCTAAAGGTCTCAGAAAGAAGGGGAGACCTAGGATATGGTGGGCAGACAATATCAAACAGGACCTTGTTAGAATTGGTGTGCAGTGGCCAGATGCAATAGATGTAGCTCAGGATAGACTTGCTTGGAGAACTAAATTGCACGGTCTGGTTGGACCTCCGTAGCCCATGGCTGCTTGAGGATGATGATGAATTTGGCATATAGCATGCCAAAATTCCTTTCCATTAATTACATGACAAAAGATTTCTGAAGTAATTTTTTTTTTGACAGATCACAGTATGCATATAGTTGGGCCTCTGGATGTAAACCATTTTGAAGGCAGACCCTGGAAAGGTTAAAATGGTCCCATTCCTCAACTTCAGTAGTAAGCAAACAATGACTGTAATAATGACTAAGTAATTTATTATGGTATGTTTGGGTATAACTGGATCTTTCAGAGCTTCAGTGTAAAAGGGATTTTTTTTTTAACTTTAGCACACTTCTTAAGTTTAGGTTTCAAGACAATTTTAACAAGCTAATTGTCAGATTCAATTCAGCTCCCATATATAACCTGGTATTCCTAACAAAACTAGCCCAATTTGCTGTTAATTAATATATAATCAATCATATTATTTTGCAACCCATCTGGTGAAAACAATGATTATTTCATTATGCATGTTGCAGTGCTTGTAATATGGGGGAGCAAAAAAGTTCTTCATACTTGTCTGTAGATTTGCACTCATTCCTCTGAAGTTAATGAACTATGACTTGTTTGAAAGCTTGTCTAAACTTGTCATTAGATGTTAAAAACAAAGACCATATCATCATTTCTCTCTTCACTGGAGACGAATAAAGTTTGGTTTGTGAAATCTGTGTGCTGTTGCTATGGGTCCTACTAAAAACAAGGAAAGATTTTACATTTTCTAAAAGTTGCAGCTTGGGGATGATGTGAAAACAATTAATACCGATTTATCACAAGTACATGGCAATCATGCCTGTTCATATGGCCCTGTTATGGGAAAGATGCACAAATTTAGAGGACAGCAGAGCTTTGAAGACCTCTCTCATGCAGGAAACCGAAGGAGGCTGTGAATGAGAGAACCATAGCTGCTGTTCC
This sequence comes from Ryuthela nishihirai, assembly GCA_038380435.1. Taxonomy (NCBI): domain Eukaryota; kingdom Metazoa; phylum Arthropoda; class Arachnida; order Araneae; family Heptathelidae; genus Ryuthela; species Ryuthela nishihirai. The sequence continues at coordinate 93,446,924 of JAWZYU010000001.1, forward strand.
CGAACTCATTAAGGAAAACCAACACATCACCGTTCAGGTAAATAAATTTAGATATCAGTGTATCGATTGGCAGTGTGGAAACAATTATTCATCAACATTTCAAGTTCCAAAAGATCTGTGCCAAATGGTACCCCATGAACTGACAGAAGAGCAAACAAAAAAGGACTAGTGTCAGCTTGTGCAAGATGCTGGCAATGTTTGAACCTAGTGGATCCAAACAATTAACAGACATTGTTGAAAGTGATGAGATGTGGTTTTATTACTATACAACTCTCTGAAAGATTGACAACTATGTTTGGTTTATGGAAGATGCACCATGTCCTCAAATCCTCCGATAAGACTTTTGTTGAAGGAAGAGGATGTTCACAATTTTTTTCAACTCCCAAGGAGTGGTAGCCATGGACACCTTACCTAAAAAAATTACTGTAAATGGTCAGTACTATACTAACATTGTTTTCCCCAAAATGGTTAAGGGGATGAAGGAGCAGTATCCAACAACAAAAGTATCAAGGGTTCTCCTTCTTCAAGACAATGCAAGTGCTCACAAACCCAGCAAGTTACGGCTTCTCGAAGCAGGAAAAAAAAATAACTATCCCATCCTGCATATTCACTTGATCTTGCACCATGTGATTTTCAGTTCTTTCCAAAAATCAATAAGGAACTTGCTGTGAAGTCTTTTTCAATGGTGGAATAATTTGCAAAAATCATCCCAGCAGGAGTACCACCATGCATTCAAGAATTGGTGTAGATATCTGCAACATTGCCTAGATGCTGGAGGGGAGTGCTATGAAGGACAGTAAAAGTCTTGTTGAGGTAAGTGCAATGGTTTCTGTTCTGGAGATGTATGTCAAAAATGTTTTAAATACCCTTGTGTTAGTTATTCTCAAATCATTAAGTTTACTTACCTGTAGGAGATGTTGCCCATTGCAGCTACCAGAAGTTGTCCATAAAAAGTATCTTTCTCATCCTCATTGGCATCCTCATTGGGGCATAATAACAGATAACAATCAAGCTTTTAATCTTTATGTTAAATTTAACTGTAAGAAAACTTTCATTAATGCACTGATAGCCTAGTATGTCTACTGAGGAGAAAACCTATGCCTTGGAGATGCTTTCTGCCTTCTCCCCATGAAAAAAGAAATTTGAGATTATTTTTAAGTATCTGACTTTTATCTGTCCATCTGGTACCTCGCAAGCTGAGAATATCTAGATTGTAACAGTGGAATTCTTGCGTAATGACATCAAGAAAATAATTTCTGTGCCGAGTCCTCATATTTCCAAGAATCTATGGAGAGAAAATGGTTAGTGGGATATTTAAAGAAACTATGTTTATTTAAACAAAGTTTCTTTAAACATTCCACTAACCATTTGCTGACAATATCAAACTTCTTAATACACAATTAAAAGGACCTTCTTGCTTAGAAATTAATTCAAAATATCTTAAAATTTTCTGTCATTGAGCAATAAAATTTTAAAGTTTATCCTTCAAACTATTTGATATTTTAAAAAGTTTTTAGGAACAAGAACAGCACTCTGTCTTCTTCATCATCATCATCATCCTCAAGCAGCCATGGGCTACGGAGGTCCAACCAGACCACGTTTTCTCCAAGCATATCTGTCCTGAGCTACATCTGCTGCATCCGTCAACTGCACACCAATTCTAACAAGGTCCTATTTGACATTGTCTGCCCACCGCAACCTAGGTCTCCCCCTCCTTCTGAAACCTCTAGGCACACTGTTCATAACCCTATTCGCCAATCTATAATTATCCATAAGGGCAACATGGCCAAACCAGCAGTCTCTCTCTGCACAATATGCTGCTTAAAGGAGGTTGCAGACTCCTTTGCCTAACCTCATCATTAGTTACAAAGTTAAACCACCTAATACCCAAGATACTGCGTAAGCATCTAGAATCAAAAACATCTAGTTTCCTGTTATCTTGTTTACACAGCGTCCAAGTTTCACTACCATAACTAACCCTAGAAAGAACCAAACTATTATACAGTCTAATTTTAGTCTTTAGGTGTATACGCCTATTTCTCCACAATCTCCATAGATTCTTAAAAGTCCCGGCAGCAATCCCTATTCGTCTGTTAATCTCATGCCGAACATCACCAGTATCAGTTACATAGCTCCCAAGGTAATTAAACTGTGACACCTGCTCAAGACTGCAACCATTCAGATTAACTGAATCACAACCTGCCTGACCAATTTTCATCACTTTAGTTTTCTCTCTGTTTATAACCAAACCTACTCTACTACCAGTCTCATCAACAGCGCGAATGAAAGAGTTCATCTCATCAACATCATTTGCCAAAAGGGCTAAATCATCAGCATAATTTAAATCAGAAATTTTGGTATCTCCAGCCCATTTAAGGCCAAAATATTTCCCTTGAAGTGAATTTCGCATAACATAATAAACAACCAAACTAAAGAGAAAAGGAGACAAAATGCACCCTTGTCGAACACCAGACGTAATGCTAAACCAATTGCTACAAGACTTACCAACTCTCACACATGACTCAGTGTTATTATAGAGAGCTTTCATTATGTTAACTAACTTGTCTGGTATACCATATGATCTCACAATCAACCACAAATTATGACGATCAACAGAGTCGAAAGCCTTTTTGAAATCAACAAAGCTAGCAACCAAAGGTTTCTGAAACTCTAAACATTTCTCAAGAATCTGCCTAAGTGAAAATATCTGATCTACACATTCCTTACCACTTCTGAATCCGCATTGCTCATCACGTAATTGCCTGTCAACCAGATTCTTAATTCTATTAAGCACAATCATGGAAAGAATTTTACCTGGAACAGAGAGTAGGCTGATACCCCTATAGTTATCACAAGAACTGCGATCACCTTTTTTGAAAATGGGGATAATAATAGCTCTGGTAAAATCCTTAGGAACCATGCCTTTATCATAAAAGGTATTCAAAATTTCAGTCATCCAAGTGGTAACCGAAACATTCCCAGCTCTCAGCATTTCTGTAGTAATTTCATCTACCCCTGGGAATTTATGAAATTTAAGTTTAGAGATAGCCAAACTAACTTCAGATTGTGTTATAGGGCCAACATTAAAGCCACCAATGCATCTATCATCATTGCAAACAATGGGAGTAGAACTAACCACATTGTTTAGAACATCACTGAAATGCTCAGCTCACCTAGCCATGACAGAATCCTCACCTTCTATAACCTTACCTTGTTTATCCCGCAATCCTTGTATGCCTGTCCGTTTTCTACCACATAAAACATTAACTAACTGGTACAGCTCTTTGCTCTTATGTTGCCTAACTGCTTCCTCAGCTTTGTCAGCCAGGCCATCAAGCGAAAGATTCTTATCAGTAGCTAACTGATCCTTTACACGTTTATTAAGCTCTCTGTAATCCTTTCTATTAGGACTAGTAGGGTACTGATTAAGGACATTCCTGCAGTTCCTTCTTTCTGAAATAAGCTCAAGTGCCTTATCACTTAAATAAGTCTGTCTCTTCTGCTCCTCTTTTCCTAAAAGAGTACTGTTAGTTTCCAAAAAAGCCTGTTTAAAATGGCCCCATTTTTCCTCAACTTCAGTATTAAGCAAACCATGACTGTCATAATGACTAAGTAACATATCATGGTAAGCTTTGGCTATAACTGGGTCTTTCAGAGCTTCAGTATTAAAGGTAAATTTTTTAACTTTAGCACTTTTTAAGTTTAAGTTGCAAGACATTTTTAACAAGGTAATGGTCAGATCCAATTTCAGCTCCCCTATATGCCCGGGTATTCCTAACAGAACTAGCCAATTTGCTGTTAATTAATATGTAATCAATCATATTCTTATGCAGCCCATCAGGTGAAACCCATGTGTACTTATGTATGTCGCGGTGTTTGTAATAACTGTTAGTTATTCTGAATCCATTGAGCTTACTTACCTGTAGGAGACGTTGCCCATTGCCATTGCAGCTACCAATACCAAAAGAGCCTATCACCCCTCCCAAAAGATCAGAGTCAGTACCAACTTTGGCATTGAAGTCACCAAGAACAAGGGTAATATCTCCTTTCTTGACAGAATTCAAAATATCCTGAAGTTGTCCGTAAAACCTATCCTTCTCATCCTCATTAGCATCCTCAGTGGGGGTATAACAGCAGATAATATTCAAGTCTTTAATGCTTGTCTGAAATTTTGCTGTAAGAAACCTTTCATTAATGCACTCATATCCTAGAAGAGCATCACTAGCATGTCTGCTGAGCAGCAGACCCATACCTTGGTGATGCTTTCCATCGTCCCTCTCTGTAAAGAGAAATTTAAAGTTATTTTTAAGTATCTCACCTTTACCTGTCCATCTGGTCTCTTGCAAGCCTAGAATATCTAGGTTATAGCGCTGGAATTCCTGCATGAGGACAGCAAGAGAATAATCTCTATGTAATGTCCTCACGTTCCACGTTCCTGCAGAGAGAAAATGATTAGTAGGATTTTTAAAGAAATTAGGTTTATTGAGATTGGTAGGGCCAACAATATCAAACTGCCCCCTGATCGCAGGCATGGGGCAAAGACCTGTTCCTCTTCCGCTAAAGGCTGAAGTCACCGATGCTGGTAGGAACTTCAGGCACCACCTTTTCAAGTGGACTTTTTCAAGAGCCACATGGCCTGCCTGAGACACATTACTCCAGTTTAGGCTTGACGATGCCCAACTAGCTAAGTAAGGTTCAGGTACCTGCGATGGCCTCTGATCAGGATTATCCACCAGCTGATATAAGGTATCCCATGCCTCTGGTCACTTAGAGCTGGCAACCCAGAAGCAAACAGAAAACACAGCGGCAGACTCTTCCTCAACAGAGGCCCACCAGTGCAGCAAGTCCAGGATCCATAATCAAGCTCAAATCCATAAACAAGTCCAGTCAAGTAGGTATAAATGGTCAGCACCAGGACCCTGTGAAGTTGACCACTCCTCAGCAGGGTTGAAAAAAAAGAATAAAGTGGCCATAGATGACCAGATCAGTAGGCCATACTGAACTGGCAGCCCTCCTCTTCCGTTCCCTTCCAAAAGAGAATATCTCTTTTGAAAGGTACTAACGGCTTGCACCACGAGAAGGCGGGATCGGACATTAGGTGCTAGACCTGGCCGGTTCTGTGCATCATCACTAGGGATTGGTACACAGCTCTCCTTCCAGTTTATGCCTAGCTACCATTTACAGGTCCTCTGTCTTCAGTGGACACTATATGGTGATGTTAGAGCTGTTTAGAGTTTCTTTCCACATATCGTGAAGGGTGATTCCAGAATCTTGGTTGCGGGTAGGGACAGGTGAGGCCATTATTTCAGTAGCCTAGCATACTATTGTTCCATAGAAAGTGAATGCATTAGCAAGCAGTGTGGCGTGCTCCCAGTCTACGGTTGCCATATGCTGTACTGCTAGCTCGGCAGTGGCCATCATTAGCTTGTTTTGGCTCATCTGTTTATGTTGTTGGACATCTGTTTGATCTATTCATCATGTTGTTGTTGGACATCTGTTTGATACTCTGTGAATCTCTCTTGTTGAGAATGGTTTTTCCAATGACAAATGGAATAGACAATGGAATTATCAAGCAAATGTAAGGGAAATCTGTATATGCCCAATTTTTGAAGTAGGCTAAATTTGTCTCTGCCATTTTTGATTATTTTCTTCAGATTTTATTTCAACTTGTATAATGGACATAGGCCCTGAAAGAGGTAAAAGAATCTGACCACTATGGGGCCCCCTTTTCCTTTGGGCCCCACACACTCACTTCTTTTGTGTACTGCTTAATCTGGCCTAACTTAGAGGGAACAAGGGACATGCCATCCACCAAACATCATTGGTAGGGGCACAAATGGAAGGGGCAGTGCCATGTCTGGGCAAGCATTTCACTGGATGGTTGCACAGATCTGCAGATGCTTCCTCCCAGCACAATGATGATTAGAAGTATAGAGATGTGGTCCTTGACCCTTATGTGCAATCTTATGCAGATCAATAGAAGACAATTTCATTTTGAGAATGATAATGGCCATTCCCACAGAGCTTGACCAATACCTAGAGGAGAACAACTGCATCCAAATAGAGGGTACAGCATGTTTTCCTGCCTCAATCCCATAAACATGCTCAGGATGCTCTAGAAAGGTGTTGCATTCTTCCATTTCCCTCCCTCATCCCACCATGCAAGTGGCCCTTAAGCCACCATGCAGTTGCTTATGGTAACATTACAATAAGAAATAAAACTGGAGGGTCCATCAGCCCAATACATAAACTGCTAATTTTTTTATACCAGTCAAATCTGAATGTACTGTCATCATCATCATCCTCAAGCAGCCATGGGCTACGGAGGTCCAACCAGACCGTGCAATTTAGTTCTCCAAGCAAGTCTATCCTGAGCTACATCTACTGCATCTGGCCACTGCACACCAATTCTAACAAGGTCCTGTTTGACATTGGCTGCCCACCGCGTCCTAGGTCCCTTCTTTCTAAGGCCTTTAGGCACACTGTTCATAACCCTATTCGCCAATCTATAATTATTCATACGGGCAACATGGCCAAACCAACGGAGTCTCTCTCTGCACAATATGCTGCTTAAAGGAGGTTGCAAACTCCTTTGCCTAACCTCATCATTAGTTAAAGTTGAACCACCTAATGCCCAAGATACTGTGTAAGCATCTGGAATCAAAAGTATCTAGTTTCCTGTTATCTTGTTTACAAAGTGTCCAAGTTTCACTACCATAACTAACCCTAGAAAGAACCAAACTATTATACAGTCTAATTTTAGTCTTTAGGTGTATAAAGCCTATTTCTCCACACTCTCCATAGGTTCTTAAAAGTCCCGGCAGCAATCCCTATTCATCTGTTAATCTCATGCCGCACATCACCATTATCTGTTACATAGATCCCAAGATAATAAAACTGTGACACCTGCTCAAGACTGCAACCATTCAGATTAACTGAATCACAGCCTACCTGACCAATTTTCATCACTTTAGTTTTCTCTCTGTTTATAATCAAACCTACTCTACTACCAGTCTCATCAACAGCTCTAATGAAAGAGTTCATCTCATCAACATCATTTGCCAAAAGGGCTAAATCATCAGCATAATCTAAATCAGAAATTTTGGTATCTCCAGCCCATTTAAGGCCAAAATCTTTCCCTTGAAGTGAATTTCGCATAACATAATCAATAACCAAGCTAAAGAGAAAAGGAGACAAAATGCACCCTTGTTGAACACCAGAAGTAATGCTAAACCAATTGCTACAAGCCTTACCAACTCTCACACATGACTCAGTGTTATTATAGAGAGCTTTCATTATGTTAACTAACTTGTCTGGTATACCATATGATCTCACAATCAACCACAAATTGTGACGATCAACAGAGTCGAAAGCCTTTTTGAAATCAACAAAGCTAGCAACCAAAGGTTTCTGAAACTCTAAACATTTCTCAAGAATCTGCCTAAGTGAAAATATCTGATCCACACATCCCCTACCACTTCTGAATCCACATTGCTCATCACGCAATTGACTGTCAACCACATTCTTAATTCTATTAAGCACAATCATGGAAAGAACTTTATCTGGAACAGAGAGTAGGCTGATACCCCTATAGTTTTCACAAGAACTGCGATCACCTTTTTTGAAAATAGAGATAACAATAGCTCTGGTAAAATCCTTAGGAACCATGCCTTTATCATAAAAGATATTCAGAATTTCAGTCATCCAAGTGGTAACCGTGAATGTTTAATAACATTGGTTATTATTTCATTAAGTTGTATTCATATATTTAGAGACGATTACTTATATGATGAAAAGACACATGAATATAAATATTATTTAAAGAGTAAATTAATATGTTATTAAATCACTAAATGTGGAAATATTTTGTCAAATTATGTTAAAATAAAAAAATGATAAATGCATCACTAAATCTAATCAGAAGAGTTTATCAAAGTTGGCTAGTTACTGTAATTATTAACATTATATACTCTGTGTAAAATACAGCAAATTTTCTTGTCTACTAGGGTGATACATAAATGCGTTGGGTTGTTTTACCTCTGAGCGGCACTTTTTTGCACACCATGGGCTAAATGGCCAGGTCACAAGGATCCTGAAGGCTCAGAGAAGGTTGGGGGAGGGGACCCACTGGAACAGCTGTTGGGAGACAGATGGTAACTTCCCGTCAAGGCCATCCAGCATGTTCTTTAATGTGCACAGGGTATGGCTCTCCCGCACACGGGGCCACGACTTAACGTCCCATCCGACGGACGGTGACCTTTCCAAGCTCAACAGTGATACATAAATGCACTTTTCACCATGCAAAATAGGTTGACAATAATAATGCTAATCTATGCAACCATCATTTTACCAAGTGAATTGTTACATGCAATGAAAAATGCATGTTTTTCAACAATCCAAACACCTAAAAGCAGTGTCTTGACCCAGAGCAGCCCACACTTCATGTTCTAAAGAGGGAATGATTGAAAACGAAGCCAATGTTATGCACTTGTTGGAATTTTGAGGATGTAGTGCACTTGAAACTAGTTCCTGATGAATGTGTCATCAGTGCCAACCTCTACTCAGCACAACTGGAGCATGTGAACTATGTGATGCTTCAACACTACCCAGGATTAGTAAACTGACATCAGTTATTCCTCCAACAACACAATGTAAACATGCACAATGCATTTTGGATCAAAAGAAAACTTCCAGAACTAGTATTTGATCCTTCATCACTCAGCATATAGTATACCTAGCTCCTTCCAACTACTCCCCCCCCCACACACACACACACTGTTAAACTCAAAATCTGCAACACTATGGTTAAGGAAATCATCATCATCATCCTCAAGCAGCCATGGGCTACGGAGGTCCAACCAGACTGTGAAATTTAGTTCTCCAAGCAAGTCTGTCCTGAGCTACATCTGCTGCATCTGGCTACTGCACACCAATTCTAATAAGGTTCTGTTTGACATTGTCTGCCCACAGCATCCTTGGTCTCCCCCTCTTTCTGAAGCCTATAGGCACACTGTTCATAACCTTATTCGCCAATTTATAATTGTCCATAGGGGCAACATGGCCAAACTAATGGAGTCTCTCTCAGCACAATATGCTGCTTAAAGGAGGTTGTCGACTCCTTTGCCTAACCTCTTCATTACTTACAAAATTGAACCACCTAATGCTCAAGATACTGCGTAAGCATCTGGAATCAAAAGCATCTAGTTTCCCGTTATCTTATTTACAAAGTGTCCAAGTTTCACTACCATAACTAACCCTAGAAAGAACCAAACTATTATACAGTCTAATTTTAGTCTTTAGGTGTATACGCCTATTTCTCCACAATCTCCATAGATCATTAAAAGTCCCGTCATCAATCCCTATCTGTCTGTTAATTTCATGCACATGTCACCAGTATCTGTTACATAGCTCCCAAGATAATTAAACTGTGACACTGTGTGACTAATTAAACTGTTCAAGATTGCAACCATTGAGATTAACTGAATCACAGCCTGCCTGACCAATTTTCATCACTTTAGTTTTCTCTCTGTTTATAACAAAACCTTCTCTACTTCCATTTTCATCAACAGCTCGAATGAAAGAGTTCATCTCATCAACATCATTTGCCAAAAGGGCTAAATCATCAGCATAATCTAAATCAGAAATTTTCGTATCTCCAGTCCATTTAAGGCCTAAATCTTTCCCTTGAAGTGAATTTTGCATAACGTAATCAATAACCAAGCTAAAGAGAAAAGGAGACAAAATGCACCCTTGTCGAACACCAGAAGTAATGCTAAACCAATTGCTACAAGCTTTACCAACTCTCACACACGACTCAGTGTTATTATAGAGAGCTTTCATCATGTTAACTAACTTGTCTGATATACCATATGATCTCACAATCAACCACAAATTATGACGATCAACAGAGTCGAAAGCCTATTTGAAATCAACAAAGCTAGCAACCAAAGGTTTCTGAAACTCTAAACATTTCTTAAGAATCTGCCCAAGTGAAAATATCCGATAAACACATCCCCTACCACTTCTGAATCCACATTGCTCATCATGCAATTGATTGTCAACCAGATTCTTAATTCTATTAAGCACAATCATGAAAAGAACTTTACCTGGAACAGAGAGTAGGCTGATACCCCTATAGTTATCACAAGAACTGCGATCACCTTTTTTGAAAATAGGGATAACAATAGCTCTGGTAAAATCTTTAGGAACCATGCCTTTATCATAAAAGGTATTCAAAATTTCAGTCATCCAAGTGGTAACAGAAACATTCCTAGCTCTAAGCATTTCCGTAGTAATTTCATCTACACGTGGGAATTTGTGAAGTTTAAGTTTAGAAACAGCCAAAATAACTTCAGACTGTATTATAGGGCCAACATTAAAGCCACCAATGCATTTATCATCACTGCAAACAATCGGAGTAGAACCAACCACATTGTTTAGAACATCACTGAAATGCTCAGCCCACCTAGCCATGACAGAATCCTCCCCTTCTATAACCTTACCTTGTTTATCCTTCAATCCCTGTATACCTGTCCGTTTTCTAATACACAAAACATTAACTATCTGGTACAGCTCTCTGCTGTTGTGCTGTCTATTTCCTCAGCTTGTCAGCCAAACCATCAAGCCAAAGATTCTTATCAGCAGATAACTGATCTTTTACACGTTTATTAAGTTCTCTGTAGTGCTTTCTATTATGACTAGTAGGGTATTGATTAAGGATATACCTGCAGTTCTTTCTTTCCGAAATAAGATCAAGTGCCTTATCACTGAGATAATTCTTCCTCTTCTGCTCCTTTTTTCCTAAAAGAGTACTGTTACTGTCCAAAAAAGCCTGTTCAAAATGATCCCATTCTTCCTCAACTTCAGTAGTAAGCATACCATGACTGTCATAATGACTAAGTAACCTATCATGGTAAGCTTTGGCTATAACTGGGTTTTTCAGAGCTTCAGTATTAAAAGTAAATTTTTTAACCCTAGCACAACACTTTTTAAGTTTAAGTTGCAAGATAATTTTAACAAGGTAATGTCAGATCCAATTTCAGCTCCCCTATATGACCTGGTATTCCTAACAGAACTAGCCCATTTGCTGTTAGTTAATATATAATCAATCATATCCTTATGCAGCCCATCAGGTGAAACCCATAAGTACTTATGTACGTCACAGTGTTTGTAATAAGTGTTAGTTATTCTGAAACCATTGAGTTTACTTCCTGTAGGAGACGTTGCCCATTGCCATTACCAATACCAAAAGGGCCTATCACTCCTCCCCAAAGGTCAGAGTCAGTAACAACTTTGGCATTGAAGTTACCTAGAACAAGGGACAGAATTCAAAATATCCTGAAGTTGTCTGTGAAACCTATCCTTCTCATCCTCATCGGCATCCTCAGTGGGGGCATAACAGCAGATAACATTCTAATCTTTAACACTTGTCTAAAATTTTACTGTAAGAAACCTTTCATTAATGCACTCATATCCTAGAAGAGCATCACTAGCGTGTCTGCTGAGAGGCAGACCCATTTCTTGGTGATGTTTATTATCGTTCCTCCCTGAAAAGAGAAATTTAAGATTATTTTTAAGAATCTGACCTTTATTTGTCCATCTAGTCTCTTGCAAGCCGAGAATATCTAAATTATAATGGTGGAATTCTTGTGTGAGGACAGCAAGAGAAGAAACTCTGTGCAGAGTCCTCACATTCCAACTACTTATGGAGCGAAAATGGTTAGTGGGATGTTTAAAGAAACTATTTTTATTGAGAGAGTGAATGCCGACAACATCAAACAGCACCTTAATCACAGACATGGGGCAAAGACCCATTCCCCACCACTAAAGGCTGAAGCCATCTACAATGGAAGACTTCCCCCAATGTAGAATTTGACGATGCCAGTAGAACAGTGTTCAGGTGCCTGCGATGACCTCTGCCCAGGATTATCCACCAGCTCATAAACATATCCTGTGAATCTATTCACTTGGGGCTGTCAACCCACAAACAAACAGAAAACACAACGGAAGAGTTTCTCTCCACAGAAGCCCACCAGTGCAGTAAATTCAGGATCCATAATCAAGCTCAAGTGAAAATGCCCCCCCCCCTCCCATTGCAATGCTCACTACATATAAAGCAATCCTGCATTCAAGGATTGACTATGGATCCACAATACCAGAAAATGCCAAAAGCATGCACAAAAAAAAACTAAAAAAAAATACAAAGCCAAGCACTTAGGATCTGCCTCAATCAGCTGCTGACCACACCCATTATTTCCATTCAAGTAGAAGCAAATATACCACCAATTAACATCAGAAGACAATACCTGTTCACAAACAACTTTATCCGAATAGCAACTAAACACCAAAACAATCCAATTGCAAGGAAAATTATACAGGGCTCAAAAGAAAAAAAAAACTAATCATTGCAGCAATATAACCATTTACACAATGAAATAATTCAATACAGAAGCAGCAATAACAACTATCTCCAACTCAAAGATACATGTACCTGGGAGCACACCACCTTAATAGTATAAAAAAATAGCAATGTGCAGAAAAAACCACCTTTCAGCAACTTAACCAAAATATGGAAAAAGAGATCCAAATCCTAATAGCAGATAATGACATAATCTTTACTGATGCTTCAAAAACCACTGAACCACTAACTTGCTCAAGAGGAATATAATTCAACTAAATAATTCTAACTAATAACTTAACTAAACACTGAAATAGGCAACAAATTCCACAATGACCTGACTATCATGCAAGTGGATATGGCAACCTCAACATAGTTCTACATGAAATAACTGAAAACTAAAGAACCAACAAGAAAAGCATAACAGCAAGAAAAGCAGACAGCAAAGGCAGCATTCAGACTCTAAAAAAGAAAATTAACAAAACCCCAAATCCCACTCTAATGCAAAACATCCTTGAAACCATGCATAAAATAATCAAGGGAAAAAAAAACCCATCACAATAAAAGGAATTCCGAGCCATATAGGAATTGCAGGAAATGAAAAAGCCGACAAAATAGCAAACCAAGCCCTACTTCTAGATAATATCACATAAATATCCCCCTAAAAAGTAGTGAATATTTAAAAAGACAACATCAAACAAGCAGTTCCGAAGCACACACCAGTTCTGAAAAAACACTTAAAAATGCAAATCTGCACAACTCCAACCACAGGATGCAAATTACAACCATTGTCAACAACAACAAGACTTATCTCACAAACTCCAGCAAATGCCAAATAATAGCATTAACCCATCTAAGGACAGGCCACATCAACTTGAATATGTACCTCCACAAGATGAAAAACAACAACAAATAGCCAGAACTGCATGATCTGCAAGGAACCTGAAACAGCTGAGCACACAATACTCTTGTGTGCTCTTGTGTTGTACTTAGTACAACTAAAGACTGCAATTTCTAAACAATTTCAAAACTGCCACCACTGCAAACTTCAACCTACAAATCACCTTTCTTCTATCGCCAACAGAAAAAATATGGGGAAAATACAATTTAATTTCCTTTTTGATATGAACTTTATCTCAAACAATAACCTTTGCTGTTCTCATATCTACTAGTTGAGAAGCCCATGCCCCCTCGCTTGCTCAAGACCTTCCTGAAGCCTGCTCTTCAAGCACTCAAAACAGAAGTCAGCCCACACCCACTACTTCAGCTGACCAATCATATCCCCACAAGCTCCAAGTCCTGCTGCATGCAAAAACTGCCAACTCAGCTCCACCTGACAGTGCCTCTCCAACCATGATGATCAGGCTTTTCAAACTCCCACTACAAGAAATTAACATATATAAAAAATCATATATGCTCCATATTTAGATCTGGCTCTTCCACTGAATCATGAAACATTACTGAAAAAACTATAGAACCATTATAAAAAAAAAGAGCTCAAAATGGTACTGAGACTATGAAATTCAGGCACAGAATGAAGCAAACAAAAAGATAATTTCAACACCTCTAATAAAAAAACAGATCCTACAAAAACCTTAAACTACTGATCCCTGGACTACAACTTTTCACCAAATCTATAAATCAACTTTATGAGTAAACGACAACATAAAAAATGACCCAAAATTGGACTTTGATCAACTATGTGCAAAAAACGGAACAAACTGGCAACTACAAAAGTCCTTTAAAAGCAGCCCAGGAATTTAGCAGCTGAATAAACCAAACCAAAGACAACCAAGTACCATCTACTTATAATGCAAGATAAAATTACCAGCTTTCAATGCCCAAAATATCATTAAAAAATAAGTTAACTTTCATCAAATTCCCCCCCCCCCCACTCTATGAAACTTTCCTATTTATCTTCTACTTTTAAGGCCAATTTTAAAACAAAAAAACAGAATTTAAAGCAGAAGGATTCCAATTAAGCAACCAATGCCATGGAGCTAAAGGAACCATAGCCATATCTATATGAAGATCAAACATTTAAGAATCAATTAAGAGAACAAAATTCAGGAAGATAAAAAAAGTAATGTTAATAGTAATAGTTTATAAATATATAATATAGTTTCCCAGATAACACTAACCCTTTCCAGGTCCAGCCTGAAAAACTGATTTACCTCCAGAGGTCCAGCTATTTTTTTCACATCAAAGTCAAAAACGTTTTTCAGTGTTCTTAAGTTTCAAGTAAAAAAATTAGCTTCAGAACTTTTTTACCAAATAACTAATGGAAGGATTCTGGATTTTATGAAAATATAATATTTAACAAAAAAGGGACTAGTTTTATTTTAATAGGGCTTTTATAAAGTCAGATAGTAAAAAAAAATGCATCTGGCAACACAAGTAAAAATTTACTTAAAAAAACAACTAATACCACAGAAATGGGTATAATTCAATTGAATAGAAAAGCTATTTATTTCTTTAATAACAAAAAAAAAATTATATTTATTTGAAGCAAGAAAAATACTCCCGTTTTGTAATTTTTTTTCCCCTTGGTACCATACTTTGAGAAAATTCCAGGCTTTTAGCTAATTGTTCCGAGTTAGACAAACAAGTTAACTTCAGAATTAAAAAAAAAATCAACAGAAATAGGTCATGTTATATAGCAAATTAAACAGAATTTAACTACGAATTTAAAGAAAATAAATAATTTAAACAAATTCACAAGCATGTTGATTTTAATAAGCTTTTTTCAATGCGATATGGTGAAAAATAGATCAGACCATACAATTAAGGTTTAATTTAAGAAAACATGACGAATAAAAACAGTTAAACTATATATTAATCGAAAGGAATTTTTCTTCTGAATAACATAATATTTAACTTGTAACATGATTTTTATTTCTTTTATGCTTCCTTTCAGTATCATATATTTTAAACACAGCCAGTGTTATGCAAAGGGATTTGGACTTCTCACATTCATGGGATTTTTTGAACTGGTTATGAAATGGAAAAAAACTTTCTTGGTGTTCTATTAAACATTAATAATTTTTTTCTTTGGGTGCTGAAATTTTGCTGATCTTGGCTAAGTGCAGAAAGGTTTGTGTACCAAAGCAAAAAAAAATAACATTACATCGTCAGAGTGGCACAGCCAAGATAGTAGGGGGGAGGGTAAGATGGTGCTTTTAAAATCATTCAATAGAAACCTAAAACTGGTAATTTATTTTAAAATGAAATGTTTCTGGAGAGGGAAGGAAACACTCACAGTGAGTTTAGCAGATATATGGGATTGGGGGGGGGGAGGGGTAAAAACCCTTCCCAAAATTGCCCTCCCACAAGGACTCATTTCTGTGCCAAGGATCCATATCCAAGATCTCATTCATTTTCAGAATACTGTAAAGTTCAAAGCTTTTTTACTAAAAACCTAAGATATAATAAACGAAAAATTACATATAACCTAATGGGATATTAAATATAATATCTGCAACCACTTTTAAGCCAGCCATCCAATGTAGCCTAATATTACGTAAGATCGATAAAAATCAGCCAATCGAAAGATTGCTAATTTAAGGAAACAGACAGAAATAAATTTGCTTCATATCCAAGACCTTATTCATTTTCAGAAAATGATACCAGATTAAAGTTTATTTTACTGGAAAAGAAATAAATATTAAAGGAAAATTAAACAGATAACCTAATGCGATGTTAAATAAAATATCCACAGCAACAAGTTGTAAGATGGCTACCCAATGTAGCATAACTCTGCAAAAATTGATAATAGTCAATCCATGGAAAGATAGATAATTTACGGAAATAAAGTAAGCCTACAGAAAAACTAAGGTTTAATAATAAAAAAAAGGAAATAGATACCAACTTTACACAGGCAGTTTATAATCCAATTTATTGGGAGGAAATTTTTAACTTAAATCAGCCATGTAAACAACTTGCTGTGTGAAGGAAGTCCTTTTCACTTCCACATCCATTACCTCATTCATTTTCAAGAAACAATACAAGATCAAAGTTTTTTCACAAGAAATAAAAAAAAATATTAACATATAACCTAATGAGATGTTAAATAATATCCGCAACAACTTGTAAACTGGCCATCCAATGCAGCATAACCCAAAAGATCGATAGATCAGCTGATGGGAAAAAACTGATAATTTGCAGAAATAAAATAAATCTACAGAAATGAAAATGAAGGTTAATACTGACTAGATTCATGGTCATATATACTATATCTGAGAGGAACTCTTTCTGTAAACATCCACTATAGTCACTTTACTGCATGTGTGAGCAATGACTAGGTCACTGCACTCAACCAAAGGCTCAACTGCACCTGTTACCATGACGTATATTATAATGACAACAAATCCCGGCTTGCTTCTTTCTTTCTAAGAAGTTTTTAGTTGCAGTTTTGATTTGAAGAGTGGGAAAGATGCATAGAATGCTGGGATAAATGATAAAAATAATTCTGGGAATACTGAAATAGATTTATGACAGAAAGGAGTGTAAAACGGGAAAGAAAAAGGGTGGTATGTACTATGCAATTACTTCCAAAATATTCCATTTTTAAAAATAGAAGTTTTTTTGTAATTTATTTACAGGATATTTTCAAAACTTTAAGAAAAAATTTGTTGAAAATAGTTCAAATCAAATTTTTGAGCTTTATTTTTTATTCAAAATACTCAAAATGTTTATTCATATAATTTTTTATTCTTAATAATTCTTATAATTTTAAATTTTTATTTATAAAAATTTTAAAAAATACTCAAAATTTTTATTTAAAATTGTTGATTCAAAATTGTCTTAGTGGAGACAAAGGACATATTGTCAACCTAGGCAATGATGGAAACATTAGGGGTAATGAGATCCATAATGTCTGTCCAAGACAGACAAACAGAGGTGTGGATGATAGAATGCTTGTTCAGCTGGGGGACAGCAACAATGCACGTAACATACCAATGTAATTTTTATCAAATAACATTAAGTGCCTGTTGTGGCCGAGTGTTTAGTGTGCTTGGCTACTGATCTAAGGGACCTGGGTTCGAACCCCGGGTAAGGCATGGATTATGTGTCGTTTTTCTGCTGAGGTCCTGCCATCCTCTCAGACCTTCTAACTATGGCATATAAACTGACAAGCTCCTGTCAGACCTCTGTGGCAAGCAGTTGCTTGAGGGAGTATTTATTTTTATTTATAAAAGGGTCATGAAAGAAAAGATAAAATATTATGGATCTTAGCAATAGACAAGTTGCTATATGTGAGGACCCCAAATGAGCTTGTCAGAAAATGTGTCTAATGGACTTGTTCTATTTGTTTACCTTGACACTGAGGACTCTGCACTTGATGTTGGGGAAGAGGGCATGGAGGTTATTTCTTTGTGAATACCACAGTAACAGTGGTGGAAGAGGAGAGCCAATGGTAGAACATGTTGGCAGTGACCACAGCCCATTACATCCTAAGTTATGCATAACTAAGATCTTGGTTAGAGAATCAGAGGAAGATATTATCAGTATAATTTGAGATGCCAACTCATCGCATCAAGCCTAGAAAGAAGGTTGAAGAAGAGGATGTTCAGAAGCAAGGAACTGAAGACTGCTCCTTGGGAAATTCCATGGGCACTGAATGTGTTGCCTAGCTTTACTTGGACAGTCCTGTTGGAGATGTACACCTCGATTCAGTTGATGATGTAGACACTAAGTCTTAATTCTTGAAGTCTGTAGACTATGTCCGTGCATGGCAGATAGTCAAAAGCCTTCTGGATGTCAAAGAAGACTGCAATAGTAGAGGTATCCTTCAGAAAAAGCCTAGCCTGTTTGACACAGGAGAAATCAATAAGGTTGTTGATGGTGAAACCTACCTTTACAGAAACCTGAGTGGCAGTTAGGAAAGAGCTCAGAAGAAATATTGCAATGGAAAGAAGGAGGAGTAATAGGTCTGTAGGAAGCAAGTTTGGTACAACGTTTAATTATTTGGCCTATGTATCTAATGCAATCTGTGATGTGTTGGCAGAAATTTTTCCAAACCTCACAAGTGTGTTGTGACTTTTCTGGATTGCTTGTTACATTATTAGAAACTCTGAATACATCACCTGTAAACAGACTGTTATACTCTGTTTGCTTATTGACTGTTATTTAATGTTATTTATTTAACAACTCTGTTGTTATTTTGAGTTAATCAACATGGTTTATAAGTTACATTTCCATTATTTGATTTATTCAAAATAATAGTTTTCTATTTAAATCTACCGTTATTAAATTTTAAACGCTAAAAAGAAAAATACCTCAATTTACAAGGTATATTGATCCCAGGAACTCACTGTGTGAACCTAAACCATGCAAATGGAAACCAACAACTTAGGAAACAAAGGGGGATAAATATTTCATAAATGTTCACTATATTGCTGTATGCAAAAATATGTATATACAGCAGTTGCTGGTGTTATTAGTGTCCAAAGGATGTGTTGCAGAGGGATGAAAGAAGCACTTACTCCGAGTTGATTTCAATGTATTAGTGTTATGGTCAAGTCTGCTTTTTGTTCCCCTCTTCCTTTGACGGCTGTCATATGCAGGGTGGCATGACCAGTTTCACTCCTTCTTCAGCAGGAGCTTCTTCAAGTGTAAGACTACAGTTTGGGGGCACGTGGAAGTTGATCTCGCTCCGAAGGCGGTGCATGCACAATGGTGTATTTCAGACTCAGATGTTTCGGATGTGGGTCTATAGACTGGTTGATTATGGCTGTAGTATGGGGTAATATGGGTTTCTCCATATGATTATCAAGAAGTTTCCAGGCTGATGGGATGGCGAAAATTTCTTCACTGATGCTATTGTTCTCTATTCCTATATATTGCAAGCTGTTCAATGTAATTGAGTTGCTATTGTGTTGGTGGAGAATAAAGAAATTTAGCTTCATTAAATTTTGGTATTTCATTACCACAGTAGACGGCTTTTGCCACTGCTGTGTTTTGTTTCCAGTTGTTTGTATCTCTTTTGTGTTCTTTTAATCTTTGCCTGAAGGGTTTGTCTGAAGGGATTAAAAGAACACAAAAGAGATACAAACAACCGGAAACAAAACACAGCACCGGCAAAAGCCATCTACCATGGTAATACAATACCAAAATTTAATGAAGCTAAAATTCTGTGCTCCACCAACACAATACCAACTCAATTACACTGAACAGCTTGCAATATATAGGAATAGAGAACATAGCATTAACGAAGAAATTTACGCCATCCAATCAGCCTGGAAACTTCTTCTTGATAATCATATGGAGAAACCTATATTACCTCATACTACAGCCATAATCAACCAGTCTACGGACCCACATCCAAAATATCTGAGTCTGAAATACACCATTGCGCATGCACTGCCTTCGGAGCGAGATCAACTTCCACGAGCCCCCAAACAGTAGCCTTACACTTGAAGAAGCTCCTGCTGAAGAAGGAGTGAAATTGGTCGTGCAACCCATGCATACGACAGCCATCAAAGGAAGAGGGAAACAAAAAGCAGACTTGACCACAAAGCTAACGCATTGAAATCAACTCAGAGTAAGTGCTTCTTTCATCCCTCTGCAACACATCATTTGGACACTAATAACACCAGTGGCTGCTGTATATATGTATTTTTGCATATAGCAATATAGTGAACATTTACGAATTATTGAACCTCATGCTGTGTTTATAACATTATTTTGTAAAGGGGGATAAGTTCGGGAAAAAATCTTTGTTATAAATAAAATACATATTGAAAGTTTTATTTATATATATCTCAAATTTCAGTTCAGCAGTATTAATAAGTATAATAGAACACTATTTTGTACTTTATTTACAGTAATTCAGATAAGCTTAATATCTCCTGTTTCTTTTTGGTCACAAAAAATACCCATCATTAATGTAGATGTACAGTATCGAATTTGAAAGGATATTTATGAAATGAATATAAATTAGAAATTAAGCATCTGTACTAACACTTAGTGCTTTATTTTGTAAAATTAGTATTTGTATGATAATTTGTGAAACAGCATACTTATGTATCAGCTGTATTTAGCCTATATATTGTCTACAAAGTTAAATTTGCTGCTAAAACTGAGATAAAAACACAGTGTTTACTAGTCTGGAATTTTCAGTCTAGAGAAATCTGATCTCACTTACGATGGCAACAATATAATTTTAGCAAAACCTTATCACTTGTTACAGATGACTATTTTATTAACACAAATTCACTATTAACTATTTATCCTTTAAAATAAATATGAATTAAAACAATTCAGTTTATTTCTACTTTGGGATGACAGTCTAATAATCTCCCTTGACGTTATGCCACTGCCATTTCATTATAGGTATAGAGGATGTTCAAAAAGTTCTTGACGTGTCTGCAGATTTGCACTGATTCCTCTGAAATTAACGAGCTACAACTTGATTGAAAGCTTTTCTATACCACTCATTACATGTTATAAACAAAGGTCATATCATTATATCTCTCTTCGCTGGCAGGGCATAGAGTTCAGTCTGCAAAATCTGCGTGTTGTGCTATAGATACTACTAAAGGTGGGGAAATATTTTATGTTTTCAAAGCATTCATTATGGGGATGACACAGAAAAAAATTTATGGGAATCATGCTGTTCATACAGCACTGTTACATGATGGATGTGCAAATTTGGAGAAGGATGGCAGAGCTTCGAAGACCTTCCATGTGCAGGAAGACTACAGGAGGCCGTAAATGAGAGAACCACGCTGCTGTTTTTAAACTTGTTAAGGATATCCCACACATCACCATTCATTCAGGTAATAAGTTTAGATGTCAGTGTACTGATTGGCAGTGTGAAAACAATTATTCATCAACATTTAAAGTTCTGAAAGATTGGTGCCAAATGGATACCCCATTTGGCACATTTTTGCTGACAGAACAGCAAAAAAGGGCTAGAGTCAACTCATGCAAGAAGACACTGGCAATGTTTGAATGTAGTGGTCCCAAATGGTTAATGACAGCGATGAGATATGGTTTTATCACTATACAATTCCCAGAAATATTAAGAACTATGTTTGGATTGTGGAAGATGAATCACATCCCCAAATCTCTGACAAGACTTCCTCTCACTCAAGGAAGACGATGTTCGCAATTTTTTTCAATTCCCAAGGAGTGGTAGCCGTGGACACATTACCTGAAAAAATGACTATAAATGGCCAATACTACACTAACATTGCTTTGCCCAAAATGATTAAGAGGATGAAGTAACAGCATTCAACAACAGGAATGTCAAAAGTTCTCCTTCTTAATGGCATTGCCAGTGCTCACAAAACCTGATAAGCTACAGCCTATCTGAGCAGGAAAAAAATCAAACAGCTACCCCATCCTGCATATTTACTCAATCTTGCACCATGTGAATTTTGGCTTAAAAATTTACAAAATTAAAATTTTAAAAAGGGATTTGCTGGAAAGCCATTTTTAAAAGACCATGTAAAATGCATTCAATTCAGAGTTGTGGAGTATTTCCCAACAGGAGTACTACCATGCATTCCAGAATTGCCTAGATGTCCTGAACTTTACATAGATCCTGGAGTGGGAGGGGAATACTTTGAAGGACAGTAAAAGTTTTGTTGAGGTAAGTGCAAAGGTTTTTGTTCTGCAGATGCATGTGAAGAACATTTTGAATGATCCTTGCATATCTATATATATATACTAGGGTTTATCAAAATAATGGAAATGGCAACTGCAGTACATGCAATGCACCATATGCATATCATAGGGATGACACCACCAGCAATGTGAGGTATATAAAGGGGAGAAATACGATGTCAGCTATCATTTAGCAGTGGCAGACACCGGTGAAACAGCTGTTGTGGTGTAATTGTTGACAATGTCAGATCTCAGTGACCTTCAAAAAGCATGATCATTGATGCATGTCTTACAGGAGCTTCAGTAACCACAATGATGGAAATAGTTGGTGTAACACGAGGAACTGTTCAAAGATTATGACTACCTATCAAAGAGGAGGGGGGGTTGCCTATAAATGTGCAAATTGTGGATGCAATAAGAAGTTGTTTGATAGGAATAGGCAAACATTGGCACAGAGTGTACAATGCAGAATGGAAACAGAAGACTACGACACCGCAAATAGCAGCAGAGTTGAACACCAGTCGGAATGATCCTGTTTCCGTCATAACAGTTCATTGGGAACTTCATCGTGGCGGTATTATGGCCATGCTGCAATCCATAAACCTCTGATTACCAACATCAAAACGTGCAAGGTGGTGCAAAACACATTAGAACTGGGATGCTAAAGACTCGCGACGTGCTGTCTGGTTGATGAATTGTGCTACACATTGTTTCCCACCATTGGCAGAGTGTAGGTTTGGTGAAAACCTGCAGAAGTGTACCACCCCAACTGTGAAGCATGAAGGTGGATCCCTGATGCTATGGGGTGTCATATCATGACATTCCTTAGGACCATTAGTCATTCTGCAGGGCCATGTCCATCTGCAACGTACAAATCGATTATCGGGGAACACTTCCACCTAATGTTCTGAGCATTGTTCCCTAATGACTGTCCCTGGTTTCAAGCAGATAATGAAACCTATACTTCCAAAAATTACAAAAATATAATGTACCAAATTATAATCTTAAAAATTTATTGGAACCCATAAATAAATATTTAAAACAGAAATTTTACAAACTGCTAATTGCATTCTTAAATAATATTGACATGCTATATAGCCTATAAAAATTAAAAAAATAAAATAAAAAACATATATATATATTTAAATTAAAACTAAAAAAAAATATGTATATGAAAATATACATATATTAAAAAAATAATAAAAAATGTGTCTGAATGAGTCTGTATAAGAAGAGACCTTCATTATACAGGAAATATTCATTAACAATTTGAAGAGAGCACCCTTGCATTGTGTGAAATGTGTCAAGTTGTGATTTGCAGAGCGTGAGGATGAAGTACAGCAGTTACCCTGGCCACTTCAATCTCCAAACCTCAATATTATTGAACATTTGTGGGAATATCTGGAGTGCAAGGTCAGATCACACTTTCCACCTCCAGCATCACTTATTGTTGTTATATAGTTGGGCTATATTTTACAAGAAGAATGGTCCCACATTCCATTACTGTATCTGCATGACATGTATAAGTCCATTCCACATCAAATTGCTCTGTTCTGAACACCCGAGGTGGGTCTACAGCTTATTAATAAAATGTTATCCACAAACAGTACATGTTTTCATTATTTTGATAAACCCTTGTATATAAATCTCAATCTGTACTGTGTAAAATGAAATTGGTAGCATTTTTTTGACTGTGTAAAACTGAAACCATGTAAATTGAGTACCATGTAAATCAAGGTATAAGTGTACTTAAAATCAAAATAGCTACTTAAGCACAAAAAAATACTAATTTTATTACTAATTTTGCAAGCATACCTCAATGGTCGAAGTCTTCAGTTTTGTTCGGCTTGACAGATTTAAGCACTCAACCATTTCATTAATATTATCTGAATCAAGTTGTTGATCTACTTGCACTTGTAAAACTAAAGGTATGGCCATTTTTAAAGCATCTACAAGTGCAGTTGGCTTCTGCTTTGACATTAAGAAGTTTAGAAAAATCAACTGTCTAATGGGTAAATCATTGATTTGATGACGTAGCATCTGCAGCATTGCTTGCATTACAAAAGTCTCACTTCCAATTTCCAACAAACTTAAAGTTCTAAACACTGTAATAACATCCTGTACATCAAAAAAGCGAGCTCTTGATATTGTACGATTGCATAGTGACTGAAATACTGAACTGCTTGATAAATCTGGTACTTCATTTTCTTTCCTGTAAAACGAAAATAAGGCCATAAATATTGAAAAGCATTTTATTAAAAATAACAAAACCAATTTATATTGATACACTCTCAACATTGAAATTGCCTCATCCAGAAATAGTAGATGGAATCTTCTGAATTTCATAACAGTCTTGATGATGATCAGATGTGTATGACATCCATTTACAGCATAATACAATGATTTAAGCAAACATCATACAGTATAACAGGGCTAAAAAAATACTGGGAACTATGTTGCCTAACACTTTTGATAGATAAAACTTTTCGACTGCAAACTCCTAAATTGTTAGTCCCTCAAGTCTCAGAAAATTGTCTGGTTCCTAGCCCCATGCAAAAATTTTCAAGCCCTGCAGTAAAATGTACATCGTTTAGAGTGTAGTGAAACTACTGTGATTCATAATATAATCGGTGATAAATCATGGAAGAGATTTCTGATGGTGTCTCAAAGGATACCCCATGAATTGCATGTGAAGGTTGTCCAAGAGCTTAGCTTTTATTTTGGGCAGGCGAGTCTGATTACATCCTATAAGCTCAACGGGCAATAAGTCTAGGGACACAGCTGTCCATAGAATAAACTGGGTGCTTTGTAGGAATGCCTTGGAGATCACAACAGTATGTAGTTGAGGGTTATCTTGCTGGAAGATGGTATTATCCATACCAGATTCATACTAGATCCAGAATATCATACCAGATTCACTGGTAGACAGTGGCTATCATTTGGCAAACTGTAAATGCACTTGCCAGCAGGGTCGGATCTATGGGGAGGAGTGTCACCCCCCCCCCCCCTTCAGAATGCTAGTAAAGGTAATAGAGGGAAAAAAAATTATTAAACTTATTTGCATTTCACACATTTTTCACGAAATTTTTTAAAGACCTGTAAAATGGAGGGGGAAATGTTATACTGCATTGGAAATCTAGCATTGCAATCCTCCCCCCATTGATTTTTTTCTAGATCCAGGGCCTGTCAGCCAGAAATAGTGCAAATAGCTGTAAGATGTTGACATTTCACTATGCATTCACTTTACCAATTACACATATTAGAGGTTACCTACTAATGTAACTGATGGCTCCCCAAATGAGGATACCCTGAAAGTGAGCAGTATGGAATTTGCAGACAACAGCTGGATCAACCCTCTATCCATGTTGTCTCCAGATGTGGATGAGATGATCATCAGCACATGAGCAGAATCGGGACTCAGAGTTAAAGATGTGTTGCCATTTTTCATTCTACATAGATCTAACCTGATACCAGTTCAGCTGAGCCTAGTGATGACATGTGTTAAGGGCATTCTATGAAATGGATGCTGAGCACAAAGCTCTGCATCTGCCAGTTTCCTGGCAATGGCTCTGGTTGTAATGGGACTTCCATGACAATAGTTACAGTTTGTCAAATGATAGTTACTGCCTACCAATGAATCTGGTAAGCCATTTGTGTATTGTGCATCTGACAGTGTATGATGACTGAGTACCTTCTTGAGACCACTGATGTCAAAAACGTCCAACTGTCCTTACACTGCAGCCATATGTGTCGCAATACAGTGGGTATACCATCCAGATTCACATGATTCTAAAATCTAACTACACTCAAATGAGATGCTGATATGATTGGTGAAAGGGTTATGGCATCTCCTAAACTTCATCCTCAATATCTGTTATCAACATTCTTTTGCAGCATGCTGCAGACAACTACAGTGCATGAAGCATTTGGCTTAACTACTCAGCTTTCATCCTATGATTTCCCATAGATAACATGTGTTTGTCATGGAAACATAATCATTTGCATACATTACTGCCTTGCACTTAATGTTGATTCATGTGCAAATCCGACATGTCATATCAATGTCATGTGCAAATCCGACCTGTCATATCAATGTCGAGCAGTGTATATTACAAAAATAAAACTATTTATGCATTTTCACAATGCCCATTTGTTTGCTGCAAATTTTTACATTTATTTATTGTTAATATTATTGATTTTTTTTATCCTAAATTAGAAAAATTATGTGGACACTTCCCCTTTATGTCAATTTTTAAAATTTAAACATAAATAAGTTTAAAGATCAAAATCTCATTCTTTGCTTTTGGTTTTTATGTTCGTGGAATTTGTGATAGCAGTATTATTAGTCGCAAGAATTTATCTCAAAAGTTAATTAAAATAATGGACAGTTCACTAAATACATATTTTTAAACATTTGTATAATTGGTAGACTCAGTGTAATAAACATAAAAGTAACTTGCATAATCAACTGGCTCAAGTGCACAAGTAGGAGTGCAAAGTTAAGAATCCTCTGACACACAGTGACTCATGCCACAGCATTGAGTCAGCAGGATGCTTATTAATAACACCACAGCATGAGAGAACATGCAGTTTCCAATAAGTGAGGATAAGCAATAACGGACTTGTGAAAGCACTACCTCTCATGAGGAACAGCACACACTCCAGACTTTTCCTCCTTGTAAAACTGAAGTTGGGTTGTTTTACCTCTGAGCGGCACTTTTTTGCACACCATGGGCTAAATGGCCAGGTCAGATGGACCCCGAAGGCTCAGAGAAGGTTGGGGGAGGGGACCCACTGGAACAGCTGTTGGGAGACAGATGGTAGCCTCCCGTCAAGGCCATCCAGCGTGTTCTTTAACGTGCACAGGGTATGTCTCTCCCGCACACGGGGCCACGGCTTAACGTCCCATCCGACGGACGGCGGCCTTTCCAAGCCCATCGGTGTCCCCTACTGACTGTGGGCAGGGCGGGGAATTTTGTGGAGATAAATCTCAACGCTGACCTAGCTGGGACTCGAACCTGGGAACTACAGATTACGAGCCTGGCACGCTACCGACTGAGCCACCCCCGCCCCATATAACTGAAGAGGCTGTCTCAAGTACACACAGTAATGAAGATGATACAGGTATGACTAATTAACCTGAACTGCACTGCACCAATATATAACTAGCAATTACTCCATTAATTATAAATTAACCAACTGTTTTTCCAGAAACCACCTGATTAGTATAGCACTTACAGTGTTTATAAAGTAATTTTAATCTTAATTTAAACTTAAGTGTCAACAAATAAATAAATAAAAAAAATAATAATAAAAATCAATAAAAAAAAATAATAAAAATAATAATCAAAAATAAATAAAAAAATTCAAAAATACATATATTCCTATATGCATTCTAAAAAGTAAAAAAATAAAACTAAAACATATCAATTATGTTACTGAATTCATATTCACTTCAAGGAAGATAGGGTGCTGTCAATCTTGTTGATTAAATTGGTGCCCTATCTCACTTTGAAGGAATACAAATTCAGTGACTGATTACATTATCGATACACTTTAGTTTTATTTTCCACTTTTTAGGGTGTATGTAGGAAGACAGACATTTTTTAAATTGTTTCATTTATATTTTTTTCTTTGTCACTAAAAAAAATATATCTTCTGAAACTTTCATTTGATATATGACTCAAAAACATGGACCACATTTTTCCCCTCGCAATTTTTTTTTGAGGGGGGGGGGAAGGTGTTACTTCTGAGTGGTACTTTTTTGCACAAAATGGGCTAAATTGACCAGGTCACAAGGACCCCAAGGACTCAGAGAAGGTTAGGGGAAGGGGATCCACTGGACAGCTGTTGGGGTAGTGCTAGCCTTCTGTCAATGCCATCCAGCATGTTCTTTAACGTGCAAAGCATATGGATCTCCCACACATGGGGCCACAGCTTAATGTCCCATCGGATAGATGGTGGCATTTCCAAGCCCATTGGTATCCCCTTACTGACTGAGAGCAGGTGGGGAGTTTTGCAAAGATAAATCTCAATGCTGGCCCAAACAGGACTGGAAACCGTAGGTTACTGGCCTGGAGAGCTACAAACTGAGCAACCCTGTCCCTTTCTTTTTATTTTAATTTTTTTTTTTTTTGGGGGGGGGGGGGAGTTGTGTTTGAGATTGAGAGATATATATGGTAGTTTTCATTTGACACCTAACTGTAGGCCCTTGCATTTGGAAGATATAGTAAAAGAATGTCTTCCACATTTTCCCTTTTTAAAGTGAGGGGACATGCAGGGGGGGGGGGGGCTATATTTCTATTGCCCACATGTGAGTTTTCATTTGACACCTAATTTTCCTAATTTAACAATTTTCCCTTGCATTTGGAAGGTATTGTAGAAGAATGACTTTCACATTTCCCCATTTTAGGGGGAGGGACACGTAAGGGGAGTATATTTCTATTGCCCACAACATTCCCCATGTCAAAATTTTCATTTGACATACAACTTGTTATGTTCAGCCCTCACTTTTGAAAGATATAGTAGAACAATTCTTCATATATTTTTCACTTTTTTTATTGGGGAGGAATGCATGGGGGGAATGCAAATCAAGTCCTGTGAAGGCAAAAATCTTGTCAGCAGGAATCCAAATATAGTACATAATAAACAGCCATATCATAAAATAAATATAATATTTCCAATTAAAAGATACCACAGAGTAAACAGTTGTTTCAGAAGCAGTCTTAATGAATTTTTTAATGTCTAATTTTTTCAAATAACTTCTCAAGGGAATTTCATAATTTTTTTCATAATTGTTTTTAAAATGTGGTAATTTGTATTTTCCTTTAGATTTATATATTATTATTTTTATAATGATTAATCATAAATTTAATAGTATTATCAAAATAACATCTAAGTATTAATTTATACTTATATAGTTGATTGATAGATTATATATTCATAATAATGTAGGCAGTATTAATATTAAGTAATTTATTTTTGCATTAGTTGGTACAATGCAAAACATATGTATTTTGAATATTTCTTATTTTAGTCATTGTGAACTTCTGGTGCAGACCATTAGTACTTTTCAAAAGAGATACTCTCTTGTGGAAGTAAACAGAAGGGCTACCAGATTAGTGTGGCCTACTGATCTGGACAACTATGGCTACTTTTCTACCCTGCTGAGGAGTGGTCAACCACACAGGGTCCTGGTGCTGACCATATAAACCCACTGGACTGGACAGATATATGGCTCTGAGCTTGATTATGGATCCTGATTTTGCTGCACTGGTGGGCTTCTGTGGAGGGAAAATCTTCTGCTGTGTTTTCTGTTTGTTTCTGGGTTGACAGCCCCAAGTGAATAGATTCACAGGATATGTTTATCAGCTGGTGGATAAGCCTGAGCAGAGGTCATCGCAGGCACCTGAACTCTTTGCTTCTATTGGCATCGTCAAATTCTACATTGGAGGAAGTCTTCCAGTGTAGATGGCTTCAGCCTTTAGTGGTGGGGGAATGGGTCTTTGCCCCATGTGTGTGATTAGGGGGCTGTTTGATATTGTCGGCATTCCCTCTTTCAATAAACATAGTTTCTTTAAATATCCCACTAACCATTTTCTCTCCATAGGTTGTTGGAATGTGAGGACTCTGCACAGAGCTTTTTCTCTAGATGTCTTCACACAAGAATTCCACCATTATAATTTAGATATTCTCGGCTTGCAAGAGACCAGATGGACAGATAAAGGTCAGATTCTTAAAAGTAATCTTAAATTTCTCTTTTCAGGGAGGGACGACAATAAGCATTACCAAGGCGTGGGTCTGCTTCTCAGCAGACACACTAGTTATGCTCTTCTAGGATATGACGGGGCGGGGGTGGCTCAGTCGGTAGCGCGCCAGGCTCGTAATCTGTAGTTCCCAGGTTCGAGTCCCAGCTGGGTCAGTGTTGAGATTTATCTCCGCAAAATTTCCCCGCCTTGCCCACGGTCAGTAGGGGACACCGATGGGCTTGGAAAGGCCGCCGTCCGTCGGATGGGACGTTAAGCCGTGGCCCCGTGTGCGGGAGAGCCATACCCTGTGAACGTTAAAGAACACGCTGGATGGCCTTGACGGGAGGCTACCATCTGTCTCCCAACAGCTCTTCCTGTGGGTCCCCTTCCCCAACCTTCTCTGAGCCTTTGGGGTCCATGTGACCTGGCCATTTAGCCCATGGTGTGCAAAAAAGTGCCACTCAGAGGTAAAACAACCCAACCCAACCTAGGATATGAGTGCATTAATGAAAGGTTTCTTACAGCAAAATTTCAAACAAGCGTTAAAGACTTGAATGTTATCTGCTGTTATGCCCCCACTGAGGATGCCGATGAGGATGAGAAGGATAGGTTTTATGAACAACTTCAGGATATTTTGAATTCTGTCAAGAAAGGAGATATTACCCTTGTTCTTGGTGACTTCAATGCCAAAGTTGGTACTGACTCTGACCATTGGGGAGGGATAATAGGCTCTTTTGGTATTGGTAGCTGCAATGGGCAACGCCTCCTACAGGTAAGTAAACTCAATGGATTCAGAATAACTAACACTTATTACAAACACCGCGACATACATAAGTACACATGGATTTCACCCGATGGGCTGCATAAGAATATGATTGATTATATATTAATTAACAGCAAAAGGGCTAGTTCTGTTAGGAATACCAGGTCATATAGGGGAGATGAAATTTGATCTGACCATTAGCTTGTTAAAATTGTCTTGCAACTTAAACTTAAAAAGTGTTGTGCTAGGGCAGGCATGGCCAACTGTTTTTGCCCGCGGGCCGAATTGGAAAAAAAAAATATTTTCACGGGCCGGACGAAATATTAAAATTGAAAAATGTTAAACAAAACACTTATTTCTTTAAGTAAACAAAATTTTATTAAGAAATTTGTTTATGAATAATTTTAAGTAAATCAATACAACAAATTAACATAATAACTAATGCGACATGTGAGGCGGTTTGCATCGCTTATTATTTTTTTAATATCTGGTTCTATACTTGTAGTAGCTATTCTTAACACAGCCTCCAAATGTAAATCATTCAATCTTGATAATAATTTTTGATAATAATAAGATTTTCTTTATAACGGAATGTTTTTTAAACAATATAGAAGTATCGAGAATTCATTCGATTAATTACTAGAAGCTAAATGCTAATATTGAAAAATTGTTCGCGGGCCACATAAATTCATTACGCGGGCCGGATCTGGCCCGCGGGCCATATGTTGGCCATGCCTGTGCTAGGGTAAAAAAATTTACTTTTAATAATGAAGCTCTGAAAGACCCAGTTATAGCCAAAGCTTACCATGATAGGTTACTTAGTCATTATGACAGTCATGGTATGCTTACTACTGAAGTTGAGGAAGAATGGGATCATTTTAAACAGGCTTATTTGGACACTAACAGTACTCTTTTAGGAAAAAAGCAGCAGAAGAGGCAAAATTATCTGAGTGATAAGGCACTTGAGCTTATTTTGGAAAGAAAGAACTGCAGGAATGTCCTTAATAAATACCCTACCAGTCCTAATAGAAAGCATTACAGAACTTAATAAACATGTTAAAGATCAGTTAGCTGCTGATAAGAATCTTTAACTTGATGGTTTGGCTGACAAAGCTGAGGAAACAGACAGCACAACAGCAGAGAGCTGTACCAGATAGTTAATGTTTCGTGTGGTTGAAAACGGACAGGTATGCAGAGATTGAAGGATAAACAAGGTGAGGTTTATAGAAGGTGAGGATTCTGTCATGGCTAGGTGGGCTGAGCATTTCAGTGATATTCTAAACAATGTGGTTAGTTCTATTCCCATTGTTTGTAATGATGATAGATGCATTGGTGACTTTAATGTTGGCCCTAAAACACAATATCTGAAGTTATTTTGGCTGTTTCTAAACTTAAACTTCATAAATCCCCACGTATAGATGAAATTACTACAGAAATGCTTAGAGTTGGGAATGTTTCGGTTACCACTTGGATGACTGAAATTTTGAATATCTTTTATGATAAAGGCATGTTTGCTAAAGATTTTACCAGAGCTACCATTATCCCTATTTTTAAGAAAGGTGATTGCAGTTCTTGTGATAACTATAGGGGTATCAGCCTACTCTCTGTTCCAGGAAAAGTTCTTTGCATGATTGTGCTTAATAGAATTAAGAATCTGGTTGACAGTCAATTGCGTGATGAGCAATGTGGATTCAGAAGTGGTAAGGGATGTGTGGATCAGATATTTTCACTAAGGCAGATCCTTGAAAAATGTTTAGAGTTTCAGAAACCCTTGGTTGCTAGCTTTGTTGATTTCAAAAAGGCTTTCGACTCTGTTGATCATCATAATTTGTGGTTGATTGTGTGATCATATGGTATACCTGACAAGTTAGTTAACATAATGAAAGCTCTCTATAATAACACTGAGTCATGTGTGAGAGTTGGTAAGGCTTGTAGCAATTGGTTTAGCATTACTTCTGGTGTTCGACAAGGGTGCATTTTGTCTCCTTTTCTCTTTAGCTTGGTTATTGATTATGTTATGTGAAATTCACTTCAAGAGAAAGATTTTGGCCTTAAATGGACTGGAGATACAAAAATTTCTGATTTAGATTATGCTGATGATTTAGCCCTTTTGGCAAATGATGTTGATGAGATGAACTCTTTCATTTGAGCTGTTGATGAAACTGGTAGTAGAGTAGGTTTGGTTATAAACAGAGAGAAAACTAAAGTGATGAAAAATGGTCAAGCAGGCTGTGATTTAGTTAATCTGAATGGTTGCAGTCTTGAGCAGGTGTCACAGTTTAATTATCTTGGGAGCTATGTAACAGATAATGGTGATGTGCAGCATGAGATTAACAGATGAATAGGGGTTGCTGGCGAGACTTATAAGAATCTATGGAGAGAGTGGAGAAATAGGTGTATACACCTAAAGACTAAAATTAGACTTATAATAGTTTGATTCTTTCTACGGTTAATTATGGTAATGACATTTGGACACTTTGTAAACAAGATAACAGGAAACTAGATGTTTTTGATTCTAGATGCTTATGCAGTATCTTGGGTATTAGGTGGTTCAACTTTGTAACTAATGATGAGGTTAAGCAAAGGAGTCAGCAACCTCCTTTAAGCAGCATATTGTGCAAGGAGAGGCTCCGTTGGTTTGGCCATGTTTTCTGTATGAATAATTATAGATTGGCGAATAGGGTTATGAACAGTGTGCCTAAAGGCCTCAGAAAGAAGGGGAGACCTAGGATGCGGTGGGCAGACAATGTCAAACAGGACCTTGTTAGAATTGGTGTGCAGTGGCCAGATGCAGTAGATGTAGCTCAGGATAGACTTGCTTGGAGAACTAAATTGCACAGTCTGGTTGGACCTCCGTAGCCCATGGCTGCTTGAGGAGGAGGAGGAGGATGATTGTGAACAGTTTTACAATAAAGAGTTAAACCATAGGCTACGACTGATTATCCAATTGCATGATAAGCCATTTGACAGATATTTAATGGTTAGATAGCATAAAGTGTGGACAAAATCACAGAGCCATATCTTAACCCTTTCTGGGTCACTGTCAAACATAGACATTAATGAATCTGAAATGCGAGGTCAAGAACGTTATAATAGACATCTTTTGTACAGCACATGAAACTTCAATTTTTTTTAAATTGCTGTTTGAAAATTCTCTTAGATATATCTTTCAAAAATACACAATTCAAGCTTGAAAAATATCATTTTCTTTTTTAATTTAATGCATATTTTATTAAACTACAATATCAATAATTTGAAAAAGCCATTTGATTGCCATTTCTTAAAAGCACTAAACAGTATTGCTCATTTGCTTGTTAACATTCCTCTTTGCTGAAGCAACCTTCTGAATTAAGCTCACAAGTTTGATTTGAACTATTATCAACAAATTTTCCTTAAAATTTTGAAAATCTAAAATTTAACGAAAAATTGCTATTTTTGAAAATGGCAGATTTTGGAATTACAAAGTAGGTAACACCATTTTTTTCCCTGTTACACTCTTTTCTGCCATAAATCTCTTTTAATATTCCCAGAATTATTTTCCCCAGCATTCTATGCATCTTTCCCACTCTTAAATCGAAACTGGAAGTGAAAACATTCTTCTTAGGCTCCAATATTGGGTGGAGCTGCACTAATTACATTATGGCTCACTGCTCAAAGAGGCAGGTGGCTCAAATGTGCTATCTCTGTTCCAAGTGTTATAAGTGGCACCATAATAGATTGTTTACAGTATAATGGATACTCTTTGTAAAGTTAGTATTTACTTTTCTACATATAAACCTTAGTTTTCATTTCAGTAGATTTTTGTAAATTATCAATCTTCTGACTGATTGATAATTATTGATTTTTCATACTATTGATAATTATTGATTTTTCATAATTATGCTACATTGAATGGCTGGCTTACAACTTGTCGCTATGGATATTTTATTGAACACTGCATTAGGTTATATGTTAATCTTTCTTTTATTATTTATTACTTTTCCAGTAAAATAAATTTTGATCTGGTATCAATTTCCGAAAATGAAAGAGGTCTTGGATACTAAAGTATGTTAATTTCTGTCGATTTCTGCAAATTAGCGATCTTTTGGTCGACTGATTTATCGATATTTCTGAATTATGCTATATAAGATGGCCGGTTTAAAACTGGTTGCGGATATTATATTTAACCCTTTGCACTAGAGAGGCAACCCTCAGTAGCAACTTGGTTTGATGCAGCAACTTGAATGGCGACTGAGAGGCGACAATAACTGTTTTATAAACACATATCTTTCGTCTTTACTTTTTAGATGTTTAATTCCTACATCTTATACACTGCTCACAAAAATTAGGGAATATTTCAAAATGAATATGAAGCGATAAAAAAAAGAGGCATTTGAATTTTTTTTTATTGAACAAGAACATCAGAAAAGCAAACGACAAGTCAAAGAAAGTTGTTTGATTATGCAAATGAGATGCAAACTCAATTGTCGTGATTGAGTAGCAAGTGACATATTGGTGGGGGTGAACAGAAGCATGTCAAACTGGATGAGAGTGCCACACATTGACTGTTCAGTAGGGTGTATGGTCACCCAAGACTGCCAAAACACACTGACAGCGATGGGGCATGGACAAGATCAGAATGTCCAGCAGTTCTTGTGGGATCCTCTGCCACTCTTTCTCCAGGGCAACTTCCAGCTCAAGAAGTGTTGTGGGAGGCATTGGATGGTTTGCCAGACATCTTCCCAATGCATCCCAAGCATGTTCAATGGGATTCAGGTCTGGAGAATGTGAAGGCCAGTCCATGCGTTCGATTCCTGCCTCCTGAAGCATGTTGTTGACGAGATGCACACGGTGGGGCCTTGAATTATCGTCCATGAAAAGAAAGTTGTTTCCAACAGCTCCAGCATAGGGTACCACTAGAGGGTGCAGGACCTCATCTCGATATCTGACAGCAGTCAGCGATCCGTTTCTGATGACGTGGAGGTCGGTACGACCACCAATGCTGATGCCAGCCCACACCATGATTCCACCACCACCGAAGGAGTCCCTTTCTCGCATGAAACGTGGATTCTCCTGTGTTCCTCGTTCACACCAGATCAGGATACGATGATTGTCAGGCTGCAGACTGAACCGCGACTCATCAGAGAAGAGGACAGTTGACCACTCATCACGGGTCCAATGACGATGCTCATCAGCCCACCTTCTGGGTTCTACGGTGTTCAGCAGATAACAGAATGCATACCAATGATCACTGGGCATGCAGTCCAACACGATGGAGCCGATTTCGTATGGTCTGGGCGCATATCCGTCGTCTAGTGGCAGCAAGAAACTGTCCCCGCAGCTCTGTTGCATTGCTGTGCCTGTTCCTTCTTGCCAATAAGGTCAAGTAGTGGTCATCTCTTACTGTTGTGGCAGATGGGCGACCCTGCCCTCGTCTTCTTCGTACTGTGCCAGTCTCTTGAAAACGATTCCACAGTCTGCTAATCATGCTTTGGGATGTTCCAAGTGCTGTTGCCACTGTTGTCTGTGTTTGACCAGCTTCAAGACATCCTATGGCTCTCCAGGCTTCACATTCAGGCAAATCGTGTTGCAGGGGCATTGCAAGGGCTGGGAAATTGCAGGATGTGCACTTTCAAGATCAGGGAACGTGCTGATACTCCAGTACTTTCAGTCTTTTGTATTGTGCATTTTCACCAATGAAATAAAAGTTGGTTTTGCATCTCATTTGCATAATGAAACATCTTTCTTTGACTTGTCATTTGCTTTTCTAATGTTCTCGTTTAATAAAAAAAAATCAAATGCTTTTTTTTATCGCTTCATATTCATTTTGAAATATCCCCTAATATTTGTGAGCAGTGTATAAATTTGTAAAAAAGCAAAGAAATGAATGTCCATTTAGTAATTTGAAAAACGTTAAATCACTGGTCGATCAACTAAGAGGTGATTTTCGACACATTCATAACACTTGTCCTGACAAACCAAGAATGCATCTTGACAAGTGCTTCCTAAAATATCACGAGGCAAAATTACAAAGCTTGATATTCATTATTAGGTCATGTATAATGTAAAAATACATGAAATATTGAAATAAAATAGTTCTATCCATTAATTTATGTGATTTATTTTTATGTTAGTTGTAAAAAATTTCGTCAACTTTTTAGCAAAAAAAGCTTCGAGTTGCTACTTCCCTATAGCGAAAAACCTTCAAGTGCAAAGGGTTAACAGCCCATTAGATTATATGCAATTTTTCCTTTATTATTTCTTAGGTTTTTAGTAAAAAAAACTTTGAACTTGTATAGTTTCTGAAAATAATGAGGTCTTGGATATGTGTAACATAATATATTTGGATATGTATAATATATGGAGGTCTCCGGTGCTACTTGATGCTGCTTAAGGTGACTGAACATGTGCATCCCACTCAAATAGATTTATTTTTAAACTTTATCATAATTTTTTCAAGTGGAATCAACAGGTAAAAATATATATCACAGATTTAAATGTTATTTTTGATATTTAATCAGAAACAGTTGAATAAAATTCAAATTTCTATTCGAATTTTTTTTTTACAACCTTGTACTATGGGAGCGAAACTCAGCTCTCCAATCACTAGAGTAGGAAAAATGAAAGCGATTCTTTGGGCTGCAACACAGTAAGGGTTAATCCACTGCACCACTGAGACAACAAAGTCACACACTCCATGAATGCTGATACCAGACTTTATTAAAAAGTCCCATTTCCTTCAGGCCCATTCAGGAACAGCAGGAAGGGGAGAAGTGCTCTTCTCTTCACTCTCCCCTTCCTGCTGTAAAACAGCTGCAGATCTTATTAGAGATCCTTCTAGTCATGACAACCCATGGCCTGCAGGTCTGAGTTCCACAGTCCAGCAGACCCTTGGGAGGTCATGTGTGCAGCACATGGCTCTCACCTAACCAACTGTTGTACCAGGGGGATGCATGTAGACTCCAATATGGGAACATACTTGACAAGCATTGTCCCCACACATTGGATATCATCTCCATTCATACTGTTAGTATTTTATTTACTTTTTTATAATTAAAACTTAGTTTTCATCTCTGTAGATTTATTTTATTTCAATAAATTATTGATCCTTTGGTCGATTGATCTATAGATAAATTATTATCAGTTTTTCAGAAGTTATGCTATGTACATTGGATACAACTTGCTGCTGTGAATATTTTATTTCACATTGCACTAGGTTATAAGTTACTTTTTCCTTTATTATTTCTTTGTTTAAATACTGGATAAACTCGACTTTCTTGGTATATACTAAATATTAACCACTTTGTAAATCGATTTAATTTTAGAGGAAAAATTGTCTTGAGCTAGTGGGATATGAACCCATGACCTCCTGATAACATGTCAGGTGCTCTAAACCACTGAGCTACTGGCCACCAATCAAGATTTCTTCCAATTGATGATATGAACATTTTCAACCTATATTACATATTCCATTAAGGCGCTGTTAGGCGCTGTTCAGGCAAG
Organism: Ryuthela nishihirai; assembly: GCA_038380435.1. Classification (NCBI taxonomy): domain Eukaryota; kingdom Metazoa; phylum Arthropoda; class Arachnida; order Araneae; family Heptathelidae; genus Ryuthela; species Ryuthela nishihirai. Next base: position 93,484,926 of record JAWZYU010000001.1, read on the forward strand.
GAATGTATATATGTTTTACACATATAGGCGCTGTTCAGGCAAGTAATAATGTATCATCTCAGGTATCCTGAAATTTATTCAACATTTGTTCACTGAAAATTTGTTCGATGGAAACTTGTTCAAAACGAAAAATTCTTCTATGGAATTTTGTTTGAAACGGAAATTTGCTTGATAGAATTTTTTGGGTTTTGGGGATGGAAGAAAGCATGGGAGTCAATTTTTTTACCTATGACACTCCCTGCATCACAAGCTTTCATTTGATACATAAATTCCTCACTGCATTCAAAAGATATGGTGGAACAACTGTTTGACAAATCCACAAACCAACAAATGACAAGCAAAAAAGCAATAGGAAGATAAATAAAAAAAATAAATATCCCCTCAAGCAGCTGCTTGCCACAGTGGTCTAACAGCCAGGTGTTTGAGGATGCCAGGCCTCAGCAGAAACACAACAAATATCCATGCTTTACCCGAGGCTTGAACCCAGGTCCCTTTATCAGTAGCCAAGCATGCTAACCACTTGGCCACTAGGTAATAAAAATAGTGCCATGACTTAGGTCTTCATGACCATACATGCTAGCTATTTATCATCATGGCTACTCCACCTGAGATGAGATTAGGCTGGCACACAATCATAATTTAAATTTCTAATTTTTCTTGAAATTGTGAAACAAAGGTAAGAAAAGATAAAATATTTCTTTTGATTAAAGTCACAACTGTTTAAAATATCTTAAGCCATTAAAAGCCAGTTCCATATACCTTTGATTATTTTTAATCCTTCATTAATGAATTATTCTTAGTGTTTATACTGCTATTACTCAAGAATTTTCAGTTTTTACCATTTCAAACATTTTTCATTCAAAATAACATTAAGATTTTTATTTGGACTTCCAATAATAATAGTTTTTTTTGTCAAAATATGTAATAGTCAGGAATAGGACGAATTAGGAAACTGGTTTAGGGGCCAATTTGTATATATGTTTTAATGACATCACAGAGAAATATTTCCACTAACCATGCTCTAATGGTCTCCAATTCAATGATTATCCAAATGGTTTCACTCTGGTCTCAATAACTGTGGTCTCGGGATTGAAAATTTGAGTCTGAACGAAGTCAAATGCACACTATTCCACACAATCGGACTAGAAAAATAATAATACATAGTTTCTGGTAAATATGGGATGCTCGTTTTCAAAAAACTATTTTATTTTTCGCTTTTAGCACCTTCTAATAGTGGAATTTTTAAGTAATTGAAAAAAGGCAAACAGAAAAATTTCGTCGTTTTGTAAATAACTTACAAATTTTTCCCTTTAACTCTTAAAACAAAAATGTTGCTTTCCCACTTGTGGAGTAATGGACCAAATCATTGCCGTGGAATGTAAACCTCTTGACCATGGAACTCTACTGTTAAATTTTAAATTTCTACTATTAATAGATCATTTGCAATATTCATTTAAAATTTTGGCATTTCCTACAATTAGAGGGTGCTATTAAAGCCTTTGGGAAATGCGAATCATAATATTTCATTGTAGGTTAAAGAACACGCTGGATGGCATTGAAGGAAGGCTTTCATCTGTCACTTAAGAGCGATCTAGTGGATTTCCTTCTTAAATCTTCTCTGAGCTTCTGGGGTCTTGTAACTTGCTCATCTAAAGTTTAATTATGTGGAAGTTCCAATCTGAAATTTAAAGGTTTGAGGATATTCTTGTTGCTCCTTTGCTAATGTTATTAATAATTAAACTATATCAATCTAATGTTATGGGCAAATATACGGAAGTTCTCAAAAAATTTTAGTGGCTTTACATGTATGGCTTTATATATATAGTTATCACACCTTTTACAATTAGCATGTTTGTTCCTTTTAGTAATCATTGAAAATACAAAGAAGCAAAAAATAATAGTTGTATATGTATTAGACCAATCATTTATCATTGATTTTCAATAAAAAAATTTTCATCCACAATAAACAGTGAATTGTTCTTTATAGCCATATTCTAGAAGAGTCCATTTGTCAGAGAGATCTGTCTGACAGGACTTTGCTAGTAAAATTTATGTGTCACAGTGAACATGGTATAAGGAGATCTAGAGAGGAAAACTGCAAACGTCCTTATATCTGAGTTGGGAATCTAATCTAGGTCTCTTTGTTCGACAACCATCATGGATACCGGAGTAACTTTGTTTTAGAGCCATTTTGAATTTGCCCCTGGGTCTCTTTGTTTCACTGTCATTATGAATTCCAACTGGGATGTTATTGCTTGCATCTTAGTGACTTTGGACTTCCTCTTCTTTTACAGCCATCATAAATTTGAACCTCATACCCTTATTCTGCTAAAATTATGTACTTGAACTTGGGTTCTTTTGCTTGACAGTGATCGTTGATTCGAACCTGTTCCCCAGTACTAGTTCTTTCTTATTCAAACTTGGGTCTTCTAGCTTCATCTCCATCCCTGATTCGAAGTGGGTCCCTTTGTTCCACAGCTGTTCCATATTTGATTCCTGTGTTCTGCAGAAATCATCAATTTCATTGTATGTCCTTTACATCACAGCCAAATAGTTTTAAATTTAGTTCTTGAGTCTGTGCTAGTCACAGATTGCAACTACAACTTTCGAAGGGATTTAAAAATCGTCCTGTTTCTTTTTTACTTTTGGACAAAATTACTTTTTTTATGGGGGATGAGAATATTTAAATTGGTTTTAGAAAAATGTCTCATTGATTGTTTCTCTTCTGTGCCAAAGGTCTTGATTTTGAGGTAGATTTTACTTTCCATTCCCTCGGTTTCTTTTTTCCATTTGTGTTAAATGATGTGTTTGACTTCATATAAGTGTGGATAGCCATAGTCATAAAGCTGGCATATATAGTTATGAAGGCTAAGCCACATGATACAATAAAAGAATATTCTGGAAAGGTGGGATTCAATTCTCTCACTTCGAGTTTTTCTCTCTGAAATAGTGGTCCAGAAGTGCTGGATCTTGGGGGCCATGGCTGAACCTTTTGTTTCCAACGCCGCCTACCCCTCTGAGGATTGCCCGGTGATAAGCGACAATTAATGCTACTGCCCTATGGGTAACCCATAGAAACCACGTCTTTAAGCCCGTCGCCCCTTAAACTGTCAAATTCCATTTCGCCAACTATCAAGAAAGAATGTGCAGTGGAGGGGTTTGCTCAGTTTTGTACCAGTCAGTCAGTTGTTGTGCTATTTGTTCTGCGTGCAACATTAGATGGGGGAAGGGACAGACAGATGATGTGGTAGTATAGAGAACAAGTCAAGAAGCCACGATTATAAACATCTCACTATTAGAAAAGTTGTATATAATTTTAAAATATAATCAAGATTTAAATTTCAAACATAATTCCTCTACTTCAAAGATCTCAATATAAAAAAAAATAAATATCCCCTCAAGCAGCTGCTTGCCACAGAGGTCTGACAGGAGCCTGTCAGTTTATAAGCCACACTAGAAGGTCTGTGAGGATGGTGGAACTTCAGCAGAAAAACAACACAAACATCCATGCCTTAGCTGGGACTCAAACCCAGGTTCCTTTAATCAGTAGCCAAGTGTGCTAAACACTCGGCTAGCTTATAAGAATAATGAAAACTGAAAGGAATTAAACAGTACCTGGATTGTCTGGGAAACAAGTCATTTTTTACTCCACCTAATCTAAAACAAAGCCTTCTCTTTCCAGATCCACTCCCTCTCCGATAATCTCCCAATAACAAAGCAGAAAAGACATTGAGGAGTACACCCTTATTGGTCTCTCAAGCTGTCGACAAAATATTGCTCAAACAACTTTCATTTGAACAAATTTCCATCGAACAAGTTTCCATTTTGAACAAATTATAATCGAACAAATTTCTGTTTCAAACAAATTTCCATCGAACAAATTACACCAAACCCATCATCTCACACCCCAGGAGAAAGTGGAATTGGTATTCGTGTTGCTGGAAAAAGTCAGCGAGAAGCATGTGAAAAATTTCACAGGCTACATCCAGACAAGCAAAAGCCATGCCAGATATCTGTCAGCAATATTCTGAAGAGGCTGAAGGAGACTAGTTCGATGATAGATAAACCTAGACCAAGTCATTGAGTGGTATCACAAATGAAGACCACACTGTGAATGTTCTGGCTAAAGTTGAAGTTAGCCCTTGCTGGTGTATAAGGAAAATTGCACAGGAGTAGGAATTGGAAAATCATCTATAACTAGAATCCTGAGAAGAAACAGGTTCCAACCATACAAAATGTGAATGGTACAGGAGTTGCATGGGGATGACATGACCATAGCGAGCAGTTCTGTGATTAGGTACGAGAAAAACTTCAGGAACAACCATCTCTCTCGGCTAATATAATCTTTAGTTATGAAGCAAACTTTCCCTTGAATGAATATAGTCAACTTCCACAATTTACATTACTGGGCTGTGACACAACCATATTGAGTTAAAGATGCATACATACAGAATGATCCCAGGGTATCTGTTTGGTGTGCAATTCATGGTGACACCATAAGATCTTATTTTTACACCAACACAGTCACTGGCAACTCTTATTTGCAAATACCATTTTGGTACCCCACTTAGAGGACATACTCTTAGCATGTTACTACAGTGTTTTCTTTCAGTAGATGAGCCACTGCCCCACTATGCCACAACTGTCTGAATTTGGCTAGATGAAGCACTACCCTACAAATCACTAGGCCAACATAGGGTGGTGGAATGACCACCTCTGTAACATGCATCGGTCACTCAGAGATAGGATTGGTATGTGCAAGCAACACAAGGGTACTCAGTTACAGTTGATTATTACTTTGCTTATTATAAGGACTTAACCCTTAACAGGAGTGGCAGAAATGCTTTATGTAACTGGAATGGTCAGGTACCATGGATCCACCCCCCTTATCGTGCCAGGTATAGCAAATCTGTTAAAGGTATATTTACCAGATGAACTGATGCTAAAAAAACTGCTAAAAACAATCTTAATAAAAAAATGAAATTTATTTAAAAAATAATAATAAAGGGTCTATATCACTTGCATAATCTTCCTTTTCCTCATGCTGTTCCAGGATTATCCATTTTCATTGGGAATTTGCCATAATAATCTAAAATTCACTGAAGGGGGTCATTTCTTAGATTATTAAGATATTTTTAAGCTATATATTATAGCCGTCCCGTGGCCGAGTGGTTAGCACGCTTGGCTACTGATCTATGGGACCTGGGTTCGAGCCCCGGATAAGGCATGGATGTATGTGTCGTTTTTCTGCTGAGGTCCTGCCATCCTCTCAGACCTTCTACAATGGCATATAAACTGGCAGGCTCCTGTCAGACCTCTGTGGCAAGCAGCTGCTTGAGGGGGTATTTATTTATTTATTTATTTATTTATTTATATATGATTTAAAAAAAGATGGCAAACTTAAGTAATTGAAGCAGTAGCATCCCAGGGACTCAAGAGGGCTACCAGCAAGCACAAATGATAATGTAAACTCCCTGCAATTTGCTGGTCTTATACATAGTACAAACCAAAGAAGCTACTTGGCTGCATGGAACGCTACTATTCTGATAGGGATTTTGTTAATTAAAAATGAATGCTCGGGTTCTGGGAGCCATACCGCTTCAGTTAAGGGTTAAGGGACACCTGTACAATGATTATGTGTAAATTATATTTGTAAATATTCTCAATATGATTAATTAATTTCTTTGCAAAAAGAATCTGAGATTCCCTCATAAAATAAAATAATAAATACCCCCTCAAGCAGCTGCTTGCCACAGAGGTCTGACAGGAGCCTGCCAGTTTATATGCCATAGTAGAAGGTCTGAGAGGATGGCAGGAACTCAGCAGAAAAACGACACATACATCCATGCCTTAATCTGGGACTCGAACCCAGGTCCCATAGATCAGTAGCCAAGCGTGCTAACCACTTGGCCACAGGACGGCTGAGATTCCCTCATGCCTGTAAGGAAATATGGGAATTTTTACAAAACATCGAAAGCTAATAGTTTTTTGTTTTTTATTAATATTACAATATACGAGAAAAAAACTACTTACTTCATCAAATAATATAAACTTTCGTAGCAAACCACAATGTGCTTGTTATTCATAACACTGTGATGAAGAGAAAGTAACTCCATAATTCTAGTAACAGAACTAGCCTTCTTTAGTTGTTCCAGAAGAATATCTGAAAACAAAAGCTTACTAAGTAATTGATTTTGCTAACACATCACTACAAAAAAAATTCTAAACTATTTATTTTTTAGCTACACAACCTTATGTATTTTAAAACTAGGCTGAATATAGTATACTATGTCAATTAATTTAAAGCTAAAATATTCTGATAAAATAATTTTTCTTTTATTGTAGGTGTTGACATAACAAATCAAAAGTTGATAATTCTGCAATTAAAACTAAAACATCTCATAAACAAGACTGATAACTAACAATACAAAATAATGTCCCAAAGAGAAATAATAAAGTGGAGTAATTCCATGTCAATTCAGCCAGACCGTCAATCACCTATCAGAGATTTCAACATTTAGCATAAATGTCACTATACATAATATACACAATTGCCCAATATAGGTAAAAATATTTTTACAAAAGAGCTATAATTTAAACCAGTGGTTCTCAACCTTTTATGCTTTGCATACCCCTTGTATAGATGGATAAAACTATGGTTATAGTATAACAATGGGAATAAAATAAAACATATATACACTGCTCACAAAAATTAGGGGATATTTCAAAATGAACATGAAGCGATAAAATATCCCCTAATTTTTGTGAGCAGTATATATATATAACATATATCTAGTGACATTTGAGCTCTCACGGCATACCCCAAAAACTTTTAACCCCTTACCTCATGTTGAGAACCCCTAGTTTAAACTAATGGAGAATATACAAATTGTGACCTAGTTTTTCAATTTGCTTCTATGTATATGAGAACATTAAACTTTGTGTTCTAGTGCAATTTTCAATGGTGAATTAAAAAGAAATAAAATATATTAGTATTCAGTTGCTCACACAGCTATGCCATTGTTAATGCTAACAGCTGGTAAAAGTTCATTGTTACACATGTGCAAGCATAACACCAAATCCTTAAGTAAGTAAATTTATAAACAGCAATACAAATGTAAAGTAATACTGAAACAAAAATCGCAATTAAACAATCATTCAATAAGGTGAATTATTGCATACCTAAAGGGAAACAAAAATCACAGTTAAATAACATTTCAATAACATGATTTAATGGCATAGCTGAAAGGAAATTAAATGCACTGCATCATATTAACAGAAATATAAGCAATTGTTTACAATGTGTGATGGTTCACCCATTACTTTTTACTTTTACTTAACCAGTTTTACTTTATTTACATTATAATTATTAATTTCAGTTGAATCATAATTTCTCCTCGCCTGTACCGCAAGAGGAGTTGCGCATGCACAACTCCAATTTTTGATCGACACTTCAGTACCTTTGACTAATACAACAGTTAAGCTTCTTGCTTAACTATGAAATCCGGCTTAAGCTTCCATTAAATCTATGATTAATATAACTAATGAGCTCAAAAATTTGCTAGTCAAACTGTGACAATCACATTAAACAACTTACAATTAAATAATATGTAGATACAGTCCCTGTTTCAGTGCACCATTTTCTTTACTGGCTCTGTAACACTCCATCATCATTGTCATCATGCAATAGTTAACATGCATATCTAATTGCATGATGACCATATGCAAATGTGACTTCCGCCAGTGTGCTTTGTATATGGCAGTTTGCATGCCAAGTTGTATAGTGACATTAGGCCATGAGGCAGTAGATTTAGGGCATTAGTTGAGAGCAGAAGAAATGGTGCTTCGGACATGTCAGTTTTCACACTGGTGTAAAGTGATGTTAAGTTATGGGGCAGAGGAGCTCATAGCATTAGTAGAGCTAGAGCAGTAGTTCAGTGTATTTAGAGATAGAGCCATAGGAGCTCAGAAAAGTTAGTAGCGTCAGGGTAGCGTTGAGTAGTCAGTGTGAGGCTGCTACTGTAAGAAGTTTAGTTTTGTAAAGAGTTTTTTTTTGTGAAAAGATTCTTGGTGAATTTAGATTTTTTGAATAAACATTATTTGTTTAGTGAAATAATTTTGACTTTCAAATTTTTTCACTTGAGCAAAATTTATTAAGATTTGATTAAAGTTTAAAATTTATATTGATAATCACTATTTTAGGTTCTTTCTGCAGTAACACCACTAATAATAAGAAACCAATCCTCATTTAATTTAATTGGCAAGAGAAATTGCCTGGCACCTGAGCTATCTGGAAACTAATAACATATTTTTTGGAGTGTTACAGAGCCAGTAAAGAAAATGGTGCACTGAAACAGGGACTGTATATACATATTATATAATTGTATGTTATTTACTAATTATTATTATTAATTGCATGTTATTTTAATGTGATTGTCACAGCTTAACTATCAAATTTTTGAGCTCAGCATTGAACCAGAAATTGTTTTGAGTGCAGATAATCCTAATGAATTTAACAAGTAAAAATTTTTTTAATGTTGAAGCATCATACTGAAGTGGGCAGCAATAGCCCTGGAAAGAACAAAGCCAAGCATGTAGCGAGAAGACGTCAATGAGACGATGACAGCTTGCAGATCGTCAACCACCAATGTAGCAGTCAACATAGAGTAGATGACGTCACAAATGAGATCTTCAGAAGCACCTACACTTAGCTTATCAATCAGCATGGGAATGAAGTCTCTGGGAACCAAATGGATGATGATATATCTCAATGGAGTGCCAACAATGAAAAATTTAAGTATATTATTCTTCACTGTGGCACTAATAAAATATAATGTTTTCTCTTTTTTTTTTGAATAGGTGAAGATAGAGAAGACTCAAAGATTGTTTATTGTAGTTTACTTAGTAAAAGAAAGGGATATTTTGAAATATGTAGTGCTTTCATGTTGAAACTTTAAGAGTTTCGGATATTTTTTTCAAAAGTGGTTATTATACAATGTTTATAGTGATGAGTTATAACTTGAAGTGAATAGATTGTTTATATGTTCTGGTTCATCTGAAGTTCTAGTTGAACCATACAGAGTTATATAACGTGATTTCAAGTCTAATTATGAATTTGTTGTGAATTTTTCTTCATCTTTTCAGCTGACTGATAGCTGAATTGAGTATGTAAGTTTAATTAGGAATTTAAAGCTATAAAAATATTTATGGGTGTAAACGATGAGAATTTAGTATACGGTGATTATATAAATAGTACATGAAGTATATTTTTTGTATTTGAAGTTTTTCTGTATTGAAAGTGACATTCCTTATGTAAAACTTGGATGGAATCATATTGAATGAAATGTTATCATCATATGATAATTTATTGATACAACTTTTCTTTACTCTTAAATATGATGTATATGCATTTCAATCTGTTTGGTGTTATAAGTGATATGGGTGCATCAATGATGTATAGTTAACAGGATGACATTGGCAGCATTTGTTTGCATATATATGAGCTGACCATGATGTCTTGAGGTTGCTGCTTTGTACCTTGTTGAGCTGTCCCCAAAAGCTTAGCCTAGTTTGACTGAATCTGTCAATAGCATAACTCCTCTGGAAGCAGACATAAAGCTCAATGAGGGGAGGTAATTAATGGTACTTTTATTTCAGCTAGATTGTGAATTATTGTGTTTAGGTAAGTTTTAGTGGGTGATCACATGCCTGCTTTTATGTACTCTGAAATTATTATTAGCTTCTCATGTTGAATGCAGTTAGGAGGATTTAACAGAGGACCAATGCCAGTTTTTCTATGTACATGAATGAAGATTAACTTTTGTGCATTTGATTGTTGTTAGGGGAATAAGCAGATGTTATATAACTTGCTTGATGCACTTGTAATTATATTTTGTGAAAGAGCAGAATTTGATGTATTTTTCATTTTTTATTTAACCTTTTAGCATATAAGTAGTTCAGCGATGAGATTAACAAGCTTTTAGTACAGTTAGGAGTATGCAACTTTTGGATCATATCAGAATGTCATTCTAATTAGAATGATTAACATTAGTATGCAGTTAACTGCCACAGCCATTGGCATGCATTTACAGTAGGTAACATTTGTTAGGGAATGGGAGGAGGTACATTTGGTTGTGCTGGAAGATTGTATTCAAAGTGAGTTAGTCTTTGCATCACTATGTCTTGCAAATTTCTGTCGAAGGTACAGAAAGGCAGCTCCTGTCTGATAGGCCATGGGGCATCAGCTCTGTTTGATAGCCTTGAAAAATTTCTTCATTAGGACCAATTTTATGTGTAAAGGTGGCAACAAAACCTTCATGGATTATACCAGTGGATGACGATGTATATTCTTCCCTGGCTCCATTGATTGCCGAGAAGGCCAAATCCTCTTCACACAATGAGATGCTTTCTGATATTCCATTCACAAAGGAAACAACAGAACTTTGTATATCTGAGCTGTAGTCCAAGCAAAAGAGTATATGACTTTTAAGTATGCACATATATGCCCTTGTATTTGTCATAATTTATGTATTGAAGTAATTGTTTCATATTATCATAAGTTTCCTTCATATTAACAGTAAGGCCTACTGGAACAGAAGGCAACACATTCCCATTGTGCAGAAGAATGGCTTCCATATTTAATTTTGAGGAATCTTAAAATAACTGCATTCTTCTGGAGTATGTGTCATGTGGAGGGATGTGAATAAACTGTTAACATCTTTGCAAGCAACCAGGTTACCTACCATCGTAAAGAACAATACTAGACCTTTTTGGGGATTATGATACGCACTTATTTTCATATTTCTATCAAGGAGATTCCACTGCTGCAATCTGGATCATAGGAGTTCCACCTTGCTCTTTAATAGCTCCAGATCTCTAGCAAGATCATTCAACTCATTCTGTGTCATCCTGTATGGTGAATCCAATGTTGTGGGTGTGAAGTTGGGATCTTCAGTTTATTTCCTGTGTTCCTGTTTCTTCCTCCTCTAAGTTCACATTGTAAAGTTCTGGTGACTCTGGGAAGGACAGGTTTTCCACGTGTGGCACTGGGAAGATGGCAGACAGGTAGTTTCTTGTCTGTATTTTCTTTTTAGCAATACCATTTCCCAGCGGAGGTGTCATACAAAAGTAACAGTCACACACGATTGGATAGTTCTCACTATATCATAGGAATGGCAAATGGCATGGACTGCCTCTTGCTATTTAGCTAGCTATGAAGACATATTATACAACTATTACACACACAACAGTGAAGCCCTGCTCCTCTGTTGATCTCCAATCTTACACCCAAAGTAAAGGTGGTAGGCTTTTTGATAAGTGTTATTTCACACTTATGTGACTCAAAAGTGACTTTGCCACAAATGTAACAAAAATGGTCTGCATTGTTCACACAAGAATGAGCCATATTGCTCACATACAGCACCTACATAAATCATGAATGGATGATAACTGGGGAAGGATAACTCCAGAATGGTGCTATAGCTCCCAGGTATTGTGTTGCCTTGAAGGATGCAATAGCTCCTTGATATTGTGTCACCTCAGCACTTCATACAGCGAGCGAAAGACTCTCAGTATACAATGTATTTGGATGCAGTCTCTTGTATTTTCAAAACTAGAGCCAATCACCATTTTTTAATGCCATAATCATGTTTAATACCTCAAAATTAGTAAAATACAACTGTTATCATTTCCATAAAACAATTTCAGTGTTGTACAGTGTTATATATTAATTGAAAGGAAATTTCTTCCTGAATAATATACTTACCTGAAATACAATTTGTTTCATTTCTTTCAATAATTCTTCTCAGTACGGTATATTTTAAAACATGGAGCATTGTTATACAAGGTAATTTAAACTGCTCACATCAATGGGGTTTTCTATCTTGATTTTAAAATGGAGAAACCCTTTCTTGGCAACTTCTTTTTCACTAAGAATAGTGAATTTTTTTCTTTGGGTGTTGAATTTTGGGGATCTTGTCTAAGTGCTGAAAAAGTAGTACACCAAGGCAAAAGACAACAATACCTGTATCATCAGAGTGGCACAGCCAAGATATTGAGGGGAAGGGTGGGGAATAAACTCTTTTACACCATTCAACATAAACTTCAAAATTCATAAAAAAAAAAAATTTCCAGGGGATAGGGGAATAAAATGCTCTTAGTGTAACAGCAGAGAAGAGGGAGGGAGAGTTATAACAATACCAAAATTGCCTTCCTACATGAGAACTGATTTCCATGCCTAGGAAGTCATTTTTGTTTCGTATCTAATTTCTATTTTTTTATTCTAATCTAATAAAAATAAAAAATTTTATTTCTATCTAATTATCTTTTTTCTATTTTCAGGAAATGATAAAGATCCCAGTTTTTTTTACTAGAAAATGAAGAAATAATAAAAGAACAATTAATATATAACCTAAAATAAAAAATACCCCAAGCAGCTGCTTGCTGTAGAGATCTGACAAGAGCCTCTTAGTTTAATATGCCATAGAAATCTGTGAGGAAGGCGAAACCTCAGCAGAGACTAAAACAAACATCCATGCCTTACTGGGGTTCAAACCCAAAGCAATGCTAAAAAATATCTGCAGCAACAAGTTGTAAGCTGGCCATCGTTACAGACAGCGATGTAGCATAACTGCAAAAGATTGATAATAACATAAATATCTGGAGTAGATAAGATCGAAATAAATCTATAAAAATAATAAGCCAGACCTGCAGTTTAGAGTACTCACATGCCATTTTTTTAACACAAAAATTCATTGCATCTTGATGGAATGCTCAACTTCTGGATTGTGGTGACTAATGGCAATGAAAAAATTTAATTTTTTTCTGAAGAATTATACCAAAACAGTTTCTTAAAACTACTTCCACAATGGGGAAAACAAAAATTCCACTAAATATGCAATTTAAACTAATGAAAAATGCTTTTCAATATCATATTAGAAATAATATTCAACCTCTTACACTATAGGTATATATAATTACATTACATAACCTTATTAACCATTACATTATATTAACCATAGCATTATATAATCGTTGTATAGGTATATATAATTACATTATGTAACCTAAACAATCATATTACTAGCAGTGAAGAGACTGTATAATGAGAATAGGCCAAGAATATAACAATAAACACTTATTCCTAAGCATAAAATTTTGTTTCCACAAATAAAAGAAAACCACCAGAAATAATAATATTTAAGGCATATTTTCCTAACTGCACATTGCTACACAATGAATGTTGGTCAGTACCATTCAAAGCTAATTGTTTCAACAGCCTATTATCGCTAACAAATAAAGGTTCATTCTGTAATTAAAAAAAAATTGCAAAAAAAAATCAAATAATTTCATCACAGATGGCCATTCTAAAAAGTGCATGCAGCTAAACAACAAGTTTACATTCTGCAAATTTAAGAAACCCCCAGAACAAAATTATCAGAGACAATTATTTCATACTGCTAAACAATGAAGTGAATCCCACTCCCCCCCCCCCCCCCCCACAAAAAAAAAAAAACAATCTTTTCAGAGAGAATAAACCTAAATTGTAAACAATTCCCCACCAATCCACAGTATGAAAAAGCCCATGGAACTAAATAATCCCATTAGATAACAAGCCTAAAAACATGAATTATTGTAAACAATGTATTATTTAAAAAAAAAAAACAGAAGAACATAATCTCATTGGAGATAACCATTTAAACAGATCATATCACTAAGGAATAAATCATCCCATTGCTGCTAAACTCAATAATAGAGAACATGCATTAACTAAATATAAATCATCTGCAACATTCAGTACTTACCTTGGGCAAAATTTATACCTTAATGCTACATAAATGGGAATTAAATACAAATCTCATTAAAAAAAATACAATTATACGAATCATAGATAAACATAACTATGTAAGGATATGACACTAACAACTAGCGAGAGTGCTGTTCCTATCACTATCAGGGTGAACTACTCAGATCGTGTTCTGACTTGGTCAATAATGGTAGTAATTTAAGTTTAAAATATGTTTGTTGTGAGAAATTAAAAGAATACAAAAAAGTTCATAGTATTACTAATTGCATGATAATGTAATTACATCGAACGGATTTATTTCATATCGCTAACTTCTTCATAATGGTAATAAGCCTATGATATGTATTAGTTGCTGCAAAGTGCTGAAATAACAAGAAACTCAATGGTAACAAAATATTGCTACCATTGAGTTGCTTTATACAGCTTTTCACTTTGCATGCATAATCAATCTTATTACATTATCAAACATAATACGAAAATATTTGCACTGAACATTTGTCCTATAATAAAATCTTAGTATACCATCAGCAAGCAGTTGATTGCGTAGTGGTATGTCTCTCGGATTATAAGGTTAAGGTTCCGGGTTTGATCCCCAGTGCGGGAAAGTGATATTTTTTTTCCCAACTTTGCTTTTGCTTGTTTTTTCTTTCCCTTTAATGTATAAATATTTACAAATATTTGATGTGGGATAACTTACCAAGTTATTTTATAGAAGAACTTGAAGATAGAAAGCATTTATCCTGTAAAAAGAAATTGAAAGCCGCTACGATTCCATTCATTTACATTACATCTATGGAGTCAGAAGCAGAACTGCCTAAGGTACTCATGCACATTAGCAACTGTGTTAGTTTCTACCTGGTGCCATACTGACACTGAATACGCAGAAAAGGCAACCAAGGATTGGAGTGTCATAACTTTACATAGTCATATTTATCTATGATGTGAATAGCCTCCACTCCTTCTCTGAAAATAAACCCTTAACTTTTATTCACCTTAGATGGTTAACCCTGAAAAAAAAATATCAAGAATCAGAGACTACACAAAAGTCCAGTAAATCATCTGATATGATGAAACACATTACATTGCTACGACACTGCATGTTATTTATGCATGCTTATGCTCGCAAAGCAAACATATTACTTTATACACCTAATGTATGTTCAGTTACCACTTGAGGTCCCATCTAATGAGCTGAGTGCCATAAAACGCAGATGTACCTAATAAAACAAAGCCTTAATTATAAAAGTATAAATAAAATACAATTGAACAAATGGAGATGATATTCAGTGTATCACGCCAACACTGTAAACAATCCACCATGCAAGCTATTGAACACACGACTAGCACATATAATGTAATGCTCCATAGTATATTATTATTTTACTGCTGGATAGCAGGATTTTGAGCACCAAGCAATTCAATCTTACCAAAAAAAAAATAAATAAGGGTTCTTTATGAGATGAGTGTAAGATAAGGAAAAAAAATATAAATTAATGTCCAAAATAAAAGTTAATTCAATAAAACTAAATAAATCCCTGCTCAAGAGAAAAAATAAAGTCAAAGTTCAATTTCATAAAAATATAAAAGTTTATTTGATTATTAACTCACCAAATAAAGCTTTCTGCAAAACAACTCAAACTAACTACTTCATAAACTCCTAATTCACAGTTCACAACTCACAAGCTAAACTTCTCCACCTCCAACCAACTTTTACAACTGTCTACCTTCTACTCCTACCAACTGTTTGTCCTTATATCCCCACACTGATTTAAAGCAAATGTAGCACATGTTTACAACACACCTGTAGCCACATTTGCATATATGATCATGAAATGATGATGACATAAGTGGTTGTGACCTTGCTCACAGCAGTTATATATAAAAAAATAATAAATCCCTCCTCAAGCAGCTGCTTGCCACAGAGGTCTCTGATAGTAGCCTGTCAGTTTATATACTATAGTAGGTCTGTGAGGTTGGCAGAACCTCAGGAGAAAACGACACGAACATCCATGCCTTACTCGGGGCTCGAACCCAGGTCCCTTAGATCAGTAGCCAAGTGCGCTAACCACTCAGCCATGGCCATTAATCAAAAAGGAGTTGCCCGCTAGACAACATATACAGTTGGAGAGAAGCAATGGTTCAAAGGAATGAAAGCCCCCAAAATTATAACATAAATAAATTAAAATTAGTTAGGGAATGTAAAAATAAATGGTGAACCATCATACTAAGTCATTAGTCGATCTGAGTGTTGTTTGGCTATGATCTAGTGTATGATACTGACTCGCACACAAGCTCTGGTTAAGTCTCTAGTTAAGATATTGATTTCAGTAGTGGGAACAATGCCTGGAATGCTGGGATAAATGATAAAAATGCAGGGAAGAATATTGGAATAGGTATAAAGCAGAAAAGAGAGAGTAAAATGAAAAAATAAGCTATGTACTTTGCAATTACTTCCAAAATTTTCAGTTTTTAAAAAGAGTAGTTTTCAATTAATTTTCCAGAGAATTTTGAAACAAAGAAAAAACACATTTGCAATTGTTCAGATCAAACTCATGAACTTAAATCAGGAGTTTGCTTCAATGTGGAAAAATGGAAACAAGCAAATTGACTTTGCCCTATATCAGGTCTAAAAATTGGAATCAGATGGTTTAAAAAAAAAATCAGCTTTAACAAATTATTTATATCACAGCTTAACAAAATATTCATCAAATGAAAACATATTATTTTTCAAGCTTGAATTATGTATTTTTAAAAGATATATGTAAGAAAATTTTCAAATGGCAAATTTATGTTTCAAAAAAATTGAAGTTTCATGCATTATAACTAAAAACAGATATAGTAGTCTTTGGCCTTAAACTTCAGATTCTGTCAATGTGTATAATCAATATGAACCCTGGAAAGGTTAATAATTTTAGAATACCTTACACCTACTACAAATACTAACATTTACAAATATTCTTGGTTTTCTCCTGATCGATGACATAGGAATACAATTAATTATACAGGGTGTTTAAAAAATAATGGTGCAGTTTCGAGAACTAATATGTAGGAACATAATAATGTATTTAAGAAAGTAATATTTTAATTGAAAGTAATTTTAAACATGAGCAAATTTCCATATTTACACTGTTCATACATATGTTCAGTCAGTATTCCACTTCTTGCTATACATATTTCCCGAGATGGATTTGGAGGGGAGGTCCAATTCTATGATCCCCCATGGAACCCTGATGGAAATCTCTTGACTTTTTGTTGTGGGATTCAAAATTTGAGACCTGAATCACTTGAAAGTGAGAATAAGAGAAGCAAATGAGCGAGTAACAAAAGATTTGCTGCTGCAAGTATGGCAAGAAGTGGAGTACCAAACAGACATATGCAGGCTCAAGAACAGTGCACATTATGTTTAAAACTATTTAAGTTATGCTTACTAATGTAAGGAGCCTCTCATTGGAGGCTAATTTCACCATGTTCTTACAACACCTTGAAGTTATATCTTCAATTAAAATATTACTTTTTTGAATATGTATATAATTTTCATGAGTACTGGTTCTCAAAACCCCATCATTACTTTTCTGACACCTGTATATTAATTAACAGTAAAATGGGTCTAGTACAGTTAGGAACACCAGGTCACACAGAAGAGATGAAACTGAGGCTCTGAAAGCCTCAGTTTCATTTAATTGAAAATTACTCTTTTTAAAAACTGAAAATTTTGGAAGTAATTGCAAAGTACATAGCTTATTTTTTCATTTTACTCTCTCTTTTCTGCTTTATACCTATTCCAATATTCTTCCCTGAACTTTTAACACTGAGGCTCTGAAAGACCCAGATATAGCAAAAGCTTACCATGATAGGCTATTTAATCATCATAATAATCATTGTGTGCTTACTGCTGAAGTTGAGAAAATATGGGATTAGTTTAAACAGGCTTTTCTAAAAACTCTTTTGAGTAAAAAGGTGCAGAGGAGACAAAAACCATTTGAGTGATAAAAGAGGTTATTTCTGGAAGATGGAATTGTAGGAATAATCTGAATCAACACCCTATTAGTCCTAACAGGCAATGTTACAAAGAACTTAATAAACATGTAAAGGATCAGTTAATCCTTGGGTTAATAGCATGTCTGACAAAGCAGAGGAAGCTGCTAGAGAGTGGAACAGCAGAGTTGTACCAGATAGTTAATGTTTTGTGTGAAAAGAAACAGGTTAGCATACAGGGATTGAAGGATAAACATGGTAAGGTTATTGAAGGTGAAGATTCTGTCCTGGGTAGGTGGGCTGAGCATTTCAGATATGTTCTAAACAAATGTGGCTAGTTCTGTTCTCATTGTTTATAATGAAGACAGATACATCACTGGCTTTAATGTTTGCCCTATATCAAAGTCTGAAGTTATTTTGGCCATTTCTAAAATTATACTATATAAATCCCCAGCAATAGCTGAAATTACTACTGAAATGCTTAAAGCTGGGAATGTTTCTCTTACCACATGACTGACTGAAATTTTGAATATTGTTTCTCTGTTTAGATAAAGGATCTCTGTTATGATAAAGGCATTTTTAAGAGCTATTATTGTTCCTATTTTTAAAAAACGTGATTGCAATTCTTGTGATAACAATAAGGATATCAGCCAACTTTCTGTTCCAGGTAAAGTTCTTTGTGTAATTGTGCTTAACAGAATTAAGAATCCAGTTGATGGACAATTGCATGAAGAACAGCATTTATTCAGAAGTGGTGGAGGATGTATTAATCAAATATTTTCACTAAGCAGATTCTTGAGAAATTTTTAATGTTTCAGAAAAACGTGGTTATTAGCTTCATAGATCTCAAAAAGGCTTCCCACTCTTTGTTGATTGTGAGATCATATGGCATACCTTACAAGTTAGTTAGCATAATGATGACTCTTTATAATAACACCGAGTCATGTGCGAGAGTTGACAAGCCTAGTAGCAATTGGTATAGTATTGCTACTGGAGTTTAAAAAGGGTTCATTTTGTCTCCTTTTCTCTTTAGTGTGATTAACTATGTTATGCAGAATTCACTGCAAGAAGAATTTTGAAAAATTTTGAGAGATTTATTAGAGTTGCTTAACTGGTCTAGAGATTTGAAGATCTCTGATTTAGATTATGTTGATTTGGCCCTTTTGGCAAATGATGTTGATGAGATGAATTCTTTTATTAGAGTTGCTGATGAGACTGGTAATTGAGTAGATTTGGTGATAAACAGAGAAAACTAAAGTGATGAAAATTGGTCAGGCTGGTTGAATTTGTTTTGAATGGTTGAAAGCCTTGAGCAAATGTATCAGTTTAATATCTCAGGCGCTGTGTTACAAATACTGGTGTTGTGTGACATGTGATAAATAGAAAAATAGGAATTGCTGCTGGGACTTTTAAGAATTGATGGAGAATGTGGAAAAACAAGATTTTCAAGAAAATCAAAATTTTCAAAATTTTTTACTGCCATTGGGTGAAAACTGAAACCTTTGGGAGATTCAGAAAATGTAAATCCTAAAAATCAACACCTATTCATTTCAAAAATGAATATTTTAAAAACATAAAACTAAATGTCTACAGATGGGCAAGACAGATATAACATAAAACAATCTCATTTTTAAGAAAATGAGCTAAAAATGCAAAAAAGTTCTGCAGATTATGAATGTACTTAAATTATCCATATAACAATTATTCGAAAGTTGATTAATTGGTAAATGAATACCATCTACATTAGGATTATTTTACTGTTACTAAAAAAAAATGCTCAAACTGACCTGTATCTCCAATTGGTGATTTAATAATAATATCATTTTGATTTAACACAGGAGTAAGACGTTTACTTGCTGGCTTGTACAATGTTCTACCAACAGCTGAATGCAAGGAAAGCTTCTGAGTTAATTTCTGAATGCAGAGTGAAGTTGTTCTTGCATAATATCCACCAGCAGTCAAACAAGTATATATACTTCGATGCATTTTTGCCAAAGTATGAAATTTATATTATCTGTAATAAATATCATTAGAAATTCAGCACTTGAAACAACTCAACAATAAAAACAAAAAGCAACTTGATATTTACAATTAAGTTGCATGCTCCCTTTCAGATTAACATATCATTAAATATAGATATTATACATACATATGCAGTAAACTCTTGTTAACTAGAACTCTATATCTCAAATTTCTTGTTAATTCAAATTTTTTTAAATTTCTAATCAAATCCTTATATATATTTATTGTATTTTCTCTCTCTTTAACCCAAACTATTTTTTTTCATCATCACTCGATACTTCAAATTTCATGAAGAATATTTGAAAGAAAATCCCTTTCAGATAAGTTCCCCCCCCCCCCCATGAAATTCTGTTACTGGAGAAATTAAGTCGCTGCAATTCTTGCCAGGTAGACAAAGTGACTTCCACTGGCTATGCATCATCCCCAGTGCTTGCAGTTGGACAAAGTTATTCTTATTGGCTATGCACTTCTTCCCCCTCCTCTCATGGCTGACAGATAGATCATTCTTCACATCACTCATGGAAAGTGCTGGTTTAATTTAAGTTAGTTTCCTTTGGTTCAGATTTAAGATATTACAATGACAGCAAGGTGTAAGTTCAATGCATTGTCATTATGTGAGAAAGTAGTCACAGCTGTTGCAAGTACAGAAAGAAGACAAAAGGAATTGTCAAAGAATTCAGAATTCTTATAACAGTACTCTGTCAACCACTTTAAAGAACAAAGATATGGTATTGAAATAGCTAGAGGTACAATAAAGGAAAAGAATGGGACAAGCAGAATTTCCTGATTTTGAGCAGTAAAGTAGTTCAAATGGTTCCAGTAGATGGGATTAAAGCATTCCAATAGGTTGGAAATGTATTGTGGGTTCTGCAACTAATTTTAAAACTGTTTATGTGAATTTTTGAAAGAGATTCTATAATTTGAAGTTTTTTCTTTCCCTTGAACTTTGAGTTAAAAATTACTTAATGTATAATCAAATTAATTTCTGTTATGCATAAATACCATCCTGGTGGCTTAGTGGTTAGCATACTTGTCTACTGATTAAAGGGATCTGTGTTCAATCCCTGGAAAAGACAGGTGTTTCTTTTCTGTATTCTCTTTCTGCTGAAATTTCAAGTTCCTCACAAATCTTCTCCATGGCAAATTATACTGATAGGTTTCTGATAGATCTGTGGCAAACTGCTACTTGAGTGGGTAAATTTTTATGTATAATTTTTGATATTTTTTTGATATATGCATAATTTGCATATTTTGCTTTTTATATAATATAAATATAAATATATATTATGTTTCTTAGCTAGTAGTTAAGCAAAAGATAACATTCTCTTCAGCTGCTAGCTGTACCAGCAGAGTTGTAATTGGCATTCTGTGTGCTGCAACACAACTAAGTCATTGCTGATAATATAATAATTATTTTAAATAATCTGCATTATTTGGTACAAAGAGAAAATTCTCTTTGGGTGTATATATATAAATCAAGCAGCAGATGGTCTACAAAATGATAACTAGCCAAGAACTGGAAACAATTATAAAATGCATTTGCATCAATCAGTCAGACTGAAAGCAGTCACTAGACATAGCAATTGTGATCTCAGTAGTTTTCAAGTCCGTCAATGATATGCAACTCATTTAATTAAGTTAAATTTAGGATTGATAAATACACTATAATATCAATTAGACTAACAACAATTACATATTAACATTAAATACAATTATACTAATAACGCATCCCTCACCCATCCATTCATGTAGAATACTAAAGCAGCCATGGGCTAAAGTGGTCCAACCAGACTGTGCAATTTAGTTCTCCAAACACATCTGTCTTGAGCTACATTTTATTTGGCCTGATCACTATTTGTAAATTCTCACAAGCTCCTGTTTGACACTGTCTGCCCCCATTACATCCTAGGTCTCCCTTGTTTTCTGAAGCCTTTTAGCACTGTTCATAACTCTATTCACTAACCTATAGCTATGCATACAGGCAACATGCCAAACCAATGCAGTCTCTCTCAGAACAATATGCTATTTAAAGAAGATTGCTGACTCCTTTGTCTAACCTCATCATTATTTAAAAGGTCAAACTACCAAATGCAAAAGATACTGCATAAACAACTAGTATCAAAGACACCAAGTTTCCTGTTACTATGCTTACAAAGGGTCCATATTTCACTACCATAACTAACTTCAGATAGGACCAAACCATTGTATAGCGTAATTTTAGTCTTTAGGTGTATATGCCAATTTTTTCACACTCTCCACAGATTCTTAAAGTCCCAGCAGCAATCCCTATTCTTCTGTTTACCTTGTGGAACATATCGTCACATCCCCTACTTCTCGAGTGGTCAATAGATGTCACATTTCACTGGCCTTCAGTGGTAAGGGTAGAGGACATTAAACATTTATATTAAGGCTCGTGGATTATTTAATAAGATGCCAGTGTCATAGAGTGCTTATCCGGTCAATAATTCGATACAATGTGATGCAACCTTTGAGAGAGATGTATGTTCCAAAACTGTACAGTCTCTTTTGATTAATGAATAATTGGCAGACAAATATTGAAAACTTAATATGAGCTTTATCTCCTTATCACCAGTGTTGCCTTTGTGTTGCTGTGATATGCCTAAGGAGATTGTCTGTCATTTCTAAGTGATAGTCCCTTAGACAGAACTTTGTTATGAATGGTCACACAGATCACTGATTTATACAGGGTGATTCAATTAAGCATGTACAAATTTCTGGGAGGGGTAGGTTGCACAAAGATGAATCGGAATCATATAGCAATGCAGGGTCGGTAATGGCATCTTCACGCAGTAGATGGTATTGTTCGACGCGGTAGATGTCGTATGGCAGTGGGACTGCACAATGTCCTTGCAGGTAACTTCATTCGCGAACCGCCCGCAGAGGTAGTAGGACGGTCGATTACACAAACACGGAGTTGGCCAATATGCATCTCACATACAGGGCTGTGGACTGCAATGTGCGAGCCACTGTGCACGTGTACCAGGAACAGTACCCGATGAGGCATACTCCCAACTACCAGATGTTTGCACGGCTGCATCAGAGGTTATGTGACACTGGTTCCTTCCAGAGACCTGCCAGGAGTCAGGAACGATGGGCACGGATCCCTGACATGGAGGAGAATGTGCTACGTCACACAGAAGATACTCCAAGTGCCAGTACTCAAGCAATCGCCCACTGGGTTGGTCTTTCCCAATCCACCATATGGAGGATTATGCACGATAACCAATTGCATCCATATCATGTGCAGTGTGTCCAGACACTGAAGCCTGAGCATTACCCACAATGCATTGCATTTGTGCAATGGTCTTGCAGAGGAGTGTGGCAGAGCCCAATTTCCTGCTTCTGTGCTGTTCACAGATGAGGCATGCTTTACACGGGAAGGTAGCTTCATTGCACATAACATGCATGCATGGGTGGTGGAGAACCCCCATGCTACACGAACACGTGCAGCACAAAACTGTTTTGCTGTAAATGTTTGGTCCGGCATTGTCGGGCACCACTTAATAGGCCCATACCTCATGCCTGTTCGTCTGGATGGAAGGAGTTACTGGATATTTCTGGAGGACGTCTTGCCAGAACTTTTTGATGAACAACAGGTCCCTCAGTCACTGCGCCATGCATTGTGGTTCCAGCACGATGGGGCCCCCGCCCATTTCAGCCATGAAGTTCGTCAACACTTAAACGTGACATATGGACAACAGTGGATTGGGCATGGTGTTTCCGTTTATTGGCCTGCAAGATCACCAGACCTATCATGCCTTGATTACTTCTTCTGGGGTTACATCAAAGGACTGGTGTTCGACACCCCCATTGAAAGTGCTGAGAACTTTGTCGCACGCATCTCTGTAGCTGCCTCGGAAATCTGAGACATGCAAGGAATCTTCCAGAATGTACGTGATTCCATGCGCCAACAATGTCAGGCCTGTGTTACAGCTCATGGTCGCAACTTCAAACACCTTCTGTGACCTCTGTGCATTTCACAAATGTACCTATTGTGATTAATAAAAAGCATTTTGTTCACTTAGGTGCTGCTCTTTCATTCACGTCCTCTCTGTACACCAGCACATGATGCTGTTACCGACCCTGCATTGCTATACGATTCCAATTCGTCTCAGAAGTTTGTACATGCTTAACCTCCCAGAAGTTTGTACACGCTTAATCCCTCCCAGAAGTTTGTACACACTTAACTGAATCAACCTATATATATATATGGTCACACAGACCTATGGTTAATTATAATTGCACAGAGTATTACTCAGGTTGAACTCCATTAAACCCTACACTGAGACCTTCCTTCAGAATCTCAGTCTTCAAGAAAAGCATGACTCAATCCTTTGATGTCCAATACAAGTCTGCCCATCCCCTTGCTGAACGTTTGCTTCACACTGCTACTTGCCCTTAAGATGTGTTGCGCCTGCACCATCCAGTGGTGCCATAGTTTCCTTCGGCGAGCCAACACCTTCCTAGCGAACAAGAGAAGGTGGGGTAGAGTGCCTCATCACGGCTGCCCACAGTGGGCAGTGGTTTCCCTTCCTATCGCACAGGAAGTGGATCACCTCCTAGGTCTTCACACATTTTCGATGAATCTTGTGCATTAGATGCAGTATCATTAACTCGAAACTCCCAGCCAACAGAAATAGCTACATGCAATAACCATAACACAAAAAAAGGTCACAAATATCATAATATGTACAAAGAAAATAGAAAATATTATCATTAAAAAATATTAGTATCCATGAACAAATATTACATTATGCAATTACTGACATAAAAAAAAGCATTCATTAATTTTGTCAGGGATACGATACACATCACTTGTATCAGTTACATAGCTCCCCAGATAATTAAACTGACTGTTGTTAAAAAAAGGTGGAACCATTCAGATCAACTGAACAACAACATGCCTGACCAATTTTCACTACTTTAGTTTTCTCTCTATTTCATCACCAAACCTACTCTACTACCAGTCTCATCAACAGCTCTAATGAAAAAATTCATCTCATCAACATTATTTTCCAAAAGGGCCAAATCATCAATATAATCTAAACCATAAGATTTTCAAATCTCTATACCAGTTAAGGCAAAAATCTTCCCCTTGCAGTGGATTCTGTATAGCATAATCAATAACTACACCAAAGAGAAAATGAGACAAAATGCACCCTTTTAAAACTCCAGTGGCAATGGTATGCCAATTGCTATGACTTGTCAACTCTCACACATGACTCGGTGTTATTATAAAAAACCATCATTATGCAAACTAACTTTTAATGTATACTATATGATCTCACAATAAACCACAAATTATGACAACCAACAATAAAATCTGAAGCATTTTTGAAATCTATGAAGTTACTAACAACAGGTTTCTGAAACATTAAACATTTCTCAAGAATCTGCCTAAGTAAAAATATTTGATTAATAGGTAGTTGGAATGTGAGGACTCTGCACAGAGCTTATTCTCTTGATATCCTCATGCAAGAATTCCACCATTATACTTTAGATATTCTCGGCTTGCAAGAGACCAGATGGACAGGTAAAGGTGAGATATTTAAAAATAACTTTAAATTTCTCTTTACAGGGAGGGAGGGTGGAAAGCATCACCAAGGTGTGGGTCTGCTTCTCAGCAGACATGCTAGTGATGCTCTTCTAGGATATGAGTGCATTAATGAAAGGTTTCTTACAGCAAAATTTCTGATAGGCGTTAAAGACTTGAATGTTATTTGCTGTTATGCCCCCACTGAGGATGCCGATGAGAAGGATAAGTTTTACAGACAACTTCAGGATATTTTGAATTCTGTCAAGAAAGGAGATATTATCCTTGTTCTAGGTGACTTCAATGCCAAAGTTGGTACTGACTCTGACCTTTGGGAAGGAGTGATAGGCTTTTTTGATATTGGTAGCTGCAATGTGTCCTACAGGTAAGTAAACTCAATGGTTTCAGAATAACTAACACTTGTTAGAAACACTGCAACATACATAAGTACACATGGGTTTCACCAGATGTGCTGCATAAGAATATGATTTATTATATATTAATTAACAGTCTGATATCCTGAAATTTATTTCTACCTGTATTGGCCATTTCAAGTGTAATGTTTTTGCCTTAACCTCATACAGTTCCTTTCTTAGATTGCATATTGTTGATACATATTAATCAATGTTACTCAAGGTAAAATCAGCAAAAATGCTTTGATCTTTGATATCATTTTTCAGATCTAGTAAAGTCGCTTTCAAATCACTATGCATACTGTATATATCGCTTACCTTGGAAAAAGTCCTATGCATCTCTGAAGGAACTTCACTGCTCTCAGCTTCACCTAGTGCACACACCTAATTTTCTGTATCACTGGTATGTGCCATGAAGTTACTCAAATTCAAACACAGTTCAGTTACAACTGATGTTAATGTGGAACTCAGATCATTATTCCTACATATGAAACACTTTCACTTAGATCTTATCTCATAATTCATCTTATGATAATTAGCTTCCATTATTCCAGCACAGTCAAAGCTTAAAAAACCACCACAGTCACCATAATATTGCACAATATCAGAAATTTCAGGAACTGTTCTATCATATACCTTACAAATTACATCCATATCTGGAACAAGTTGTAAGATGCCTTTTTCAGTAAAAATGACGATGTATCATAACCCCCCCAAAAAATTTTTATATTGTGCTGAGCGAGATGGAAATAATAAAGTCTCTTCACGCTATTTAGCATTATTCATGATTTACACATAGGTGACAATCACAGCGTTACCTGGGTGACATTTTAATGTCAATATATCAATAAACATTTTGCAGAAAAGATTTTTGGAGATGTATGGGACCTGAACCTGCATCTCTCCAGAAACAGGCCAGAGTATTCTTATCGATTGAACTAATGTCAGCTCATCTTTTTCCCACTAATTTAAGACTTTAACTTTTCATTGATGATTTTTGGCACCAACCATTGATACCATCTATGATCAATGGATGGCAACTATTTCTTTTTATATTGCATCGAGTAAGATGGAAATAATAAAGTCTCTTCATGCTATTTATAATGTTATTAATGATTTAAACAGATGGCAATCACAGTGTTACCTGGGTGACATTTCAGCGTCAATATATCAATAAATATTTTGTGGAAAAAAATTGGAGGAAAAACTCAGTGCAATACGAAAAGAAATGGTTGCCACCTGTTGATCATAGATGGTGCCAATGGTTGGTGCCAAAAATCATCAGTGAAAAGTTAAAGTCTTAAATTAGTGGAAAAAAGATGAGTCGGCATTAGTTCAATCGGTAAGAATACTCTGGCATGTTTCTGAAGAGATGCGGGTTCAAGCCCCGTATGTTAGCGAAAATTTTGTCCACAAAATATTTACTGATATATTGACATTGAAATGTTACCCAGGTAACGCTGTGATTATCACCTATGTTTAGATGCTTTTTTACTATATAGCTCTAAAAAAAAGCTAAATTAAAACAAAACTAGTCATTTTTTGGTTGAATGTTTTATTTTCAGAAAATCCAGAATTAAATGCAGTTTAATTTGGCATATAAAATCCCAAAATTTCTTTCATTAGTCATTTGGGAAAAAAGTTCTAACTAAAATTAATCTTTTTGTTGGCTCAGCATATGAAAAAATGTTTTTTTTTCCTTCTTTCTACATTGGATTAAAGAACAGCTGCTAATCTTAGCAAGATATAGGGCTTATAAATGTTGTTCCTTTAACATTATTGAACAAAAATTATAACCAAATACCATGAAATAACCAAATACCATGAAATTAACAAGATATAGGGCTTATAAATGTTGATATAAATATAAAAATATTATATCATATATAAAAATATTATAAATGTAGATATAGGGCAAGATATAGGGCTTATAAATGTTGTTCCTTTAACATTATTGAACAAAAATTATAACCAAATACCATGAAATAAAATTATATTCTGATTATATGTTTTATGTACATTTAGTGGTTTATTTTCATGTAATATTTTTTCAAAACAATGAAAAAAAAATAAAGTTTGTCACATAATTTTTTTTGCAATGCAGAAGTAGCAGTCTAGTTACCATGGAGATCTAATGTCAGGGCCTCCTAGATTGTATGATCTGACACCTTTGGACTTTTTCTTATGGGGCTATGTCAAAAATGAAGATATGTCCCTTCTTTACCAAACAATCTGCAAGACTTAAAAAAAGGATTTATCAAGCTGTGCAATCCAAATTTTGCCCACAAAATATTTATTGATATATTGAAGTTGAAATGTTACCCAGGTAATGCTGTGATTATCACCTATGTTTAGACGCTTTTTTACTATATAGCTCTAAAAAAAGCTAAATTAAAATAAAACTAATCATTTTTTGGTTGAATGTTTTATTTTCAGAAAATCCAGAATTAAATGCAGTTTTACAGAGACATGCACATTACAGAGAGTGGAATGAGTTCTATCATCATTAGGAATGGCCAGGGTTATCCCTGGGGCCATATTGAGCATTTATTAATCACAAAGATGCTTTTTCAGTTATTCTTTCATGCATTATAACTTTGGTTTTTGTATGTAGCCTACTCACAGTAAATTTTTTAATATTGTCAATACTTTTGTAATATCACTGTATAACTTTGTAATGGGCTTTTTTTTTTATTAAGGGAGACTGATTACAGCTCTGAGAAAAAGATTAGTGGGATACAAAAAAATGCCATGGAAAATATTAAAACTAAAAATTAGTATTATGAATAGAAAGCAAAACAAAGTATGGAATCACTATGATATTAACTGAACAAAAAGATTCAGATCTCTATCAACACTGTAAATTTACTTGCCACATATAAAATTGCTTAAAATATAAAGTTAGTTATTACACAAGACAATATACACTGAGAGTCCAAAAGTCATGGGAATAGCAGTTAAAGTAGATCTAGCATGCTGTACTCGTAATTGATGCATGGGACGTCAACCGCAGAATGGTGCTGTAGTAGCCTGCAAACCCAACATTCATTTCGGAGTAGTTGTTATTCAGCATGGTTGCACGTTGTGAGTGGACTTTACCACCATGAATTGGCCACTACGGTCTCCCTGATATGAACACCATGGAGCATCTGCGGGACACAATGGAAACAAGCTTACGATCCATGAATCCAGCACCATCCAATGCAACACAATTATGGTCTACACTGCAGATGTGTGGGCTTGCCATCCCTGCAGAACAGTACCGGAAACTCATTGACTCCATGTCTCAACATGTGGCTGCACTGCCGAGGGCTCGAGGAGGACCAACCCGTTACTATGCATGTATCCCATGACTTTTAGCCTCTCAGTGTATTATCATTGTACTTGTAGGTGTGCCATTATCAACATGATGAAAGCAGGACTTCCATCCTAGCAGGTACATCAACCAGTAAAATGGAAGTATATTTTACTATGTACGAGGATGGATCATTTAATTTCTGGATGGCTGTTCATGACAATTAGCATCTTTTCATACAATATAGATGTGGGAACAGTGACTCTTCAAGGGGATGGGGCAGTGTGTGCAAGTTGAAACATGTTGTGATATGGTTGCATCACCAAGAACAGTATACAGTCAGTGTTTGTTTTTTGCTTTGGAAGGTGCTCATTTTTGTGGAAAGGTGTTCATTTTTGCTTTGGAAAGGTGCTCATTTTTGTGTGTAATTTTTTGCTGCCTATGGCTGATCTGAAATTTGAGCATTAGTGTATGATACATAATTTGTATCACACACTAATGCTCAATCAACAAGACTTAATTATTGTATTCAGCAAGACTTAAGTGGTGCACACAGCTGCAGAAGTGACTCATGTAGGGAGAACAGTGTGGGATTTTCAAGTGGTACAAATGTTTCACAGACAGGTGCATTCTGTGAAGACAGTCCAATATGTGGCAACCAAGAACTGTTCTCCATATATTTGAGCCATTTCTGTGACTGCACAACTTAAGCCTCACCAAACACAGTAACATATCACATATTGCTGCTGTTTCCAGATCAAAGCCTGAAAAAAAAATGTATATATATATATAACACCCCAAAAAACAAAAAATTAATACCTTTCCAAAGTGAGAAAATGATAGAAACTGGCTGAATATTGTTCTGCTGTTACTTGCAACCAAATTACAACGTTTCAACTTGTACAGACTAGGTGCCCTTGAAGAGTCATCGTTTCGCTACATATGCATTAATTCATGCGGAAAGCTCGTAATTGCTGGTGACAGCAGTCCATGAATTAAATGATCCACCTATGCAATTACCAACTTCATGACAGTTTAAGCAATTTCAGAGTTGGCTAGTAAATTTACAATGTTGATTCTTTAATTCATTACATCAAATTTTTAAAATAATTTTAAACTGAACACAATGTAACCTCTTAAAGAAATAAAAACAAACAGAAGTACAACTCTTCATTATCTAAAAAAAAACACTTACCAATTTCTGTTAGGTCATTTCAAGAAACTGTAATTGGCATTTGATTTCACTGCCTGTAGAAAAAAAATCACTGTGTTTAGATCACTGCATAAAACTCAGAAATGAACATTTTGAATTGTGTTGAATGCAGTTTTCTTATGGTTAGAATGCAATAGCATTTGTATTTAGTTACAGTTATTTATACTTATTTTAATTGGTTTGGCACTTACCTCTCTTAAATGTAAACAGTAAGGTTATCAAAAGCTATAATTTGAAAAAGAAACCTCAAATAGTTTTTGATCTGTTGCAATGGTCTGTTTTGGGTGTAGTCATATTTGTTGGTAGTCCTTCAAGTAGCCGTTGTGGTACTTTGGCGGTTGTGGCGAGTTTTTCACAGAGAGGCAGTGTACATTTTACTTCTAAAGGTGACAGTGCACTTTACTAGTTTTCTGTGTCAGACTTATTATTATTAATTTATGACAGAAGTCTGACACAGGAGACTTACTGAAGTGCACATGACATCCTTAGTTAATATCCAACATCTAACAGCTAAGTGAACTGTAAAACACTTACTGCAACTGAAAAATAACCATAAGGATAACTTGGAGGACTACTAACAAACAGGACTGAACCTGGAACAGAGCCCAGCAACAGATCGGTAACTTTTGGAGTTTTACTTAAACTTTATATTTTAATACCATTAACTTTACAGCTAAGAGTCAAAATCATTAGAAGAGTTTTATGTAATGGTTGCTACTTGTCGAAAGTACACAGTCTGATTTGGATATACTAAATGACAGAAAGGGCTCCTTAACTGATAAAAAATTCTAGCTTCTATAAATGAATATGAGGTGCTTTTAAAATATAATCAATTAAAAAACGCTTCTAATCAAAAATTTTCATTTCATCTGGAGATTGAAAGCAAGTAATAACTATAGATGTCAATCTCTGATGAAATGACACTCTGCATTAAAATACCAAGAAGCAATGATATAGTAGGAAATAGTATAAATTAGTTACTTTATGGAGGGCATTCCAAAAGTTCTTGACACATGTCCGTAGATTTGCACTCGTTCCTCTGAAGTTAATGAGCTACAATTTGTTTGAAAACTTGTCTAAACTTGTTATTATGAATTAAAAACAAAGGCCATATCATCATTTCTCTCTTCAATGGTGGCACATGAAGTTCAGTCTATGAAATCTGTGCATTGTTGCTATGGAGCCTACTAAAGATGGGGAAAGATTTTACATTTTCACAACAATGCTGCCTAGGGATAATGGTAAAAAAAAATCCATTGAGATTTATCACAAGCATATGGGGATGCTTGTTCATTATTACAGGATGGATCCCTCAATTCAGAGAGGGATTGCACAGCTTTAAAGACCTCCCTCGTGCAGCAAGAATGAAGCAGCCTGTGAATAAGAGAATCATCGCTGCTGTTCATGAACACATTAAGGAAAACCTACACATCACCATTCAAGTAATAAGTATAGATGTCAGTGTATTGACTGGCAGTGTGGAAATAATTATTCATCAACATTTAAAGTTCCAAAAGATCTGTGCCAAATGGGTACCCCATAAATTGATAGAACAGCAAAAAAAGGGCTAGAGTCGACTCATGCAAGGAGTGCTGGCAATGTTTGAACCTAGTTATTTTTCTTTTCTGTTGATTACCCTATCTATTAACAGATATAGTTTTATTACTATATAACTATCAAAAAGATCAACAACTATATTTGAGATGCAGAAGATGAACCACATCCTCAAATCCTCTGAGAAGACATTTACTCAAGGAAGAACATGTTCACAATTACTTTCAAGTCCAAGGAGTGGTAGATGATTATGAATTGCCATTACAACACCAACATTGTTTTGCCCAAAATGGTTAAGAAGATGTGGGATCAGCATCCAACAATAGGTGTGTTGAGGGTTCTCTTCTTCATGACAATGCCAGTGCTCAAAAATCTGGCAAGTTACGGCCTCTGGAGCAGGAAAAAAACGCTACCCCATCCAGCATATTTACCCAATCTTGCACCATGCAATTTTTGGTTGTTTTCAACAATTAAAAAGGAATTTGCTGGGAAGCCTTTTTCAAGGGTCCAAGACCTTGAAAAATGCACTCATTCAGCATTCAGAGTTGTAGAGCTCTTGATGATGCTCCCCAACAGGAGCATCATCAAGAGCTCCAGAATTGCTGTAGATATCTGCAACTTTGCCTAGATGCTGGAGGGGAGTACTTTGAAGGAAAATAAAAGTTTTGTTGAGGTAAGTGCAATGGTTTTTATAAAGCATTCATTCAGAGCTGCAGAGTATTCCCTAACAGGACTACCACCAAGTGTTCCAGAACTGGTGTAGACATCTGCAACTTTGCATAGATGCTGAAGGAGAGTACTTTGAAGGGCAGTAAAAGTTTTGTTGAGGTATGTACAATGGTTTTCTTTCTGTAGATGCATGGTCAAGAATTTTTTAAATGCCATTCATATAAAGCTTTTCACTTTACACATAATTTCAACACACTGCCTAACAAAATGAATGTGAAAATATCAGTGTATTGAGAATTTGTCCCCCCAATAAAATATTAATTTTCAATTTTAAGACTTGCTTTTACAAGTAGTGATGTCTCTTGCAAGTGGTATATTTCTTGGTTTGTGAGTCAGTAGTCTCTGGTTTAAAACAAAAGTCCATGATTTCTTTTCACAAACTTGTTTTTTGCAGCATGAAGATATTTGTAAATATTCAGTGCAGCATCACTTATCATGTAATATTTCAGAATAACTTGGTAAAAAAAATCTTACCCTTTACAAAATTTAATAGTTAAAGCAAAAGTTAAAATTAAAGACCCAGTTAATCTGAATTTTATTGCACTTGGCACACTAGATGGTTCAATAAGCGAAAATGGAATGCAAGTAACACGAAAAATGATGATACAATAATAATATAATGTATTTTCACTGTGATTCAGTTAATCTGAATGGTTGCAGTCTTGAGCAGGTGTCACAGTTTAATTATCTTTGGAGCTATGTAACAGATACTGGTGATGTGCGGCATGAGATTAACAGACAAATAGGGATTGCTGCTGGAACTTTTAAGAATCTATGGAGAGTGGAGAAATAGTCATATAACCGAAAGACTAAAATTAGACTGTATAATAATTTGGTTCTTTCTAGTGTTAGTTATGGTAGTGAAACTTGGATGCTTTGTAAACAGGAAACTATATGATTTTGATTCTAGATGCTTAAACAGTATCTTGGGCATTAGGTGGTTCAGCTTTGTGACTAATGATGAGGTTAAGCAAAGGAGTCGGCAACCTCCTTTAAGCAGCATATTGCGCAGAGACTCTGTTGGTTTGGCCATGTTGCCCGTATGGATAATTATAGAATGGAGAATAGGGTTATGAACAGTGTGCCTAAAGGCCTCAGAATGAGGGGGAGACCTAGGATGCAGTAGGCAGACAATGTCAAACAGGACCTTGTTAGAATTGGTGTGCAGTAGCCATATGCAGCAGATATAGCTCAGGAAAGATATGCTTGGAAAACTAAATTGCACAGTCTGGTTGGACTTCCATAGCCCATGGCTGCTTGATGATGATGATGAATGGTTTAGTAGATTGTGTGTTATGTTTTGCAGTCTCTGGTTCCTGATGTTGAAGGTCTATGGTGATTAAAAGTTATGGAAATCAGGTGTGTTTCCAGAGGAAATTCCCCCTCCATTGTCTAAAACAGTGGGGAGCTGAATATTTTAGGAGTATAATCACTACCAATGCTATCTTGGTGGGGGGTATGGCTCAGCAGTAGCATACCAGGCTCATAATCTGCAGTTCCCACATTAAAGTCCCACCTGGGTCAGCATTGAGATTTACCTCCACAAAATTCCCCACCCTTGGTCAGTAGGGGACACCAATGGGCTTGAAAAGACTGCTGCTCGAAGGGGTGTTAAGCTGTGGCCCCATATATGGGAGAGCCATACAATGTGCACATTAAAGAATAAGCTGGATGGCCTTGACATGAGGATACCAGCTGTCTCCCAACAGCTGTTCATTGGGTTTCCTCTCCCAACCTTCTCTGAGCCCTTGAGTCTTTGTGACTTGGCCATTTACCCACTGTGTGCAAAAAAGTGCTCCTCAGAGATAAAACAACCTAATCCAATAATATCTTGAAAAAAGATTAATTTTATTTTCACAAAAATTCTAAACTATGTAAAACAAAATCAGCTGTCCCATGGTCAAGTGGTTAGCATGCTTAGCTACTGTTCAAAGGGGCTCAAGTTTGAGCCCCATGGATGTTCAATGTTATTCTGTTGTCACAGACCCTCTACTATGGTGTATAAACTGAAAGGCTCCTGTCAGACCTCTGTGGCAACAGCTGCAAGAGGGGGTATTTTTTTAAAACTAAATCTAAGGAAATGCAGGTAAAACATTCAAAATTACTTTTCATAAATCAAAACTTCCTAAATTTTAACATACCAAATGTGATGTCTTATACAAAACAACCTAAAAAAAATAGATGAAAACAGGCAAAATCCTAAAGAATTCGCTAGCAGTCCTCATTTGAAAAAAACACCCCAGGGGCTAAAAGAACTGCAAAAAATATACACAATCATAAAGAGTGCACTGCTGATCGACACCAAAAACAAAAAAGTCCAAGGGGTAAAAATAACCCAGTGGGTAAAAAAAAACCTCAACATAATCTAAATCTATTCAATGTGAAAACCCCAATTCTCCCTTGCTAAACACACACTACCACTATCTCCAATTAACACTGATAATTCATTGAAATAAAAAAAATAAAAAAAAAAACCCTCAAGCAGCTGCTTGCCACAGAGGTCTGACAACAGCCTGTCAGTTTACATGCCATAGTTGAAGATCTGAGAGGATGGCAGGACCTCAGCAGAAAAACGACACATACATCCATACCTTACCCGGGGCTCGAACCCAGGTCCCACGAATATAAAAAGCATCTACAATAAAAATTTCAAACTCACCTACATTACTCACTAGCATAGCAACCACCACCACACTCAAAACCAATTAAAACTCTGATTATGTCAAATTTCCCATAATACTGTATCAACAAATCAAAATCGACTACATACCAAAATGACATTCAATACATCCATGCACTCCTACCTAATTGTATTCATACACTGCAGTATATTTTCTTTATATCCATACACTTCTACCAACTCACAAAACTCAACTCCATAAGCTTTTACCTTAGAACGATAGTAGTACTCTAACAACAAGAGTCCCTTTAAAAAAACTTTCTAACTCCATAACTAATTAAAATTCTGAACAGTACACGCAATTACAATTTCACAATGTATGTATTACGCTTTATTAAAATATCTATAACACTGTATATAGTTAAAAACACAGCGGAACAAAACAGTCAAATCGAACAGATGTGATAACGCTTAAATATCATCTCTCATGTAGACATTTTGATGTGACATGGATGTCTTTGGGCCATAAGGCCTACCATTTTATGTATCAGATACAATATTATCTTAAATAAGGAGTAAAGTTTATCAAATTCTAACTCAAATTTCTCAAATTCTAACTAATAGGTCATAACTGTTTGTAGGAAATAGAGAATAAAACAGAGCTTTAGAGAAAGAAACTGTTGTTCAGAGAATGAAACAGGGTCATAGAGAACGAAATAGATCTTTAAAGAATGAAACTGATCTTTGAAGAATACAACTGATCTTTAGAGAAGGAAGCCAAACTTTAGAGAATGAACCCACTTCCACTTTCTGTGGAAAAAAAAGAAAAAAAATTGAACAACAATTTCCAACTTCCTTTAGAAATGAGATGTTTTCTCCCCATCTTGCTATAACTCGATCTCTGGATGTCAGCCAACATCCCAATCCTTGTGCTAGGCTGACAATGGAGGTCGGCTGACAAACAACTGTTTGACATTGCAGCTGTGGTGGGTTTCATAAAAAAAATTAAAAAACCTTGTTAGAATTGGGTTACAGTGGCCAGATGTAGAAAATGTTGCTCAAGACAAACATGTTTGGAGAACTAAATTGTGCATTCTGGTTGGTCATCTCTAGCCCATGGCTGCTCGAGGATGATAAAGACAAAGAGAAATATCAATATTTAGAACTGGTTCATATCACATTTCATGAAGATTCTTGGGAGAGATAGGAGTGGAGCCAGTCAATAGTGCACCAGGCTCATAATCTGCAGTATCCAGGGTCAAGTCCCACCTGGGTCAAAAGTGAGATTTATCTCTGCAGAACTCACCACCCTGTCCTTGGTCAGTAGGGGATACTAATGGGCTTAGAAAGACCACACTCTGTCGGATGGGATGTTAAGCTGTGGTGTCATGTGTGGGAGAACCATACTCTGTGCACATTAAAGAACATGCTGTATGACCTTGTCAGGAGGCTACCATTTGTCTCCCAATAGTTGCCCAGTGGGTCCCCTCCCCCAAACCTTCTCTGAATCCTTGGGATCTTTGTGACCTGGCCATTTAGCCCATTGTGTGAAAAAAAGTACCACTCAGAGATAAAACAACCCAACCAACTTGGGACAAAACAAATTTGCTTCGATGTGCAACAGTTTTGAATATTGTTCTGGTAAGAATCCTTGCCATGCTGCTAAAGTAATGGGTTTTGGAAATGAAGCTTAACATACTTGTTTGGCCAGGAAAGTTTGGACAGTAATCCAATCACAAACCTTTGGTCGAGATTCAAATGTAAATTGAGAGTGTAATCCCAGAAATATATGGAGTTATTGGTGTTGAAACATTTCAAATGTTGCAGATTTTCAACCATACTCGAGGAAAGTTTCAAATTTCAATGTGTAAATATTTTTTCTATGCATACGTTTTCTAAAAAAATTTTTTAATTTATAAGCATTAACTTGTATCCAAACCCCTAGTATATCCGTATCATCAAACTCTGAAAAATCAAATTTTCGAGAGTTTCACAATTTTGGCCACTGTCCTTAGAATCTTCATTATTCTGTGCAGTTACAGTAGGGTTTACATTTATCTACTATGAACATTTTAGAAATTCTACAACACACATACCATATTTTAAACAACAATATAAAAGCCTAAAATCGAAATATTCTATTAATAAAAGCGTGATAATATTTTTAAGAACTCACATTTCAAAAAAACATACTTGGTAACACTAGTATTATCACCGCAACTCACATTTCATTTCAACGGTTACAGACACTTCCCGTGATACCGTTTATTAAGAGCTTTTTCGTAGATCGTTATATCATATTTTAAGTACCAAATACCTTGGTATCCATAACCGTCTCCATCTCAACATATGCCGAAATGGCATCAGTTTAAAACAAATTAAATAATAACGACAAAATGGTGGGCCCTTAAGGGCATAAAAACCAAATTACAAAAAGTAATAAGAATGCACAAGAGACCTAAAATGGAAACTTTCTTTAGAGAAAGTCATCATCTTAGGCCTCTTGTATCTATAAAGGACTTCATGGTCGTAGTCCAATAAGCAAGAAATGATCTCATGAGGGTTATTCTGAACTGCCTCAAAGAAACGTCGTGAGACAGACTTTATGTAGGAGTAAATATGCTCGATGCCCAGGTCTTTATGTAACTGTCTGTTGGCTACAAACCAGGGGGCATCGACGCACATCGCTGAATCTTATTCTG
Organism: Ryuthela nishihirai; assembly: GCA_038380435.1. Taxonomy (NCBI): domain Eukaryota; kingdom Metazoa; phylum Arthropoda; class Arachnida; order Araneae; family Heptathelidae; genus Ryuthela; species Ryuthela nishihirai. Next base: position 93,522,807 of record JAWZYU010000001.1, read on the forward strand.
CAATAATCATTTCTTTAAATCTTGCGAACGTTCTTAGAAGTAGTGTTCGCCCAAACTGGGGAAGCATATAAAATAATTGGTCGGATGACCATGTCATAAAGTAATAACTCATGGTCGAGTAATAACTCATGGTCGATTTTTTCTAAGAAGAGGTCCCAGTTGTCATCTCACAGAGTTTACTTTAGTAATGATCCCATGTATATGGGGATCCCACTTAAGTTTCTGGTGTAGAGTGACTCCAAAATACTTGACAGTCTCTTTCCAATTTATTGGTTTGTCTGGAATCTGAGTGTAAAGTTGGATTCTGGAACAAAACAAATTTGCTTCAATGTCAGAATCTGAGTGTAAATCTGAGTGTAAAGGATCTGAAGTGTAAAGTTGGAAATTGTAAAATTTCAGGATTTTTAATCCTTTTGCCACTGAAAAGAATGGCACAACTCTTTTCAGTACTAATCATGATTTGCCATTTGTTGTACCAGGTTTCCATTTCATCCAAACAATTCTGAAGTCTCCGAATTGCAAAATCAGGTCCCGCAGAAGGAGAGATGAGAACAATATCGTCTGCATATTGAGCGATCTTGATGGGCTCAAATGATGGCATATCGAATAGATGAAGTGAAAAGAGTGTATGACCTAGGAGAGAGCCTTGTGGAATTCCAGTAGCCATTACTCTCTTATTATTAGAAATGGAAGATTTGATTTGAACTTGGAAAGTTCGATTTGACAGATAAGATTGTAAAATTCAGGTAAGACCCGTAGGTTCCCGATCTTGAAGAGTTTGTAAATCAGGACTTTCATCCAGACGCGGTCAAAAGCCTTGGCCACGTCCAGAAAGACAGCAGCTACTGTCTCCTTTTTGTTCAGGGATTCTGCAATAATTTCAACAACCCTGAGAATCTGTTGTTCAGTTGATCTTCTGCGCCTAAAACCAAATTGAGTTTCAGGTAAAACTGGGTGAATAGAAAGGAACTCTTCGAATTTATTTAAGATAATAAGTTCGAACAGTTTACATAAAAAAGAAAGTAAACTGATAAGACGATAACTGATAGGAAACGAAGGGGCCTTGCCTGTTTATGAATAAGTCAGACATAAGCATTTTTCTAGACCTCCGGAAAAACAGGGTTGCGGACAAGGAAATTAAAGATCCCACACAGATGAGTGATAGCTTTTTTGGGAAGATGTTTCAGCACCTTGTTTGAGATTTTATCAGGACCTGAAGCCTTGTTAGGTTCCAATTTTTTGATGGTTTGAAGCAGCTGAAGAGGAGATGTAAAAGATATCATTGATCTTTCCACTTGACCGAAACGAAAAAGAGTTTCATCCACCTCTTCACAGGTATCATGGTCAGAAGGATGAAAGTTTTCCTGACTCTGCAGTTCAAGACTATCAGCAAATGCTTCAGATTTATCTTCTTCGCTATCATAAACCTGTCGCCCCATTAATTGGGGGATAGTTTAAACAAGGATTTTCGAACTCTTTGACCATCTTCCATCTGGAATTGTCACTTGTAGATAATGAACTAAGCTTTTTGTTCCAGGAAGCACTCCGGTAATCCTGGAGTTTTTGTCGAACCTCAATCTTGAGGGAATAATATAAGTTCTTATCATGAATATCGCTGGATCTTTGCCATTTATATCTGACTCTGTTCTTTGTTTTGATAAGATCAGAGAGATCCATTGGAAGGATAGAAAAATCTTTATGAGGTTTATCTTCAGTGCTGGCTTCATTTCTTGATTCAGTCAGCAAATCAGTAAATGTTAGAATGTAATCATTTATCTTTCTTAAAGAAAGGGATTTACAAAATCCGGAAACCGTTTCGTTTACAATAGTTTTATAAGATTCTTAGTTGATAACACTAAAAGTGTCTGGAACAAGAGTAACAGACAAATAAAGGGTTATGCAGACAGGTAAATGATCAGAATTCAGATCATTATGAATGCTAAGTTCATATGTAGGTAAAAAATTTCCAAATATAACCAGATCTAAAACATCCGGTCTATGCATAGAATTGCATGGATAAAAAGTAGGCTCACTAGGAGCATCCACAATGATTCCATTTGATGTGGCATAATCTAAGAGTAAATTTCCATTCTTGTTGTTCGTTCTAGAGTGCCAAACAGCATTTTTGGAGTTAAGATCTCCTGCCAAAATTGTAGGAGTATTGGAGTCAAAAATAACTTTTAAATCGTTCTGAACAAGTTCGGAGTTAGGCGGCTTGTATACAGCAAAAACATTCAAGGTACCAAAAGTATCATCTTTAACTGCAATAGCGGTGACTTCCAAGGATCTGAAGTGTAAAGTTGGAATAAGGTGATGTTTGATAGATCTTCTGACGACGACAGTGGTACCTCCACTACTGTTATGTTGTCGGTCAGTCTTATAAACTGCATAATTTCGAAGCTTGAGATTGTCAGAAGCTCTAAGATGAGTTTCCCCCAAAATGACGATATCAGCGTGGGAGTCAGATAAAAAATTTCTGAACTCCCATAGGCCTGTAAGAATACCGATTGCATTCCAGGAAAAAAATTCGGAGGTGGTTCTTCTTACATGTGTGATTCATCTGCAGTCAGTGTAGATAGTAAGTAATCTAATGCTTTAAGTCCAACTGTGAATTTTCTCATAAGCCTGTTGGCATTTTGATATTTAGTTATTACTGATTTTGACATAAATAAGATTTTTGGAATATTCAGATTCTTAAAGATCATAAAAATTTCTTTAAGATCGTTCAGGATATTGGCATCGAATTGCTCACTAGTAGAAGGTGATTGCTTTGGAGGTATGGCAAGTAGTTGGCTTTCTTTTGGGTAAAGATTTGCCTTTACCAGTTGATTAATTAGCTGGTGAATCATTCGCAAGAGCACTTGCATAGGACAGTTAAGGGGTGACAGGATTACTAATAGTCCTTTTTTCAGGGATGGCATTAGATTTTTCCTTTATTGTATTCACCACCTTACGTTTCGGAAAGTGAGAGCAGCCTTTATAGTTGGCCATTTGACCAAGGCTGCAATTAAGAGCTTAAATGAAGGAAGAATATATATATATATATTGATTTGAGATTATTTCTACTCCGTGATTTGTACTGTCTGTCTTGTTGTTGTGAAAGTACAGCACCAACTCCTGTATTATTTGTGTCAGTATTTAATATGAACACTAATATCCCTGGTTAGATACCAACACCGGTGTCATGGAAAGAGCTTGCTTCAACTGTTGGAAGAAACCCTTCACAAATCTTCTATAGTATGTGCAAAGCCCAATGACGTTGATGAACATCCTGGGGTGGAGGCCAATCACTCACAGTTTATATCTTACTAGGATCATTCTTAATCCCTGATATAGCGATGACATGACCAAGGTAATGGACTTACTATTGGAACAACTTACACTTAGTCGGTCCCAGTCTTAGCCTGGCTGCCCTGAGTTTCTCAAACACTTGACGAAGATTCTTCAAAAATCCCTCAAAAATTTTTGCAAGGATGATGGTGGCGTCCAAATGCATGAGGCAGATCTCCCAAGACAAACCATTAATCACAGACTCCATCAGTAGTTCAAAGGTTGCAGTTAAATTGCAAAGTGCAAATGGTATCGCTTAAAACTACCAGAGTCCTTTTCCTGTAGTGAAAGCTGTTTTCTCATGATCTTCAGGATGTATACCAACTTTCCAATAACCACTATTCAAGTCTAATGTCCAGAACCATTCTGACCCGGATAGTGTCAAATGTATCATCAATTCTAGATAAGAGAAAGCAGTCCTTTGTTATATCATATAACCTGTGGTAGTCTTCACAAAATGTAGTGGAACTATCCTTCTTAACTAGAATTACTGGTGATATCCAGGGATTGGTTGGTGGACCTATAATGTCTCGGGATTCCACATCTCTTACTCGCTGTTCTTTTACCTTTTGGTTTGAAAATAGAAGCCTTCTTGCTGCTACATGGATGGGAGAAGAATCACCAGCATTGATTTTATGCTCTGTCAGGTTAGTCTGGCCATAATCGCTTGATGTATCTGAGAAAATATCTGAAAATCCTATAAATACATCCCCACCCTTAGCAGCTTTTTCTTGGGTTAATTCAGCAAGATATGATGCAATGTCTGTTTGGTGTTGTTATTAGTAGATAACTTCTATTGTGTTTGCAAGATATACCCATGTGACAGGTTCACATAGCTAGTTGTGCACCTATTTTCAATAATCGAATAGTTTTGCTGCAGTTGATCATTCTAACAGGAATCCGTTATTGATCTACTAAGACTCCTTAAAACCTACTAAGAAATGTCATGAGCCAAAGATCCCTTTCAAGGGTATCAGCAATCACCATTTGGAAGGTCCCAGAAGTCTCTTCCCGATGTCCATGGGCAACAACTCTATTTTGTGCTGGAATCTCAGTGTCTTTTGTCATTAATACCATGGTCAGAGTTGATTAAGAGTTAGATGTTCAGCTAAGCAGGACTAAGAGGAGAAGTCTAATATTGAATCCATGTCTCTTTAGGAAGTCAAGGCCTAATATGTATTCATCATAGATATCAGCAATGTAAACAGGATGGCGTAAAAGGCAGCTACCAACTCTGATGTTGAGTTCTATCCTCCCATGAACTTTAGCACGATCTCCAATGAGTGTTTGTAGAGTAATATTTGACTGTTTAGAATAGCAGTTAGAGTGATGTGTTATCTTCTTTATTATATAAGGTCCAAGTAAAGTTACATTAGCATCAATATCGACTCTAATATAACAAGGCAGTTCAATCACGGTACCTTCAGCTACCAATCCATTGTCTTTACCATGCAGTGTTGAAATGTGGGCGACTTTCCCTGTGGCCAACCAATCAATAGCCAGTTTGCCCCTCAAGACTGACTAATTCACTTACCATTTTTCCTGTTGTCTAGTAGATGGACTTGTATTCCTCATTTGTTCCTTATTAGTTGACTCAAATATGTCCAATTTTGCCACTGTTCCAACACTGAAGTTCTGTGGAAGTCTTTGGGGAGGAACGTTTAATCTCTTTTGAAAAAGATAGTATTGCGTTGGTTAATTCTTGTATTTCACTATACTTTTCTGCAGATTGTTCAACATTTAGGAATCTCACTGGGCGTTTGTTGGCTCAGGAGAAAGAACCTGGTGGACTCATATATATATATACCATCCTCAGGAATTGTTGAGTTTCAGGTCATCAATAGCATCAATAAACTGTTGTTGTGCTAAGATGTCCTGGATATCTAGCAGACAGTTTTTGGAAGCTAATCTATCTAGGTATTCAATATCACTGACTGTTTCTTGTAGAGTCTCACCAATCTTCTATATTCGATGTTTGAACTATGTTACTTAGTATTGTTTCAAATAATATCACCAAATCTTAATTATAAAGGAGATATTAATCTGTGATAATCAAGTCATTTATCTCCTGGGATAGACTGTAAAACCTCTGTAGCAGCGTTTCTTAGAGAAACTGTTTAGTTGCAGTCTTCAGGGGCAAATTGTGGTTGATTGGTTGGCCTCAGGAGAACTCACCCACATTTCAGCACTGCATGTTGGAGATAATGGTTTGGCAGCTGATGGTACTGTGAACATACTGCCTTGTTGTATTAGACTATATACTAGTGATAATGTAACTTTAGTCGGATCTTATACAGTAAAGCAACTGCTATTCTAAATGGTCAAATATCACTTTTCAAACATTCATTGGAGATCGTGCTAAAGTTCATGGTAGGATAGAACTCAACATCAGAATTGGTAGCTGGTTTTTACGCCGTCCTGTTTACATTGCTGGGTAATTCTCCCGAATCGTTACTCAGACACGCTTTAAACGCTTTTCAACAAGCTTAAAACTTTTTTGCAGCCATTTTATTTCATTTATGTTCGGTTGAAACGCGTTTAGGCGCCATTTTGTGTATTTATGTTGTGAGTTGATTTGCATTGATTTCCGTTTTGGATATGGCTGGTAGTAGCAGTACGAGTAACGATTGGGAGAATTACCAAAAGAAGATCGTATCACAAAGAACGTATTCACTAATTCCTAGAAATTGCGTCAAATTTGTCTCCTCGAGCCTAAATATGTATTTTCTATGTGTGGTCTTCTCTGAGTATTAAAAGTTGTGTCATTCAACTGTGTACGTTTTTTAACAGAAAAATCGAGTGTCACCTAAGTTTTCAGGGCTGATAGTGTTGGAGATTTCCCAGTAAACCGTCGTCCGCATTAAAAAAACAAAAACAAAACGAAGAATTTATTATTTTCTGAGTTTTTTTAATAATGCAGCAGGTGGAATGTTGTAGAAATCAATGGCGTCCATGAAAACCTATAACATGGCGGCGATGAAAATTAATAAAATAGCCGTCATCTCCAAGTATATCTGAAGCGTTTTTCTTTTATATTCCTATCGATTTTGTATTTATTAGATACAGTCTGCGGGAATATATTAAAAAAACCTCAGAATTATGTACTTATTTCCTTATAGTAATTTTTTTTATAATAATGATGACGAATAGCTGTTCTACGAAATAACTGCCATTACAGTGAAAATGCATAAACGATTAAATGATAAATCGCAGGAAATTCAGCGTTTTCATCGAGCATTGTCAACACTTAGAATAATATGTAATTTAGCCACTTTAGTCGTTTTATCGAGCGTTTCGGGCATTTCAAGGGAGACATAGATTCAGTATTGTATCCAGTGATAGTCTAATGATCTATAATACAGAAGAAATTCCTCTGCATAGACGATATCTGACTCTTTATCAACTGTGACCACAGTATTAGTAATCAAAGACACTGAGATTTCAGCACAAAGTGAAGTCATAGTCCTTGTATATCAGGTGCAGAATTCTGGGGCTTTCCAGTAAGAAGTCAGCACTATCTCTGAAAAAGAGGTTTTGGCTCATGGCATCCTGGTAACAAGACTCTAGTCAAAGTAGATCAAGAGCGGATTCCTGTTTAGAGTGATGAACTGTAAGAAAACCAGTAGATTATTGAAAAGAGGTTAAGAACTAGCAATATGTGACCTCTTACATTGTTAACTCGTGCAGATAAATAGAAGTTATTGATTCAGACCAACATCAGACAGACATGTGCTCTCATCGTACTGAAATGTGGAGAGAAACAAGAAATTAGGAACCGAAGAGAAAGCTGCTAAAGCCAAGGACCTGCATGGTCCTCAGCTTGGTTTCTCTGCCTGACAGAGTTATGCATATTACAGAGTTAGCATGGTTGCAGCGTTTTGGATATTTTTTCAGCTACATCAGATGATTATGGTCTAACTAACCTGACAGAATATAAGAACAATAGTGGTGATTTTCCTCCCATCAATCTGCTAGCAAGATGGCTTTATTTAGCAAAACAGGAGGTGACAGAATGAAAAATAAGGGACAGGGAAGCCAAAGATATTATAGAACCATCATTTAGTCCATGGACATCACCAGCAATTCTTGTTAAGAAGGATGGATCCACTGCATTTTGTGAAGAATACCGCAGGTTATATGATATAACAAAGAAGGACAGCTTTCCCTTACCTAGAATTGATGATACACTTGACATTCTATCTGGATCAGAATGGTTTATACTTGAATAGCGGATATTGACATCTTGAAGACTATGAGAAGACAGCTTTCACTACAGGAAATGGACTTTGTCAGATTAAGGTCATACCATTTGGGCTTTGCAATGCACTTTTAACAATAGAACAACTGATGGATGTTTATCTTGGGAGATCTGCCACGTGAACTTTGCGACATCATCGTACTTGGAAAGATGTTTGAGCGACATTTGAAGAATCTTCGTCAAGTGTTTGAGAAATTCAGGGCAGCCAAAATAAAATGGGACTGACAAAGTTTAAATTTTTCTAACAAGAAATCCATTTTCTTGATCATGCCATGACTCTATCAGGGATCAAGACTGATCCTAGTAAAATAGAAGCTATGAGAGACTGGCCTCTGCCCTAGGATATTCATCAATTTCCAATCTCCATTGGATTTTGCACATACTGTAGGAGATTTGCCAAGGATTTCTCTAACATCGTAAAGCCAATGCATGGTCCAACAGAGGAGGGACAGCGATTCATGTGGACCACTGAATGAGAAGTAGCCTTTCAATAACTGAGGCATGCTCTTTCGATGGCACCAGTGTTGACATATCCACAAGCTGCTAAACAGTTCACATTATATATTGATGCTAATAACACAGCGTTGGTGCTCTACTTTAAAAACAAGACGGATAAGAAAGAATCATTGCATATTTCAGTAAAATCTTATCCAAACCAGAACAAAATTATTGTGTTACACGAAAAGAACTGTTAGAAATAGTGAAAACCATGAACAATTTTATCATTACCTTAATAGCCAAAACGATCTTATTCTTATTGAACTGCTGATCTCAAGTTGTTACTGAATCTCAAAAATCCTGAAGGACAGATTGCCAGGTGGATATAGTGGTTGCAAGGGTATTGTTGTTTCCTTTGAACATCGTAATGGCAAGCTAAACAAGAAGCAGATGCACTTTCTAGACTCCCATGCATTGAAAACTGCTACCATTGTTGTAAATGCAGAGTTGATATGAGGCACTCACGAAATAATGTCTATTAGAGTGTTAACCTCAACAGAAGAAACAGTGATACACATGACATCTGGAGTAGATTAGAAATTAGAAAGGCCCAACTGTATGATGAAGATATCAGACCAATATTTTATTTGATTGAAACATCTCCTACAAGACTATTGGGAACATATCTTCAGATATAACCCAACTACCAAAAGCTATTGGGCAGAGTGCGATTCCCTTGAAATGAAAGATGGTGTAGTGTACAAAAGATGGGAGAATCCCACTGGATGACTGATCCGTTGGCATAACATCCTTCCTTGCTTTCCAGTGGAATTAGTGATGAGAGATGTTCATGTCACTGGAGGACACTTCGGTCGTTGTAAGACATTAACGAAAGCCAGGGAACTATTCTGTTGGCTGAAAACTACGGCATACGTTAAAAGATGGTGTGAGGACTGTGTAGCAAAAAAACGCTCTAAGACTAGGAGTCGGGGCAAGGATTAAACATTATATTTTATTTATATTTTATAGGCCTTCAGCCAATAAATGATAACATTGGTGCCCTTTTTGAGAGAATAGCAATGTTACGGGCCGTTCTCTAGGACTGATAATGGAAATCACTATTTATTGGTGACAATGGATTATTTCATGAAGTGGCCTGTAAGGTATATAACCTATACGTAACAAAACTTATTATGGAATTTAAACTAATCTGGTAAAATTTAGATTATTTTTATTGTGCATTAAATGGACAAGAAATAATACAAGATAAGAACAGGGTAGGAAATTTAATGCAAAAGTATGCCTTCCCGAGATATTCAGCTTTAACAATTTCTACAAAGTGGCTTTTCTGCTAGGAAATTAAGAAGTCTGTCTCTGTACATCACATGTTTTTATTGGAGCAAATTAACACTAAGAACTTTATAACACAGAATAGAACAGAGCTAATCCATTAATGGAAATTTAAATGATCATTTACGAAAAGCGAAAGTTCGTTCTGTAAAAATAGTATCATTTAAAATATACTTTGTCTACATAGGATGCAAAATTACAGATATGTAGTCTGACAATGGAAAAATATATACAGCAATGGATTGATTGATAATATTTCTTCTTGAAGTAAATTACATTTTGCAAATATTTAATATTAGCAGATTTACCCGTCGTTGCTCGGGTCTGAAACTTTCTAAAATGTAGAGTAGATGGCACTCCCCACGTCACAAGCTTTCATTTGGCATAAATATTATTACATTCGATCTCCTCCCTCTCCGGGGAGCGGTAGCGCGCCAGACACGCAATCTGTAGTTCCCAGGTTGGAGCCCAGCTGGGTCAATGTTGAAATTTATATCCGCAAAGCTCCACACCCTGAGGACACCGATGGGCTTGGATAAGCCTCAGGCCATCGGATGGGATGTTAAGTCGTGGCTCCGTGTGCGGCAGAGTCCTGCGCATGTTAAAGAACACACTGCATTGCCGACGGGAGAACCATCTGTCTCCCAACAGCTGTTCCAATGGGTCCTCTCCCCCAACCTTCTCTGAGCCTTCGGGTTCTTGTGAAATGGCCATTTAGCTCATTGTGTGAAAAAAAAAAAAATGGCCGCTCAGAAGTAATATAACCCAACCCAACAACTCCCCTCTGGTCAAAATTTCCCCCTCTCTTTTAAGGGAGAAAAGAAATGGATATAGTAGTTCGAGGTACCCATTATCCTCCCCACGTCAGATGTTTCTAAACCAAAAACCGACGTTTTCTCGCTCAGATAATCGAACTTTTCAAATCACTTCGTACCTCGGATACAATTTTCCAGGCATATGTAACTTTATAGCAGAAGAAAATTAACTATGGGTGAGGTGCATAAAAATTATTATTATTAAACAAAATTATTTATTACTTAACATAATATTAGCCATCCCGTGGTCGAGTGATTAGCACGCTTGGCTACTGATCTAAGGGACCTGGGGTAAGACATGGATGTGTGTGTTTCTGCTGAGGTCCTGCCATCTCACAAACCTTCTACTATGGCATGTAAACAGTCAAACCTCTGTGGCAAGCAGCTGCTTGAAAGGGTATTTATTTTTATTTTTTATTAACATAATATTTAAAACATTTATTAATTTTTTTGGGTATACTTTTATTAGCTTTTGCATATTTTTCAAATTAAGTTAATTTTGATTTTGGATCTTGTCGCAAAATAAATTCTTAAATTGGATCTTGTCGCAAAAGGGCTACTTTGATAACAACAACAAGCGCCAATGTTGTCAGTCAAGAACAAAAAGCCCATCTCCAGTGGGAGCAGGAACATCTACACTGGACCATTGAGGACTAGAAAAAGATTGTCTGGACGGATGAATCAAGGTTTCGTTTGGTACAAGCGACACGAAGCCATGGAGCCATCTTGTGTGGTGTCAACAGAACAGGCCGGTGGTGGCGATGTGATTCTATGGGGAATGGGCGCCTGATACGCTTCGAAGGACAACTGAATGCCACGGCGTATTTGAACATTGTTGCTGACCAAGATCCATCTCTTCATGTCTACATGTCCTACTGAATAGTTCCAACAACATGCTGACAAGTTTTCCGTGCTTCATTGAATTGTAGTCCCCAGATCTAAACCCTATCGAGCATCTTTGGGATGAAGTGATAAGGGCTGTTCGCAGAAAGACTATGCTACTGTCCAATATGCAGCAACTGTACGACACAATTATTTCCGCATGGCACAACATTCCTGCACAACTCGTTCAGAATCTTGTAAGTTCCATTCCCCGACGACCAAATAAACTGGCATCTCAGTATAAAACCAGCCGCAATCCACGCTGTTATGCCCCCTTGTTTAGTCACTTGCCCAATCCCTCCTTATTTGTTTAGAGACCAGGCCTGGTTGTATACTACCCGCTTGTTTAGTAGCCAGTAGGCTAACCCGTAAACCAGGTTGGGTTGTTTTAGCTCTGAGCGGCACTTTTTTGCACACCATGGGTTAAATGGCCAGGTCACATGGACCCCGAAGGCTCAGAGAAGGTTGGGGGAGGGGACCCACTAGAATAGCTGTTGGGAGACAGATGGTAGCCTCCCGTCAAGGCCATCCAGCGTGTTCTTTAACGTGCACAGGGTATGGCTCTCCCGTACACGGGGCCACGGCTTAACGTCCCATCCGACGGATGGCGGCCTTTCCAAGCCCATCGGTGTCCCCTACTGACCGTGGGCAGGGCGGGGAATTTTGCGGAGATAAATCTCAACGCTGACCCAGCTGGGACTCGAACCTGGGAACTACAGATTACGAGCCTGGCGCGCTACCGACTGAGCCACCCCCGCCCATAGTAAACCAGGTATTGGCTATGTTAGAACAATTGAAGAGTTATAAAAAGCCACTAAGAATTCAGAAACACAGATATAATTCATCATAAGAAAACAGATTTTCGATTTTAATTTCACCATTGCATGCTCTCGGATTTATATTTGACCAGATATATATTTTTTGTACTTTGACTTATATTGTTTGATTTATATTTTACTTTGATTTTTATTTTAGTAGATCTAAAAAGTTTACAAAGTGGGGAGAGGGTAACAAAAACGAAAATTAAATTTTCAAAAATGAAATTGTTTGTACCCAGTCCCGAACTAACACTAATTCGAATAACACGATTTTTAAAGTAAGGCTGGTTTTCGACTAACTCGGTTTCTCCGCTACTTCTCTACAATCGTTTAGATGGTCCAATTTCGATCTTCTTCAGCCCAGCTAAGGCATTGAGCCTGGTGTTGTGCTGTTAGAAGTGGGACTCTTGTAGGTCGGTGGCTCCCGAAGCTGAGACGATGAAGTTAGCTTTGTATGGTCCGTGCACTGACTTACCGGCTGGAACCCACGTTCAGGTGGGAGGTGATTTCAGATGTCTGACTCCTCCCCCCCCAATTCAGTCTGTACGATTCAGGTCAGAGGGCAAAGCTCATGATCATTCAAGGCTGGTTGTCCTTTGCAGTTTGTCCTGGTCCTCGTTTTTTTGCCGGAATTTTCATATTCCCCGAACACTCTTGAAACTGTCGTACGAGAAAATCCAAGTTCGTTGACAATTTCGGAGATCGAGTGTCCCACCCGTCGGGCACCTATGATTTGCCCTCTGTCAAATGCATCGAAATTCCGCGCCTTTCCCATTACCCTTCTCACAATGAATGCTTGGGGAAGCTACAGCTGACAGCTATTTATGACCAGAGTTTAAGCCACGCAGGTGCGGGAGTTGCGGTACTGAATTTGGATAATGTCTCCTATCCCTAATTCAATGGCACTTCAGTGTAGAAACTCTTACTCCATACCGGAGTAATGCACTTCACTTTAATTACCCTGTAAGATGACTTCAGTGGAGTGTCTGCCTATGCGTGATTTTCCACAAAATAGCTATGTCTTGAAGCGTACCGGTAAGAAATAAAATCTACTTTCACCACTGGTAGCAGGACAACGTCACCCCACACACAGCACGTGCAATAACGGACAGTCTCTAAAGTGTGGACGTTTTCCCATGGCTGCCATACTCTCTGGACTTGTCGCCCATTGAGCATGTGTGGGATCTTATGGGTCGCCGCCATTACCAGTACTCTCCAGTGGTGAACCTGGTACAATGGCATGTCCAATTGGATGCTGTTTGGAACAGGATATCTCAAGACGCTATTAACCATCTATTTCATCAATTAGACATATCAGATGTTCAGAAATGCCGAGACGTCTATAGGCTTATAAAACAGTCCGAGGTGAGCCTACTGTGAACTGATGAATCTGCAATGAACGCACGTACCTTGCGTTCTCACATTCCGTTTTTTGATCATTTGCACACATCCACTCTTATAGCTGCTGTCCTGTCAGTTTCGAGTGTATACATCACTTCCTTCGCGGCGTTGCGATTTCCACTCTGAGCAGCCTAAAAATTAAAATTCCCCTTTCCAATGTTCCTCTTGGAAACCCCTGAATCCCCTTCTCGTACTCCAAGTTAAGAAACCCTCCTCTAGGCGTACTAAATACGTCGTGAAACAGCTGCTTGCCACAGAGGTCTGATCTATGAGGTTCCAGTCAGTATAGATGCCATAGTAGAAGACCTGTGAGGAAGGCGGGATATCAGCAGAAAGACAACACAAACATTCATGCCTTACCCGAGGCTCGAATCCAGGTCCCTTTGACCAGTAGCCAAACACACATATAAGTAAATAAAAAAAAAAACAAGAAAACATTAACCAAATTATAGTCATAACAACAACAAAAAAATTGAAACACGTCAATCATTTTAGGAATCTGTAACACATCTCCCCATATTTAAAACATTTCTTAAGAGAAATTCGTATCGAACTAAAATGATTTCATCGAACATCGGTGAGTTTCTAAACAGTGATAATGCAGTGAGCTCGTGAGTTTTTAAATAGCCGGGGCCCAATATATATATGTTCATAGAAACCAACTAGGCAGGGGCCGTGATGGCTCAGATGAAAGTGCGCAATCTAATGTTTTCAGGTTTGAATCTCAACTATGATTTTCTCCATTAACTCGACTCTGCTCCTCGGTGAGCAAAGGAGCATCGATTGGCTTAGAAAGGAACATAAATATATATGCAATAAAAGAATATATAAAAATAAAAAATATATAAACCTCAATTGGCCCTCCCGTTTACGCATTTGGTGATCCCACCAAATTACTTTGTCGAAATCATTTTTATCGTTCTGAAAAAAAAACCTGTTTTAAATATAACTCAGAAATTTTAAGAAATCAAATACAAACTGCTGCTTGGGATTTGAGTTGGTGTAAGCGCGTGGATATGATTTATACAGCATTGCATTGTTACACATTTGATTAATTAGATTTCAAAAAATTTAGAAACAAAAGACAAGTAAAGTAATAATAAAGTAAGTAATATTACTAATGGAAGTTTTTAAATTTACATTGGTCAACTTTGCTCATTTCTATAGTTTATTCCAGAAAATCGTAAATAAGTCCTAGATATATAAATTATTTAGTCTCGATGGTTTTAGGCGTGTAACGGAGCTGTCTTGTGACATCATCATATTAAAATAATGCAGTCAGCGACAACAAGTCCAAACGATGGAAATTCGTCAACGAGACACTTCCTTTCTGCAGTTAACAAAACCACCACGACTAACCCAATCGATAAGTCTTATTAACAATTTTCTGCAATAAACTGTTTTAACGAATAAATGTTGTTGTCATTACAGACAACCAACAGAAATTTACACAGTACCATACGCAATACTATAACATAATTTATGCTCCACCTTTTTTAAATCTGTTCATGTTCCAAATGTTTTCGCATGCACTTGTCTTTTGTTTTATGGGAATTTGCATGGAATTTGTCAAAGCAGATGTTTTGCTCAACTTCCTAATCAAAGGGAAAACTAATTTCGCCCCAAAGCAATTAAGAAAAAGAAAAAATAAATATATTCGGGTATATCATCGATTCCTATTAGGATCGATGATAACGCGTCCTGCATCAAATGAAATATAGTATGAGGTGAGGAGTAACGGGTCATAAAATGTTTTCACTTTTCTCCTGTCTACCCCAACTAAAAATCGGATATCTGTTCTACGTCTTCCACATGCAGCTGCTGATTGTGAATAGTTAGGTGTCAAATGAAAGCTTATGTTGTGGGTTTGCCATGGGATATAAACATCGTTAACCTCTGTCATCTCCTTTTTCTCAGCTGGAATTCTGTGGTTAATTCTTGAGTGGCGTGACCAATGTTAAATATTCCAGTTTCCATAACTCTTTAAATATTAAACGAATATTTTTGAAAAGAGAGACAGATAGATTCAATTAAGATCTTTAATTTATCCTCAGCAACATTTTGCTATGCAAAATGTATTTTAGAAGTTACAGAGTTTCGAAATTAGTTTCCCTTTGACATAACATGTAAATTCCCTAATAAATTTGTATGGCTCTGTATATGAAGCTGAGAAAGATGTCAGTTTCTTAGCTATACCCAAGGGTATAGTTTAGAATATGATTTCAATTTGTGACATCTGAGAGAGATTTTTGTTCTTTCAGCTAATGAGAGTTTTATAAATGTTTTCCTTAATTTAACTGTTATATATATATGGAATTTCTGTATTGTGTTTATATTATTAAATATTGAATGGTATTTTTATATATTTATTCTTTCTTTTTCTTAATTGCTTTGGGGCTGAAGCGTGTAACTAACCTTAGTGATCACGTGTGTAATTAACAACAGTGATCTAAGACAACATAACACCAGAGGAGTGTAACGTTAAATAAATGATTAACGTGGAAAAATACTTTCCGCAATAAAACTCACGCTAATGGATTTAACCTAAGTTTACATGTCAGTGAATTACCAAAATATATGAAGGAATTTTACCGACTAGTATCGCTTAAATTAAAAAAATTCAGTCTAATTAAAATTTTTTTATAAATAAGACATTTCTGAGAAGTAATGAAACGCATCCGTACATTCCGAAATGGACGTTGGATTCACCTAATAGCACATATACTATACAGGGTGATTCAGAATTCATCATCAATATTTGGTGGGGAGGTAGGTAATAAGAAACGAAGGAGATTTCACATAGGAAAGCATGGGCGCATATGCCATGTAGTAGGGCAAAATGACCCCAGTTCAATGATGGAAAGAACACATAAGAAGGAAGTGGTAAGGAAAAAACATTTATTATCTTACATGTAACATTTCTTTGCATTGGTTGTACAGACTTACAAGAGGTGCACGAACTGCCGACCATGTGCTAGAATGCATGACTCACAACGGCGTTGCATGGACAGCCGGACCCTGTGGAAGATGCCTGGCATTTCCCGGATGTTTGAGGCAGCAACTGATATGCGTGCTACAAGATCCATAGCACTATCAACAGGGGTCTCGTACACCATGTTTTTCATAGCACCCCATACAAAGAAATCGATTGGAGATAAATCCGGTGAACGTGGTGGCCAAGAAACTGGTCCACCGCGGCCAATCCATTGACCACCAAACTGTCTGTGTAGGTAAGCACGCACAGCATTTGCGAAATGTGCAGGAGCGCCGTCATGCTGGAACCACATTCGCCGGAGACTACCATCAGGAACCTCGTTCAGAAGATCTGGTAACACAGTCTGAAGAAATGTTAGGTACTTGGCACCGTCCAAACGGGATGGTAGTAAATACGGGCCCAACAAACAGTCACCGACAATCCCAGTCCACACATTGACAGCAAAACGTTGTTGCGCAGCTCCAGGTCTTGTACCGTGTGGGTTCTGATGAGCCCACACATGCCAATTGTGTGTGTTGAAGACACCCTCTCGAGTGAACAACGCCTCATCGGTGAAAAGAACATACGTTGGGAAATTGGGATCAACGGCTGTTCTCTGCATGAACCACTGACAAAAAATAACACGCTTGGGATGGTCGTCTGCTGCCAATAATTGCACTCTTTGCAGATGAAACGGATGTAACCCTTCATCATGTAATATCCGCCACGCTGTTGCTTGCGAAATTCCAAACTGCCTAGCCATACCTCGTGTGCTAGCACCAGGTTGTTCCTCGATTTCCTGTAGGACAGCTTCCTCTACTGCTACTGTCCGTGCCGATCTGCGCCTCCCTCGATTAACATTACTAGCAGCAAACGATCCTGTTTCACGCAGTTGGCGATGACTACGTGAAAACATTTGATGCTGTGGCACACGGCGGTTTGGGAAGCGCGCTGCATACAATTGCCTGGCTCGAGACATCTTTCTCCTGCCGCACCGTAAGTTACATTCATATCTGCACATTCATTCCATGTATACCGGTTCATGTTACTTCTGCAAATTCACCTTGTCGAATGACAACTGACTGCACGCGTCAAACAGCTGTGCTTCTGTATGAGAGGTGTGTACACACAGCGCCCTCTACACCACCATGCGTTCGTCTGCCCCCATACTTTCCTATGTGAAATCTCTTTCTTTTCTTATTCCCTTCCTCCCCACTAAATATTGATGATGAATTCTGAATCACCCTGTATATACCCAACAGGCCGGTTCGTCTATTAGGCCAACAAAAATAATAACAAAAAAAAAACGAATTTCGGTTTAGTATTCAAAATTTGTCATATCTAAATCAACATAACATCCTTTTTATGTTCGTTTTGCACTCATTATTTGCCGTGTGATGTAGACAATCACAGCATTTACTTTAAGAATCACCGCTGCTTTCATATTGCCAATGCGTTTTTTAACATTACGTCCACCAGCTGGAATCTTAGCGATGACACAAATGTGCCTGCGCTGAATTACAATATCGATGAACTGCATCAGGCAGTCCCCCATTTTGTAGTACCCGAGACATTTGATTGGTTGATTCTGCCAATCCGAACAACAGACGAAGATCTTGTTACTTAGTGAATATCTTCATTTGACTGTGACAGGCTCAACAGGCTTAAATAAGGCTCTGTTCTCATCTATAAAGATGGAGCATTTTTTCCTGACTCAGGTACTGCAACAGCAGCATTCTATGTTCCTAAATATGAATTAACTAAACAATTTAAACTACAAAAAGGAAACAAAATTATTCATGCTGAACTTTTTGCAATTTTGTCAGATATCACTTGGGTATTAAACATTAAAAACAAAAAATATTAATAAAAAAAATACAAATTTTGCAACAAAATTCAAACTTTTCTAATTATAATGAATAAATTGTAGATTTTCTTTTCTTCATTACAAAAAATTATATTGAAAACAGAAATATTATTAAATTGCAATGGTTACCTAGCTACTGTAACATCAGAGGAAATGGCAAAGTTGATCACTTAGCCAAGGAAGCAAAAAAACCTTAATATTATCACAAAACCATACTCTTTTTATTATCAGTGTAAACAAGAAATGAAACAAGAATTAATCAAATTAAATAATTTTTTCAAAATTAATGGTATTTTCAAAATTTATTTAAAATTCATTTGGATTTTTCATAGATAATAAACTAACGAATATTAAAAATCTAAAATTCAAAAAGACATCATTTAATAGTTATTTACAGGATGAAAACTGTAAATATAGGGTGAATTATCACTTATTTAAAATTAATAAAGTTAATTCACCTAATTGTTGCGATTGGAGAGTTCCAGATACAATTACTCATTTAATATTAAATTGTAAAAAATGGGAAAAAGAAAGATTTTATTTTGAAGATTTACTAAAAATCAACATAAAAGAAATCAATATACAGAATATAGTGAATCATACAAATGAAAATATTAAAGAAACTTGCTGATCAATCTTAATTAGCATTTTATTAAAATTACCTATTTTTTAAAAACTTTTTTATTTTCATCAAATTGTTCTAAAATGTCTTTCAATATTGATTGTAAAAAAAAAAACTTTCTTACTGTGTCTTAATTTGGTACGAGATAGTGATCTAAGAGACCGAGGAGCTCGGTAGTATGCAATATTAAATAAATAAATAAATAAACTTTCCTGACAAGATGCTTTTGAACTGGGTTGCCAACTTTTTATTTCGCCAAAGAAGGATCAATGAAAATTTCTGTATGAAGAATTTAAGAGCAACATTAGTAACGAAAATAAAAAGTGTGTTGAATATATGGTCTACAAGATAATGCTAATATGATATTTCAACATAATTTGTCATCATAACTCCATAGCTGAATTGGCTAAGTGTCTTTATTTCTTTGATTTGTAATTTGAAGGTCCCCATTTTGTTTTTTAATTTTCTTTTATATTCATTTTATTACCGTATCACGTTTTTACAATTCGTTGTAAAAAAATAATACATATAATAAAATATATATGTAATAAATAAGCATTGTAAATTAAAATATGACCAAAATAGACAACTTTTCAATGATAATTTACCACGAGTAATTCAATTTAAAATAATAAATATATATTTGGAACGGAATCAAAAACATAGCAAACCTGTATATCAGACATAATTTTCACCAATAGTTTTCTAAAATACCACTAAAGCGGAGAGAAAAAATACAAATAACAATAAAACTGTTAATAACGAAGACATATGATAATAAATTTTTTAATAAATATGTAAATATTACAGTGGAGAAGCATAATACTGAATTCAAGTAGAAAGGACAAAACCAACTTTATGAGTTTTTTTTTTTTGTTTACTTTTCCGCGAAAATTTTTGCCAAATAATGCGTTTTGAGAAAATCTGAAAAATTAAGAATATGTGCATTAGGAAACGTCTTTTCAGTCCTATTCGGTTCAACTCAATATCAGACATCTCCCGAATTTTTTGTCTTACATTGGGGCGCTGCCTGTAGTTGTCAAAGTACCCCACGAAATATTTTAGTCACGAGTCCCCGCTGATACCCAACCTTAGATGCCTAATTTGAATATTTGCCCTCATCTGTTACTTAACTCGGTATTCAGCCTTTATTTCATGAACGGCAAATTCACTTTAAAATTTATATTGGATTCGTAGAAATTTCGATTAGGCAGCTGTGTACATCACACTGAATTCTAATCGACAGCCAATATAATGGCGATTGGAACGCCATTTTCTTCCTTCACGCCACTACAGATTAGGTAGCTAGCTCAGAGAGACGACTCCCACATATGCCCATTGGAGCACAAAGTATGCTGCCGAGCATCGCCCAAAAACAGTGCTATTCCAAGAGTTTTCGTTACGCCCTTAATGGCGCTTCCCTTGCAGCTCTTCGATTTAGTGTACTCGCTACGGTGAGGTAATTTTCGTTCCTCGCACAAAAAGACTTTTTTTCCCAGATGCTAAATAAAAAATCTTTGTTTTCATCCAATAATTAAATGCAAAAGAATTTATTGTGCGTTTTTAGTAAGTTTTTTGTGCGTTCATGGTAAGTTTTTTTTTATGCTAAATAACTCTGGAGGCCGTCCCGTGGCCGAGTGGTTATCGCGTTTGACTACTGATATAAGGGACCTGGGTTCGAGCCCCAAGTAAGCTGAGGGGTTGCCATTTCTCAGACCTTCTGCTATGGAATATAAACTGACAAGCTCCTGTCAGACCTCTGTGGCAAGTAGCTGCTTGAGGGGATATTTATTTTTTTTTTTTAAATAATTCTGAACAATTTCACGTTTTATTAATCTCATATATTTGAGGGAGTTTGCCTTTCACTTAGCTTAATATACTGTAGAACTCATAAACATATAATGTTCTAATATAAAGGTTTCTAACAAAAATAACATTTGTAGGAAGATTAGGGTTGTTGTTTTACCTCTGAGCGGCACTTTTTTGCACACCATGGGCTAAATGGCCAGGTCACATGGACCCCGAAGGCTCAGAGAAGGTTGGGGGAGGGGACCCACTGGAACAGCTGTTGGGAGACAGATGGTAGCCTCCCGTCAAGGCCATCCAGCGTGTTCTTTAACGTGCACAGGGTATGTCTCTCCCGCACACGGAGCCACGGTTTAACGTCCCATCCGACGGACGGCGGTCTTTCCAAGCCCATCGGTGTCCCCTACTGACCGTGGGCAGGGCGGGGAATTTTGCGGAGATAAATCTCAACGCTGACCCAGCTGGGACTCGAACCTGGGAACTGCAGATTACGAGCCTGACGCGCTACCGACTGAGCCACCCCCGCCCCATTAGTAGGAAGATAATGAGACTTCTAAGCCAGAGGCGGATCAATATTAATCCTATGAGATCAGCCTTCCATGTCTTTAGAGTGGAGGCGGATCATTGTCACACCTGTAAGTCAGAACTCTCACTGTTTTAAGACTGAAGTCAGACAATGCAGAATAAAATACCTCCCCTC
The DNA here is from genome assembly GCA_038380435.1 of Ryuthela nishihirai. Classification (NCBI taxonomy): domain Eukaryota; kingdom Metazoa; phylum Arthropoda; class Arachnida; order Araneae; family Heptathelidae; genus Ryuthela; species Ryuthela nishihirai. The sequence goes on from JAWZYU010000001.1 coordinate 93,544,068, forward strand.
AGTGATGTATTAATCTGAAATTATATTATTCAGTTAAATTGGAGGTAATAATTGATATACGGCAAATGGTATTGAATGAAGTAAACAACCCGCTTGTAATTTCCAGACACAGCTGTCTTGGATGACATCACCCACCACGCTGTCGACCGCCCTCTGTTTCCGCATCAGACATGATGTGTTACAACATGTTTTGGAAAAGCTCACCCCCCTCACACTTATGACCGCTGTTTTCGGAACCATCTCGAAATTAAGTCCAGAGACGTGGGATGACGTCACCTATTAGAAGTTTTACCTTTTAAATTATTATAGCACTTTTTCTTCTCATTTCCTGCAGCACAGCCAATTTTTTTTATTTCAGTTTCTGCGGGATAGTCTTTCTTCTATATAAATACGACTTCCATCAGTCAGAATCCTGAATTCTGTACGATCATACAAGTACAAGAGGTTTAAAACGGCAGCGTTCTCTGAAGAGACCTACACGTTATAGGTTTCTTATACAATTTTAATGATATTTTTATCTTTTCTTCTGTTGGCCCTTAGGGGCCCCCCTAAGGGTGGTTTACTTGTATATATTTAGTTCTTACTCATGCTAAATAGGCATATCTTTATGATGGAGATGGTTAGGGGTAAAATTGTTACCCAGTACATCGAATATGATTATACGATTTACGATCTACGACAGAATCCTCATTCTGTTGTCAAACGTTGATAGTGATAGTTCTCTGCTGCTGCGTCTGTGTGATTTTTCAACTGCTAGAAGTCAATAGTGATAGTTCTCGACGTCCTCGTATAGTATAAATCAACTCCACTTATTTCACAAGTTACTGTTTTACAATGCATCCATGTGATATATGTCAGAAGACTTTCACACTCCAAAAGTCACAATAGAAACTCACACCGTTATGTTTGGTGAGAGGACTGAGGAGTCTACTCATATTCTTAATAGAACAATAGTGATGCTTTTCATCATTTGATAACAGTAGGATATTTGCATGCTCTTTAAATCTGAATGGCGTGATGTAGAGCGGGAACACATCTTTCTCGTATCCAAAAACATTGACAAAGATGTTATTCATTTTTTCTAATTTTGATATTTGATTTATTATTATAGGGAAAATTAGGCCAGATGTGTTTAATTTTTCTTCTAAATGCATGTAGTTGCTATGGCGCTGTGGATGATCTGTACCAGGATGCGAACAGGCTGAAACAGACCAGACAAAACATTTTTGGTCAAAATTACATACATCAACAATAGCATGTTATAATAGTAATTCTCTAGGAGTAGGGACATAACTAGACCCTGCAAGAGGGATATATTTTCCAATGTTCATTTCACCATCCATCCATTAAGGGCTCCTTCAAATTCTTCAAGTGAAATCTTGATCTTCTTGCACGCTGAATCCAGTTCTCTGTTTAGGGACGATTTATGAAGACTTGTGACACAGTTACTTCGGAAAAACGGGGTGCAGTATTCGAAAGTAGAAGGGCAAACTTTTCGCCTGAAACTAATTTGCACGACATGGTACCATTTAATGCTACCTTTCAAGACAATTCTTGTTCCAGAAGAGTTAGGAGTGACTTCCGTGAGGACTCGAGGAAAATGGTGAGATCAGCAGATGTTTCTTCAGTCGTCATCAGCTTACGTGTTGGCAAGGTCCTTTTCATTTCTTATGTAAACTGGCAGGGGTCTTCAGGATCCGGTTTTTGCTTTATCTGGGGAATCTTCTCATCTTCTTTGATGCCTCAAAAGATTGTCTTTTCTTCCAAACTCTATAGCACATTCTTCACCTTTGTAGGTTTTTCTGGAGGTGTGGGATAACTCATGACGTTGTTTGTCATCTTTTCTTGAGAATGTAGATTCGCACTGAGAGCACTTAAACAGGTTCTTTCCAGTATGACACTTAAACAGGTTCTTTCCATTATGATATCTCTTATGACGAATGAGATTCTTTTTGAGTGTGAAAGTCTTCTGACATATATTACATGGATGCATTGTAAAACAGTAACTTGTGAAATAAGGGAGTTGATTTATACTATACGAGGACGTCGAGAACTATCGCTATTGACTTCTAGCAGTTGAAAAAATCACACAGACGCAGCAGCAGAGAACTATCACTATCAACGTCTGACAACAGAATGAGGATTCTGACTGATGGAAGTCGTATTTATACTAGAAGAAGGACTATACTGCAGAAACTGAAATAAAAAAAAGCTGTGCTGTAGAAAATGAATACAAAAAGTGCTATTGGGTAAAAATAATTTAAAAGGTAAAACTTTCAATAGGTGACGTCATCCGACGTCTCTGGGCTTGATTTCGAGATAGGTCCGAAAACAGCGGTCATGAGTGTGAGAGGGGTGAGCTTTTCCAAAACATGTTGTAACACATCATGTCTGATGCGGAAACAGAGGGCGGTCGACGGCGTGGTGGGTGATGTCATCCAAGACAGCTGTGTCTGGAAATTACAAGCGGGTTGTTTACTTCATCCAATACCATTTGCCGTATATCAATTATTACCTCCAATTTAACTGAATAATATAATCTAAGATTAATACACCACTGAAGGGAGGTATTTTATTCTGCATTGTCCGACTTCAGTCTTAAAACAGTGAGAGTTCTGACTTACAGGTATGACAATGATCCGCCTCCACTCTAAAGACATGAAAGGCGGATCTCATAGGATTAACATTGATCCGCCTCTGGCTTACGACTCTCATTATCTTTCTACTAGCATCTGAATGATGAAGCCAATTACCAGTTGGATGCCATAACAAAAGTCTACAAAGTTCGCATATGACGATTAAAAATTATTTTAATAATTGAAAGCAGACCATTACCTTTCATAATAGTTTGGAACTTGAACGTTAACGTCCAATACTGGGACAAAATTCTGCTTCACAATCACGAATACGTTCGCCAGCTTAAAAAAAAAAATTCTAACAGAAATTGCGTCTGAACGATAAAGCTAATTTTCAGTTGGGAGATATGAACAGAAGAAAAGTCAACAAATATTCGTGTATGACAATTAAAAATGTATGTAAATAATTGAAAGCAACTGAATATCTTTCATGATAGGGTGGACGCCCACACACCTTTTCAAAATAGGAGGGAAAATGAGAATTACGGCTGGCTGCTATAGATGGCGCTTGCAGGCAGCTATGCTCAGTCGTCTATCTGTGCGCGGAAAAGATAAATAAGCATCCAACAAGATGGTTTTCTTAGTAGCTGTTACCTGAAATGTAATACATAATATGCCGAATACTAAAATCTCATTGTTCACTTAATCTACACACAATATCGTATAATAATTTCAAAAAATGTGGGGTAGCGATTGCTCAGTCGGTAGCGCACCAGGCTCGTAATCTGCAGTTCCAAGGTTCGAGTCCTAGCTGGGCCAGCGTGAGATTTATCTCTGCAAAACTCTTCGCCCTGCCCACAGCCAGTATGGGACACCGATAGGATTGGAAAGACTACCGTCCGTCGGATGAGACGTTAACCCGTGGTTCCGTGTGTGGCAGGGCCATACCCTGTGCAAGTCAAAGAACACGCGAAATGGCCTTAACGGAAGGCTCCAATCTGTCTCCTAACAGCTGTCCAGTGAGTTCCCTCACCTTCTCTGAGCCTTTTGGGTCCTTGTGACCTGAACATTTAGGCTAGTGTGTGCAAAAAAAGTGCCGCTCAGGGGCAAAACAACCTAACCGAAAAACGATAGCATATAAACTAATGGTCAATGGCAACGATAGAAATATCAGCTATGATCAATGATAGTAGTATCAACCAATGACAGATGACAATCATAGCAGTATCAGTCAATGATCCATGACAATGAGAGCAATATTGTATAAGCTAATGATCGATGACAACGATATCAATATCAGCCAACGATCATTGACAACAATAGCAATATCAACCAGTGATCGATGAATTAACAACAATAGCAATATCAACCAGTGATCGATGAATTAACAACAATAGCAATATCAACCAGTGATCGATGAATTGACAACAATAGCAATATCAACCAGTGATCGATGAATTAACAACAATAGCAATATCAACCAGTGATCGATGAATTAACAACAATAGCAATATCAACCAGTGATCGATGAATTAACAACAATAGCAATATCAACCAGTGATCGATGAATTAACAACAATAGCAATATCAACCAGTGATCGATGAATTAACAACAATAGCAATATCAACCAGTGATCGATGAATTAACAACAATAGCAATATCAACCAGTGATCGATAGCAATACCAACCAGCGATCGATAATCATAGTCTCACCTAATATAGCAGTTGTCACTCATGCTATTATGCCACTGGGGCTTATTCCTTAGGTATGTACGCATATATAATATTTCGGTTGCTCTCCTCGAAAGCATTTTCCAGTTAAATAATATTCGCCTTCGATTTGCTTCACATTGTAAAAAATTTTCCAATTGCTCCAGATTCCGAATTTGTTCCACATTATAAAATAAAATAAACAGTTCTCAGAATTTATCAGTTTACATATTTTATTTCGCAACAGCAATTAAGAATAGTGATGACAGCCACTTAGCTCTTTCTCATGCCTGTGGGATGGAAGAAACTGAATAATATTGCACATAAAACATTTCATTTCAATTAATCATAACTTGCTCATTTCAGATTTTTGTTTAACATGTTTCGCATGATGAAGACTCCTATTCCACGCAGCCGAGAGTTTGAGAATTGATTCGACTGGAAAGCAAAAGAGCCACAGAAACCATCTTTCTCCTACTGATATTGACAGCAGTAGTAGTTTTCCGAATGTATTTACGCAGCGCGTCATAAAATTTCGGTTTCCTAATTTCCTTGAAATTCACGTTGCGGAGAAACGAAGATTAATGATGAGGAAGATTTCCCTTCTTTGTAGAGGATAATGCACTCGGCGTCCTCCTCTTCACGAGTTCTGATCCTTAACTAACTGCATAAAAATAGCTTTACACTCTTTTTTTTTTAACGGGGAGGAGGAAAAAAGAAAAACCGGAGGAAACACATTTTCGTGTCTCGTTCAGAACATTCTCGAAACGAACTCGGTAATGAAATGATGCTGTTATTCATTTCTCCGGCTGCATTAGTCCTTGAGACATGCGCACTGGCTTCTCTAAGTTTGTCAGCCTTCCCATCATTCGCGGCCATAGTCCTGCTCATAGAACTGCGTGCATTATGGCCACTTCTGTTTCAGCCTCATGCACGAAAAACTTAGGAAGATGCGAAAAACAAACTTATCACTTTAACTCTTATTTTTAATTTACGTAGAGAGTTTTATGTTTTGTTGTTGTTTTCTCTCTCGCACAATTTCGCGAGATAAAACTTCAGGAGTAGGTTTGTTTATAGCGTGGTAGAAATCTATCGCTTTGGATCTAAAATCAATACCAGAAAAAATTCTTCCATTAGAGTCCACATTAGCACCTTTCTGAGATGGAAACTGAAAATCTGTGTTTGAAGTGATGAGAATCCGCAGTTGTCGTATTTAGTTTAATACAAAAATTAACTTTTTTCATTTCTGAAGTAGAGAGAAACGAATATAGAAAACGTACAGTCAAAATATTCCTTTAAATATAGGTAGGTATTCTAGCGTTTCGATTTTCCTTCAGCCTTTAGTACAAAACATAGAAATGTAATCTAATCTAAGCATAAGGTTGCGCAGAAAATGTTTTTGGAATGATTCACAATCCAAAAACACCTGTAGGGATGTTATTATACATACAGCATATTACACATACAAAAAAATTTCTTAAGTTTCGGATTTTAGAGTTTATGATTTCCATAAACAGGCTTTTAAGGGACCACTGACATTTAGCTACACCATTAATTCTAATTTATGTGCAAGATTTTATATAGTATAGTGTGTGAATATATCTACTTCAATCTACCTGGATAAGTTTGTAACATTAATATGTATTTCTATATTTGCTTTATTTACTGAAGCAGAACACCGACTGTTAAAGCAGGGTCTGGTGCAAAGAAGAAATGAATTCATCGCACCCTTTGAAGCAATTTCTGTTTGCTGAGGAACTGGAACTTCCCGAGTGTGATACAATGCCAAATATAGTAGCAGTGAAACGAGATTTTTCATACACTCCTACTCGTAGATTTCACTACGAGTCTGCCATGTAGCGCCTCTATTTTACTCTATTTTATATTACAGCCTCTATTTTAGGCGGCATTCTTGAAATCTAGCATCATTCATTCTAAACTGGACCACTTTGTAAGCAGGTGTGAGTGTCCTGCTATCATCTGGTCCACGAGCAAAGTTTAAAATTGGGTGCTGTATGGGACTGTAGGGTAGGAACCAACACTGTGAAGTGCTAGAAGCCCTACAGGTGGCGAAAGGCAAATGGCCACAGGCCGCCTTGCAAAAAAGTCTGAAAAGTATCCAAAGAGTCAAACAGTGTCAGGTGTGATAATTAGGTTGGGAAGTGATAGAAGTAAGTCCATGGGTGTCAATTTAGGTTGTTCCACGTATAGGAAGCAAGTGAGGCCAAAGGCCATTCTTGAAATGGTGCCTGGCGATGAGAACGTTGGCCAGTGAGAGGTCACGTGGACATGCGCTTTGCCGACGGGACGCAAGCCCACCAATGGAAAAGCTTGGCATCGCAGAGTTTTGAAAAGCTCGCGCAGAACGTTTAGTCAGTCGAGAGTTGGGTTGTTTTACCTCTGAGCGGCACTTTTTTGCACACAATGGGCTAAATGGCCAGGTCACATGGACCCCGAAGGCTCAGAGAAGGTTGGGGGAGGGGACCCACTGGAATAGCTGTTGGGAGACAGATGGTAGCCTCCCGTCAAGGCCATCCAGCGTGTTCTTTAACGTGCACAGGGTATGGCTCTCCCGAGTCAGTCGAGAGAGTCTTCGCTTAACTGTCGTTGCGGCCAGACGCCACGACCGTCGTCCCATCCGATGTCTTCCTTTGTGTCGAGTAGCATGGTGTTGGTAAAGACCTTTAGAATAAATCGAGAACGAGCAGCAACTTGATATAAGCAACCAATACGACAGTAACGGGATGAAGGAGATAATCCAGCAGGCACACTGTGTCGCTGGATGGATGAAGCAGGTCAGCCAGTCTTCTTTTCTTTGCTTTCCCCATTGTCGCATATTCCTTCCCATGTCTTTCTCCCATCCGCCTCGGAAGGCAGTTGACTGCCTGACTTTGTGATGTGTCACGATTGACCAGCAAGTCCTTCCGTATTATGTGTCTACATACCACAGTCAGTGCCTCAGAAACAGACGGAGAATGAGACAATAAATGTGTGTTATACAACAGATTTAGGTGAAATGTTTTATGTGCTAGTAGAGTCAGACAATAAATGTGTGTTATAATAAGAAATTAAATCTGGTGTGGCCCCACCATTTCTTTTGTTATAACTTTACTCGTGTTTCCTTTCTTCAAGAAGCCGGCTGAAAGCCAAAGGGGACCATAAGACGAAGGTCTGATTAGAAAAGGGTGTAAGTAAAGCTGCAGAGTAAAAAGAAAAAAAAAAGTTATCTGTAGTAATTGTTTACCCACTACACGAATTATAATAGATCTTAAAGTCGCATGCAATTAATCACCCTGAGTTTGTTATATCCCCTATTGTTTCCCCTTTCAGCTACGCATGAACAGGGTGGGTTGGGTTGTTTTACATCTGAGCAGCACTTTTTTGCACACCATGGGCTAAATGGCCAGGTCATAAGGACCCCGAAGGCTCAGAGAAGGTTGTGTGAGGAAACCCACTGGAACAGCTGTTGGGATCTCTCCCAACAATCAAATGTAGTCCAACAACAAAATGTAATCTCCAACAATCAATGGTAGCCTCCCGTCAAGACCATCCAGCGTGTTCTTTAACGTGCACAGGGTATGGCTCTCCCGCACACGGAGCTACGGCTTAACGTCCCATCCGACGGACGACGGCCTTTCCAAGCCCATCGGGCATGAACAGGAGTGTGTAACACTAGCTCGATTAGCCTGGTAGAGTGCATATATTTATTGTACAGAACAATATTACAGGAAAGTTCTAAGAATATTTAAAAAATATGGTTTTTTGTTAAAATAAAAAATAAGAAAAAAACTTTTACTTTTATAAGAAATCGTTTATATTTTACGCATATATTTACGCATCAATTTTTATAAGAAATCGTTTATATTTTACGCATTACTTAAGAAAAATATTTTTTGGAAGATGGTTTCTTCGTTTACAGTCTGTATAACTTGCTGCCAAAGTACCTGAATCTTATATATGTTACCGCTAAAGTGCAGAAATCAGTTATTCTACAGATTAACTAGGGTGATCGGTTAACGTGCTGAAAATGGTTTCATTTCTCAAATTACCTAGGTAATCTGCAAATTACCTGGATAATCTGCACATTACCTACTAGGCACTCGTTAAAGTGAAAATAAGATCTTTGCTGGAACAACAGGAACGTTTCTGTACGCTTAAATTAACATAATGTTATTTATCTAGTGTCCGAGAGTAGAGTTGAAACCAGGGTCATCCCTCTGTCAACATGAATCAGTCGTCCGAATTATAAAAAACGCCCCCAAAAGAGCAGGCCAAGTGAGAATGAATCATTTTAGTGATTCGTTATCAAGAATGAATCACTTTACCGATTCGTTCTCACTTGGCCTCCGCTCATCCGGGGCGTTTTTTATAATGCGAACGAGTGAATCACGTGACACGAAGATTCATATTCAAGAGATTCACCACTATGAGAGAAACAAACTTTTGAACTTTAACGATACGGAAGCCGTTAATGTGCACATTACCTAGGTAAAATGCGGAAAACTCTTGATTCCGCACGTTAACAGAGCAAATCAGTTAATCTGCAGATTAGCTAGGTAACGAGCACATTAACGGCTTTCGAGCTTTAACGGTAACATATATAACGTTACAGAATATTCTTTTGCTTTAAGAAATTGAATCATTCAAGATCTATTCCCTTAATTGTAGGCAGAAAACCATAAACTGGATCATTTAGGGATGGTGAACTCCTTGAGTGTAGTCAGTCCACCATAAGCTGGATCACTTACAAATTGGTGAGCTCCATGAGTGTAGCAGTCCACCTCAAGATAGATCATCATCATCATCATCATCATCATCATCATCATCATCATCATCATCAAGCAGCCATGGGCTACGGAGGTCCAACCAGACCGTGCAATTTAGTTCTCCAAGCAAGTCTATCCTGAGCTACATCTACTGCATCTGGCCACTGCACACCAATTCTAACAAGGTCCTGTTTGACATTGTCAACCCTAGGTCTCCCCTTCTTTCTGAGGCCTTTAGGCACACTGTTCATAATAGATCAGTGTCTTTCAAACTGTGGGTTGCGGCCTGCAGCGAGCCACGAAGTTGAAATCAAGGAGATGCGAGGTCACAAAACCGACAGCAGTGTCACCAGCAACAGTTTCATCTTGGTTCTTTTACATTGACATTATGAAGAGGAGGTAAGAAAAGCCATAAAAAAGAAAATATAAAAAATGTAAAAACTAGAAAATATAATTTTGATTATTTAAACAGAGGCTCTCAAAATGTGGGTCACGATTCCAGAGGGAGTGTCGTACGCTCCCCAGAAGTTGGGTGACATGCACTCTGGGCCAAGATATGATCGAAAATGGGCTTGAGCTGTGTAGCTGTATACCGTTCACAAAGAAGTTATGACTAGTGTACAGGCCCGCGTGAAGACCAGGTAAACTGTGGATTTTGTGGCAGAAAGTTCCCCTTTTTCGCACATAGCGATATTCCACAAATTAATCTGCGCACTAATGATGACAAATATACTATTCCCAATTGAAATATTAAGAGTGGTTGAAAAGTAATACACTAAATGTTGATAATAAATGCAGTGTGAAACGATGATTTCCACACGAGAGGCAGTCAATTAGACTCAAGTGCATTGGCTAACGAAGGCAGACTATTTGAATGTCGCTTGCGCACCTGCCTAATCCTCCTTTACCCTCAGGGTCCTCCTCCTATTGAAAATATCCACTTTTTCTATGGAAAAGTGAATCTTTTCAAATGAGCTTCCGGGTCTCGCTGTGCTAAGTGGCAGTACTGCGACAGTCTAATGTAGGCATGTCAAACTCGTTAACTACCGAGGGCCATATTAAGTACATGTATTATATATTAAATCGCGGGCCGCAAAACAAAAAAAAAACCAGATGAAAATTGTTATGTGCAAACTAGACTAGAACGCAGTTTTCGTTCACTGAATGCTAACGAATAGCTTCAGACTCTACTGGTATTTCGTGACTCATTGCCATGCGCAAAGTACGTACATTTGAATGACCTCGAGACATGTGTATACATGTCGGAGCCCGATCGTAGAAATGCTCATATCATGAAATGCCACTATTTCATGAAATGATCGGGCATTTCATGATATGAGCAATTCTACGATCGGAATCCGACATATACATTTATGCGCAATAGTTTCCCTTATATATAAATGGGAATGTTTTCTGAAATACGTTTATTTAATTCATGTACCGTGTACGTACTTATAATTTTAATTAAAAAATCCAGTGTTCTCAAAAGTTAAATAAACGTATTGGTTATCAATCTTGGCGGGCCGCAGAACAGTTCCCGGCGGGCCGCGTGTTTGACATGCCTGGTCTAATGCGTCTCCCGCCATCCTCTTGGTTGATTGGCCCCCTTGCACAGTGACGTTCCTTTCGCTAGACAAAAGAGCTACACTCTGAAAATATTACATAAGTCCTGGTAGATAGGGTTAAAAATAATGCAATTTGAAATTTTTTAACTTTCACTTATAACTAAGTAACAGATGCTGTCCACTAGACAGTTGCAGGGATAACCTGTAATATTACAGACTGTAACTTGTAGGTACAGTGGACCCCCGATATAACGCGCATGTCGGGCGGGAAACAACACCCGCGTTATAAGGTGAACCGCGTTATACCGAGCGGCGCGGTGGCGACACAATAAATTTCACACTGTAAGCTTTTCTTTTACTCATCATGCATACAATAATTAAACACTATTCAAAATATATGCAGGAACTAAATACGTACACAATTACTCAATACGCAGTAACAATAAAATGCGATACTCACTAACGCCGCATGGACCTGTATAAACATGTTTGAACTTATCGCGAACATCGCCCGCGCTATAACCGAGTGCGCGGTATAGCGAGCAGCGCTATAACGAAGGTCCACTGTACTTGTAAATATGTGTTGTACAGAGCCTCGTGAAAGGCACTAGCAAAATAGCATACAAATACACTCCTAGCAAAAGAAAGACACGTATCTACTTCTACCTTAACTATGCTAACCTAGTTCTATTCCATGTACAACTAAGGAGAGCAAGGCATTAGAAAATGGCGCCTGCCCGCTTATCTGCTTCCATAGGGTGCGAGTCACTATGGAATATCTCTCTGGTTCTTTTTCTTGTCCCAAGGCGATAGCTTACAATAATCCACTGGATACTGCACTAAATGTCTTATGGTACTTTTTTGGCAAAGTCTCAATTTGGAGGGTTTAACTCGGTGATCTAGATGTTAAACAGTTCCGATCTTTTCAATTCAATGAGGGGCGGGGGTGGCTCAGTCGGTAGCGCGCCGGGCTCGTAATCTGTAGTTCCTAGGTTCGAGTCCCAGCTGGGTCAGCGTTGAGATTTATCTCCGCAAATTTCCCCGCCCTGCCCACGGTTAGTAGAGGACACCGATGGGCTTGGAAAGGCCGCCGTCCGTCGGATGGGACGTTAAGCCGTGGCCCCGTGTGCGGGAGAGCCATGCCCCGTGTGCGGGAGAGCCATACCCTGTGCACGTTAAAGAACACGCTGGATGGCCTTGACGGGAGGCTACCATCTGTCTCCCAACAGCTGTTCCAGTGGGTCCCCTCCCCCAACCTTCTCTGAGCCTTCGGGGTCCATGTGACCTGGTGTGCAAAAAGGTGCCACTCAGAGGTAAAACAACCCAACCAATTCAATGAGGGGGAAAGGGCAAAGTAATTAGTTCTTTTTCTTCCTCCTCTAATTTCTACAAACCAAGTCGACAAATTGGACGAGAGAAAATGACGCTCAATTACCGAAGCTGTGGCACAGTGGACGTCTACAAGTCACGAATTTTTATGCTAAGGAGAGGATAAAGTTTCGCAGCCAGCGATAGCGCATCCGGATTTTTTTGATGATTTTATGTTTTGAAACTGAATCAGTATTTCTTTACATAGAGAAAAGCAAAGGACCAAGTAATAAAGGAAATTGAATCACTCTTGTGTTACAGAGTGAAAAATTGAGATGCAAGTCATAAGGTTTTATGCGCATATGGAGACAACTGATATCAGAAATGTTGAAGCATTCACCATTTGGAAGATACATTTTTATATCTGAAGATATCTGTTGCATCTGCCATCGAAAGAGAGAAAAAAAAGAGAGCTCAGTTTACCTTGTGGGTTGTACATATTGACTTGGCAACATGAGATGAAAGCAGCAAAACCAGAACACTCTTTTGTCAGCATGCAGAACACCGACCGCATTGAAGTCAGAGAGCAATGAAAATTTCGACTGACAGGCAGAAAAATGGTAAAAAAGCAATTGAATGCAGGAGAGAAAACTTCTTACGGCGAAGTGAAAACCTTCTTCTTGTGAAAGATGCTTCATTCCAATACAAAGAAGGAAGGAGAGAAAGTGAAACTGTTTTCATTCAATTGTTGCTGGGCGGCCCGTAAAGCTTGATAAGGGAAGCCCAACTGTCCACGATTTGTTAGATGCCTTTTTCTGCAGCTTGTGCAGCGATCGCGCAGGATGTCTGTCGGGACGCTCTGATATACGGCCCGGAGAGAAATAAACGTCACCTTCCATTCGACAAACCTTCGGAACGTCACGAAGGGAATACGAGAGACGCCGCATTGCTAGAGATGGACGACTGCTGTGCGCCCAATGCTCGAGATATTCTCGACGCTGAAGAGCGAAAAAGTGCTTTCGTTCGAATTGTATTAAATATTAATGTAGATTTTCCTTCCCGAGTCGTTTTTTTCTTTTCTTCAGTATAATACTGTTTAATTGCATTGCTCAGTCATTTCAGATTGAGGTATAATATATTCCCTGTGACAAAAGCCGCATCATCGTAACAAGTTTTTGTTTGTTATGGTAGCTGCATTTGATGTTCGGGAAAAGAAGCATTTCGGATTTTAGTCAGTGAGCATATTGATGAAATGAAGATATATTGCAGCTTCAGAATTCTGGCATTCTCAGAAATCTCGAAAATATTATGATCGAAAATCTCACGAGAAATGAAATTGTGGGATCTGGCAACTTTCGTGTCACGTGACACGAAGGTTGCCAGATCACTAATTTCTAAAAAAAATCGTTGCCAGATCTTTTTCCTGAATTCTGTAATCAACCATAGCGTTCGGATACTTTTTTGAGCGACTGTACACAAAATAATATCACAAAATAAAAATATAACATCTCGTGAAATAACGAATGTATCATTACACTGAATGCTGTTGCAAAGTCATAAACCATAGGGATATTTTACGCAATAACCTCCACGTGGTAACCATTCGTTGAACTTAAGAGCAATCGCAATCAATGTTCGTTGAAGCATATCTTGCGCGATCGTGAAAATGACAGTTGAGATCCTGTTGCTCGGCTTCGGAAGAGCAGTAGCAGGATTTGTTTACACGATATCTTCCACATAGAACCAAACAAAAGAGTCAAGAAGATTGAAATTTGGGAGCCGTTGAAGCCAAGCGATTGCCCATTTAGACCAATCCAATTCCCGAGAAATTCTCTCAGCGGAATGCTCTTCATAAGACGAGAAAAGTCAGCCTCCCAACCACATTTTGTTGAAACGAATCCCCTCTTTTGTGATCCTCTAACAACATTTTCACCATCACTCCAGATATACTTCAAAGAGAATGGATTAAGACCGATTATCGATTGGATATTACCTGTATAACGAATTGTGCTCATGTAGTTGTTGCATAAAAAAAAACTACCACATTTTTTTACTTTCTAACATCACCAGTATAAAGATACGTTCATTATATTATGAGTAATTACTGTTTAATTTTGTTACGTTATATTCCGTACACTCTGTATAATGACAGAGTTGTGATAATTTGTGCTGATTTCAAATTACCACATTTTGACAGTCTTGCATTTCAAATTAGTCTACTACAGGGATCTATTGGATGAGTTTTGGGGGAGGAGGATCTTCCCGTTTGAGAATGCTCATTAGTGTAATCGAGCAAAACATTTTTAAAATTTTGTAATTTTCAGTGGCGGCTCGTAGATAAAATTAGTGGGGGTGCTGCTCCAGAAAATTTTTAGCCTTTGTTTTAAAATTGTGTAAAAGGAAACAAACATGTATAAAAAGAAAATTTATTCATAAACTTGATAAATTAAAATACTTGATAACTTGATAATATTAAAGCTACGAATATATTTCTTGTTGTTGCTTATGCCTGGCTGAGATATTAGAATATCAGGTGTTGAACGACCTCTTTTCTTAACTGCAACTTTCTCATGGAGAGACAGCTGTGAAAACTTATGCTGTTGAAGTTCACTTAAAGTCACAGATCTTATTTTTTGGGGATGCAAGGCCATGGTTAAAGTTTTCTGTTAAATAAAAGAACCGAAAAAAAAATGAATCAAATAGAATAGCTGGAAGCAGGATAATAATCTAATTCTACACTTTATCACATTCAAGAATATGGTACACGGTTTTTAAGCACAACACACGCGGAGTAAAAAAAAACTACCTTCAACCAGCAAGCCAGGGTCGGCACTGCGGCAACGACAGTGCTCTCTCTCCCTTGCAGCCTCGCGTGTAGCTTCCTATGTGCGCATGCGCACAACAATCAAACACCTCGCCGCTAGTACTGTGAAGCGCACAGTTCCATACCAAGATTTTTGTATCTTTTTCATAAACTGGGGAAGGCTACTGACATTAAGCTTAAGGATTATATATTGTAAAAGTATAAAGAAAGAAGGAATTAAAGAAAAAAGGACTCATTATATTAAATGTTATCGATAATATCAAGTTGAAATTGGGGGTGCTGCAGTTCCACAGTGCCTATACGCGAGCCGCCACTGGTAATTTTACATATAGGTGTGTATATTTAGTAGAGGTATAGATTTTCAAGAAAATTTTAAAGACCTTTAAGAAATAAGGGGAAATGTTATACTACAATGCAATTGCAGCTACTTACCCCCCATTTTCTAGCTAGATCAAGTCACTTGCCCCCCCCCCCTCCCACTTTTATTATTTTCTAGATCCCGGCCAGGTCTGGTAAATAAAACTTTACTATCGATATTGATAGAGGATTCACGACAAAGTAGTTTGTCCACCGCAACTCAGTTGAGTAGAAATAAAATAGAACAGATATTTTGGGTGTAATGTTCATACAGTTCTGAGTTAAATGACTTATGTAGATCAACTGGAAAAGAATGCAAACTTTTGTTTTTGGAATTTCGGAAATATCTCCTATTTTCTTTTTGTTTTTGCCATACTAGAATTTCTGGAAGGATTGCAGTTCGTGTTCCCCTTAGACTATATGCTAACTCATATAATTTTGATTACAACACTCACTGCAACAAAGAAACGATATCTGCCAGATGGTTTAGTGAAAAGCTCTGACGCCACGTCAAGGCACCATCCATGTCAGAGTGTTTTGCTCTAACCTGGAGAAAACCCCTCCACACATAGGCAGCTAGTGTGGAAGGAAAAAGAGGGCTTCAGATACCACAAAACGGCCATTAAAGCGTCAATCAGAATTCTTTGTTGACTGAATTTAATGGAAATGATTTATGGTATCTTGCGCAAGATGTAATTTGAAAAAGAGAAAAAATACACTTTGCACCAATAGTTAAAAACCTCCACGAGCACCTTCGCTTCTCTGCAAGTGACTGTCCACTAGAGCATTCGCCACTAGTGGCAATGATCAGGAAGGTCTGCTGGGTCACTACATTGAATGATCCGAAAATGAGAATTCCTCACTAATTTAAAAGTGCATTATTGGTTTTCCAATGTGAAGAGAACACACCGAATAAACTAACATCTCTGAAGTGTTAACTCTTCCCTCAACTTTCTTTAAGCACTTGAGATGGTTGTGACCTGGCCATTTAGCCCTTTGTGTGCGAAAAGTATTTCTCAGAGGTAAGTTAAACCCTGAATTTATACACTATATGAAACGCAGTTACCAATTTTCACAGATGTGGCCAGCAGCCTGATTCCTGTTCTGTATTCCCAGAACACGATAAATCAGCAAGGCTAATTTTCTTCAGAACCATTGACATGAAACAACAATTTCAATATAAAATGAAAAATGCAAAACAGTAATAAAAAATTACATTCCTTGACAAGAAATTCAAATATTTAATGAGAAAGACCTGCCTTCGTTAGGTGGTGCCTCCTCTGTATCCCCTGCGTCAGTGGTACTCTCTTAATCGATCATATCCTCGTTGTTGACGACTTGGCTTCTCTCATTTATATTCATCAGTTATATTCGTATGGGTGGAACTTTGTGTCTGGCAAAAAAATGGTCATATGTGAAATCAGTTGATAAAAATACATATATGTACACATATAGAGAACGAACAATATTTCGAAGCGAATAAAATTTCAGCTAATAAAATTTGAATTAAATGGAAAAATATTTAAAGAAGTACCTTTGTTGCCACCCATTTTCGCCTTCTTCCCTTCACGGGGTACATCTGTCCGGGTCTGAAGGAAGGATGATAATAAATAAACACCGCCTCAAGCAGCTGCTTGCCACAGATGTCTGAGAGGAGCCTGTTAGTTCATATGCCTTCTACTCTGGCAAGGATGGCAGGACCTCAGCAGCAAAACCACACCATACATCCATGCCTTACTCAGAGCTCGAACTCATGTTCCTTAGATTAGTACAAGCGAGCTAACCACTCGGCCATGAATCTGAAAAAAAAAGCGTAAAATATTAAAAAGTAGTCGATTTGCTCGAATTTTCTGAACTTTAAAAATACTAGGTTTCCCTTTTTAACAAAAATTAAAAATTATATGCTTCATGTAATTTTACTGTTCAAAAATTAACAAAATGAAACGTTCTTATTAACGAAATGTCAAACGCGATTTAAGTATGTGATAGAGCTGGTTGACTATTATTTAATAGTTTTAATTGATACTAGATATCAACCAATGAAATTAATGCAAAAAGAAAGGCCATCGAAAAATGAACTTTCTCTAAATAACTTTTACACTTATCGATTAATGACGGGAGATAGTGATAAAAAATATATTTTAAAGTATCATCATTTGCTAAATCAGTTAGAAGTTAGATATATTCGCCCAATATAAAAGAACTTTTGCTTTATATTTGATTAATTTTGCCCACAATGGACTAAATATCAGTATCGTAGTATCAGAGGGAATACGAAACTAATACTCAACAAATGAAAATTAGCTACAAAAATTCAGTTAACAAACTTTAGTTTTATAAGTCATATATATTTCAATATTGAAAGAAACATTCGTCTTGTATGACAAATTATATTTGCATTTCTCCATCGAAATTGTACTCTTACTTCTAAAATTTTGCGTCGCACGATATATTAATAAAATAACAAGTCTGTCGCAAGTAGACAAACTTTGTTGCCATTGGGCAGAATGGAAATATATATTATTTGCTGTGAGCTAATTGTTGAAAAGGGGATATAATAGAAAGGGAAAAAAATGCTTGTTACCTTTTACTTCATATATATATAAAATAGTAAAGAGAAATAAATGTTAACCTAAAGTTTATTATGACGTCAAAACTGAAGGAGTTTTGTTGAACCACTATGTTAAGGGGAATGGGACGGAATCCTAGAAGTGGAATATTTATAATTGTGCATGAGAAGTGTGGGGAATCTGGCAACAAAACCGAAGCATTGCAGTTTCATAAAAAATTATCCAGAAGTGTCGAGTGATATGACATTGCAGCAATTTAACAAAAGAGATTGCTCTCTCAGAGACAGAAGTAATTGGAACCTACTTTCGAAGGAATTTTAACAGAAGGAAAGTAAACTCTATGTGCAATTTGTAAACTGTTAACAGTTAAATTTTAAGAATGAAGACTCGTTTGCATAATTAAAATTTATTATTATGAAATGGTAAAATTTCAATTTTTTTCGATATTTGGAAATTGTATTTTTAATGGTATTAACATTTCTACATTTCTATAATAGTTATAACATAAATGTGTAAATCTGTAGCTGCTGAGTGCATCTGTAGGTTCAATGAGGACGATCTCAATGAATAAATGCTACAAACTGAAAATTCGACATTAAATACGTAAATAAGTACGAATTAAAGACCTACTCCGTTTATAGAATTAGTACTCAATTACTTTGTTAATCAAGTTATGTAAAAGTTTTAATATTCTAAAGTCGATTGCAAATGGCAATCCTTGAAGTAATATAACTGGTAAATTAAATTCCTTAATCGAAGTAATAATAATGCTCGAGTATTTATTCCGACCGCGGAAGCCCCCTGCAAAACTATCAGCAATCAGTGCTTGTGACAATGTCACACAGCTGGTCGAAACCGGTCATCACACTAAAGAATATTGCGAATAAAAAAACAGTTAAGGAGAGCTACTGCAAACTCGAAGAGTAAACATTAATTTATGTAAAACTTTAATAGTAAAAATTAAAAGAATAGAGACTACTATGTACTTTTGAAAAACTGCGATGTGGAAAATTAAACATCATAGACCTTGCATATTTAATAACAAATAATAAAAACAGAATCATTCATCATCATAACAGTTCTTTTTTTCGCAGAACCGGACTCTCTGTGAAATAGTGAACTTATACTATTGAATCAAAGAACTAAAAGCGCTGTGATAATCATGCAAACAAGGAATCTCCAATTCCACATCTGGGAACAACTGTGCTCTGAAGAACTGGATTTTGGCAATATACAGTGTCTAAAGATATTTTTTTCCATATAGTTACTCAATGCAGGTGTTTACCTTTAAACGGCCCTACAGCTTTAATAGTACATTATCGGTAAACTTGTCTTAATTCTTAATCTCTTTAATTGAAATGAAATTTAAAAAAGCAGCAGCTACGTGCATATAGTGAATTATGGAATAATATAATTTTTTATGTTTATTAGAAATATGCAGACAAGTTTTACATTTGTCAACCCTTTAGGTTATACCACTTAATCACTGATAATCAGTAGATTGCTCTATAGCATTGTGCATCATCGTTATTAAAAACAGACGCTTTAAAAAATATGGAAAACATATCAGAGATGATACTGTTGCTTACATTAATAGAGAAAACTGTTTACTGAATATCAAGATAATAATAGCCTTCATATAATAAGCTCATATGATATCTTTCGAGTAACCAGAAGAGAACTGATTTTAAGTTACCAGAAATATATAGAACCTTAGAAGTATCATCCTGGTTATTTTTGCTTTCGAAACGTCCAGTCCCATTTGGCGTCTTTATAGTATATTTCTGTATTCTTTCAACAAATAAAGTGCGAAGAATGGTTGTTTAAAGGAAAATGTTTAAAGAACTTACTTAAACAGAAAAACCACTTACAGGTTTATAAGAAAATGGAAAGAGTTCCATGTTATCTCAACAGAAAAATCGCATTCAGAGTCCATTACCTACTTCAACATGATTTTCAATGAAACATTTGTCTAATGATAAAAATCTCAACGAAATATATGTCATCAAAATCCAATCACAGGTTCTGAACAGCATGAGATAGCCAGTGTTGTCAATTGACATAATTCCAACAAAAAACAATAAAACTTAACGGTGTAATGCATTCGCAGTAAGTATACTCTTTCGTTTAGAGAAGTTTAAAATTATTTAATTAATTTAATTAGGAGAGTGTGTTTAAATATTTCACTAATATCTACCGAACTTGAAAGGAATTTCCAATTTATCTCTGAAAGCAAAGAGATCGAATGTCTGTAGATTGACAGATGACAAAGTCAAAAAATATCAGTTCTTTTTTTTCTAAAAAATATGAATACTTCTTTCTTCGTGCACAACATTTGCTGTGGAGATATGAGAGTAATCTTCTCAGTATAATACCCCGCAGAGAAGAATCTCTGAGGAAAGAGAAATCTATTATGCAGAAACAAAACCTTTGGGTGCTTGTGACCTGGGCCCTTTAGCACATTTTGCGAACTAAAGAAAGTTTGAAGGGATTTAATTGTTAATTGTTCAATTTTTTGAAATCGGAGTTCCTGCGGATTCTGCAACCTGATGAGGGTTATTTTGATAACAGTGGTCATTTCATATGCAATTGAAGACGTTTCGTTTTCGTATGCTCTACGGTTTCTTTCCTACAGTATCTGGGAAAGGGGTAGCTCAGTCGCTAGCTTCCTCAATCGTAATCTGCAGTTTCCAGGTTCTACTCCCAAATGATACAGTTATTTATCATTGTTAATTCCAAAATGATTTTTAATTTATTGTTTAATGACTTAATTGGGAATTACTAATTTAGATATTTGAAAATTTCTGATTTAAATTAAGCTGATTATTTTATTCTTTTGGCAAATGACGTTGATTACATGAACTTTTTCAGTTGACAATGCGATGAGGCTGGTAGTATAGTAGGTTCAGTGATTAATAAGATTTTTGCTCTCGCAGTGCCTTCTGGACCAGAGATAGAATTAAATAACGGAAACACCATTCTATGCCTCCAATCATATACAGAAAAATTGCAATTTAGTTAAAACAATTTAAACATTCATAAATACTTGATTAGACACACGAAATGAAAGTTAATGACATGAACAGAAAGAAAAAAAACATTAAATGTGTTTTTCGTCTCTTTGTAGATGTTGTCTTGCCCACATGAAATTCCACCTATCCTTTGGGTAAACTAAAAATGTAGGATTACGCAGAAACTGAGAACGCACAATATATGTTTCTACTTTAGGAAACTGAGTCAGTTATGCGAGTGCAGCACGCCTCCACATTGCCTAAGGACGCCTATTGTCTAAGGACGCCTTCACACATACGTTCGCCTTCTGCAAACGTAAGCAAGCAGCATATATTAATTCGATTCCATGTTCGATTCATAGACATAATTAGGGTGATTTTTAATTTCCATATAGATAAAAGTTGACTAAATGATTATAATTTCACAATGTTTTTCCTTGACATTGTTTTTACAAATGCATATAGTACATTGAAATAATATAATATGTTAGATACACCTGGTAGAAATTTGTTAGATAAATATAGAGGAAAAATTATCATTAGCCGGGTGGGATCCGAACCTACGACCTCCTGATAACATATCGGGTGCTCTGACCACTGAGCTGCCGAACAATCATCACACACAAGTCAGAGCACCTTACATGTTAGCAGGAGGTCATGGGTTCAGGTCTCACCCGGCTAATGATAATTTTCACTCTATATTTATCTAACAAACTGCTACCAGGTGTATCTGAGAGATTCTATTATTTCAGCAACATTGCTTACGCTCGATTCTCTGCTTAAAATTATACCATGCCGTTTGATACTTGATGTGGGTTGGCCGTGTGCACTAAACTGGAAAGTGCCTTCTGGACCAGAGTCTTCAATAACAGTCAACTACATTTCCAATGACTGATTCTATGGTATAACGTTTAAAGTCACTAATAGAGGACGATTGTTCGGCAGCCAGTTGCTCAATGGTCAGAGCATCTGACATGTTATCATGAGGTCGTGGGCTCAGATCCCACCTGCAAAATGACAATTTTACTTCTATTTCTATCTAATACAGTATATTTTCATTTCATTTTATAATTAATATTTTTCTTCTGCTTGTGTGAATTCAAAACCCTATTAAAAGCATTCTAACTTAGAAAAAGAGTTTTTTTTTTACAAAAATATAACTCGGTATAATTAGGGATCTTCTGCATAATCCCTATTCTGGAAAGGAAGCCAAATAGGCGAACTTTGTGCCAATGGAGCCATTTTTGTGGTCACTTTACTGGAGCAATATATTGTGAGCATGGATTATTTATTCTCACTTAATGTACTATGAATAAGATTTTTGCTCTCGCAAAAGAAATTACTGCTCTTCGAACCATTCTTAAGACACCAAAATAAAACACTAAATTTATTTACTCTGAGATCATTTTACCAGTGTTTACAAATGTGACCCGAAGCCTGACTCCTGTTCTGTGTTCCGACAAATCAGAAAGGATAATTAGCTTGAGAGAGATGGACATGAAAAAGCAATTTAAGCAGAAAATGAAAAATGTAAAAACGGTAATGAAAAATTACAATTCTAATGAAGCAATTAAGATATCGAATGAGAGGGGTCTACCTTGGTTCGAGTGATTATGCGCTTGTACGTCCTTTACATCAACCTCTTTGGAGGTTCGTATGAATGCAACTTTGTATCTGGTAAAAAAGAGTTCATATGAGTAATAATGACAAAATGCACTTATATGATATACAAACATATAGTATATAGTATGTAGAGACACATATAGATAACAATATTTAAAAACTAGATTCTCGGGCAAAAAGGTTGAATTTCTTACTGAATATAACAATATTTAAAGAAGTAACTTTATTGTCACTCATTTTCACCTTCTTCCCTTCACGGGGTACATCTGTTCGGGTCTTGATGTATGATGATAATAAATAAAGCGACATCAAGCAGCTGCTTGCCACAGAGGTCTGAAAGGAGCCAATTAGTTAATATGCCAGAGTAGAAGGTCTATGAGCATGGCAGGACCTCAACAGAAAAACAACACATTACATCCATGCCTTACCCAGGGTTCGAAGCCAGGTGCCTTAGATCAGTACAAGCGAGCTAACCACTCGGCCATGTATCTGAACAAAAAAAAAACATAAAATTTTAAAGATTAGTAGATTTGCTCGAATTTTTTTAACTTTAAAAATACTAGGTTTTCTCTTTTTAACAAAAATTAAAAATTATGTTTCATGTAAGTAATTTTACTGTTCAAAAATTAACAAAATGAAAAGTGCTTACTAATAAAATGTGAAACACGATTTCAATATTTGATAGAGCTGGTTAGCTATGTTTTAATAGTTTTAATTGATACTAGATATGAGACAATCAAATTAATTCGAAAGGAAAGGCCATCGAAAAATGAACTTTCTCTAAATAACTTTTACACTTATCGATTAATGACGGGAGATAGTGATAAAAAATATATTTTAAAGTATCATCATTTGCTAAATCAGTTAGAAGTTAGTTATATTCGCCCAATATAAAAGAACTTTTGCTTTATATTTGATTAATTTTGCCGGTAATGGACTTAATATCAGTATCGTAGCATCAGAGGAGAATACGAAACTAATACTCCACAAACGAAAATTAGCTACAGAAGTTCAGTTAACAAGCTTTAGTTTTATTAATAATAACATATTCCAATACTAATAGAAATAATCGCCTTGTATGACAAATTATATTTGTATTTCTCCACCGACATTGCATTCTTACTTCTAAAATTTTATGTCGCGCGATATATTAATAAAATAACAACGTCTGCCGCAGGTAGACACAAACTTTGTTGTCATTGGGCAGAACGGAAAAATATTTTGTTTGCTATGAGCAATAGTTGGAAAGATGGGTGTAATAGAAAAAAAAACGTTTATTGCATTTTACTTCTGATATATATAAAAAAAGTGTAAGAAGAGATAAACGTTAATATAAAATTTATTATAACGAATAAACTGGTTCGTGAAAACTGAAGGAGCTTTCTCGAACCAGTATGTTAGAGGAATGGATCAAAGAAATGATCTCTGAACATTCGTCTTTAATAACCTTAAAGATAGTTGTACGATGTTGTTCAAATTGTCGTCTTTCATTTTATTAATACATCATTTAATTTAGGAGCGCCAGATGGAAAACAAAAAGACGGAGAAACACATTAAGGGACAGGGACCCTGTCATGTCCCCCAAATTTTACGTTTATTTATTTATTTATTGATATATTTCTATTGTACATTTATTCTTGTAGATATTTTAATATATTGAATGTGTTTTTGGAAATGTTTATGCTGGGGATGACTCACTGTTGTTGTTGTTCTCGGGTCCAAGTGCTGCGCGCATGAGATCACAGCTCTAGAAGTGTTTTATGAGCGTTTACGACTAGCCTATGGCGCTAGTGCAGCGAGGAGGCTAGTCGGAAGATTTGAGACAACAGTTTTGGCATGAGCTTTCGAACGAAGGAGTCATTTCAATATGCCGTCAAAAGGACGACGTCATATTCGAAGGAATCCCTTGAAGTGAGGGTGCGATTCCAAAGGGGAATCAAGATTTTTGGAGAATCTATTTTTTTATTCTTGTGGATTCAGAAGGAACCACAGTGCAGGCAAAGGTTGGTGATCCTTTCGCCAAGGTTTGAGATCTGTAAAGTGAGGATTCGCAGAGCGTGTGATTATCCACCTCATTATATTATTGTTTGCAGGAGTGAAGCAGCAAAGGCCCACGGAGTGGAGCGCATTCCCAGCACGTAGTTGTATGTAATGTGAATAAATTGTGTTGTCCCTATATAACTCTGGTGTGATTAATTGATGGACTATTGTCATTCATCATCCAACATAGCATATCTGAGGCATAAGGCACTACGGGTGTAAAAACCCGCGAATCTGTCTTTTCACTGAACAGAAAGTGAAGTAATAATACAAGTGCATTATCCTCCGGCGACCACGACATTTGGCCTAGTCCCGTTCCATTCCGAATACAGAGTAGGACATCACATCTAGCTCAGTCTGAAAGGATCAGATAGCGAGGACATCACATCTGGTTGTCTCATCGATCGGAGATAGGGAGGACATCACATCTGTCACAGTCAGACAGGATAACGAAAGGAAGGACATCACATCTGTCACAGTCAGACAGGATAACGAAAGGGAGGACATCACATCTGTCACAGTCAGACAGGATACCGAAAGGGAGGACATCACATCTGGTGCAGTCGCAAAGGATATAGTGCCCTTGTGCCGAAAAAGAGGTCCATTTGCATAAAAGAAGAGAAAAATATTTCCCTGGAAAGAAGAAAATTACTTGAAAAATTTGTGCATCTGTGGCAGTGATTCCGGAAAGGAGGAAGCTACAAGCAGCTCAGTGGGCTAAGCCACATCCAGTGCAGTGTTCTACAGAGTGCAATTTCCCCAAGTACGAAGTCGTCGAGATCTTCTCTGAGGTTCCTAGTTGTGGAAGGAAACTCCAAGCAGGTAGTGAGCAGAGCCGATCTTCTCGGGAAGGAAAGGTCTGTGGTTTCTTTTTAGACTAATTTTGAGTTCCCAATGATGCTTAGGAGTAGCGATAAAACTAAGGGTGGAACGGAACAGGACGGGAGCGATGATATAACCAGACACATTGAGGCTGGGGAAACTACTGAAATTGATAGTATTGGTAGCGATGTTGGGGTAGAACAGGGTGCTAGCGGATGTGGTTCGAATATGGTCGATATGAGTGATGCAGGCCCAAAATCAGTCTTGGAGACGGAAATGGATTACCAAAGACAGAAGGAAGAAAGAGATAGGGAAGAAAGAAGGGAGGTAAGAGAAATGGAATATAGAAGAGAGAAGGAAGAAAGGGAATATAGAAGAGAGAAAGAAGAAAGAGATAGGGTGGAAAAAGAATTGGATAGGCAGGAAAGAGAAAGAGATAGGGAAGAAAGAAGGGCGGTAATGGAACATAAGAGAAGGATGGAAGAAATACTTAGGGAGAGTGAAGAAATAGTTAGGGAAGGATATAAGAGAAAGAAGAAGAAAGAGATAGGGAATATAAGAGAAGGAAAGAAGAAGTAGAGAGGGAAGAAAGAGATAGGGAAGAAGGAAGATTGGAAATGGAACATAAGGGAAAGATAGAAGAAATAACTAGGGAGAGAGAAGAAATAGCTAAGGAATTAGCTGGGCAAGAGGAAGAATATATGAGTAGTGTCGAAGGTGAGACAAAAGTAGAAAACAGAGGTGATAATTTTGTTAAAATTGCCAGTAAAGATAACTTCCAGCGGAAATTAAAATATAGCTGTGTAAGCGATTGTCAGAGTAATCCGATGAGATTGAAGAAGTGTCAAAAGTTTAGTGCAGATAAGAGAGGAGGTAATAATAACTCTGATAGTTAGAGTAGGTTTAAGGTGATTGATAATAAGAATAATAGAAGTAAAGTAATTAAGAAAATTGGTAATTCTTGTTTGAATAAGAGTAATTATAGGCCTGAGAAAGTTAAATGTCAGGAGAATGAGATTAAGATAGATCTAAATAAGGAGTTATGTAGTAGAGAAGTTGCTACATTTTAGTATAGAAAATATTTCTCTAAATGATAAGTGTAAAATATTTGGTAAGATATCTGATGTGGAGATAGGTGATAGGAAGAATATTATTATCAGAGAAGGAGATTTAAAATCTAATAATGTCGTTAACCCTTTCAGGACCATAAGGTTTCTAAGAGTAAATATTAACTGTTTATTTTAGTTTGTTTAGACGTAAAATAAATAAAAATCATAAGAAAAATACATAACAATGTGTAGTTTTTTTGGAATTTTATGGGAAATATTTTTCCCAATGGATATAAAGGTAAAACAAATTATAGTTAGGCTTATTATGCAATGTCTTTTATTTATTGGTTATTAGAACAAAATGTTAACTAAAATAATACAAAATTATGAAATAAAATTATTATACAAAATGATGTGCTAATTATGATATTCGGCGAAGCAATTTCTTTTGGTAGTGAGGCAAAGATGGACATTTCACATAGTACATATATTATGCGTCCTGACTTTTTTTTCTAAAAGTCCTCGTTTACGTAATTGCGTTCGGCATACGTTCTATTTTGACATTCTGTATAAAAAAATGCAGATAAGGTTATAATTAAATACGACAATCACCAATTTTAAAATGGGAAAAATGTTTTCCTTGGTCGTGAAAGGGTTAAGAGCGGAGTAGATAATATAAAGAGCGAGAAGGCTAAATGTCAGAAGGAGGAGATTAAGATAGATGTAAGTAAGGATTTATGTAGTAGAGATGTGACTATATTAGGAAAAGGAAACATTTCTCTGAATAATAAGTGTGAAATATTTTGTATCTGATGAGGAGAAAGGTGATAGAAAGAATGTTACTATCAGAGAAAGATATTTAGAAGCTAGTGATTTCGTTAAGAGCGAAATGAATAATAACGTGAAGAGTAAGAAAATTAAATGTCAGAAGGATGAGATTAAGATACATTTAAATGAGAATTTATGTAGCAGAGATGTTGCTACAGTTAGCAAAGAAAATATTTCTCTAAATGATAAGTGTGAAATATTTTGTGAGTTATCTGATAAGGAGAAAGGTGATAGTAAAAATATCATTAACAGAGAAAGAAATTTAGAACCTAGTGGTTTCGTTAAGAGCGAAGTTAGTAATTATGTAAAGAATGAGAAAATTAAATGTCAGAAGGATAAGTTAGATTTAAGTAATGATCTGTGTAGTAGAGATGTGGCTACGTTTGGTAAAGTAAACATTTCTCTAGATAATAAGGGTGAAATATTTGGTAAGATATCTGATGAAGAGATAGGTGATAAAAAATATTATTTTCAGAGAAAGAAATTTAGAACTTAGTGATTACGTCAAGAGCGAAATAAATAATAATGTGAAGAGTGAGAAGATTAAATGTCAGAGGAATAAGTTAGATTTAAGTAAGGATTTATGTAGTAGAAATGTGGCTACATTTAGTGAAGAAAACATTTCTCTAAATAATAAGTGTGAAATATTTTGTAAGGTATCTGATAAGGAGATAGGTGATAGGAAGAATATTACTATCAGAGAAAGATATTTAGAAACTAGTGATTTCGTTAAGATCGAAATAAATAATAATGTGAAGAGTGAGAAAGTTAAACGTCAGAAGGATCAGATTAAGTTACATTTAAACAAGGAGTTATGTAGTAGAGATGAGGCTAAATTTAGTAAAGAGAATATTTCTCTAAATGATAAGTGTGCGATATTTTGTAAGATATCTGATAAAGAGAAAGGTGAAAGTAAGAATATTATTATCAATGAAAGAGAATTACAGCCTAATGATTTAATTCAGAGCACAGTGAGTAGTAATGTAGAAAGTGGCATAATTAAATGTGAGAAGGTAGATTTAAGCAAGTATTTATGTAATAGGGCTGTGGCTAAATTTAGTGAGGAAAGTATTTCTCTGAAGGATAAATGTAAAATATTGAGCAAGATACCTGATGCGTAGAAGGATGGTAGAAATTATATTAATCTCAGAAAAAGAAATGTAAAGCCTAGTGATTTGATTGAGAGCAAAGTATGTAATAATAATATAGAGAACGAGAAAATTAAATGTCAGAAGGATGAGGTTAAAATGTGTATAGATAAGGATTTATCCGGTAGAGCGGTTGATTGTGGTACCGTAATCAGCAAAGATAATGAAATTAATTGTAAAGAGAATACGATTGACATCTGTGTTGAAAGGACGGAAGAAATTTGCCACATAAGGCCAGATAGGAAACATAGAAGTTCGATAAAATATAATGAGAGAAGGAATAGAAGGTGTATTAAGAGAGGGAGCAAGGCTGTAGCAAAACAACTGTTAATAAAGTTTGAAAATGACTGTATTTGTGGACTCATAATGAAAAGGAAGAATTATAAGATGAGACATAAGGTTCGGACGATAGCCTGTAATTATCCAGTAAGTAAGAGACTTCCAGATGCCCAGAAGACGAACGGGAAATATTTTGGATGTGTCATTGCATCGATACAGAGCATCGATCGAAGGTCAGTGCCGGGGAACTTTCAAAAACTCTAATTGATCGGATTGGGCCTATACAACAGCACTCTGCCTTTAGGAAAGTTTCGGGGGTGATAGTAATGGCTCGGAGTATACAATGAAAGGGGGAACTGGCAACTTAAGAGTGTAAAAATGGAAGTGAGAGAAGGTCACCCATCGGCAAACACTGAAAGCAATAAACTCATGTTAATTTATTTCTGAGTGACAGAGACGTTTTGAACAATATAGTTAATTAACTGGACAGTCTTTTAGTGGAAACATTCATTGCTCAATTGTCTTGACGAGGTCACGAAAAATTCGAGTGACAAAAAAGCTATGAGTTTTATGTCTCATAAAACCTGATAAAACTATTTGAAGAAGGGGAGTGTCATGCCCCCATATTTTACGTTTATTTATTCATCATCATCATCATCATCATCATCATCATCATCATCATCATCATCATCGTCGTCGTCGTCGTCGTCGTCGTCGTCGTCGTCGTCGTCGTCGTCGTCGTCATCATCATCAAGCAGCCATGTGCTACGGAGGTCCAACCAGACCGTGCAGTTTAATTCTCCAAGCACATCAGTCCTGAGCTACATCTGCTGCATCCGGCCACTGCACACCAATTCTAACAAGGTCCTGTTTGACATTGTCTGCCCACCGCATCCTAGGTGGTCTCCCCCTCTTTCTGAGGTCTCTAGGCACACTGTTCATAACCTTATTCGCCAATCTATAATTATCCATACGGGCAACATGGCCAAACCAGCGGAGTCTCTCTCTGAACAATATGCTACTTAAAGGAGGTTGCAGACTCCTTTGCCTAACCTCATCATTAGTTACAAAGTTAAACCACCTAATACCCAAGATACTGCGTAAGCATCTAGAATCAAAAGCATCTAGTTTCCTGTTATCTTGTTTACATAGCGTCCAAGTTTCACTACCATAACTAACCCTAGAAAGAACCAAACTATTATACAGTCTAATTTTAGTCTTTAGGTGTATACGCCTATTTCTCCACAATCTCCATAGATTCTTAAAAGTCCCGGCAGCAATCCCTATTCGTCTGTTAATCTCATGCCGCACATAACCAGTATCAGTTACATAGCTCCCAAGGTAATTTAACTGTGACACCTGCTCAAGACTGCAACCATTCAGATTAACTGAATCACAACCTGCCTGACCAATTTTCATCACTTTAGTTTTCTCTCTGTTTATAACCAAACCTACTCTTCTGCCAGTCTCACCAACAGCTCGAATGAAAGAGTTCATCTCATCAACATCATTTGCCAAAAGGGCTAAATCATCAGCATAATCTAAATCAGAAAGTTTCGTATCTCCAGCCCAATTAAGGCCAAAATCTTTCCCTTGAAGTGAATTTCGCATGACATAATCAACAACCAAACTAAAGAGAAAAGGAGACAAGATGCACCCTTGTCGAACACCAGATGTAATGCTAAACCAATTGCTACAAGACTTACCAACTCTCACACATGACTCAGTGTTATTATAGAGAGCTTTCATTATGTTAACTAACTTGTCTGGTATACCATATGATCTCACAATCAACCACAAATTATGACGATCAACAGAGTCGAAAGCCTTTTTGAAATCAACAAAGCTAGCAACCAAAGGTTTCTGAAACTCTAAACATTTTCAATAATCGGCCTAAGTGAAAATATCTGATCTACACATCCCCTACCACTTCTGAATCCACATTGCTCATCACGCAATTGCCTGTCAACCAGATTCTTAATTCTATTAAGCACAATCATGGAAAGAACTTTACCTGGAACAGAGAGTAGGCTGATACCCCTATAGTTGTCACAAGAACTGCGATCACCTTTTTTGAAAATAGGAATAATAATAGCTCTGGTAAAATCTTTAGGAACCATGCCTTTATCATAAAAGTTATTCAAAATTTCAGTCATCCAAGTGGTAACCGAAACATTCCCCGCTCTGAGCATTTCTGCAGTAATTTCATCAACCCCTGGGGATTTATGAAGTTTAAGTTTAGAGATAGCCAATATAACTTCAGATTGTGTTATAGGGCCAACATTAAAGCTGCCAATGCATCTATCATCATTACAGACAATGGGAGTAGAACTAACCACATTGTTTAGAACATCACTGAAATGCTCAGCCCACCTAGCCATGACAGAATCCTTCCCTTCTATAACCTTACATTTTTTATCCTTCAATCCTTGTAAACCTGTCCGTTTTCTACCACACAAAACAATAACTATCTGGTACAGCTCTCTGCTGTTGTGCTGTCTAACTGCGTCCTCGGCTTTGTCAGCCAAACCATCAAGCCAAAGATTCTTATCAGTAGCTAACTGATCCTTTACACGTTTATTAAGCTCTCTGTAATGCTTTCTATTAGGACTAGTAGGGTACTGATTAAGGACATTCCTGCAGTTCCTTCTTCCTGAAATAAGCTCAAGTGCCTTATCACTTAAATAATATTACCTCCTCTGCTCCTTTTTTTCTAAAAGAGTACTGTTAGTTTCCAAAAAGGCCTGTTTAAAATGGCCCCATTCTTCCTCAACTTAAGTAGTAGTAAGGAAACCATGACTGTCATAATGACTAAGTAACCTATCATGGTAAGCTTTAGCTATAACTGGGTCTTTCACAGCTTCGGTATTAAAGGTAAATTTTTTAACCCTAGCACAACACTTTTTAAGTTTAAGTTGCAAGACAATTTTAGCAAGGTAATGGTCAGATCCAATTTCAGCTCCCCTATATGACCTGGTATTCCTAACAGAACTAGCCCATTTGCTGTTAATTAATATATAATCAATCATATTCTTACGCAGCCCATCGGGTGAAATCCATGTGTACTTATGTATGTCACGGTGTTTGTAATAAGTGTTAGTTATTCTGAATCCATTGAGTTTACTTACCTGTAGGAGACGTTGCCCATTGCAGCTACCAATACCAAAAGAGCCTATTAGTCATCCCCAAAGGTCAGAGTCAGTACCAAATTTGGCATTGAAGTCACCTAGAACAAGGGTAATATCTCCTTTCTCGACAGAATTCAAAATATCCTGAAGTTGTCCGTAAAACCTATCCTTCTCATCCTTATCGGCATCCTCAGTGGGGCCATAACAGCAGATAACATTCAAGTCTTTAATGCTTGTCTGAAATTTTGCTGTAACAAACCTTTCATTAATGCACTCATATCCTAGAAGAGCATCACTAGCATGTCTGCTGAGCAGCAGACCCACACCTTGGTGATGCTTTCCATCCACCCTCCCTGTAAAGAGAAATTTAAAGTTATTTTTAAATATCTCACCTTTACCTGTCCATCTGGTCTCTTGCAAGCCTAGAATATCTAGGTTATAGCGCTGGAATTCCTGCATGAGGACATCAAGAGAATAATCTCTGTGTAATGTCCTCACGTTCCACGTTCCTGCAGAGAGAAAATGATTAGTAGGATTTTTAAAGAAATTAGGTTTATTGAGATTGGTAGGGCCAACAAGGGCATGGGGCAAAGACCTGTTTCTCCTCTGCTAAAGGCTGAAGTCACCGATGCTGGTAGGAACTTCAGGCACCACCTTTTCAAGTAGACTTTTTCATGAGCCACATGGCCTGCCTGAGACACATTACTCCAGTTCAGACTTGACGATGCTCAACTAGCTAAGTAAGGTTCAGGTACCTGCGTGGCCTCTGATTAGGATTATCCACCAGCTGATATAAGGTATCCCATGCCTCTGTTCACTTAGAGCTGGCAACCCAGAAGCAAACAGAAAACACAGCGGCAGACTCTCCCTTAACAGAGGCCCACCAGTGCAGCAAGTCCAGGATCAATAATCAAGCTGAAATCCATAAACAAG
This sequence comes from Ryuthela nishihirai, assembly GCA_038380435.1. Classification (NCBI taxonomy): domain Eukaryota; kingdom Metazoa; phylum Arthropoda; class Arachnida; order Araneae; family Heptathelidae; genus Ryuthela; species Ryuthela nishihirai. Next base: position 93,576,606 of record JAWZYU010000001.1, read on the forward strand.
TCCAGTCTAGTAGGTATAAATGGTCAGCACCAGGGACCCTGTGAAGTTGACCACTCCTCAGCAGGGTTGAAAAAAAAAAAGAAAAAAGTGACCATAGATGACCAGATCAGTAGGCCATACTGAACTGGCAGCCCTCCCCTTCTGTTCCCTTCCAAAAGAGAATATCTCTTTCGAAAGGTACTAACGGCCTGCACCACGAGAAGGCGGGGTCGTACATTAGGTGCTAGACCTGGCCGGTTCTGTGCATCATCACTAGGGATTGGTGCACAGCTCTCCTTCCAGTTTACGCCTAGCTACCATTTATTCTTGTAGATATTTTAATATATTGAATGTGTTCTTGGAAATTTTTGTGCTGGGGATGACTCACTGTTGTTGTTCTCGGATCCAAGTGCTGCGCGCATGAGATCACAGCTCCACAAGTGTTTTATGAGCGTTTACGACTACAGTAGGGCGCTAGGGCAGTGAGGAGGCTAGACGGAAGATTTGAGACAACAGTTTTGGCATGAGCTTTCGAATGAAGGTGTCATTTCAATATGCCGTCAAAAAGACGCCGTTATACTCGAAGGAATCCCTTGAAGCGAGGGTGCGATTCCAAAGGGGAATCAAGATTCTTGGAGAATCTGTTTTTTTATTTTTGTGGATTCAGAAGGGACCACAGTGTAAGCAAAGGTTGGTAGATCTGTAAAGTGAGGATTCGCAGAGCATGTGATTCTCCATCTCATTATATTATTGTTTGCAGGAGTGAAGCAGCAAAGGCCCACGGAGTGAAGCGCATTCTCAGCACGTAGTTGTATATAATGTGAATAAATTGTGTCGTCCCTATATAACTCTGGTGCGATTAATTGATGGACTATTGTCATTCATCATCCAACATAGCATATCTGAGGCACAAGTCGCTACGGGTGTAAAAACCAGCGAATCTGTCTTTTCACCCAATAGAAGGTGAAATAATAATTCAATAAGTGCATCATCCTCCGGCGGCCACGACATTTGGCCCAGTCTCATTGCATTCCGAATACAGAGTAGGATATCACATCTAGCTCACCCTGAAGGGATCAGTTAGTGAGGGCATCACATCTGGAACAGTCGGACAGGATCCGAACAGGGAGGAGATCACAGCACCCCTAGACCTCAGTTTGTGTATGGCGGAATATTTTTATAATTCAATACAAATACAAAGTTGAAAAAAGTGTCCCGACACTGATATGTGAATGGAAAGCCACTTTCAAACTTCCTAAGATTAAAAATAAACCTTTTACGCAAAAACTGTTATTGGCGATAAATTTTAGATGTCACTCAAATCTTTAAATATATTTCTCGCAATATTCGTTTAATATTTAAAGAATTAATAGCAGCTGAAGCATTCTTCTTCAACTTTTGACACTTGTGAAAAATTACTTCAACAGATAAAACACAACTCTTGTAACAATTTGTTCACTAACATAAATTAAATATCTGAAAATTGTATGAAGATTTTTCAAGATTTCATCAATTTGTAGGTAATGAGACACAGTCGATTTTCAACAATCTTCGATCAATTTTTTAAAGAGTCATTGAAGCGAGTTCATTGAAGAACAGACGACACTGTCACATTGCCTCCAAATTGATGAAATCTTAAAAAATTGTAATGCAAACTTTAGATATTTTATTTATGTTAGTGAAAAAATTGTTACAGGAGTTGTGTTTATCAATTGAAGTATTTTTTCAGAAGTGTCAAAAGTTGAAGATGAATGCTTCAGCTTTCACTCATTCTTTGAATATTAAACGAATATTGCGGGAAATATATTTAGAGAGATTTGAGTGACATTTACAATTTATCGGCAATAACAGTTTTTGCGTAAAAGATTTATTTTCAATATTAGGGAGCTTTGAAAGTGGCTTCCGTTCACATAACACGTAAGTGTTTGGACACTTTTTTCAAAATAGTGTATATACATATAGAAATATTTTTAATTGTGCATGGGAGGTATACGGAATCTGGCAACAAAACTGTAGCGTTACAGTTTCCGAAAAAGATGCCCCAAATGTCATGTGATATGTTATTGGAGCATTTTGGTTAAAGAGATTGCTCTCAGAGACAGTAGCAATGGAATATCTGTTTGAAGCAATTTTAACAAAAGGGGAGGTAATCTATGCAGTTTGTAAACCGGTAACCGCTTAAATTTTTAGAATGGACACTTGTTTGCGTATTTGAAATTTATTAGTATCAAATGGTACAATTTAAATTGTTTTCGATATTTTGTTCATTGTAATTTGAATTCCATAAGCAATTCTATACTTCTATAATGGTTATAACAGAAATGTGTATATCTGTAGGTGATTAGTACAACGATTTCATTGAATATTTGCTTCAAAGTGAAAATTCGATATTCGCTTTGAAGCAAATACACCGAAGAACCAAATCATTATGACCACCTGCCAAATATGATATTGGTCCTCCATCTGCCACCAAAAAAGATCTTACCCGCCGAGGCATGGACGCTATAAGATTACTTAAAGGTGTCTTTTGGTATATAAATGGTAGCTAGGTAGTCACTGGAAGGAGAGTCCAGATATTGCTTACAGAGTGATTCTAGACATTGTTTGACATGGAGAGAACGAGGTACAGCTATCATCCCAGTAACATCCGTCAAAGAGACAGTTACGGCGGAGGTAGTGTGTGTGTTTGCAGTGGCATTTCCTCAGGTGGACGCACAGACTTCTATGTGTTGACGAGTGGGAACCTCAATGCTCAAAGGTGCTAGAGATGACATCCTGGACCCTTATGTTCGTCCTTACGCAGGAGCAATAGGTGAAACATTCATCTTACAAGACGATAATGCTCGTCCACTCAGAGCTCGACTAGTGGAACAATACCTTCAAGAGGAGACCATTATGCGCATGGAGTGGCCAGCTCGATCTCGCGACCTAAATCCGGTTGAGCATGTGTGGGATGCTCTAGGGAGACGTGTTGCTGCCCTCAACCCGCCACCTGAAACAAAGGGGGAGCTTATTACTGCTTTAAAGGAATAATGGTTGTTACTCCCTACTGAGCTGATTCACAACATCATAAAAACATGGAGCATCGCTGTCGTGCCTACAATGCTGTAAGGAATACACACACTCCTTATTAAAGAACTTTGCCCATTTCATTCTGACACCTCATTTTTGGACAAGATTCTGTAAGATTTATTTTTTGACGAAAAATATTTCTTGTGAAATATTTTATGCCATTCTGAAACTAGCATTGTTATTCATGTTTTTATCAAATTTCACTAAAATAATTTATATAGTTTTTTGTTTATCATAATTTTTCTGAGTTTCCTTTAATTTATGAAAACCTGTGTATATAAATATAATAAAAAATTTAAAAAAAATAATATCTTTTGGTATGTGCTCCAAATAGTAGGAAATAAATCTACATCATATTGATCATATCTCAGTGACTGATTGCATCATATCTGATGCAATCTGATGCAATCAGTCACTGAGATATGATCAATATGATGTAGATTTATTTCCTACTATTTGGAGCACACCAAAAGATATCAATTTTTTTAATTTTTTATTTTTCTAAAAAATTAATAAATATGCTATGACATGGGAATGATGTCTGCCGGATGGTTTAGTGAAAAGCTCTGACGCCACGTCAAGGCACCATCCATGTCAGAGAGTTTTGCTCTAACCTGGAGAAAACCCCTCCACACATAGGCAGCTAGTGTGGAAGGAAAAAGAGGGTTGAAGATGCTAAAAAGCATCCATTAAACCATGAATCAGAATTTATTTTCTCTTGAGCGAATTTAATAGAAATATTTTCCGAAAGATTTAATTAAAAAAAGTATTAGCACTTGCTCTCATCGGTACAAGACCAGCGATAAAACACCTTTATTTATCTACTACCAACTCTCCTGTAGAACCTTCGTGTAATTTTGTTACAAGGAAACTGCATTGTCATCCTCTTTATTTCTCTTAACACAGATTTTGCCGCCCTATGACTCCCGTGATATTCATCCGCAAGGTCCAAATTTCCTGCACAGCGTCCCCTGTTTGCCACAGTGATTGGTTTAAAAATCAGGTTCCCACTTGGCCCGTGGCTTCGTCTCTACACAAATTGTGACAGTTCGTGTATCACTTTTAATCTGCATATTCTGTTGTTCCCTGCACTAATGGTTAGTTTTGTGTATTCTTCCCTCCCTCCGACATTTTACACAATTTGAACACGAAGAATTTAATGGTGATGCAAAGGTCAATGCTCAATAGGCGCCTCTCTCAGAGCCCGTGGCAAACGATCGAGATATTTATTTCGTCAGATTTCGGCATTTTGTTTTTCCCGATGTACTTTACAGAAAGGTCCCAATTTTCGTAGGCGGATTCCCCCTACCTGACCCCCATTCAAGTCCGTAACTGCAATGGAACGCCTAAATAATGTCTTTGGAAATGTGGGAAATCCGGCAACGGCAGAGGTATATAATAAAATAGCATTAAATCCACGACCCTCCTATATAATAGGTTTTTATTTGATACGTATCATGTTGTTAGTAGTCAACATCTTAGAAGAATTATTTTGGCAAATATATAGAAGTAAAAAACCAATAAATGATGAACAAGAACCGTAAGAAAATTGAAATGTGAAAGTTTTATCGAAAACTACCACCCGATTTATAATACATTTTAATATAAATGACTTCATTTCGTTCTATAATCACTTCTCAATTCATTCATAATTATGTCCATAACAGATATATCATAACGATATATCTAAAGTTAAAGAAAAATAAATTTTATTCTGAATGTATCAATCATACTTTCCAACATTGCCTAGTGAATGCACCACGGTATCATCACTCTAGCTTCATATAATAAACAGCTTTCTTTTCTTCATTCAAGTTTCATTAATTTACCTTTCAAAGTTTCATTTTAAATGGTAGTACGTCCGAATGATAATGTTTTTGTCCACTGATTAAGACTTTTCTTAAAATAGCAATTGTTTGATTTCAAGCAAATAAAATTACGTTCCAAATAGGTTTCAAATGTGATCGTTTTCGTTGCCAACAGACAATATTTATGTATTATAATTGCATACAAAACTAGTGGCTTAAATAGAGGTGTTCAGCATTTCCTGTTGCTATGAAGGGTGAAATTTCGATCAACCAGTCTAAAATTGCAAATGAAAATTTCATTAACAGAAGAAAATCTGGTAACAAGAAAGAGCGAAAAACTACAGTTATAAGCATACCACGTTTACCAAAGACCACCGGAGATCCGTTGAGCAAAAGGAGGGAAACATGCATAAATATTTAAGCAAATAAATTTGGCTAATATTTAATTTTATTCCATTTATTTTGATACTACATAATTCGAAATAATTTATTTATTGCGGCGAAATTGTATTAAAATTTTTATGATTACTTTAAATTGGTTATTATTATTATTATGTATAATTTATTATTATTACATCAAGGCACCATCCACGTCAGAGTGCTTTGCTCTAACCTAGAAAGAACCCTTCCACACATAGGCAGCTAGTGTGAAAGGAAATAGAGGGTGCAAGATTCCAAAAAAATTCATTAAAGCCTCAAACAGAATTTATTTTTTGTTGAGCGAATTAAATGGAAATGTTTTGAAAAATATAGCGTTAATCATCGTTAATCATGAATTGAGGTCGCAATGAATTTACTTCGCGATGAAATGGCAATGCAATGAATTTACTTCGCGATGAAATGGCAATGCAATGAATTGACGACGCGATGAATGGAGAAAACGATGGATGAGTTGAGTTGCTTTACCTCTGAGAGGTACTCTTTCGCACACAATGGGCTAAATGACCAGGTCACAAGGACCCCGAGGGTTAATAGAATGTTTGGGGAAGGGGATCCACTAGACAGCTGTTGGGAGGCAGATGGTAACCTCCTGTCAAGGCCATCCAGCCTGTTCTTTACCGTGCACAATGTATGGCTCACCAATACACGGCTTTCTTCCCCCACCACTTCCACGATGCTAGTAAGGATAATAGAGGCGAAAAACTATTAATTCTTATTTTTATTTCATGCACTTTTCAGGAAATGTTTTAAAAGACCTGTGAAATGGAAGGGAAAATGTTATCCTTCCTTGGAAATCCAGTCTCTTCTCCTCCCTCCTCCCCACTTTACATTTTTCCAGCTGGATTGTATTTTTTGGCAACCCTCCCAATCTCGATTTTTTTCTAGATTCGGACCTATGTGTGTACAAAATAACACGAAATTATATATTAATATAAAGTTAGTTTTAACGTAAAAGGTGTTTGCAGTCTGGAAGCAGTATATGAAGTATGGGACTGCATCCCTGAAATAGCTGTTGAACATTCGAATTCAATGACGTTGTACCTAGTTTTATGAAATTTATTTTAAATTTTTGTCTTATTAAAACGATATTCACTTTAACAAATTCAGATTAAATTAATTATTAATTTATAGTTTTGAATTTTCACACGTGATGGATAAAATTATTAAAAGCATAAGAACTTGTGCATGACTGATCCAAACAATAAACTCTAATTGTTCCCAAAGCCGGAATGTATTTGTTATTAGCGGAAGGTATATTATTCACACTTTATTTCCGTTACGCATATTACTACCGACAATATAAAGCATTCAAGAATGTTATTGCTTTCAAAAATAAACAACCAATCAAAATGCAGCAACACACACAACAATTTCGGAACTAAGTATTATATCACTTCCGGCAAAAATGCTTAATCAATATCGGTTTATGAAGTGATAAAATTGTACAATAGAACGTATATTTACTATAAAAATCACATAGACACTAAGTATTACAGTATGCACAAAAAAAGACATTACCTAGAGAATAAAAATCGAAAATATTGTTTTTTAAGTAAGCATGAGATGAAAAAAATATTGATCAAAAACCAGCACATTTTCAAATTCCTCTTTAAAAATAAGCACATTTTTCTCATATGGGTGTTGTTGTTTTAGTTCTTAAAGGCACCCTTTTGCACTCATTGGCCCAAATGGCCAGGTCACAAGAACTTCAATGCTCAGAGTTTGATAGGGGACCCAGTAGGAAGTGTAGACCTAGTAGGTAGTTTGATAGGGGACCCAGTAGGAATGCTCAGAGTTTGTTAGGAGACAGGTGGAATCCACCCAACTTATTCTTTAAGGTGGCTATGGCTCTCCTCTGCACATGAGGATATGTCTTAATGTCTCATTGGACGGAGAGTGTCTTTCCAAGCACAGAAATGTCCCCTTTGTCATTGAGGGCAGGTTTATTGGAGATTAATTTCAAAGCTTGAACAATTGAGACTCTGGCAACGAACAAAGCTTTAAGTTATTGAAAAGCTAACACAACTGAGAACTGCGGATTACGAGCCAGCACATTACTGATCGAACCAAACTCTGTCCGTTATGTAGGGGGGAGGCTTATTAACAAACGAACTTGGTTAATGGGGAGCAAAATTAGAGATAAATCAAATTTAAAATAATTAAGCTGAAATTTTTAGGAATATACAAATAAAAGAACGAAAATCAAAAGTTAAAGCTTTGTTGGTTGTTTGAGGTTTTATGGCATAAAGGCAACTAAGGCCATGCTTCGTTAAACAAGATATACAGTAAGAGAATAAACACATAAAATTCACGCAAAAGCCTAAAGCAAAGACAAGCCTAGACAAAACTTCATACCCTACTTATCTGCAAATAAATTCAAAAGAAAGAGTTGCACTTACCTCATTCTTAATGGACTTACCTTATTCCAGAGGGAGGGGGGAAGGGGCTGTCAGAAACTCTCCAGGCTCGTAAATGTAGTCCCCAGGTCCAAATCTCTCCATGTCGGCATTGCAAGTCGTATTGAAGAAGAAGCCGCGGCTACTCATGAACTCCGGATAACCTTGACGGGATTCTTCCATCTGTCTCCTAACAACTGTCCATGGGTTCCCTTCCTCCAACCGACCCTGATCTCTGAGATATTTGTGATTTACGTCAACTCCAAACAATGGGTGTGTTTGTTAGGAAATAACGCTTCTAACAATCTTTAAAATCAAAATCAAAATACTGTAACAATTGGTTGTTGTAGGATAAAATTAATGGATTGAAGCCGAAACAAATCAGAACGCATTTCCTGTATAACTTTTTTATTTTTCCAAAATAATTCTAGCCGATTTCTTGTTGTGAAGTTCGCGGATTTGACAATTTTCTTAAATTCTTTTGAGACTCTGTCTCGCCGATAAGGGGCTTGGGTGGCTAAGTCGGTAGCTCGCCAGGCTCGTAATCTGTAGTTCCCAGGTTCGAGTCCCAGCTGGGTCAGCGTTGAAATTTATCTCCGCAAAATTCCCCGCCCTGCCCACGGTCAGTAGGAGACACCGATGGGCTTGAAAAGGTCGCCATTCGTCGGATGGGACGTTAAGCCGTGATCCCGTGTGCGGGAGAGCCATACCCTGTGCACGTTAAAGATCACGCTGGATGGCCTTGACGGGAGGCTATCATCTGTCTCCGAACAGCTGTTCCAGTGGGTCCCTTCCCCCAACCTTCTCTGAGCCTTCGGGGTCCATGTGATCTGGCGATTTAGCCCATGGTGTGCAAAAAAGTGCCGCTCAGAGGTGAAACAACCCAAACCCAACTCGCCGATAACGTATCGGACAACACATTACATTAGTTTTTGAATAAAATTTCTGTAACATTCGTTTTAAATTATCACTTAAATTTGAATCAGGTGTAACATTATCTAAATTTATTATGGGTTTCAGAAAGCCTTTATCTGTCTGATTAAGAACTCCTTGGTAACCGTAAGAACTGGGAATACCAACTTCGGAACCAGTTTCTTATTATAATTAAGACAAGCGTTTTTCTACATCAGTTCTCCTCCAACAACCCAAAAGTTGTATTGGTGATCCTCCTAATCGACGACAGATGGCACCAACAAATTCGGCACAAAGCGGTGCAGACGTTCACTCATTCTATAGGGCAACAGTTTCCAGATTCGAATCCCAAGTTTTCTATCTAGTTCTAAGATTTCTCTCCTCATTGCTTCCCCTTGGAATCAGTGAGAAAGAAGACACTGATAGGCTTAGAAATTCTGTCGTTCTCAGATGGGATATTAAGCCGTAATTTCGTGTGCAATAGAGTCGTATCCTAAGCACCTTAAAGAATATACTGAATAGTCTTGATGGGATTCTTCCATCTACCTCTTAACATCTGTTCAGTGGGACTTTAAGGAAGTTTCCCAACCTTCTCTAAGCCCTTGATGTACATGAGACGTCGCCATTTAGAAAGCGTGCAGCCATTATAGCGTACAGCGGAATAATTAAGTTAGTCCTTTTGAATGGCGTTTAAGTGTGTTAGTGTGCACCTAGTGGAAAGTGTTAAAACAGTTAACCAATAGGTGAAATCAGAAAAATATATATTTTAATCTGTTGATGTGTATCTGAGGGTAACTGGTTGAATAGGTGAGTGCGTTCAGCCCTTTGGACGAACAGCAATCACCCTCGACAGAAGATATAGAGCGAGTGCAGCCATATAGCTCACAGCGGAATATTTAAGTAAGCCATTTTGATTGCCGTTTAAGTGTGTTGTTGTGCACCTAGTGGAAAGTGTTAAAAGAGTTAACCAATAAGTGAAATCAGAAAAATGCATATTTTAATCTGTTCATGTGTATCTGAGGGTAACTGGTTGAATAGGTGACTGCGTTCAGCCCTTTGGACGAACAGCAATCACCCTCAACAGAAGATATAGAACGCGTGCAGACATTATAGCGCAGAGCGTAATAATTAAGTTAGCCCTTTTGATTCGCGTTTAAAAGTGTTGTTGTGTACCTAGTGGAAAGAGATAAAACCATTAACCAATAGGTGAAATCAGAAAAATATATATCTTAATCTGTTGATGTGCATCTGAGGGTAATTTTTTGAATAGGTGACTGCGTTCAGCCTTTTGAACGAACAGTAGTCGCCCTCAAGAGAAGATAAAGAACGCGTGCAGCCATTATAGCGCACAGCTGAACAATTAAGTTAGCCCTTTTGATAGGCGTTTAAGAGTGTTGTGCACCTAGCGGAAACTGTTAAAACAGTTAACCAATAGGTAAAATCAGAAAAATATATATTTTAATCTGTTGATGTGTATCTGAGGGTAACTGGTTGAATTGGTCACTGCGTTCAGCCCTTTGGACGAACAGCAATCACCCTCAACGGAAGATATAGAACGCGGGCAGCCATTATAGCGCAGAGCGGAATAATTAAGTTAGCGCTTTTGATTGGCGTTTAAGTGGGTTGTTGCGCACCTAGTGGAAAGTTTTAAAACAGTTAACCAATAAGTGAAATCAGAAAAATACATACTTAAATCTGTTGATGTGTATCTGAGGGTAACTGGTTGAACAGGTGACTGCGTTCAGCCCTTTGGACGAACAGCAATCACCCGCAACAGAAGATATAGAACACGTGCAGCCATTATAGCGCACAGCGGAACAATTAAGTTAGCAATTTTGATTGGCGTTTAATTGTGTTGTTGTGCACCTAGTAGAAAACGTTAAAACAGTTAACAAATAGGTGAAATTAGAAAAATACATATTTTAATCTGGTGATGTGTAACTGAGGGTAACTTGTTGAATAGGTGACTGCGTTCAGCCCTTTGGACGAACAGTAATCACCCTCAACAGAAGATAAAGAACGCGTGCAGCAATTATAGCACAACGCGGAATAATTAATTAGCCCTTTTGATTGGCGTTTAAGTGTGTTGTTGTGTACCTAGTGGAAAGCATTAAAACAATTAATCAATAGGTGAAATCAGAAAAATAGATATTTTAATCTGTTTATGTTTGTCTGAGGATAAATGATTAAATAGGTGAGTGCATTCAGCCCTTTGGACGAACAGCAATCACCCTCAACAGAAGATAAAGAACGCGTTCAGCCATTATAGCGCACAGCGAAAAAATTAATTTAGCCTTTTTGATTGGCGTTTAAGTGTGTTGTTGTGCACCTAGTGGAAAGTTTTAAAACAGTTAACAAATAGGTGAAATCAGAAAAATACATATTTTAATCAGTTGATAAGTGCCTGAGGGTAACTGGTTGAACAGGTGACTGCGTTCAGCCCTTTGGACGAACAGCAATGACCCTCAACAGAAGATATAGAACGCGTGCAGCCATTATACCGCACAGCGGAATAATTAAATTAGCCCTTTTGATTGGCGTTCAAGTGTGTTGTTGTATACCTACTGGAAAGTGTTAAAACAATTAACCAATAGGTGAAATCAGAAAAATAGATATTTTAGTCTGTTGATGTGTGTCTGAGGGTAACTGGTTGAACAGGTGACTGCGTTCATCCCATTGGACGAACAGCAATCACCCTCAACAGAAGATAAAGAACGCCTGCAGCCATTATAGCGCATAGCGGAACAATTAAATTAGCCCTTTTGATTGGCGTTTAAGTGTGTTGTGTACCTAGTGGAAAGTGTTAAAACAGTTAACCAATAGGTGAAATCAGAAAAATAGATATTTTAATCTGTTGATATGTATCTAAGGGTAACTGGTTGAACAGGTGACTGCGTTCATCCCTTTGGACAAAAAGCAGTCGCCCTCAACAGAAGATATTGAACGTTTGCAGCCATTATAGCGCACAGCGGAATAATTAAGTTAGCCCTTTTGATTGGCGTTTAAGTGTGTTGTTGTATACCTACTGGAAAGTGTTAAAACAATTAACCAATAGGTGAAATCAGAAAAATAGATATTTTAATCTGTTGATGTGTGTCTGAGGGTAACTGGTTGAACAGGTGACTGCGTTCATCCCATTGGACGAACAGCAATCACCCTCAACAGAAGATAAAGAACGCCTGCAGCCATTATAGCGCATAGCGGAACAATTAAATTAGCAATTTTGATTGGCGTTTAAGTGTGTTGTGTATCTAGTGGAAAGTGTTAAAACAGTTAACCAATAGGTGAAATCAGAAATATAGATATTTTAATCTGTTGATGTGTGTCTGAGGGTAACTGGTTGAATAGGTGACTGCGTTCAGCCCTTTGGACGAACAGCAATCACCCTCAACAGAAGATATAGAACGCGTGCAGCCATTGTAGCGCACAGCAGAAAAATTAAGTTAGCCCTTTTGATTGACGTTTAAGTGTGTTGTTGTGCACCTAGTGGAAAGTGTTAAAACAGTTAACCAATAGGGGAAATCAGAAAAATACATATTTTAATCTGTTGATGTGTATCTGAGGGTAAGTGGTGGAATAGGTGACTGCGTTCAGCCCTTTGGACGAACAGCAATCATCCTCAACAGAAGATATAGAACGCGTGCAGTCATTATAGCGCACAGCAGAATAATTAATTTAGCCCTTTTGATTGACGTTTAAGTGTATTGTTGTGCACCTAGTGGAAAGTGTTAAAACAGTTAACAAATAGGTGAAATCAAAAAAATATATTTTTTAATCTGTTGATGTGTATCTGAAAGTGACTTGTTGAATAGGTGACTGCGTTCAGCCCTTTGGACGAACAGCAATCACCCTCAACAGAAGATATAGGACGCGTGCAGCCATTATAGCCCACAGCGGAATAATTAAGTTATCCCTTTTGATTGGCGTTTAAGTGTGTTGTTGTGTACCTAGTGGAAAGTGTTAAAACTGTTAACCAATAGGTGAAATGAGAAAAATACATATTTTATCTGTTGATGTGTATCTCAGTGTAACTGGTTGAATAGGTGACTGCGTTCAGCCATTTGGACGAACAGCAATCACCCTCAACAGAAGATATAGAACGCGTGCAGCCATTATAGCGCACAGGAGAATAATTAATTTAGCCCTTTTGATTATCGTTTAAGTGTGTTGTTGTGCACCTAGTGGAAAGTGTTAAAACAGTTAACAAATAGGTGAAATCAGAAAAATACATATTTTAATCTGTTGATGTGTATCTTAGGGTAACTGGTTGAATAGGTGACTGCGTTCAGCCCTTTGGACGAACAGCAATCACCCTCAACAGAAGATATAGAACGCGTGCAGCCATTATAGCTCACAGGAGAATAATTAATTTAGCCCTTTTGATTGGCGTTTAAGTGTGTTGTTGTGCACCTAGTGGAAAGTGTTAAAACTGTTAACCAATAGGTGAAATCAGAAAAATACATTTTTTATTCTGTTGATGTGTATCTCAGTGTAACTGGTTGAATAGGTGACTGCGTTCAGCCCTTTGGACGAACAGCAATCACTCTCAACAGAAGATATAGAACGCGTGCAGCCATTATAGCGCACAGCAGCATAATTATGTTAGCCCTTTTGATTGACGTTTAAGTGTGTTTTTGTGCACCAAGTGGAAAGTGTTAAAACAGTTAACCAATAGGTGAAATCAGAAAAATACATATTTTAATCTGTTGATGTGTATCTGAGGGTAAGTGGTTGAATAGGTGACTGCGTTCAGCCCTTTGGACGAACAGCAATCACCCTCAACAGAATATATAGAACGCGTGCAGCCATTATAGCGCAGAGCGGAACAATTAATTTAGCCCTTTTGATTGGCGTTTAAGTGTGTTGTTGTGTACGTAGTGGAAAGTGTTAAAACAGTTAGCCAATAGGTGAAAGCAGAAAAATTCATATTTTAATCTGTTGATGTGTATCTGAGGGTAACTGGCTGAATAGGTGACTGCGTTCAGCCCTTTGGACAACAGCAATCATTGTCAACAGAAAATATAGAACGGGTGCAGCCATTGTAGCTAACATCGGGATAGTTATGTTATTCCTTTTGACGTGAGAGTAGTGATGGTATCTGAACAAAAAAAAGGAGCAAAAAATATCAAAAATTTCTAGATTTCCTCCATTTCCTCATAACCTTAAAATTAGGTTTTCATTTATCGAAAAACCTTGTAGAAAATTTTCCAATATAACTTTCTCCAGAAAGATTACCGTGATCGATTAATGATGAGAGATGATGATGATGGAAACAACATTTTAAAGCATCAGCAATTGTTAAATCAATTTGAAGTTAGATAATATATTGTGCAAAATTTAAGGGGAACTTTTACTTCACATTCTATTAAATTTTGCCCACAATGGGTTAAATAGCGAAGTCACAAGCACTCCTGAGAGATTAAACAGCGATTTGAATTATTAAGTGAAATATTGCTATAATGCATACATCATGCAGTTATTTTTAGTTGTTAATATTTCTTATTATTTGTAGTGTAAATCTGTGATATTTATGACATTCTTGTTTTCCATTCAGAATTTCATCACTCGTGCTCTATATCTTGCCACAGTTTTCCGGGGATTATTTGACACTATAAATACTTTCCATCCATTGATATTCATATCTTACCTCCATGCTAAACTATTACACAGATTGCATCGGGAGGATTCTATATATCGGCATTGTGCCTTTAAATGTCGGGAATTGTTTGAAACTATAACTGGACACCATCTATTGATACTGATATCTTACCAACGTGCTATATCATTACATGGGTTGCATGGAGAGGGTTTTAAATTCAGACACTGTGCCTTTAATTGTCAGAATTGTCAGGGGATTGTTTGACCTGAAATTGGACCCCTTACACTGGTATTGATATCTGACACCTGATATAGCACTACACAGGTGGCACGGGGGGAAAGCTCGATATTGGGAAGTGCGAATTTTAATTATCCAAGGATTGTTTGTTACAAAAAATTGTCTCTATCTCTTAGTATTATAATCCGATCTCTTTGCTATACGATTAGAGATGTCGCTGGGGGCGCGTGTGGGGAGGGGAATTATTTCACACTAGAAATGAACTCCATCCTTTGGTACTGAACATCTCACTTCCGTGCTATAGCTTTACCCAACTGGCTTGGTGTAAGTCTATTTTTGACACTCTACCTTTTAATTTATCCGGGATTGTTAAACATTAAAAGTGTACCCTCAATCGTTTGGTATTGATATCTGACCTTCGAGCTTTTTGCTGCAGGGCAGTTTAAGGCAGCCCCGTCCAAACAAAATCTAGTCAAGAGCAGCGAAAAAAAAGCTATATTCTTAAAGAGTGCAGGAAATATTATCTATTAAAAAATAAAAACATACAATTCTATATAACTCTTTAATGGATACTCAAAATTGGTACAGCATCCCAAGTCACAAACTTTCATTTGAAAAAAAAAAAACTTGTTACGTTCGGCCCTCGCGTTCCAAGAAATATAGCAGAACAATCGTTTTAATATTACCCCTTTTTTAGGGTGGGTGGGGGGAACCATGATGGTAAATATTTTATAGCCTATCACATTCCTCGCAGCAGAAACTTTCGTTTGCACCGAAATCAAAGTTTGCCCGTCGTTTTCGAAAGATATGGAGGAACAACTGCTTTGACAAGCACACAATTGATGCATGAAAAGCAATAGGAAGACAGGTAAAAATCGTGTTTAATAACGTAATCCGTAATCGATATTACTTGACACAGCCGCGTTTGGAGGCGGATTTTTAAAATATTTATTTCTCGTTTTAATTGCAGTATATATTTTAGGAGACTAAAAATTAATTCTAGATGCAGCACAGTTATGGGTGTAGTCAGAGCCAGGGCGAGGCGGGTTCAGCGCGTTTCCCGGAACCCGGCCCCGCGCTTTAAAAGGCCACGCGGTCCACCAAAAACTCATCGCAAAAAACGAAATTTCGGTCAAAATTGAGCGAAATAGCGAAATCGGTCAATTTTGATGATGTAATTAAAGATTTTGCGGCGAAAAAGACGAGACAAATTATGTAATATTTATAATATACTCGGTGTTCCTATAAATTGTATGTAGACATGTACCGCACTTTGTACTTATAATAAATAATTTATTATTATAAAATTAAGAAGTACATGTACATGCGTTTTTTTTTTTTGTTTTTTTTGGCCCCGTATAATTTTGGGACCCAGTCCCCCAAAAGTTCACACCGGCCCTGGGTGTAGTTTCTGGATGATGTATCTTCCCGTAGTAATAAGAATCAATACATCACGTTAAAAGCTTAGAAAGCATTTCAATTTTACTACATGGAAAAGTAGGACAAATTCGTAAAAATCAAACTGATTAATAATATATGTACCAGTTTGTGTGGACAGATGACTACGTTTACTACCAAGCAATATAATCATTTTTAAGATTTGAAACTGAATGCAAACAAGAACTCAAGAAAAATTCAAATTTTAACTTTATTTTAACGATTTTTCATAAACGTTCTATTAATAAGTGATATAGTTACGCTTATTACCACCGGTGATATTAAATTGAATATGAAGAACGTTATTTCTTTTAACAGTACAACAACCAATAACAACATATCACACAAATCCGGCAAAAAATCGTTAATCACTTTCGATTTATGAAGCAATAAAATTCTTCAAAATGGAATGTGTGTTTATTACAAAAGTAACATAGACACAAAGAATACAGTATGCACAAAAATGGCATTACGTATAGAATAAAATACACAAATATTGTTTTGCAAGTAAACATGACATAAAAGACATTGGATAAAAACAGCATACTTCAAATTCTTATATAACAATAATCTTAAAGAGTGAACGAATTCTGTGTTTTACTTATGTATATTTATATTAGTATGGATAGCCGTAATTTCTCGATTTTTGAGTATTGCTTTTACACAGAGGTTTTTCTCGCTGAATGGTATGTTAAGTTGCTATTAACTTGTGAGACATGAAAATTCACCCTTTCACTGAATAGCCACGCCACTTTTCGATACAGAGAGATTGGAATTTGGAATATTCCCCAGAGATAGGAGGATATCCTGTTAGAACTCCTTTATCCGTTGGAGAGCCGGGATTTGCATAATATAAAAGTCAAAATTAGCTTCCAGAGGCACTTTTTCTGCACACATTGAACAAAATGACCAGGTCACAAGAACCTCAATGGCTCAGAGTTGGGTAGGAGACTCACTGAATAGCTGTTAGGAGAAAGATGGAATCATCCTCTCAAAGTCATCCAGCTTATTCATTAAAGTGTACAGGGTGTGGGCTCTTCTCTTCACGAGGATACAGCTTAATGTCCCATTCAATGGACAGTGGCCTTCCAAGCCAAATGGTGTCCCCATTCCCACTGGGGGAAGGATTAGAGGAGATAAGTCTCAATACTGGAGCAACTGGGAAGCAAACATGGGAATTAAAGGTTATGAACCTAGCACACTACTGATGAACCCTCTCATATAAACGTAATAAGCAGACAAGTTAAAATGGATCTGACAAGTTAAATGAAATGAAAAAGCTGAAAAAATACAAATAAAACAATGAAAACGAAAACTTAGAGCTTCTTTAGTTGTTTCGGGTTTTATGGCATAAAGACAACGAAGGCCATGCTGCGGTAAATAAAATATACAATAAGAGAATAAACAGATACAAGTCATGCACCAAGACTTAAGGCAAGAAAAGTCATGTTTTAAGAACTCGGAGTGCTTTCAAAAGTACTTAAATGTACTGTGATTAAAATTATAATGTACTCCTTTCTGTCCTTATGTTTCTAAGTACAGGTTAACGTTTGGTAAAGAGATTTCTTACTTCTTATATTGGAAGTGCTAGTAATGGCATTTAAAGCAACACAACGTAAAAATAAATTTCGATTTTTAAAAATATAAATTATAAAAGCATTTTTATTTGAAATGGGACAGAAATATCATCTAACACAGGGGTTCTCAACGTGGGGTATGAGGCAAAATGTTTTGGGTACGCCGTGAGAGCTCAAAAGTCGCTAGATCTAGTAACAAAGTCGCTAAGTTGGCAACACTGCTGTGCAAAAATGTCATTTTTTGTGTTTATCGATATATGTAATTTATGAATACAAAATTTAATGTGTGTATATATATGTTTTACTTTATTCCCATTGTTATACTATAACTATAGTTTTATCTATCTATACAAATGGGGTACGCCAGTTACAGCACATTTCCAGGGGCATAAAAAGCCCTGGAAAATGAAGCATAAAAGTTTGAGAACCACTGATCTAGCATGTCGTGTAGAAATGTATTCTGAAAATTTCATATTTCTGATCTCGGAAAACATTGGACAGATGTATGGACGAATCACAGAATAACTGGCTAGCACAGATAGATGACTGATCCCAGAGCACCACTGCTTGCTGCGCCACCTACAAGCAATCAGTCGAAATTCTCATTTTCCCGCCCTCTTTCAAACTGTGTGGCAGTAATTGTGTTGCAGCCATTACTTTGCTGTGCAGTTCCGTATCTGAGAAATATTTGTTTCCTGCATTGCTTTCTTCTCACTTGAACTGCTTTCATCATAAATTTGGATATGTCTGAAAACCGTATTCGTCATTATGAAACAGAAGTTTATGAGAATACTGCATTTAATACTGCATGCTAATGTTAAGATTTTATTTACTAAAACCAGCAGCGACCACCTGGCGAGTGGTTTCGGGATGCTCGTCAGAGTAATTCTGCTTCCGCTAAAAATGCACTCAATTCTATAAACTACTCAAGTCTGGCAATTATACTTGATGAGAGTGTATTTAAACTAAAGTACGAATAAACTACTTCTAAATCTAGGTATATATTAAGCTTCTTTTAATTCGTGAGCGAGACACTAGTTCTCTTAGGAAGGCCTATCTCTACTATTCAATGAAACCATCCAATCGCTGCACATATCATTCTGTGGTTCCTTCCTCCTCCTTTTAGAACAAAACACTGAAACGATCGAAAAGAAATCGAACCACTGGCGACTACGATGCTTGCCAATATATCGACTGTGCTGTCAAGATTGCGATCCTCGTTACGCTCGCAAAGCAGGGGCATGGGAAACAGCTCTCAGAGATCATAAGACCCATACCTGCTTCATTGAATATGTTTGTACATGATGAAATAGAGAGTAAATCGGCTGGAATTGCCGAGGCAGAGACTTCCGCTGTGGATAAAAATTTCTTACACACGTATATAATCGAAGAGAGAAAATCCTCTCAGCAGATTCTTGAATGTGGTCAGTCCGGGGCCCGTTCCACTAATATATAATTATGAATCCAGATTGCTCAATATTTGAAATCTGAGGTTATTGGGTTTATAATTTACTTTTTAGATGACAGGAAGCAGAGGAAAAGAATAAGACATAATTTTAATTTTAACTGATGATGATTTGTATCTTTTGTGCTTTTTGCCATGGGATATCTCCTAGTTAATAATTGTGTACTGGGTGAGTTGATTCGAATGCTTAGCTGCATCTGTAAAGAATTTTTAAGCCTAGTTTTTAATATGTGTTCTATCAGCAAGATTTGGGTGTCGCTTGGAATAACTGAATTTCTTACAAACTAGGGAGTTGCCATAGCTGATCGTAAGAAGGTATATTAAGTTTCCACAACGTTTACTGACGAAGTGACGGAAAATCCCCGTGATTTCCGAAATATCTGGGGTTGTTTATCAAAAAGAAACGTGGGAATTCGTAGATCTTGTTCACTAATTTTATAGTGAGTTGACCTCTTGGGGCTCACTGATCACATTTAATGCCTTCCCACTTATTTCTAAACTAATATTACTAAAAATGAAAAGATAATGTTGTACTTACCTCATTCCTTAATCGACTTACCTTATTCCCCTGTCGTAGCATACCAGGCTCGCAGTCTGCAGTCCCCAG
This sequence comes from Ryuthela nishihirai, assembly GCA_038380435.1. Taxonomy (NCBI): domain Eukaryota; kingdom Metazoa; phylum Arthropoda; class Arachnida; order Araneae; family Heptathelidae; genus Ryuthela; species Ryuthela nishihirai. The sequence continues at coordinate 93,596,136 of JAWZYU010000001.1, forward strand.
GTTCGAATCCCAGCCGTTGCTGCATTAAGAAGCTTCTCCAGTTAACTCCACGGTATCATTGGGTTCGTAAAGGAGGCCGCCAGGCTGATGGAACGTGAAGCCGTTGCAGGAGATCCATACCCTGTGCACGTTAAAGAACATGCTGCATTATCTTGAATGGAGGTTACCATCTGTATCCTAATAGCTGTCCAGTTGATTCAATCCCCTCCCCCAACCTGCTCCGATCCTTGGGATCTTTGTGACCTAGCCATTTAGCCAAAGTGCCCGTGAAGGGTAAAAAAAAACAACTTCTCAAAACATTAATCCAATGGCGAAACGTCAGTAGCAACTGGGAAGATTGCAGTCTGTTCTTCGACAAGTTGCAATGATCATCATTGGCCAGTGACGTATCAATCTGCCAATCGACTCATGATCTATGACGACAGAATTGTCGAAACTTCCACTGCGCAATCTCATAGTCTCCCCAGTTCTCACCAACATTATGCCACTGGTTTTATTACTTTTTTGCACTCCCCCTCTCCCCTAGACTGCAAAGTGGACAGCAAATTTAGAACAACTCCTAAAAATGTGAGCATTTGTTTAGCCAATATCACTTCTAACAATCATTTTCGTTATAGACTTACAGTAGTCTTTCTACTTGCGATATGGTTTTTAATAATTTAAATATTTTAGAATCCAAAATAAAAGGTAAAACCAAAATTATTATACTTTGCTGCATAAAATACAAATGTATGCGTTTTGATTAAAACGCTATCTTAGTGTTATAATTATACTAAATGCCTAAATAAAAACTTATCCAAAAGCTAAACATATCGCGTCAATTTCATTCCTTAAAGAAAGACTTTGAGACAATGAGTTCTGACCCACAGGCAACAGAGGGAGGAAATTCTAGAATGGTAAAGAAGCTGATTGTTCACGATCCATCATTATTCGTTCAAAGATAGAGAAATAATTCTGGGCTATTCCTTTAGATAGTTCTGTATCAAAATTTTCCCAAAATTTGTTGTAAAAGCGCTTTTGCAGAGGCCTTCCTAATCGTTCCCCACCCCCTATCCTGCATCGCGGGGACTCTCAATACGCCTCTGGCAAACTCTCGAATTTTATCCAATATAATTTAATTAAAGCACATGTGAATTAAACAGCCCCTACCCCCACAGAAATGTGGTTTAGCCAGCTGACATCCATGAGACAACAAAAAATCCAAAGAGGATGACGTAAGATCAATAAGATTAAAGGTTGGATAAATCAGAGCCACCTATACTATAGTATACCATAGTACTGAACAATGCCCTAAAGGAAGAATTAATTTTTAAATAAATAAGAGTTTTAAATCAAAGCAGTATCTTTTCAAATTCATCTGGTAGCTGTATAGTTTTAAAAATTCGTAATTAATTTTAAAATATTCATAAATATTTCAATTAAATTCATAGTGAGCAAATTATTATACTTTATGCTGTTTAAAAATGAGTTGCTTGTAATTAAAGTTTAGACAAATTAAATCATTTAAATATTTTATGCATATTTAATTTCTCTTCTTTTGTTCAATGGCTGTCCAGGCCCGGGTATCTAAGGGGACTCTAGATAAACCCGGTTCTCAGTTCTATCACATTCCTAGATCTGGGTATCTGTTTTTGATCAACACATTCTACCACCAGAATTTCTAATATAAATATATCGTTTAAAACGTTATTTCTACATTTAACGCCCTCTAACGATGTAAATTAAAGTCTTTTGGAGTTTTTTAAACTATGAATCATCATATTTCGCTAGTACCTATTCAACCCAAAAAGAGATTTTCATTAATCTCTTGAAACAAAACGTTGCTTCACTCCCTGCGCCCCCCCCCCGACACCTCTCCCGGAGTGAAGGAACAAATTGTTGCTGCAAATGTTAAGTCCTTTATCATGATATTTTATCAGTAAAATATCATACCGTTTGCAATATACACTGAAGTGCCATTGAATTAGGAATAGCAGATGTTATCCAAATTCAGTACGCAAGTCCCGCATTCGCGGGCATGCGTGGCTGAAACTCTGGTGATATGCAGCTGTCAGCTTTGGTTTCCCCAAGCATTCGTCGTGAGAAGCGTAATGGAAAAGGCGCGGAATTTAGATGCATTTCACAGAGGGCAGATCGCAAGTGCCTGATGGATGGGGCACTCGATCTTCGAAATTGTCAACGAACTTGGATTTTATCGTACGACAGTTTCAAGAGTGTTCCGGGAATATGAAAATTCTGTCAAAAAAAAACAACACAACCCGCCTTAAATTATCATGGGCTTCGCCATCCGACCCGCATCGTATGCACCGATAGGGGCCAACCATTACCTGAAATCACGTCCCATTTGAATTCGGGCTCCAGCCAGGAAGTCAGTGCATGGACCATGCAACACTCACTTCATTTTCTCGGCTTCAGGAGCCGCCGACATACGAGAGTCCCATTTCTAATGGCACGACGCTCGGCTCAACGCCTTGCCTGGGCTGAAGAACATCGAAACTGGACCATCAAACATCGGATAGCCTGGAGTGATGAATCCCGGTTTAATTTCGCCACGCCGATGGGAGACAGGGTATGGTGCAAACCGCATGAAGCCATGGATCCTGTATGTCAGATCAGAACAGTATAAGCTGGTGGTGGCTCAGTGATGGCCTGGGGTATCTTCAGTTGGACGTCTGTGTGATCTTTGTTACGTGTACTAATAACTCTCAGTGCATCCTGGTACGTAAAACTTATGACTGACCATTTACACCCATTTATGGCCATCATGCATCCCAATGGAGATGGATGTCTACCAGCAAGACAACTGTTCATCATCAAGATCACATGTCCAGGTTGGCTACTGCATGGTTGTATTCTGCTGACTTTGAAATAATGAATTGGCCACCAAGAAGCCCAGATTTAAATCCGATCGAAAAGCTTTGGGATACCGTCGAGCAGAGTGTTCGGACCCGTATCCCATCAGCGACGACCTTGAGAGAACTGTGGACAGCTGTGGAGGATGCATGGGTTGCCATACCTGTGGAACATTTGCGCAAGCTTGTGGAGTCTTTACCTCGTCGTGTGGCGGCCGTTATCAGGGCCATAGGGGGTCCAACACGTTACTAGGTTGCTATCCCTAATTCAATGGCACTTCACTGTATGTTAAATGTTTCAAATTTTGGAATTATTCCGTGTCAGAGATTGCAATTAAAGCTTTTGTCAGATTCTAAAACTATGAATCATAATAGTTTATCAATACCTATTCAATGAAAAAATAATATTTTTTTCTAAAAGCCAAGAATTATCTCTAAAAACAAAAAAAATTGGTGAAATGCTACCATCATCATTTCAAATTTCTAACGTAATTACATCGCTTACAATAGTCATATAAATGCTTGCCGTTTTCAACTTTTTTCACTGTTAGAGGGCGCAATTATAGTTACATGGATATTTCGAAAGTACGAATCGTACTGTTTCATCAATACCTAACCAACACAAAAAGAATTTTTATTCTGTTTGTAGAAACAAAGAATTTGAATGTCTACAGACAGACGACAAAGTGAAACATTCACTCTTTTGTTTCTGAAAAGGAGCAAAAAAAGTTCCACAGAGGAAGGCTTTGGCTTGTGCCGCTTCAAAGCTTTGATGCTGCTTCAACATATTTGAGTCAGGGCCAGATGACTCTTATTTGAGACCGAAAATTAGGATATTAGGTCCCTTAACTTATTTATAGCCTTTTGTTTTTTACAACTTCATATTTTCGTGAATGAATTAAAAAGCAAATTTATTTTCTGATTTCATTCTCTCTCTAAAGCATATATTCGGATTTCACTCTCTCTCTAAAACAGTGATTCTCAAACTTTTTTTGCTCACGGCACATCATACATTTCGCCGTGAATGCTGATAGCACACTAAAATTTTGGTGGCAATACTATGGGAGACTCGCACATGCGCAGTTTGTCTTCAATAATAGCCATTTTTGTGGAGTCGTTTGTAAACGCAGACAGCGATTTTTTGTTCAAGTTCTGAAGTATTAAGGTTAGTACGTACGCTGTATCGGTATGCTTTGTGTAAGGCCTTCAGAGACTTCATTTCCAATGCACTATAACATTCTATTCTCTATTTGACTGGTTTAAAATAAAATTTAAATAAGTTTACTAAGGTTTTTTCTATTTTATCCTTAATCGCATTCTGAAATGAAGGGGGGGGGGCACCCCCTAGATCCGGCCCTGCTTTATGTCCTGCTTGTTATTCTATTTTCATATGGATAAGTTTTTGATTAAACGGAAAAAAGCTAAATGAAGAATCAGTGTCAGAAAGGAGCAACAAAATGGTTTATAAATTTCCTTTTATCTACAATTCCATCCGAAACTTTGCGGCCCATCCTTTGAGAGCCACTGCTCTAAAGTATACGAGATTTCACTCTCCACGTCGCAAGCTTTCATTTCGCATAAAACGCTTGCGATTGTTTCGCCTCTACTGATAAAATTTCTCTCCCCCCACTCCTTTAGGGGAGGGAAGAAGTGGATATATTTTGGGATGTAGGTTGGATCACCAAGCGTGTAAAGCCTTGTACGTCTCCGTGTACTCGGTTAACACATAGATATTATAGTAACAGAACACATGAGAAATAACTCCTGAGCTAAAGTATAATCAAATAAGAACAGAATGATTGCTTATTCCCCATTCAAATCCCAATGCATCAAATATTCCCCAATATTCCACCATTTCTTACCAACGCGATTTTACAGACGTCCGCACTTAATGCGGTGCTTTTGGGCGTCCAACGCCCTACAAACAGCAAGGGTATTGGCTAAAGAAATAGAACAAGTATGCACTACATATATTCACTACGGCATAGATACATATACTCCTACCTAGAGAAATGCGATATTGAAAATCAGGCCTACCTTGGTTAGATGAGGACGTGAAGAGCACGGCCCCGACGGCGAAGAAGTTGTTCCTGTAGGCAGTTCTAACTGACAGAGAGAGACATGCGCCCTTCTCCAACGTTAACGCATTTTTCATTGTTTCGTAATAAATTCTTCTGTTGCGTACAACAAGATTCTAAGACTTGGTTTATTACGACTAACAATAGTGAGGTCAACGCAATGAATGTCTTCGTTGTTTACAATGTCTCATCCCTGTTGCCAGTGGCATACTCAGGAACTTTCACTGAGAGTTGACAGGTTTTGGTCTATTTGTAATTTCTTTTATTTGAATGCTAGAGTCTCTAATTTCTGGAGACTTCCTTAAAAAACGTATGGACTCAGATCCACAAGTAAGGTATTATAACCACAACCTTCTCTCTCTCCCCCCCCCCACCCCCAACATAAACACACTTAAGTTACGCCAGGGGTTGCCAACTCTCCCGCTTCATCAATATTTATCCCGCTTGCCGTATCCATACGGGACTCCGCATCGACTGATCCGATAGTACTGCCGATCACATGACGTGCATTAGATCGAATATAAGAAATGAGCCTTAGGGACAGAGCAAACTACATTTATCTCTACAACTCCACTCTTTAAATAGTAGAAACTCTCGAATTCAGATGAAGAATCATGAACTGCTCAAAGAGTGAATTCTTCTCTTTGTGCATGTGCCGACGCTAACCTCTTATCACAAAGATACGATATTCTGACTTGGAAATTATAATTGATATACAGAATTTGAATGGAAAAATTGGATGGTGATAAGCCCTTTGTGGAATTCTGAATTTTTTGAGAACAATATTCAACATACTATTGTTATAAATGGGAAAATATTAATGGAAAATGAAAGTCTTTGCTATTTTTTTTTAATTTTTTGTAAAAATATATTCTAAACCACTTTATCTTATTATTAGTTTTATATTGAGTATATCGGGCCACAGGCCGGATCCATGGGATGGCGGGGGGGGGGGGGGGGAGGGAGAGGAGAGATACAGTCCAGCTAGGCACGTGCACAGGATTTAGTTTCGGTAGGGGGTTCCGAGAATTTGTTTTCGGAGGTCCGAGGATTCAGTTTGGGAGAGACTCCGAGATTTTTAAATTCCGCGGAACCGAAAGGTTTAGATTAAGGTTTTTGATTCAATTCAACCTTAACTATATATTACTATCTTGGGATATGAGGGGCATATCGAAATCAAATAAAACCTCTGATTTTGTCAGAAAGATATGTAATTAAATGCATTAATAAAAACAAAACATGCACGTGTAAGGAGTAATTGTGATGAAGTAAATATTTTGCCTATAAGGATTTTTTTTAAAAATCAATTGCTTATAATGTACCTATGACGTCACCGGAAAAGGCCATCGGTGTCCTCTACTGACCGTTGGCAAGGCGGGAAGTTTTGCGGAGATAAATTTCAACGCTGACTCAGCTGGGACTCGAACCTGGGAACTGCAGATTACGAGCCTGGCGCGCTACCGACTGAGCCACCGCCTGAGCCACTGCCCGAGCCTGGCGCGCTACCGACACCCACACAAAAAAGAAAAACTGAATTTCGCACATTTCTTCCAATCATTCGACCATATTTAGGTGCATAACTGCACGATTTTACCAATTCCTAATGCTAATTGAAAATGCATATTGTTTGTTTGTAATCAAAATATTTCCTTTATTCTTTAAAAGTAATTTTTTTTTCTATTCCTTTGAAATATGCGTTTTCCTTTTTAAGTTCAGAATTTTCCCCCTGCTGCTCTTTCGGAATATAGTTTATTTTTTTGGTGCCTCCTCAATAAGTTCGGGTCGGACGGTCCTGATCTAAAGGGAAACAAAATAAATATGTACGAATCTAAATTGGAACCCTATTGAAAATATTTAATGAAATATGGGAATTCTTTAGCATTCTTTAATTGCAAGAATTTGAAAACTCTTTCACTTAAAAGAATTTTGTTCTGGTAATCCTGTTTTGGAAAATCAAATAACCAAATGCATCATCCCTTTTGATTTATTTTTGATATTCCTGAGATATTTTAATCTGTCTGATCCAAATTTTCTGCATTTACGAGCATATACATAAGATATTCAATAGATTCGTCAATGTGAATCAATCCCTCCCCCCCCCCCCCTCCTTCTTCTTCAGGTTCTAGGGGAGGGGGCGGTCGGCCCGATTGACCCTTCTGGATCCGCCAATCTAGGTAGGTACAGTCGCCCAAAAAAGTATCCGAACACTATGGTCGATTACAGAATTCAGAAAAAATTCTGGCAACGATTTTTTAGAAATCAGTGATCTGGCAACCTTCGTGTCACGTGACACGAAGGTTGCAAGGCGCCTTCGTGTCACGTGACACGAAGGTTGCCAGATCACTAATTTCTAAAAAAATCGTTGCCAGATATTTTTTCTGAATTCTGTAATCGACCATAGTGTTCGGATACTTTTTTGGGCGACTGTACTTGAAATTTTAACATGGCGAACTAGAGAGAATGTGGACAAAGCAGTTACATGTTTCGCGAGCAGGTTATACTGTATACAGGGTGATTCAAAAGGTCTTAGACAAACTGTAAAGGTAGGTCAGGAATACAAAAACAAACCATTTTTACATAGGAACATATAGCCGCAAACGCCACCCGAGTGTGCTAGAGGGCGTTATTTGCCAGAAGGTGAGTTGGACACCGCGTGTCATCATCATTCGGGTCGTTGACGTTGCGGGATTGTGGATGAGTCCGGGATCTTCATCTCTTGCATCTTGCCTCTTGGAGACACTAATGGGTGACAATTTTATATGTGGAAAAGTAAAGTTCATATGAGAAAACAATTCACAAAAAGACAGATACATATAATACTCAAGCAGATCACCATATTTCGAAGCTAGGTTTACCGAAGAAAATTCGAATATGCCATGGAATTGACAAATATTTAAAACCACACCTTTATTGTCACCTATATTCGCCTTCTACCCTTCACGGGTAACTTCTGAGTCCTGATAACGTTTTACTGGAACTTCTGGGCAACTTGTTATCTGAACCAAAGGAAGAAACACAAAACTTTAAAACAGTAGTATATTTCATTGACATTTATTGGAACTTTAAAAAAAAAATTAGGTTTTTCACATTTTTTTTAATAAAAAAACTAAAAAAAAATGCTTTATGTAATTGAATTTTCTGTTCAAATATTAACAAAATGAAAAGTTCGTCGTAATAATAAGAATAAAACGATTTAAGAAAGAGATAAGCTGATTAAATATAATTTATAAGTTTTAATTTATAATAGATAACAAAGTGAATGCAGAAAATACATTCAGAGAAAAACAAACTTTCTCGAAAGAGATTTTACGCTCATAGATTAATGATAATGAGTTGGGGATATTATGTCATAACATACACCGAAAAGCCAAAACATTATGACCACCTGCCAAATATGATGTTGGTCCTCCACATACCGTCAAAACAGCTCGGAGAAGGCGATTTCTAAAGGTGTCTTGTGGTATCTGGTACCAATACGTTACCAGCAGATCCTTTAACACTAATAAGTTACTGTTTGAGCTACCACAGATCGGATATGCTGTTCCAACACAAATCACAGATGCTAGATTGGATTGGTGTCTGATGAATATGGAGGCCAGGGCAATACCTGGAAGTCTTCCTCGTGTTCCACGAAACATTCTCGAATAATCCGTGCAGTGTGGCATGGCGCATTATCCTGCTGAAAGAAGGCATTACTAGAGGGATATGCTCTTGCCGTGAAAGGATGTACCTGGTTTGCAGTGATGTTTAGGTAGGTGGCAGACGTCATAGTTTCCTGTACATGAATAACTGGACCCAGAATTTCCCAGTAGAATATTTCTCACAGCATTACACTACCTATACCGGCTTGTTTTCGCCCCAGGTGCATCCTGGTGCCAACACTTCCCCAGGTAAACGACACACACGTACCCAGGCGTCCACATAGAAATGGTGCAACAGGGAACGAGATTCATCGGACCATACCACATTCCTTCCAGTCATTCAAGGTCCAGTTTGATGCTCGCATGCCCATTACAGGCGTTTTCGATGGTGAACCGAGGTTAGCATGGACGCTTGGAGCTGCCTGCGGCTACGTAGCCTCATTTTCAGCAGGGTGCAATGCACTCTCTATTGTGACACATTACTCCCGTCACCAGCATTCAAATAACGGGTGAGCTGCGCCACAGTATCCCTTCTGTTGGGTTATTCCATACGGGATAGCCTTCACTCACCTCTAGCATCGACGAGCCGTGGTCGGCCCACACCTTGCCAGCGGTTAGTGGTTTTTCCCTCCTCAGATCAATTTTTGAAGGTACTAACCACGACTGACCATGAACACCCCACAAGCCTTGCCATCTCGGAAATGCTCTGACCCAGTCATCTGACCATTATAATTTGGCCTTTGTCAAACTCACTTAAGTCCGCTGCCTTTCCCATCTGAAGAATAACACTGAATAACAGGCTCAGTATCAGGTGTTAGTTTTACAGTTTCATGACCTTCACACGGGCCATCGTTTACCTGCAGTTGCTTCGATTTGCATAAAGACGGAATGGTCATAATGTTTTGGCTCTTCGGTGCTTACATGAATTCTTGCTTTCCTAACGCCCTAATTTCACAAAAAAAAACAAAAAAAAAAAACCGTGTCCCGTTCAATGCTCTTTTGAACACTTTAATTTCTGGAAATAAGAACCCAAGACAGAGCACCTGACATGTTATCAGGAGGTCGTGAGTTCGTATTCCACCCAGCCCAAGACAATTTTTCCTCAAAATTGGTCGACGTTAAATTCAGAGTGATATCTTCCCTAATAGTTGAATAAATACGTCGAAAAAATCTCTTCAATTTAATTAATATAATCTTTTTTGATTTCTAACAATTTTATATATTTATTTAGCATATCTAATATATATGTAAAGAAGAAAGTTTGTGTTTTTTTGTGTGTCTGTCAGCTTATGCACTAAGGATCTAACATTTTGCATGAACTTTTTTTTTCACCACGGGGTGAGTATAGGCTAAGTGCGAACGGGCTAGGATCAATGAAAACCGGTGTCGACTGGTTTCATTTTTTCGAAACCCCCATAGACTCAACATTAACGGTTAAAGTTATTTAAAATGACTGTTGCCACCAAAAAATTTAGAAGAGAGAAAGCATCAATTAATTTCTTTTCGATTTCGCGTGATAAAGCCATTGTTCGTTTGCTGGCTAAAGCGCTCGAGCGTTAGTCGTTCTAATTAATCATGAAGGGAAACAATATTCTTTGTTGAAATGAAAGCTTCAAAAATTAAGAATTCATATCGGACGTTAAGACAACTTGTAAAATATGTAAAAGTTAATAAATGCATAACTCATAAAATATGTTAATAAATGCTTCAAATTAAATATTGTAATAAATAAAGTTTTTATTTTTGTGCAACCTAAACCGTATTTAGTATTTTGTTTTGCTATAAAGTTACCTATTCTTTGGCAAATTGTATCCGAGCAACTCTGATGGGTACGAAATGATTTGAAATGTTCCATTATCTGAGCGAAGCAGTACAGTGGCTCAAAAAAGTATCCGAACACTATGGTTGATTAGAGAATTCAGAAAAAATATCTGGCAACAATTTTTTTAGAAATTAGTGATCTGGCAACCTTCGTGTCACGTGACACGAAAAAATCAAAATTTCTTAGACTGTTATGAATTGGGCTTAATGAATCACGAATATTATAATTTCAAGTGTCGCTGAATATATTATAAAGCAACTTAACTGAGGCTCCACCAATGCGATTTGCTGCGTTCAGATGCATTCGAAATCTTCGCCTTTGTTATAAACTATTTTGATAGTAGACGAGTCAGAGACCTGTGCGTGAATTGATGGATTTGGGAGACTGTCTGTAATGGTTAACAAATTGCAAAACTAGACTTGGAACGAAGTCTGCTCGTAGAAGGTAGAGAGGCTCATTCGCTTTGCGTACAGTTATGGCGATAATCTCCTGCGAAACATTTGCAAAGAGAATGACTGACGCATCGCAACGAGTGATAAATTGAGTCCGGACGCCTCCCTTACATTCGTCTTGAAACTTCGGAGCCAGGCGACTTGAGAAACTGATCGAATTTGGCTTCCAAACATGACGCATAAAGACCGAATCTAATCTGAAACAATATTGCATTTAAATAAACCAATTAATGGCCCAAAATTGCTAATATCGAACACCTGAAAACTCCCGCTGAATAGCCTGAGATGTGCTTGCGATGCATACGTGAGTGTCGCGATGCAAACCAGATGTACAACCGCTAACTAGTGAGGAGAATAACACGGAAACTCGGGATGCGGGGAAGGTCGCTCTCCAAGGAGTCGTGTTTCGACCTCAGCCGCAATAACGTGCGCAGTTGTATCATCGTTCGCTCTTACTCGAGAGGGACTCCTTCAGTCGACATTAGAATGGCACGTGCTGCCGTACGTGATGCGGAACAGTTAACTTTGCCGTCCCAATCACTTCTCTTCCGGAGGCAGGTACTGAGGATGACTTCAACGCCGCTACTTAAGAGGAGTAACGAGTCATCCTAACTCGCATGAGAGTCAGGCATCCATTCTCGACATTCATTCCTGATACAATTTAATCGAGGCAATCATGTTGACGACGTCACAATCCGTTCTAATTCCTTGTTCTAGTGGTGAGTTGGGTTTGTCTTGAATTAACCTTGAACGTTACTATTTTTTTTGCTGAAAAATAGATCAATTGGTAGGCAACCAGAAGCGCAAGGCTCAGGACGAGGTGAAGAAGGCAGCAATGGCATGAAAGTAGCTAGGGGCAGACAGTGGTGAAAGTAGTTTTTATTTCTTACCGGTACGCTTCAAATCATAGCTATGAGTGGAAAGTCACGCACAGGCGATCACTCCACTGAAAGCAGCTTACAGGGGTAATAAAGTGAAGTGTTTGGTGAGAAAGTACAGTGCCCCAATATTATTTATTTCTCCCTATGTTTTTCTCAAATAGTTAATAATTTGAACTTTTTTAATGTGAAATAAATATTAATATTTATTGAAATTTTTTGAAAAAACAATAAAAAGATGTAAGATTGTTATCTAGTGCAATATTCTTAAGTTTATTTATTAAAATTAAAAGCAAATTTTTCCTGTTTGTACAACGTTTGCATTCAAGATGATCGGCGGCCGGTGCCACTGAGGCACCGGCCGCCGATCATCTTGAATGCAAACGTTGTACAAACGGGAAAAATCCATTTGCAATTACTCAGATGCCTTGCTGGTTGTAAACCACAGTGTTTGCTAAACCTGTACACATCAATATTACGCTCAAAACTGGAATATGCTCTTCATCTAATATCCAATGCCTCAGAAACTATAAAAAAATGCTAGAAACTACACAGTACAAAATTTTAAGATTCTGCACTGGACAACTTCCAACCTGCCCAAATATTTCGCTCCTGGCAAAGACTGGCATCCCGACTATAAAAGTCAGATTGCAAGAGCAACTTCAAAAGAATTTTCTAAGAATCATAGCCAAATATTAGAAGCATCCGCTTTTCACAAAATCACAGAAAAAAAAACCCAGCAGGAAACATTGTAGAAGATATACAAAAACACCCACAACTTAAAAAATCATCAAATTAAAAGGAAAATGTTTTAGAGAACCAAAATTCAGTTGGTTCTCCAAAACCGCACCATGGATAGATAATAAAAATCCCAGATATAAATGCGGATATCAGAGGAATAACACGCAAAAAACAGAGTTACGTACAAGAAGACATTCTAGAGCTAGTGGAAAAACATCTGGAAAAACATTATGCAAAACACAAAAAAATTCCGCAGTGAATCTCTTAATCAAGAAGAAAAAACTGCTGCTGGGACCTTCTTCGACAAAGAGGATCATTTCAAATTCAGCTTTAGACTAACTAAATGACTTTAGACTTCTAACAGACACTGAACTGGCTGCTTTGAAACAGGCTCTATTATGGACAAGAAAAGAAAGGAATAAAAAAGTTGTCCTCTTAACAGACAGTAAAGCTGTTCTTCTTCCTCTACTGAAGGAACATCATAAATATTGTAATCAGAATTTCATCCGAGATATTCCAATGCTCTGCCATCACCTTAAGAATGACAGCAACATCTCTGACTCATTCCAGTGGGTACCAAGTTACATTGGACTCCCTGGAAATGAGACAGCTGACTCACTCACAGGAAATCTCAATGTTTCGACAACAACAGTAGAAAATCCTTACAATCATAATAAATATAAAGAGTTGATAACAGAAACTGCAATGGATAATCTTCAACAACTTTTCACGGAGGTTTCCACAAGCTCTTATAACCACAGACGGCTAGTCAATGCAAAAATTTATCCGCTGTATACAAGAAATTTACCAAGACAAGACCATGTGAAAATCACCCGTCTCAGGACAAGTCACTGCAGACTCAATGACAAAATACACGTTATGAAAAAGGCAGAGTCTAATCTTTGTCCCCATTGCAACTCAATTGAGACGGTTTCACATGTCCTACTGAACTGTACAACATACAACACACACAGAAAGGTTCTTTTTGAACATTTGGAAAGACTGAATATCAAGAATTCACCCTGGAAAACCTCCTATCACAAAAAAGGCAAAAAATTAGATTCATCACATATCTACAAGTACTGAAATTTTTAAAGAATATCAACCTGTATTACAGAATATAAAACTACAACTTATATAAAAAAAATGAAAAAAAAATCAGACATTTTTAAAGAATATCAACCTGTATTACAGAATATAAAACTACAACTTATATAAAAAAAATGAAAAAAAAAATCAGACTTCTAACAGTGACTGAACAATGTCCTAAAACCAACTGTTACTCTGTGTGATTCAAAAACGATCGACTGGGGAAGTTTGCGATTCAAATATCGACAGATCATCATCATCACACGTCCCTCAAAATTGAAAGTTCTAGAACAAAAAGATTATTGTTCTAACTCATTCAGGTCATAGTAGGATAGTAAATAACAAATATGATACTAAAGTAATTGTAATTTTGTAATATAATCTTCATGTTGTGGTGTTATGAAAGTAAAAATGTTATATAATCTTCATGTTGTATATGAGAAAAAAAGAAAAGAAATAAATATTGATTGTTTAGTTTTCATGTTGTGTTGTTAGGAGAAGAAAGAATGAAATTTGTTAAGGTATGTTAGATGGTATCCAGTAATGAAGAGTCTTTGAAAAAATCTATTATGAATCTATATAAGATGAGTTTTTTTTGTTATTATGGTGAAGGATATTTGGGAAAGAGTAGGTAAAAATATTAAATTTATTAAGTTTGTTGTAATAATTTTGTCTTTGTAAGTTATAGAGATTGCAGTCAAAAATAATATGGGATAAAGTTTGGGGAGTTATGCAATTTGGACAATTGGGAGAATTTTTTAATTTAAATTGAAATAATGTAGTATTAGTCAGAGCTTTATTTGTTTTTGGTTTTGAGATGAGATTAATTTCTTTTTTAGAAAAGCCATAATTTTTAAATTGATGTATCTGTGTGTCAATTAAATATCTATATGAATTAACAGCATTGGTTTCAAAATAAGTTTGGATTTCATTTAGTAATAATTTTTTGTTCTGTTTTTTATGAAGGAAGATAAAGAATGGTACACGGATAGAACTTTTATCAATCAGTGCTTTTTTAGCAAGAGAGTCTACCTTTTCATTTTCAGTGATCCCTACATGAGAAGGGATCCACTGAAGGCATATGTAATTGTTTTGAGAAATGTGTTTAAAAGTTAGAGAAAGAGTATCAGTGATGTATATAGGAAAATTTGATTTATATGGATTTTGATATAAAAGATTAATCGCAGATTTGCAGTCAGAAAAGATTACAATTGAGGAATTGGTAAATTTAAATGATGAGTCAATAGCAAAAAAAAAATTGCAGTGATTTCTGCTAAAATTATAGGAGCTGGGTTGTTGAATTTAAATGTGAAAGATTTATTTTGTTCTGAGCATACAAATGCGCCAGATGTAGAAAGTAAATCATCACTGTGGGATCCATCTGAGGATATTTTCATGTAATTCTTATAGTGATTTGATATGTATAAATTGGTAATTATATTATGAGAAGAGGCATCTAAGGTTTTTTTGCTATGGATTACTGGAATGTCAGTATAAAAAAATGGGTGGACTGCTAAGCCAGATTGGGAATTTAGGGGGAAGATCACCACTTGATTGTTGAGGATGATTTCCTGCAGTTGATTTGTTTGGTTTATGCTATTAATATTAGTGTATTCAATATCGACAGAAGATTCCCAAGACACGATTGCTACTACTACATACTGCAGCTCAGCGGTCAGAACAACTGACATGTTATCAAGATATGGTCGTGGATTCGTATCCCACATGGCTCAAGACAATTTTTCCTCTATATTGGATATCGACGTTAAACTGAGAATTATTCTTCCCTGAAAGAAACTTATAAAATTCGTCAAGTGCAATTAATGATTACACAATGTACTGATATATAGCTTTTGCGATATCGGGACAATAGATGTAAATTTACAGGGTTCCCACGTTCAAAATGCTGTAAGAAAAGAGTAACTTTTGTCAGTCACAAAATAAAGATTTTCCTCCTGCAGGTTGCGTTGCTTTTAAAAAAACAACCACTGTTCCCCCCCTACCTCTTAAACACCTCCGCCGATCGTTAAAGTTGTGGTCAGAGGAACGGTGTGCTCTTTCAGCTTGTGTCCAAAGTTGACCTTATCCTGTAGCTATAGAGCATGTTATAAAAGTCTTCCACTTAAATATAAGGGGATATTTTTTTCGTGTTGTTTTGTTTATCCAATTTTTTCGAGTAATTGATCTCTACTAATCAAGTATGAAGATATCATTACTCGTTCTTGCTACTGCCCACATGACACCACTACGTGATCTGTTCAATAGTATCAATTTTTTGTAGTGTTCAAACAATTTACAATCCGCCTCGGTGAACAGTGATATCGTGTTGCCTTGTGTTAGCTGTTTGCCATGTACTTTCCTTGCATCATAAGGCCTGTACAAGCTAGGAATAGCTTCTAGGACTCCCATCGAAAAATTTATGTTACCACAAAAAACCCTAAATATGCATATTGTAAAGTAAGGGAAGTTGTCAGCGTACTTGACTACTGATAAAAGGGATCTAGTTTCGAGCTCCAGGAAAGGCATTTTATATTGTCTTTCTTCTGAGGTCTCGCCTTCCTCACAGATATTCTCTATGGCGTATAAACTGACAAGGCTCTTGTGAGATCTCTGTTGCAAGAAGCTGCTTGAGGGAATATTTTTTGATAGGTCATACTTTTAAAGTAAGGATATTATAAAATGAAATATAAATACCCTCTCAAACAGTCTGAGAGCAGCCTATCAGTTTATACGCCATAGTAGAAGGTCTGTGAGGATGGCGGAACCTCAGCAGTAAGACGACACATACATCCATGCCTTATCTGGGGCTTGAACCCAGGTCCTTAGATCAATAGCCAAGCGCGCTAACCATTCGGGAGATATTATATATTCTAAAGTGGATGCTAACCCTTGAGTGGTACAATGGGATCAATCCACATGAATATTAAAAATTCAGTGACAAAAAAAAAAGAAATTACTATTTTGTTCTATATAAGTATACTTTAATTAAAATTAAAATTTAAATTAGTACAATAATATAAATCAATATAACCTCACAGGGATCATAGTGATTCCAGGGTACCATCTACGAAAAAATTTCAAACTTTTTAAGTGAAACATATTTTTCGAGAAAAAATATCCTATAAAAACTAATGGTAGAGTTTCAAATTAAAACTGAAGCGATTTCGTCATTTGGTTTGCTTTGTCGGTGTCTCGATAACTGTAAAGCATTTACTCTTTCTCCTATAAAGATTCAAATTAGCTCTCAAGCAACTGCTTGCCACAGATTTCTGACAGGAGCCTGTCAGTATAATATGGCACAAAGGTGGTCTGTGAGAAAGGTGAGACCTCAGCAGAAGAGGTTGCCAGATCACTAATTTCTAAAAAAATCGTTGCCAGATATTTTTTCTGAATTTTGTAATCAACCATAGCGTTCGGATACTTTTTTGAGCGACTGTACATTTTTAAAACTTCTTGTACCACTCTATTGGTAACAAAAATTTTCTTCTTACCTCACACCCGACTCTCTCAGATATCTTTTCCCAACATCACTGTTGGTTAAACCTTTGTCAACTTAATATTCGTTCTCTTAAATCCAAACACTCCTACATGCTGAACTCAGATATTTTGAAATTTGATATCATTGCTCTTACAGAGAAATGGCTGAATATCTGATTTCCAGATGATCTTTTTGAACCTGAAGAATATAAACTATTCCGCACCTACAGACCTAGTGGGAAAGGAGGAGACCTTGCATTATACATTCAGAAGCATTTAATGTCGAACTATGACTATTCCTTCTTACTCTTGTTCCGAAGGTCTCTGGGTCAAAATATTCCCTATAAATAAACAAAACCCTACTCTTATTTTCGGCGCACTTTACCGTCCTCCGAACAACAACATTGAAGACTTTATTAATTCATTGTACTAAGTCCTGCAAAAATAAGAGAATTTCCGATTAAGTTTTCAGTGCCAAAGGATCCAGGTTCAAATTCTGGACAAGGTAATGATCCCTGTGTTTGTCAACCTGCTTGAATTTCACTTTCTTCACAAATCATTTCTATTGTTTGTTATATTTTACTCGCTTCTGCAAAAATTCCATTGCTTAAGAAACAATTCACTTTTGATCTCGGGTGTCATATTCAATAGTTTGAAGGAAAAGATTATTACAGAAAGTGGTATAGTGGGGTGGCAACAGCATTCTCTTGCTAGCTTTTTACAGGGAGAAAATTTTTTACACTATGTTGTTTAATAAATTAAATTTAATAAATTAATGTCGAGCGATTCCTGTCTTGACCTCAGTCTCTCCTTCGTTCGAGCAAAAACATGAGAAAATAAAGTTACTCTTTCTTGTGAGCATGGATTATTAGAATTTATGAAGCGAAAAAATATCATGCCAACTTATCAGAAGTATACGGAAATTCTGCCTTTTCATATGACCTGTTACGGAATGGATGCGCAAATTAAGAGAAGGACGGCAGAGCTTCGAAGACCTTCCTCCTGCAGGAAGACCGGAGGAGGCCGTGAACGACAGAACCATCGCTGCTGTTCGTGAACTTATGAAGGAAAAATCCACATATCATAGTTCAGGTTATATGATCAGATGTCAGTGTAACGATTGGTAGTGTGGAAACAATTATTCCTCAACGTTTAAAGTTCCGAAAGAGCTTTGCCAAATGGGTACCCCGGCTAGAGTCGACTAGTGCAAGGAGATGCTGACATTGTTTGAACCTAGTGATTACAAAGGTTATCAGACCTTGATGAGAAGTGGTTCTGTTATTATACAACTCCCAGAAAGATCGACAACTATGTTTGGGTTGCAGAAGATGAACCGCGTCCCCAAATCCTCCGACACGACTTTCTCTCAATAAAAATGATGTTCACAATTATTTTCAATTCGCAAGGAGTGGTAGCCATGGACATCTTTACCTGAAAAAATGACTATAAATGGCCAATACTACACAAAAATTGTTTTGCCAAAAATGGTTAAGGAGATGAAGGAGCAGCTTCAAACAACAGTCTTGTCAAGGGTTCTACTTCTTGATGACAAAATCAATGTTCACAGAATCCGTCAAGTTACGGCCTATCTGAAGCAGGAAAAAGTCAAACAGCTATCTCACCTTGCACAATCCGTTTTTGGTTGTTTCTAAATAATAAAAAGAAACTTGCTGAGAAGTCTTTTTCAAACCTTGCAAAATTCAGAGTTGTGTACTCCCCAACAGGAAGGGTTCGATTCGAATGTACTCCCCTCCACCAAGCTTTATAGAATTGACGTAGACGTCTGAAACTTTGCGCAGATGAGGGATGTTGGAGGAGGGTATTGAAATATAAAAAAATAAATAAATACCTCCTCAAGCAGCTGCTTGCCACAGAGGTCTGACAGGAGCATGTCAGTTTGTATGACATAGTAGAAGATCTGTGAGGATGGCAGGATCTCAGCAGAAAAACGACACAAACATCCATGCCTTACCAGGGGCTCGAACCCGGTCCCTTAGATCAATAGCCAAGCGTGCTAACCACTCGGCCAGGACAATAAAAATTTTGTTGAGCTAAGTGCAATGTTTTTTGCTCTGCAGATGAACGTCAAGAACAGTTTTAACGTCCGTCATATATTAGATCAAGAGAACATCGTTTGGAATTATTATTTTGAGAATTACAACATATGCAACGATTAGAGACAGTAGAAGCTGAGGAGTTACAGTCCCCTGTCTTTTGAAACCGACTGCACTTCTTTTAGCGTTACACTATTAAATGGAATGAATATTAAAATAAAAGTTTTAATGACCGTGATTCTTAAAATGGAATGTTCCATCTCAAGCACAGTTCTCCTCTAAAAATATGCATATTTGGTTAAAAATATCTTTTAAGGATGCTAAAAATAGTGTTTTTTCCTGTAAATTATCCGTTCGCGTCAAACAATTTGCTGTGTACAGCAAAATGAACAGTTCTCAAAAAGCTAGTCACTTAATGCCCATTCTTTTGATGTCGCTTCATTGAGATTCTAATGTTCTTTAGAAATAGTTTGCAATGATTCCACCAGAAGAAATCGGGTGTTGAACGCTCGACGCAGACTTTTTTTATTTTCTTGCAACCCAAATATTTGTTTCAAACTTGCTGTAAATGTTTCGCCATTAAAAGGAAAGCAATCGATTTTTTTGACTTTGAACAAACCTTAGCGATTTAAATCGCAAAGGAATTTCATTTAAGATCACTCGTCCTGATGAAAGGAATAAATCGTCATGTGATGAAGAGCCAAGCGCCGCCAATAAACGCAGCAAACATCGTCTGTTGAATAGTCGTTCTTCGCAAACGACGCAGACTTTGGCGTTGATGTTGTCAAGGAGCTTCGCACGTTCTTAATGCATGATGTAAACAGATCTTCTGTTGAGACTGCCATAGATCAAACGTCGATGCATTGCGACTGCTTAAATGCAAACATTTCTTTCTTTAGTCAACTAAAACACAAGTGTCAAAACTTGTTGGCAAGGATGAACAAGTTTTTAGTCCAGTTGCATTCACGTTTCATCTTTTCCTCACAATTAAACCTTATCCAATGGCTACTTTTAGCAAAGTTCACAAATTATGGGAGAATCTTTTTCCTTATTTTGAATAACATCTTATGATACCAACTGTGATCAGAATGAAGCCCAATTGCTTTAGAGTCGACGCTTCCTCAGACAGTGGCGCCCTCACAGATCGGAATCTAGAACATAAATATAAAAGGTCATTGGACTGGATGTAAAAGGCACGGAATACTGATTTGGATTTTTTTCTGGAAAAAAGCCAAGCTAAATAGGCAATATATATAAATAAGTTTTCATCTTCTCTAGAGGACTTCGTTTAGAAAATATCTTCGCAAAATACACTTACATACCAAAATATTAGAGAATTTCCGTGCTATGTCGTTGGAAATCTAACTTCGAAGTTCTATACTTATATAATTTTCATCTAATGAAAAAAAAAGTGACTGATGATTTTGATTCCCTTTGACCTAACATGGAAATTTTCCAATATTTTTAACAGGAATTTCTCGTTAATTAAGTTTTTTTTGACACCAACTCTCCTTTCAAATGATAAATTAATGGCAATGTTATGAGCGATTCATACCTGGAGAGTGAAATGCTCTGTTATGGGTCAAGTACAAGTTTACTATTTTACTTGACCTTCATTCCGGCTGTTAAAAGTTCGAGGGAAGGAAGGGTCAAAGTTCGCTTTCTCCACCTCCTGCATCTGTCTTTCCGTTCTTCCATGTTTCCATTGGTCTCTATAGAGCTTTTCTCTCACCAGAAATTTATCTCTTATAACGTTGCTATTAATTTATTGTTGGTACTGATATTTGATGTCAACATACCTGAATAATAAAATGCTCCAAATCAAAGCATGTAGCAGCAATTGCCTCACCAAGATGGCAGGGGTCGCGATGCTTCGTATTGGAGAAGGATCTTTGCAGTACATCTGCAGCAGTGGCAGTCGTTCCTTACAGAGTATTTTCTTTTATTTTTGTGGAATGTTTTCTCAATGGTGCGATGCAGTTTTTAAAAAGGCTTCACTTAAGCAGACATATAAGAAAAAGCACAGATCAATAAGACGGAATAATCACCGAAGAACTATGACCGTCGAGGTTCCTCAAGGTTCACGATGTCCTTAATTCATGTGCAGAGAAAAGATAGACGTTACCATTCTGAACAAAGTGAATTCTGAACTAATGCATTTTATTCTAGGGTTAAATACATAAATGTTATCTAATGCTATGCCCCGAGGATTGTGGTGAAAGTGAGGATAAGTTATAGTGAGAATTTTAGGACCATTTGAATTATTTTGTGGAAGGAGATGTTTCTTCTTTGCTGGGTGATTTCATTGACGAAGTTTGCACTGATTTCTGGGCTGGAGTGATTTTTGTATTGGGAGCCAATACGAATGGAGAACATCTCTTAAATGCAAATAAATAGTTGCATATAAATATGGTTGATTATTCATTAATTAATAGTAAAGGAATTCTGTTAGGGATCGAGGTCATAGAGAGAAGCTGAGGTTGAAGATAATTATCACCTTATTGAAAGTATTTTACAACTGGAACTTAATGAAATGTGCAAATCCCAAAAAGAATCATTTTATGCCCTGTAGAATCAGAAATTGCCAACAATAATTATGCTTAGTGACTATGGCAAAGGTGCTTTGTTTGCAACTGGGTATGAGAAACATGTGGACTTTTTTAATCAAACGATATTTGAAACCAACCTCTTCTTATGGGTAAATAAGAGTCATGGAGACAGTCATTTGAGTGATAATGCAGTAGAACTACAGTGCGCAATGACAAAAAAGTTCGGCACTAGAGAAAAATGGGTGAAGGAAGTAAGAAAGACTTATTGGCTTCTTGTACCAGGAACTGCATATTTTATGTGAGAAAAAAACATAGTAGTGTGTAAGGATAGAGGAGTGATTCCCAGTCGTTTTGAGCACAATGCCCCCATTTACCGTCATTTTATAAATGCTTCATGTGATAAAAAAAAAGAATGGTATGTAAGAATAGAGCCGTGGTTTTCAATCTATTTGAGCACAATGCCCCATTTACCAACTTTATTTTCTAAACGATTCATGTGATAGAAAAACAGAATGGTGTGTAATAGAGCAGTGGTTCCCAATCTATTTGAGCACAATGCCCCATTTACGAACTGTTATTTTTTAAACGCATCATGTGATTAAAAAAAAACAGAATGGTCTGTAAGAACAGAGCAGTGGTTCCCAATATATTTGAGCACAATAGCCGATTTTTTAAACGCTTTATATGATAAAAAGAAACAAAATGGTGTGTAAAGAAATAAAATGGAAACAAAATGGTGCTTCATGTGATAAAAAAAAAAACAGAATAGTCTGTAAGAATAGAGCAATGCTCCCAATCTATTTGAGCACAATAGCCCATTTAACAACATATTATCGTACATTGATGACGATTAACGTCAGCAAAACAGGAGATTGACATCAACAGGACAGCTACATCAGCGGACTGTAGTTAAGTAATCAGGGCACCTGACTTGTCATCAGAAGGTCGTGGATTCGGAACCTACCCGGCTCAAGACAATTATTCCTCTATACACATGTCAATAGGATTATTGCATAGCAGGATAATATGTGGCTCAAAACTTAGTAATGGCAAACTAATATTCTTGAAAATGATTAATTGAAATTAGTTGGACGTTTGGGGAGACTAGTCCCCAGTTTTTACCAATGTTACGCTTCTAGTTTCTAGACATAATGACTAGCCGGGGTGTGTGACCGAAGGACGTACGTATATTTTGTACACTTGTACTTTAGCTTGTTCAGTATTTGGACTTTTCGGAGCTTAATGAATCGTTGAACTTGTTTAGCCAATTAAAGTTCGGTTCATCTCTAGCACATTCCATGACGAATGTATGTAATATTAAGTCTACAATAAATTTAATAAATGTTAACTTTAAATTTTACCGAGTGGTGTGTTTTCGAATCTTTAACAACCGGCTCGCTATGCAGAGAAAATATGAACGATGTGAAAAAAAATAAAGTTAGAAATATTGTCATGTGATGTTAAAATAATAACTTTGCATTACATAAAAAAATAGAATAATGATAGTATTAGGTGTCTGTGCGGTTTCGGTGTAGTAAATAAAAGAGTTTATAACCTTTAAACAAGAAATGTTTATTCAATAATGTAACCACCATCACAATCTATGACTTTTACTTAACTGGAAATGAACTTATAGATCCTGTTACTCTAAAATTCATAGACTTAAGAGTAAGAAAAGAAAACAATCTAACTCTATTTTTATCACCTCTTGAATTTTGAACTATCTATTATGCGAACGAATATACATTTTTTTCCCTATAAACAACCTAAAAGCTAAGGCTTTCCGGGTTGTCATATTACATATTGCATATTATATTTTTATAAGTAGGAACCACGACTGTGCCATATGGGAAGACACCATTTTGAATTAACATGTTAAAAATATATGAAAGAGGATTAATAATTTACACATTTCTTTAATTGCAGTCAATCCATCTAAGCTTGAACTTTAATTGTCATCTAGTTTTAAAATATATTTTCAATTTCACTAATTAGTTGCATAAACATAGAACTGTTTGTTCTGGTGCTTTGCTCAAATGCTATGACTATAGCCTTCGTGTGTTTGCCATTTAATAATAAGATGGGTCATATAAAGTTTCCCTCCACGGTCGTCAATTTTATTCTGGGTCACTTTTTCTGTATGCGGTTTCGAACTATCTCGTGGAGAGACACCTTTCTTGTTCAGGAGTGTAGACTTCTTCTGCAGTAATGCATCGTGCACCCGTTGCTGCAGTTACACATTCCCTGTGATGGTTTGGGAAGGGAGTAAGAGGTCGTATTTCACGATTCCTTTCATATGCTAACACAAACAGCATAATTTCCCCCTGATGAAGTGCAGGCTTCGATGTGTGCGAAGCAGATCCTCCGGCGATGACCAGTGATGTGAAGGCTTAGAATTGCTGTACGTGATCCATTTTTTATCGCAAGTCACAAATCTTGAGAGAAATGATTAGTTATTTCGTCTCGAAGGCAGCGATATGTAAACCGATAATCTTAGATGCTTCTGGTCGGCTATGAGTCCATGCGGAATCCATTTCGAGTGTCAACACGCTTTCTCTAGCTCAGGGGTTCCCAATGTGGGGTACGTGGTAAAATGTTTTGGGGTACGCCGTGAGAGCTCAAAGGTCGCTAGATCTAGTAACAAAGTTACGTTGGCATTATTATACTATAACTATAGTTTTATCTATCTATGTAAGGGGTACGCCAGTTACATACACATTTCCAGGGGGTACGTGAAGCATAAAAGGTTGAGAACCACTGCTCTAGCTTATGCAAATGCAATCGTATTGTTTCAGCACTTGTATGAAGTGATTTTGAAAACACTTGACACGTCTGATTCCAGTCTGATTCGATGGCATTGCACATTTTGTGTAATTTGCCTAAAACCTTCAATCATGCGAAAACCGCACAAGCTTATTTGAACATCTGATAATAATATTAGTATAGAAAAAAAGAGCATTTTTTTTTATTTCTGAATTTGAGATCTTTTAATTTTGCAGAGCGATAATCTGATAATTTAAAAACCGGCTCCCCTATCTTCAAAACATTTCACAACACACTCGAGCGAGCCGAGTCTAGAACATCACTAGATCTACCTAAACACGCAAAAAAAACCCCCGAAGATAATGAGATTTCTGGGAAACAAGTTTTTAGCGACTTACAGCAACACAACTCTTGAGTTAGTTTTGCATTTTGAAAATTGAAAAACGACGGAAAAAAACCCCAATCGAACTGACATTTGGGTGAAAAAGCCGTCAAAGGCATTAATCAACGAGTGACGCAACATATTCTGTTGTGTTTCTTTCAAAGTTCGCATCTCACGAAAAGGAATGAAGCAGACAAACATTGGCGTGCGTAATGCTAGCCGTGAGAACCAACGGAATGGAAAAATTCTCACTCTTTTTGATCGTTTAACTGCGCAGAAAGAGGAGCACCTGGAGTGCATGTTACTGCTCTTTCGTGTTGCTCTGAATGAGTCACGAAGTGGTAGGAGAAGCACAGAAGTGGAAACCATTAAGTTTTGCGGCAACTTGCAAAAATCGTTACGCAAAGATGGGATAAAGCCACACGTAATTCACGCAGATGAAGCTCTTAGCGAACTCAACGAATTTGCGCTTTAATAAATAAATTATCTTCAGATTTTTATGATTATTGGGCGAACTGTAAGAGTCAGGAAAATCGAATTTTTTACATACTAAGTGGAATCCACAAGTCAATACTTGACATAAAAATAAAGCTTTTTTTTTAAAAATTGAATATATTTAATTTTAAATGCTAGATTTGACTTCATTTGAAATGAATGTTTATTCTATTTTGCCATTTTTCAATAGAATGGGATTAGGTAAAGAGAAGACATTAATCACAACTAAGCGTTTTGTTGTGTAAGAAATAAGATAAAATTTATTTCATTCGTCATCATCAATGTTACATCAGTTTCAGTTGACTCACACCATCTTAGTCCTCAAAGTATTACTACACAAAAATTACAAACGATAATATCGGGTAATAAAAGAAACCTTCAGTTTTCCAATGATCGACTAAAACAGTAGTTATCAACCTTTTATGCTTCGCGTACCTCCTGGAAATGTGTATGTAACCCTTGTATAGATAGATAAAACTATAGTTATAGTATAACAATGAGAATCAAATAAAACGTGTGTATATATATATACACATAAAAGTTTGTATTTATAAATTACATATATAGATAAACACAAAAAATGACATAACAATTGACATAAACAATTTAACAAATCTTATAAAATTATAAACATTTTACTGGGTAATCAGTGAAATGGACTTGTTACTAGGTCTAGCGAATTTTGAGCTCTCACAGCTTACCCCAAAAAAATTTACCGCGTACCCCACGTTGAGAATCCCTAGACTAGATTACATAGGGCAGTGAATATAAAAGCGAAATACAAAACTTGCCATAATTCTCTTGGCTAATATGTGTAATGTAACCATTGACTACAAAAACGAAAACAGAGCATTTCCACAAGAGTGTGAACTCACATGTGAGCAAATTTAGCTAAAGTGTATTAAGTAATCTTTTAAACCATGACAACATCGGTGGGATATTAAAATGAGCAGCTATAATATTTTCTCATTTTCGCCATCGATTTAAGTATGTGATTGCATTATTTTAGAAAATATTAGCATATATTTGAACTTGAAAAAATGTTCAAATTGGTAAGAACAACATTATGCTCAAAGAGAAGTGGTATAAGATTTGGTCTTTTATTTATTTACTCAGTTATTTATGTTTCATTTCTGATAACATAAAGGAGGGGGGGGGGGGGGGGGGGGTTAAAAGCTATTAAATTTAACAACTCAAATATTTACAATATAACTAGAGAATTTAAAATATAGCCTATTCAATTCTGCAGTTTCTTCAATACATTTACTACTATGATTTGTTAATATTGATTTTAAAAACTTTAATAATATTATTTCGCAAAGATGTTTTAAATGGTTTTGATCGTTAAAAGAATAATGAAATAATTTGTTTTTGCATAATCCAGACAGAAATATACATATGTAGATGATACAAAGCTAATTGCTTTCACCTTATGTTCAAATTTGGCAACACGATTTTAACAGCTAAACACATTTAAATATTCAGGTTTTGGTATTTCAAACCACCAAGAACAAGATTTAGAATAATGTCATTTGATGGTGACTGGGTATTTAATTTCATGATGACAATATTTCAATAGCTCAGAGTAGCTATAGAATTACATGTGAAAATTATCTGTCGTCAGGAATCTAAATTTGAAGAAATATAAACTCTAAAATATACATTTAATGGAAAAATGTGACTGAATATAAAATCAAGATCATAATCAAATTTATTTAAATCTCAATTTTTCATCAATATTCGTCCAGTCTTTAAAGCAGGAATATTTAACATTAAATTATCTTGTTTTATAAAAATCATTCCTAATTATCTAACATCAAATTAAGGATTACGCAAATTTTAAAATGAATATTGTTATTAAATGGTATGAAAGAATACTTGTTATTTAAGTTTTAATTAATATCTGAGGTGAATTATTATGATCCATTACTGCTGTGAAATATTCTGGCTTCCGTAACTCCTTAAACACTGGAGGAATATTGCTGAAAATCTTGATTTAAGTAGATTAGATTATGAACTTAAATTTATTTTGAATAACATTTTTGTATTAAATGCATGGTTTAGAAGTTATAGAGCTTCGACGTTAGATTCGCATTCTCATAACATGGAAATTTTGTAATATTTTGATAGGGCAGTATAATTCGGTTCCATATATTGTAAAGATATACATCATTTTGAGCTAATAGGAATAACTTTCCCTCGCTTACACATTCCTGGGATTTCAAAATATTATTTATTCAAAAGCAATCCCTGAAACGTTTTCCAGTTACTCGTCAACATTACGCTCCGACATATTGCTTTCAGCCACTTGTCTCGGAGATCGAGCTTGGAAAGGATTCGACAGAAACTGAGTTTTCTTTCATAAGTTTCGTTCCTGAAAAACATCACACAGCGCTACACCATCGTTCACATTACTAGTTGAAAACGAGAGCAGAAAATAGACAGACAAGTAACTAAATCACAAATGAACAAAACCGTTTCAGAATCCAATTCTGAGTTGGGTTGGGTTGTTTTACCTCTGAGCGGCACTTTTTTGCACACCATGGGCTAAATGGCCAGGTCACATGGACCCCGAAGGCTCAGAGAAAGTTGGGGGAGGGGACCCACTGGAACAGCTGTTGGGAGACAGATGGTAGCCTCCTGTCAAGGCTATCTAGCGTGTTCTTTAACGTGCACGGCTCTCCCGCACACCGGGCCACGGCTTAACGTCCCATCCGAGGGACGGCGGCCTTTCCAAGCCCATCGGTGTCCCCTACTGACCGTGGGCAGGGCGCGGAATTTTGCGGAGATAAATCTCAACGCTGACCCAGCTGGGACTCGAACCTGAGAACTACAGATTACGAGCCTGGCGCGCTACCGACTGAGCCACCCCCGCCCCGTCCAATTCTGAAACTAGCGGTAAATAATATAATAACGTACACTGCTACGAAGCAAGTAACAAGTAAAAAAAAATCCACAACGGTTCACCAAAATCTCGATATTTCGTTCTAGCTAATTGTGTAAGAAGATGTATAGTTGGGCAATGGGTATTTATCTTCAACTGTGATATTATTAAGCTTTAACAGTTCACAACTCTAGTTTTCTTTTTGGATAAAACTACTTGTAACTCCCATGGGTTTAGAACAATGATCAATTATAGCATATTCAATCAATTCCTTTAATTCCTCGGTAATTTTCTGTTCTTTTATAGAAGGGTATTTGTAAAACTTACTGCATAATGGTTTGTGCTTTGCCAATAGTATGCTCTATCAGTTAGTGAGTCGTGAAATCAATTTAGTGTGTCGCGACCAGCATTGTTTTTATGAAACAGAATAGAAAACGTCAGAGTGGATCTCATAGACTGGGTCGCGGTGTGAAATGTATTTCTTATTGTGGGTCGCGATCAAACATTTTTGAAAAACACTGCTCTAATATTTGACAATTACCTGGATTATTATTGAATAGTTCAAGATTATTTTGAAATACGATTTATGACCATTCTTCTTCGCTTTCTTTAAATAGGCATTAACAATATGCAGGGTTGTCGCCAGATTAGATCGCGCCCTGAGGCAAACAATTAAATATCGCCCCTGATGGATTATAAGACAAAAATATAAGAAAATCTCCAATTGCTATTTTGCTTTTATTACAAGAGAACATTAATGCAAATAATCTCACAATAAAACTGTTTAAAGCTCTTCTAAATTTAAATTATAAGCTGTGTCCGCCTCTATCGATATAGTTTCTAGACTAACCAATCTTTCTTGGGTCATTGCTGTTAGCAAATAATTTTTAATTAGTTTAAGCTTGTAAAATCTTCTTTCCGCACTTGCTACGCTAACAGGAATTGTTAACAATAATCTCCAAAATGATAAATGTAACGTAAATTAAGCAAAACTGGTTAAGGAAAAGTGAATGGGTGGACCATCGCAGTCGTCGTGAGGCAGGCTGCCTCTATGCTACATCCTGTCGACGGTATTGACAATATCCTATCTCATTTATTTTTTATAGCTTTTGCATACTTCCTTTGATATTTTCCTGTGGAACCCTGCCAGATTTTCAGTGACATTTACGAAATCTATTTTTAGCTTAACTTTTGTAATCACATCATCATCTATCAATCATAAAGGAAAAAGTACCTAGAAAATTTTAAATTGCATTTTAAAATACTGCCGAGACATATAGTACAGTCGCTCAAAAAAGTATCCGAACGCTATGGTTGATTACAGAATTCAGAAAAAATATCTGGCAACGATTGTTTTAGAAATTAGTGATCTGGCAACCTTCGTGTCACGTGACACGAAGGTTGCCAGATCACTAATTTCTAAAAAAATCGTTGCCAGATATTTTTTCTGAATTCTGTAATCAACCATAGCGTTCGGATACTTTTTTGAGCCACTGTACATTCCAAGGAGATTTTCTCCCTGCATAAAAGGGAACAGAAAAGGAGGATTTCCAGATCAGTTTGCGAGATAATCAGTTAAACAACTTCCCTCTATGTGCCAATGGTTTGCGATGTAATCATTGCGAAATTATGAGCTAGTTCTTGCGTTGTCAATGTTCATCCACACACCGAAGAGCTAAAACATTATGACCACCTGCCTAATATAATGTTGGTCCTCCACTTGTCGCCAAAACAGCTTTTACCCGGCGAGGCATTGACGTTACAAGATTTCTAAAGGTGTCTTGTGGTAGCTGGTATCAACCCGTACTTGCTACGTGGTTGAGCCGCCGCAGATCGGATATGCTGTTCCAACACAAACCACAGATGCTCTATTGGATTGATGTCTGGGGATTTTGAATCCAGGGCAATACCTCGACGTTTTCCTCATGTTCCGTGAACCATTCTCGAAAATCCGGGCATGTGCCATGGCGTATTATATTGCCGTTGTTATGAAAGATGTCTGCAATGATGTTTAGGTATGTGGTAGACGCCTTTGTTTCCTGCACATGAATGACTGGACCAGCAGAACATTGCCCAAAGCATTACACTTGCTCCACCAGCTAATTTTCGTCCCACAGTGCATCCTGGTGCCAACACTTCCCTAGGGAAACGACGCACACATACCTGGCCGTCCACACGGTGCAACAGGAAACGAGATTCATCGGACCGGACGACTTTCGTCCAATAATTCAAGGTCTAGTTTTGATGCTCGTGTGCCCATTGTAGGTGCTTTCGACGTTGAATCGAGGTTAGGATGGGCACTCGGAGTGGCCGGCTGCTATGCAGCCTCATTTTCAGCAGAGTTCGATGTACTGTGTGTTGTGACACATTACTCCCGTCACCAGCATTCAAATTACGGGCGAGTTGCGCCACAGTATCTCTTCAGTTTTCTCGTAACATTCGGGATAGCCTTCGCTCACTTCTTGCATCGATGAGCCGTGGTCGGCCTATCTTGTCGGCGGTTCGTGGTATTTCCTTCCTCCGTCCACTTTTTGAAGGTACTAACCACGGCTGACCATGAGCACCACGCAAGCGTTGCCGTCTCGGAAATGCTCTGACCCAGTCGTCTGGCCATTACAATTTGGCCTTTGTCAAACTCACTTAAGTCCACTGCCTTTCCCATCTGAAGAACAAGAATAACACTGATTAACAGGGGGGCGGGGGTGGCTCAGTCGGTAGCGCGCCAGGCTCGTAATCTGTAGTTCCCAGCTGGGTCAGCGTTGAGATTTATCTCCGCAAAATTCCCCGCCCTGCCCACAGTCAGTAGGGGACACCGATGGGCTTGGAAAGGCCGCCGTCCGTCGGATGGGACGTTAAGCCGTGGCCCCGTGTGTGGGAGAGCCATACCCTGTGCACGTTAAAGAACACGCTGGATGGCCTTGACGGGAGGCTCCATCTGTCTCCCAACAGCTGTTCCAGTGGGTCCCCTCCCCCAACCTTCTCTGAGCCTTCGGGGTCCATGTGACCTGGCCATTTAGCCCATGGTGTGCAAAAATGTGCCGCTCAGAGGTAAAACAACCCAACCCAAACAACTGATTAACAGATTAGTATCAGGTGTTATTTATAGAGTTTCACGACCTTCACACGCGCCGTAGTTTACCTGCAGTTGCTTCGATTTACATAAAGATGCGCTGGTCATGATTCTACATAATAAGGTGAACGTGCATGAAGTCATCAGCTAGTGCCCATTAGAGGGAAGTGAAATAATGTATTTTAATTCGATATTGTGATATTGCAGAAAAACTGCCATTCAAGGTCTTGAACGAATGAATGAACCAACAACATAAAGGAAAGTTTGGACCTATTAATCCTCTAATCCCGTTGAAAAGTTAAAATAGGGACAAAGACATACCATAAGCCAACTGGCGGAAAAGAATCTTTTGAACAAGCACACAAGCTCTATTTGTAATTAAAATATATTACAGTTCATAAATAGTAGATTTCTATGAACATTATGAGTCAATTTCCGAGAAAATAAATCTTTAATTTGTTCTTGTGTTCGATTTAGCACTGGAAGAATTTGATAAGCTTGCCGCTGGTTGTTGTTGCCAAGTACCACAGGCCGAGGGAATGAACCGACAAATTCCCCAAATCAGATCAAATAAAAGGTTCGTAATGACCATTTTGATGCCGATCTTCCCTAAAAATCCACCAGAATTGAGTAAATGATTTAGTCAGTTGCAATTTCTTTGTTTTTTGAAATTTAGTACCTTTTTTGCTTTAATAAATTTTTATCTAATTTCTCATTAATATCTGACGAAGGTTATGGAACTTTAAAAATATAAATTTATTTTTCTTTCCCTAAAAATATATTATTTCAGAAATCACTGCTTTGTTAAACCGATATTGCTCTTGATATAATAACACGGTATCTGATATCATCTCTACAAGACTTTCAAGGTAACATTTACATAGTGAGCAATACAGGATTAGACAGCATCGAAATATCAGACTTACTTCGATTTCGTAGAGTATTTTATTCTTCTAATCTTTAGTAGCGTCTTCATTTGCGGTTTAGACATTTTTATTCCGTGATGATTTCATTTAGGTATTTAAACAGTTCTTTCATCAGGAAACTTGAATAAATCCTTCACGAACTATTAATATTTCACATTTCCGCATTGATCACTTTAGCCACAAAACCACTTCGAAGCTGTAACAAAACCTCTGCATGTAGCCAATGATTTATCAGAAAATAAATCAAAACAGGATATTCATAACGGAAAAGATTACACCATAAGGCGAGTTCATGCATTTCTTGTAGTCTAAAAAAAATCAAAGCCAGAAGTTTGTTCGTCATTTCAGTCTCATGCATTGAAGCCACTGAAAGATACTTCTTTCTTCACTATTCCTAGTCAACAACGATGTATTAGATACCGGTGCATAAAACTAAGGTGCCAAGTCACGTCTCGACTCTTACTCGATGTTAGTATTCTTCCTGTGTTAAAACTAAGGAAGCGTCGTCGCTGTGAATAAAGTTGTATCGCCTTCGCAATGAGAAATCTTCTTTCCATTGCTGAGCAAAGCATCCAAAGGCACCTTACGATTTATGAGGCGAAAGAATACATCATCTCCGTCAGACCGCTTAAAGTGAAGAAGTTTTTGGCTGCGTGACAAATAATTGCGGAAATAGATTTACCTATAAATTTTCCACAGGAGGCGATAAATTCAGAGTTCAACGTTAAATTCGCCTTCACTACGGAACAGATTACTAAGTCAGCTGCATTCCCTTCATGTCTGGTTTATCCTTCCAAAGAAGAGGATAAATCATTGACCCATCAGAAGATAACTAGAGAGGTTAGCGTACCTGGCTGTTATACCGTGACGTGTTCAAAAGTAGTTGTTTCATGAAAAAGCAACAAAGATTTAAACTTGTTTTAGTAGCTTTAGTCCTTTTCTGAGAGAAAAAAAAAGGAATATTACCAAAGATTATGGAAATTCATATTATACCTTAAAAGCAAAGCTGGGTCGAGATGGTGATGGCGGGTGGTGGCGGAGGGGGGAAGGCATATAGGGGTCATGGTTCTTTCTCCTTTTACATACGTACATCATCCTGAAACATCCTGGGTGGTGTGGGGAACAAGTAGTTCCCAAATTCGAGTCCCAACTATATATGAGGTGAGAATTTTCTACTCTAGTTACCGTTTTGCCTTTAGTGAGGAAGGGGACATCGTTGGGCTGAGAAACGGTGCCGTCCATCGGGGGAGGGGGACGTTAAGCGATTGCTTTTGTATTCAGGAGAGCCATTTTGCTGCCTTCTGTGTATGTTAAACAGCACGCTGGATGGCCTTGAAGGGAGGATTCATCTGTCTACTAACGGCTGTCCAGTGGGTCTCCTTCGCCCAAACTATTCCGAGACCTGGAGTCCTTGTGACCTTGCACATTTAATTAACTCTGTGCAAAAAAGTACCCTCACAGGTAAAATAACCCAAGCCCACTGTTCATTTGCTCCAAAGGCGATGTTTGCACCACTTTAAACAAGTGCTTTTGAAGGGGTTGAGGGGTGTATCAAGTGTTTTTCTCCGTGCACAACCTGCTATACTCAGTATATCTTGAAACTGTCATCTCTGTGGCCGTTGACAACTTGCAAAAGAGTTGCCTAGTTATCATTTCCTATGTCGTCTTGCTGATAAAGACAGTCGATGTTGGACCTGAACAGTTGTAGCCCTGATTCTTGAAATTGTCTCCAAAAGTTTGAGAGGATATTTTGTGGTACATTTAAGGCACTGGATACTCGGTCTCGGCTTGCCTCCTTCCCATTGCTCTCTACCTATCCGGTATAAAGATCTGAAAGAAGTAAAGCAAATTTGTAATAATTTGTAATACCCTATCTGATATCTGGACCTATCCTATATGGGTACATAATCATTAAGAGTTCGTCTTTTTGACATGATGAAGTCAAACTGCTGCTGTTGACGCAAAGCTGGCTGGAACGAAAATAAGTGATGGCCGCAATATCATGCTTTTCGTAGCAATCCTAACTTACCTGCTTGTGGTTTATTTCATTGCTTTCGAGGAATTTGTCCTACATTGTTCATA
The DNA here is from genome assembly GCA_038380435.1 of Ryuthela nishihirai. Taxonomy (NCBI): domain Eukaryota; kingdom Metazoa; phylum Arthropoda; class Arachnida; order Araneae; family Heptathelidae; genus Ryuthela; species Ryuthela nishihirai. Next base: position 93,630,371 of record JAWZYU010000001.1, read on the forward strand.
AGATATCGGAACAACTGTTAAGACGATTGGTCTAATTTATTCTATACCTGATATGGGCGACTGATCAATATCCCGCCTAATGACCTTGTGGACAAGGGTCATCAGAAGCCACATGGACACCTGTTCCGTTGCACGACTTTTTCCGCATTCCATGGGATGTTACATATCCTAAATGTAAGGTAAATGGAGTTTTACTTATCTAAACGCTATACTAAATGTAAGGTACAGTTCGTAGGATGTTACATATCCTAAATGTAAGGCACATGGAATGTTACACTTCCTAAATGTCAGGTGAAGAAATTTATAAGACAGTTGTAATTTACAGAAGGTTTTTCGAAGTACTGGTAGCGGTCTAAACAAAATAAAATGATTAGTACTTAATCATATACAAATGTTGAGAATTAAAGGATAATATATCTCGAAAAGTATAAGGAAATGCCACGAAATCTGGTAAATATATAAATCTTTCAATATGTGAAGTGATAATGCATGCACATTTAACTAACGCGATAACGTGCACACAAACTAGAGTTGTTATAAAAGAGCGCGTGACTGCTGTGGTAACACATTTCTATTCCAGCCACTCTGGCATTAACTTGAGTGGCAGTTTTATTTCGCCATAATACAAAGACGACTTATGGATAATTGTGCACGGTGGAGAGCGATAGGTAAGATAGAAAGGGGGTCAGTCCCAGACTGGGTATCCATAAACTTAAATGTTCCACAAATCTCCTTTCAAGACTTTGCAGAGAATTCCAACAAAGAAGAGAGGTTAGTCGTAGTTGAGGACAAGGTCTTCCACTGTCACAAATGTTCAGGACATCAGCTATTTGTTTTAATATGAAGACGACATAAGGAAATGACGCTAGGCAACCGTCTCGCGAGCTGCCAGTAGCCATGGGGACGACAGTTTTAAGACATACTGTGTATAGGAGGCTGCTGAACGAGGTCTGTATGCACAGTTACCAATAAATTGTATTCCCGTCAACCTCTTCAACACAAGAGCTCGTTTAACGTGGTGTGTAGACAATATTTTCTTTTGGAGGCCTTGCCAGCAGGCAAATGTGCGCTTCGCAGAAAAATCCAGATTCAGTTGAACATAAATTCTTAACGTCCATTCATCTGGCAAGAATAAGCAACTCGCCACAACCGACGATGTAACATCAGAGAAAGGGCAAATTTTGTTTGAGATTGTGTGATGATCTGGACTGTATCATGATGACTAGCTTTATAGAGCTTTACTTCTTTTTTGGAGACATTCGGACTGCTCAGCGTTACTCGGCGTCTCAGGATTTTTTAGGGTTGCTTTCCATGGGCTACTCCCCAAATGGTTCATGTGGTCAAAAATTTCTTTGAAACGGAAAATATTCATAGGATGGAGTGTTCAACCAGATTCCTGGGTCTGAATCCAATTGGGCATGTGTAGGACCCCCCGGAGGCTGAATTTCAGGAGGGAGGGAGTCCTCTTTCAGAACCTTCCATGATCTCAGATATGTTCTTATGGCTGAGTGGGCTTTATTTCTGCAAATCCTCACCGACAGTCTCGTCAACAGCTAAGAACGCTTTGTGTGAGTTGTTTGTATCTCAGATTATCTTTCGCTTCATTTAAATCTCCTGTCCCTAAATTCCAGTACTTCTAATATGAGAACTCATGCTCTCATATGTAGCATTCATGCATATTACACGAGTTTGTCAATTTTTTTCACTTCCTATTACCCAGCCATATCACAATACCTTTACATAAGATATTTAATTGCATTCGCTGAAAGTCATTTTTAGCTATGCACATTTTTTGCCCATTGACCTTCAAATTTGAGCATTAGCGTATATCAGACCGACCTTTAAGTTATTAATTGTTTCGGTTTTTTTTTTTAATAGCCTATTTGCAAATTTGTAATTAATAAAGATTTGTTATCAGAATTAATGTGTTTAACTGCACTACAATATGTTTTACGCTAATTAGTAAAAAGCAAGTACAGAAACACAGTTTCATTATAATTAATACAAATAGTTCACAGTTACCCTAGAAGTTCATGAAAGTTCATGTTCATTTGTATTATTTAGTAGGTTGAGGATGATGATGATTTGGGAAATGTGATTATATGTAAAAAAAATCACTATTTTTTTCCAGTTCCTTTACCTCTGAGCAGTACTTTTTTTTGCACATAATGGGCTAAATGATCTGGCCACAAGTATCCGGAGGGCTCAGAGAAGGTTGAAGGAAGGGACCCAATGGTCAGCTGTTAGGAGAGAAATGGTAACTTACCTTCAACACCAGTCAGCGTGTTTTTTAAAGTGCGCAGTCTCTCCAGCGCACGGTGTCATGGCTTAACATCGCATCCGACGGATAGCGGCCTTCCAAGACTATCGGTATCCCCTACTGACCGAGGAAAGAGCGGGAAGTATTCCAAAGATAAATCTCAACACTGGCCCAGCTGGGACTCGAATTTGGGACCTGCAGATTTACGAGCCTGGCGCGTTACTGACTGATTCCGCTCTCTTCCCATAAAGGTATTTCGTGTTATAAAGGTAGAAATACCTTCCTCACTCTTACCTCTCGATTTCCTTTCTTCATGGAAAATATCTTCCTTTGTGTCGAAATTTTCATTATAATAAAAATATGATAAAAACGCAGTATTATTGTAATAAAAATTCATTCCCAATTGCTTCGAAATCGTTTTCTCTATTCAGTCATCCTCCATTCCAAGGGAGAAAATAACTCCAATTTATCTGCACTCAGAGAGACTCAGTTGATTCCGAAATCCCAAGTGGCAAACATCAGTTCTTCATCCTTCTTAAACGTGTGCTCTCTGGCAATCGATATTTTTCTTTTCCCACTAAGACCTTTAACTGGTTTCCAGGATGTCCTACACGGCGGTGTTCAGTCTTTTCTTCTGAAAGAGATTCCAGCCTATCTGCACAAAACGAAAGGAAGTCGTCAGTCATTAATCATTTATTCTGCCTCATGAGCGCTTCCACTTTCTGCAGGCAACTGATCTCTAACTTGCATCGATCTTTTTAATCATCTTACATCTTTGATGCATCGCAATATCAACAAGATATCAGAATATTTCGATAAATGGCCATTATTTCGCATTTACTATCCAGTCCTATTCATTTTGGCATTTGTAATTATTCCTTCAAAGGAATCAATCTGAAAATATTTCAATTGATATTTGTATCCTCTTCTGCAAAGCTCGAGGAGCAATAAAAAGTTTTGACCTTGATGACGAAATCAAATACCTTTCTTCTCGTACTTCCAACACCTGTATCATTGCCAAACTAATATGACGTTCTGCTATTTTAGAACCAGTGGAAAATCACCCATCAGGCCCAAAACCCAATGCTGCACCCTAAAAATTAAGAAGCATTTTTAATGCTGAAGGTTTTGTTGAAACAAAATTTTTTTTTAAATTCATGGAGCGAGTGTAGTCGGTGCGCAAACATGCAGAAACAGTGTAGTCACTGTTTCTGCACTGGGTTGTTTTACCTCTGAGCAGCACTTTTTTTGCACGCAATGGGCTAAATAGTCAGGTCACAAGGACCCCGAAGGCTCAGAGAAGGTTGGGGGAGGGGATGCATTGGAACAGCTGTTGGGAGACAGATTATAGTCTCTCGGATTATAGTCTCTCCGGGAGCTCGTGATAGACACTTCAAATCTTCACTGAGTATTTGTGGCCGTCTTCAGAGTTACAGTAGCGTACTTCAAGTCAAAAAAATTCCAAAAATAAAACGTTGGGGGGGAGGGGGTCTTTCTAAAAGCAAAAATATTTACTATGCTCTTCCTACGGGAAACCGAAGTCGCTGCCAAACCAATTGTTGCCTTTCACCGCTCCCTAACTATGAACGTAAGTTCAATAATAACATTTAAATTTACTGCAGTTACCAGATCCCGCACATTTCCAAAGGCATTAATATTTAAAAGCTTCCCACTGAAGCTAGGCACTTAATCTTTTAACCCAACACAGGGTTAAGGGAGGAATCAGCATGCGAAATTTGGGGCCGTTCAGTCAAGCACATCGGGAACTAAAGTGTACCAAAATCTGTCGAAATCTCGATAGTGTGCGACGAAGACATGGGCTATGAGAGCGTGCGCTCCCGTCAGCAACGATCTGAGCAATTCCGGTACACAGATTAGCTAGTACAGATAAGATGACTGAGCACTACTACTGTTTGCAGGGCAATCTTTAGTATACGGCCGTAATTCTCATTTTCCCGTCAGCTTTCAGAGCGCGTGGTCGACTTGCTTGCAAGACCGTATCTGATTAGATCTTGTTTTTTTGAATGGCTGCATTTTTGAACAAGTGTCTCAGTTTAATTATCTTGGGGGCTATGTAACAGATACTGGTGAGGTGCGGCATGACATAAACAGACGAACAGGGATTGTTGCCGGGACTTTTAAAACTCTCTGAAGAATGTGAAAAAATAGCCATGTACACCTAAAGAGTGAAATTAGGTTCTATAATAGTTTGGTTATTTCTAAGGTAAGTTATGGTATGAAAAACAAATCTTTTGTAAGCACGATAACAGGTTGGGTTAGGTTGTTTTACCTCTGAGCGGCACTTTTTTGCACACCATGGGCTAAATGGCCAGGTCACATGGACCCCGAAGGCTCAGAGAAGGTTGGGGGAGGGGACCCACTGGAACAGCTGTTGGGAGACAGATGGTAGCCTCCCGTCAAGGCCATCCAGCGTGTTCTTTAACGTGCACAGGGTATGGCTCTCCCGCACACGGGGCCACGGCTTAACGTCCCATCCGACGGACGGCAGTCTTTCCAAGCCCATCGGTGTCTCCTACTGACCGTGGGCAGGGCGGGGAATTGCACGATAACAGGAAACGTGCCTTTATTCTAGATGAATGCGCAATATCTTGAACATTAAATGGTTTGACTTTGTAAGTAATGATGAAGTTAGAAGGAGTCTTCAATCTCCTTTAAGCAGCGTTTTGTTCATAGAGAGACTGCTTTGCTTTGGCCATATGCATAAATGCAGAATGGCGAATAGGATCATGGACAGTGTACCTAAAATGCCCGAGAAAAAGTGAGAGACTTAGGATGCAATGGGCAAACAGTGTTAAAACAGGATCGTGCTAGAATTGGCGAACAGTGACGAAATGCAGCAGCTGTAGCTCAAGATAGAAATTCATGGAGAACAAAATATGCAGTCTTGAAGGACCTTGGGGAGGGGGTGGCTCGGTCGGTAGTGCGCCAGGCTCGTAATCTGAAGTTCCCAGGTTCGAGTCCCAGCTGGGTTAGAGTTGAGATTTATCTCTGCAAATCTCCCTCAGTAGGGGTAGTAGGGGACACCGATGGGCTTGGAAAGGTCGCCGTCCGTCGTATGGGACGTAAAGCCGTGGCCCCGTGTGCGGGAGAGCCATACCTTTTCACGTTAAAGAACACGCTGGATAGCCTTGAAGGGAGGCTACCATCTGTCTCCCAACAGCTGTTCCAGTGGGTCCCCTCCCCCAACCTTCTCTGAGCCTTCGGGGTTTTTGTGACCTGGCCATTTAGCCCATTGCGTGCAAAAAAAGTGCCGCTCAGAGGTAAAACAACCCAAAACAACTTGAACGACCTCCGTAGCACATGGCTGCACGAGGATTTTCTATTTATGTATATATTCTTCTTACTTGAACTGTTGTAATCATATTTTTTGATGGGGCGGGGTGGCTCAGTCGGTAGCGCGCCAGGCGCGTAATCTGTAGTTCCCAGGTTCGAGTCCCAACTTGGTCAGCGTTGAGATTTATCTCCGCAAAATTCCCCGCCCTGCCCACGGTCAGTAGGGGACACCGATGGACTTGGAAAGGCTGCCGTCCGTCCAATGGGACGTTAAGCCGTGGCCCCTAGTGTGGGAGAGCCATACCCTGTGCACGTTAAAGAACACGTTTGATGGCCTTGACGGGAGGCTACCATCTGTCTCTCAACAGCTGTTCCAGTGGGTCCCCTTCTCTGAGCCTTCGGGGTCCATGTGACCTGGCCATTTAGCCCATGGTGTGCAAAAAAGTGCCGCTCAGAGGTAAAACAACCCAACCCAATATTTTTTGATTTTCCCTTCGATCGTATTCATTATTGTGAGACAGAATTTTGTGAGAATACTTCATACCCTGTTTCATCCTCCAGAAAAAGTCAAACTTTTGAATCTCAGGTTATAACTCCAGTACTCTACCTCCTGCACCCTCTCACACAATCAGAAATCCCTACGACTGTTTGCAAAATGGCTTCACATTAGTTTCAGTTAATTATTGTGATTAGAATTATTTCACCTTTTGTTTTCTCCAACGTAGCTTTATTGTTGTTGATTTTAATTCCTAACTTCATTTTTCCGAATATGACGTTGAAGGATGTGACGTTTGCACCTGCTTCTAAATATTTCGTCTACATCATTCAATTTAATAGATGTTTATGCAAATATTCTTCAATGTAATCTGTATCACAGGCATAGCAAGATCGGCAGCATAGCTGATCAATAGAAGAGAGATCTTTTCAAATTTATTACGTTATTACGTTGTAAACAACTCAATGCAGAACAGGAATGAGGAAAATGTGAATAAGATCTCGTAGCTGCAGGTAATTCACTTGTAAGAAAACAGTCTAAAACAAAACAAATATTTCAGAGAGGGAAATTTATCGTTCAGCATCAATGATTTTACTAGAAGACTATCACTCATTCAGATAGTTATCATCTTCGTGCAAAAACTAATATTCTTGCTGCAGGCAAACTACATTACAGTTAATATATTATTTGTGGTTCTGCTCAGAGCGGAATGCAGCCTGTCCTTTCGAATGTATGGGAAGACAGAGACAGAAGAGGAACGATTGCTTCATTCGTTATAGACCTACTGTTGATAGCCAAAGGTGAATGGCTCAGGCACTGGAAGATCGTGGTCTTAGCTCGCATACGTATTCTCGGCAGCGAAGATAAGTTTTTATGAAAAATTTTTTTTTTAGAGTGGAAGACTGAAAAACAAAAACACGCGCATTGAAATCTTCAACGTTTTTTTAGGGATCAAAAGAAAAACTGTAAATGCAGAAAGTGATAGAAAAAATCTGCTGAAAACTATAACGTTAAAAACATGCTCGTATTTCAGTAGTAAAGGATCACAAGACACGTTCTGTAGACATCGAACTCGTGGAATAATAAGCTGAAAAAATTTTGGTTTTGCCATCGAATCCCACTCATGGCCAAACCAATTTTTTTCAGCTTATTATGTACTCTTATTTACTTTCGCTTCGTAAGTAACCCTATTTCTGATGTGATGATTACCAGTTTAACCTGTTTTGATGGAAGAATTTTGTAATCCTTGTTTAGCAATTTTTCTCTTTACGTATAATATCGAAGAAATTTCTTTGCATAAAAAAATCTATAAAAGAAGAGAGATATAAGAGACAGACTTATCTTTTTCATTAGAAATTTTTTTCAATGAATATTTTTATTCACGTAATGAGAAAAAACAGTCAGTTTTCAATCTCTCCTTAATCTGGTTAAAACTGGAGTTTTTTTCTTTCAATTTTCGCCTTCATTTCTGGAATTTTTATCTAATTTTACAATGAGCTAGGTTCACTGCAAAGACTAAGATGTTATACTTTGAGAAGCACTTTTTCGCAGAGAATAGGCTTAAAGGCCAAGTGACAACGAAGCCAAGGGTTTAGGATTATGTCGAAGTAGAAGACCCACTGGAAAGCTGTCAAGAGGCATGTGGGAGCTCCTATTAAGGCCATTCATCATATTCATTAAATAGCGCACTGGGTATGGCTGTCCTGTACACACGGTCACATGGAATCAAAGCTTTACGTTCCTTCCAATGGACGTCTGCTTTTCCAATCCCATGAATATCCTTTTTCTAACTGAGGGCATTAGCGAAGGAAATTTCAAAGCGAGCACTCTAACTCAAACCCCAGAACATCACTATATGTTGCCTGACGCCGTACCGACTGATAAATTCCTTCCAGTTGTTAGTACATTATTATTGTTATTTATTATTATTATTATTAGCCGTCCCATGGCCGAGTGGTTAGCGCTCTTGACTACTAATCTAATGGGACCTGGGTTCGAGTCCCGGGTAAGGCATGGATGTATGTGTCGTATTTCTGCTGACATCCTCTAAGACCTTCTACTCTGGCACATAAACTGTCAGACCTCTGTGTTAAGCAGCTGCTTGAGTGGGTTTTTTTATTATTAACAAAATTGGAACATGAAAGTAACTTTACATTGCCTTATCAAGAACGGCAATCATCACTGTACATCTTACATAAAAGTACAATTATAGTAATTACGCTATAATACTAACATGTACACTGAGATGCCAGTTTATTAGTTACACATACCTAGAAGCGTGTTGCGCCTCCTATGGCCTTAAGAATAGCCCGAATTCATCGGGAACGTGGAACTTACAAGATGCTGGATGCCTTGTGCAGGAATGCTATTACCATTCGAAAATGATTGTGTCGCGCAGTTGTTGCAAATTGGACGGAGGCACAGACTCTCTATGAACAGTCCTTACCACCCCATACCAAAGAGGCTCAACAGAGTTTAGATCTGGGGACTGTGCAGGGCATTAGAAGACTGGAAAACTCGTCTGCATGCTTCTGGAAACATTCGGTGACGATATGTGTGTGCCTTGTGAGCAGGTCCATTGTTACGCTGAACGTATCCATTCGAGTGAGGATAAACCGTAACCATGAAGGAATGAACCTGGTCAGTAACGATGATCAATTACGCTTTGCGTTCATATGTCCTTCGATGGGTATCAGGGACCTAATGTGTGCCACGAAAACATTCCCCACATGACCAAATCGCCACCACCGGTCTGTACTGTTGACACCAGACAAGATTATTCCATGGCCTCATGTCTCTTGCTCCAAATTCTGATCCTTCCATTAGCATGATGCGAAAGAAACCGTGATTAGTCTGACCAGGATACCTTTTTCCAGTCTTCAATGATCCAGTGCCAATGCTATTGGAGACGCGCTTTCGTGTTCTTTGCTGACAACATCGGCACTAGAAATGGTCGTCTGCTGTTATAGCCCATTAGCGACAAGGTCTGATATGAGGTGCATTTGGAGATGACTCTCTGCACACCAATGTTTAATTCTGCTGTGATTTGCCTGGTGATGGCTCGTCTGTTCGCTTGCACGTTTCTCGCCAGTCTCCTTTGATCCCTCCGATCTACAAGCTGTTTTCGTCCACAGGATCGCCGATCACTGGTTGTTTTTTGCTTTTCGCCCCATTCTCGGTAAACCCTTAAAACGGTTGTGCATGAAAAGCCCAGGAGAACGACCGTTTGGGAGATGCTAGAGCAGGCACGCCTAGCATAACTACCATGCCACGTTCAAAGTCAATCAGGTCACGCGTTTTGCCCATTCTGACATTCAATCCAACTTTAATTGATGCTCGAAGAGCGGTCTGCTTGATTTATACCCCACACCACGGTACCGTAGGTTATTGCGTGTTGGAATCATCCATTTATCTGACGAGGGGTGATGTATTTAATATTTCAGTGTATGATCTGAGTGTATGATGGTGTAGTTGAAGTGTAGCAGGCTTTTCTTAGCATGATAGTCACCATATTATCACATATTTACCATATTATCACATATTTACCATAAATATAAATTTTCATAGAAATGTGAATAGATATCAACTCATTTTAGATCATAAAAATATTGTAGAATTTTTTGAGACCCATGATGTGGAGAGTATCCATCTTCGAATTAACATTTCACATCTGTATCGGAGGTTTTTTCGACATACACGGAAAAATATATTTATCCCTATTTGATCTGGGAGAAATCATCAAATAGTAATGAATAATCGGCAAATAAGAATAAACAATGAGATATGAATTTCAAGGTCATCGACATCATTGCTGAATACATTTGATTTGTAGGAAATCGCCAATATTTATTTTTCAATATCCGCGATGATTTTTAGCCACAAGAAAAGGGTTAGTTTCCTACCAGATTTGCAACATAACATTTACATCATGTCATTAGTTTGCTACTACATTTACATCATAACTGAATTGAAATATGAACTTTATTTGAGTGTTAATGGAATAAAGAATTTTGTTGATGGACAACTGTGTGATGAACAGTGTGGATTTAGAAGAAATAGGAGATGTATTGATCAAATATTTTCACTTAGGCAGATTCTTGAGAAATGTTTGCAGTTTCAGAAACCTGTGGTTACTAACTTTGTAGATTTCAAAAAGGATTTTTATTCTGTTGATCGGCATAATTTGTGGTTGATTGTTAGATCATATGGAATACCTGATAAGTTAGTTAGTGTAATAAGAGCTCTCTATAATAACACTGAGTCGTGTGTGATAGTTGGTACGTCTTGCAGCGATCGGTTTAGCATTGCTACTGTTGTTAGACAAGGATGCATTTTGTCTCCTTTTCTCTTTAGTTTGGTTATTGATTTTGTAATGCGAAATTCTTTGCAAGGGAAAGATTTTGGCCTTAAATTGTCTAGAAATTTCAGAATTTCTGATTTAGATTATGCAGATGATTTGGCCCTGTTTGCTACTGATGTTGATGAGATGAATTCATTCATTAGGATTGTTGATGAGACTGGTAATAGAGTAGGTTTGGTGATAAACAGATAAAAAACTAAAGTAATGAAAATTGATCAGGCAGATGGTGCTTCAGTTGCTTTGAATGGCTGTACTATTGAACAAGTGTCTCAGTTTAATTATCTTGGGAGCTATGTAACAGATACTGGTGATGTGCGGCATGAGATAAAGAGAAGAATAAGAATTGTTGGTGGGACATTTAAGACTCTATGGAGAGTGTGGAGAAATAGGCGTATATATCTAAAGACTAAAATTAGGCTTCATAGAGGTTTGGTTCTTTCTAGGGTTTGTTATGATAGTGAAACATAGACCCTTTGTAAGCAAGATAAACAGGAAACATGATGTCTTTTATTCCAGATGCTTATGCAATATTTCGGGAATTAGGCGGTTTGACTTTGTAAGTAATGATTAGCTTAGGCGAAAGAGTCGATAATGATCATTGAGTAACATATTGTCAGAGAGAGACTGATTGAATGGTTGGGGTCTTTTATCTTTGGGCGTCACTTTTTTTTGCGCAGAATGGGCTAAATGGCCAGGTAACAGGAGCACCGGGGCTCAGAGAAGATCGGGGGAGGGATCCATTGGAACAGCTCTTAGAAGATAGATGATAGCCTCCCATCGAGGCCATCTAGCGTCTTCTTTTATGTGAACAGAGTATGATTCTCCCATACAGGGCCATGGCTTAACTTCCGACATACGGGGTCCTTTCCAAGTCCATCAGTGTCCCCTCTTGACTGTGGGCAGGGCGAGGAGTTTTGCGGAGATAAATCTCAACGCTGACCCAGCCGGGACTCGAACCTGGGAACTGCAGATTATGAGCCTGGCGCGCTACCTATTGAGCCACCTCCGCCCCCCAGACTGCATAAAGAAAGCTCTCTGAAATAACACGGAGTCATGTGTGAGAGTTGGTAATGCTTTTAGCTATTGGTTTAGCATTGCTACTGAAGTTCGAAAGATGCATTTTTTCACTCGAACTCCAGTAATATACAGGCTCAGAAAAAGGGACTGCCCTAGGATAGAGAAACCTGGGCAGACAATGTCAAACAGGACCTTGTTAGAATTGGCCAACAGTGGTCAAATGCTGCAGATGTAGCTCAGGACAGACGTGTTGTGAGAAAGTAATTGCATCATCTGGTTGGACTTCCACGTAACCCATGGCTGCTTGAGGATTTTGTTTGTATTTACGTAATAATTAATTTTTTAAAATAAAGGCTCTTCCCTACATAAAGGACGAAGATAACAAAGAAGCTATAACCGGTTTGTCCTGGCTTCCTCTTACAACATACAAACACACAAGGACACGCCCGGTAGACTTAAGAGCCAGCTTTGCTAACTACTAGACCAGGTAGGGCTATGTGTGCATGTATGTATTTATCGGAACAGTAATCGTTTTAATTATGTAGCAATAAAAAGACAACATTTAGAATTAAATTTCAGATTTCTTGACCATTTTTCAGACCATTTGAAATTTAGAAAATTAAAAGACATTTAAAGATATTCTCTTCTCTGATATCTATGATGGGATTCGGGAAAACAAAAGTTGAAGATTTCGCGTATAGTCTGTTTAAAGTGAAAGCGACTCTATATCTGTGGTCGTCAAAACTCTTCAGTAAGTCAAGAAATTTGCCAGCAGTGCAAGAGTAACCTAGGATGGGTAATTCGAAATATGAATTAGATAGGTTAAATGAATGGGGAGAAAACGTTATTTTCCCTAAAATTCCTTACCTACAGAGTAGTCATTGTTTCATTTGAACAGATTCCTGACGATAATGCATGCTAAGGTAACACTTAGGACAGGTTCATATGCGATATGTTTAGGTGTGCTGTTTAACAGGTTGTTATGAATTTAACAGTTTTGGAGCGTCTTCAATGGTGTAATGGTATTTCAAGAAGGTGCTATGTCGATGACAAAGACGGGTCCCGGGTTAAAATCCCGGGTAATAGCACGTGTGTTGTGATTGTCTCTCTCTATAAAAAAAAATCCCTCAAACAGCGACTCAAACCGAGGTCCCCCTAGATAAGTAGCCAAGCTCCGCAACCACTGGGACAACATTAATAAATATTAAATGAATATTTGTTTTTTCATAATAATATTACACAACGATTTACAGTTGTTCACAAATCAGCACATCTTGACTGCAGGAAATAAAACACAACAGTTACAATATTTATTTAGATTAAATATTTTGAGATAAAGCACATAGAGAGGAAAATAAATAAACGTAAGGGCGGCAAAATTATCCTGTTACATACAGTACTGTGCGAATTAGTTGGGACAAGCGAAGGAATGCTAAGTCCCTTCCGCTGCAGTCTAAACTGCTGCAAGTCTAAACTTGTTCGTAACCTTCTGCTGGAAGTATAAACCAATCTAACAGACGCTACACTACACTGAAGGAATGATGGACAGCAAAAAGTACATACATAGGCGTTCTGGAGGCGAAAATGGTCCCAACACTGCAGAAGCTGTTTCCTAACGGCGATGGGGTATTTCAACAGGATCTGGCTCCATGCCACAATTCTAAGCTTGCTAAGAACTTCTTTACCCAGCAACATTTGAAGGTATTGCAGTGGCCAGGAAATTCACCCGATCTAAACCCCATTGAAAATTTGTGGGCCATTATTAAAGCGCGCATATCTAAGATGGATTGCACGACGAAAACCAAAATGATAGAAAGTGTCATGAAAGTGTGGTACCACGACCCTGAAGTGAAGGAGATGTGTGGAAAGGTAGTGGCATCAATGGTTGAGAGGGTGGAAGAAGTAATTAAAGCTAAAGGGGGGGGGGGTCACATTCACTATTAACTACACTATTAAACAAAAAAATATTTCAGTTCTACGGCAATTTCCTATTGTCCCAACTACTTTGCACAGTACTGTAGCTCATGAAGGCAGAAAGCAAATAATTATATGTGATATTAAAGCTTTGTGAAACATTTCTATATGCAGAAATGACAGATATCTATATATACTTGTTTTAATATTATACACAAAGGGTATTCCAAAACAATTGAGAATATTTTTACTGTGAATTATTTTATTTAAATATCCCCTTAGAAATCTCCTCGTCTTATAAGAATACTCAAATTCCCCTCCTCTGAATTCCGTCGTCTTATAAGAAAACTCAAACTTCACCCACCCCTCCGAAATCCCATTGTTTTCTACGAAATTTCAAACTTACCTTCCTCCAAAATCCCCTTGTCTTATATGAAATATTGAACTCCACATACATCCAGCCCGCAATTCCGTCGTCTTATACGAAATCTGAAAATCCCCTACTCCGAAATCCTGTCGTCTTATACGAAGTGTCAAACTCCCCCCTCCGAAATCCCATGGTCTTATACGAAATGTCAAACTCCCCCTTCCGAAATCTCATTGTCTTATACGAAATGTCAAGCTCTCCCTCCGAAATACCACTGCCTAATGCGAAATGTCAAACTCCCCTCCGAAACCCCATCGTCTTATACGAAATGTCAAACTCTCCCCCCTCCTAAATCCCATCGTCTTATATGAAATGTCAAATTCCCTCTCCGAAATTCCATCATCTTATACGAAATTTCAAACTCCCCTCCAAAATCCCATCATCTTATACGAAATGTCAAACTCCCCCCTCCGAAATCCCATCGTCTTATACGAAATGTCAAACTCTCCCCCTCCTAAATCCCATCGTCTTATATGAAATGTCAAATTCCCCCTCCGAAATCCCATCGTCTTATACGAAATTTCAAACTCCCCCTCCCAAATCTCATCGTCTTATACGAAATGTCAAACTCAACCCCCTCCAAAATCCCATCGACTTATACGAAATGTCAAACTCCCCCCTCCGAAATACCATCATCTTATACGAAATGTCAAACTCCCCCTCCGAAATCCCATCGTCTTATACGAAATGTCAAACTCTCCCCCTCCTAAATCCCATCGTCTTATATGAAATGTCAAATTCCCCCTCCGAAATCACATTGTCTTATACGAAATGTCAAACTCTCCCCTCCGAAATCCCATCGTCTTGTACGAAATGTCAAAATCCCCCTCCGAAATCCCATTGTCTTATATGAAATGTCAAACTCCCTCCTCGGAAATTCCATCGTCTTATACGAAATGTCAAACTCCCCCTCCCAAATCTCATCATCGTATACGAAATGTCAAACTCCCCATCCGAAGCCTCAGCATCGTATACGAAATGTCAAACTCCCCCCCTTCCGAAATTTCATCGTCTTATACGAAATGTCAAACTCCCCCTCCGAAATTTCATCGTCTTATACGAAATGTCAAACTCCCCCCTCCGAAATCCCATCGTCTTGTACGAAATGTCAAACTCCCCCCTCCGAAATACCATGTCTTATATGAAATGTCAAACTCCCCTCCGAAATCCCATCGACTTTTACGAAATGTCAACCCCCCCTCCGAAATCCCATCGTCTTATATGAAATGTCAAACTCCCCCCTCTGAAATCCCATCATCTTATATGAAAAGTCAACACCCCCTCCGAAATCCCATCGTCTTTTACGAAATGTCAAACTCCCCCTCTCCAAAATCCAATCGTCTTATACGAAATGTCGAACTCCCTCCTCCTAAATCCCATCGTCTTATACGAAATCTCAAAATCCTCCCCTTTAAAATTCCATCGCTTTATATGAAATCTCAAACTTGCCTACCTACTTTGAAATCCAGAACAAGTGTCGTTCTATAATTTTATTTTAGCTCCATAATGTACAGTGAGATACTAGTTTAATAAACCACCACTCTTCACATAAATGGTTCACTTTAATACATAATACGTCACGTGACCACGGTATGCAGTATAAATAGGCAAGCGAGCTCTTCGAGCATTAGTTAGTTCATTTCGAGGATAGAGTTGGATTGAGCGTCAGGCAAAACGAACGACCTCAGCGACTTTAAACGTGTCAGGAAAGTTGGTGCTGATGTGCCGGTTCTAGCATCTCACAAATGACAATCCTTCTGGGCTTTTCACGCAGAACTGTTTAAAGATTTACTGAGAATGGTGTGAAAAGCAAAAAAATATCAGTGATCGGCGATCCAGTGGACGAAAAGAACCCGTGGGTCAAAGCTGTCTAAAGAAACTGGCGAGACTCATATAAGCGAACAGATGGGCCAGAACCAGGCAAATCACGGCAGAATTAAACATTGATGTGCAGAACATCATCTCCAAATGCACCACGTATCGCACCTTGTTGCGAATGGGCTACAACAACCACTGACCATGTCAAGTTGCTGGTGTTGTGAACGGAGAACATGAAGGCACTTCTCCAGTGGTCTCAGGAGCATTGACCTAGTCATGATTTTCCTGGTCAGACGATTCAAGGTTCCTTTTGCATCATGCTGTTCAAAAGGAATTCTTGAAGAAACAAACTCGTGACTAATTTTATATGAACTTGGACTCTGAAAATGTGGAGAGTGTGAAGAAATTGACGTGTACACCTAAATACTAATATTAGGCTGTATAATAGTTTGGTTCTTTCTAGCGTTAGTTATGGTAGTGAAACTTGGACCCTTTGTAAACTTGATAACAATAATCTTGAGATGCCTTGAGATGCCTTGTAAACTTGATAACAATAATCTTGAGATGTTTACGTAGTATCTTGGGCATTAGGTGGTTCAACTTTGTAAGTAATGATGAAGTTAGGCAAAGGAGTTGGCAACCTCCTGTAAGCAGCATATTGTGCAGAGAGAGACTCCGTTGGTTTGGCCATGTTGCCCGTATGGATAATTATAGATTGGCGAATAGGGTTATGAACAGTGTGCCTAAAGGACTCAGAAAGAAGGGGAGACCTAGGATGCGGTGGGAAGACAATGTCAAACAAGACCTTGTTAGAATTGGTGTGTAGTGGCCAGATGCAGCAGATGTAACTCAGGACGATATGTTTGGAGAACTAAATTGCACTCTGTGGTTGGACCTTGTCGTGTCCTTCTAATGTATTTTATTTATGTATCTATTGTCATTTTATAAGTGGAGTTTTAAAGTATCTTAAATGGGAATGTGACTCATTAGTTGTCACTCATGATCGAACTGGGCTGTTCTCCCGGGCGAACTGAGCTGTGCTCGGGAACCGAGCTATCTATCTGTCATCCAATATGATAAGGAAAATATGGGCCTGTGCGTCAGCAAATGTTTTTTTTTTACATTAGCCGGAGGGGCTAGGTGCGAGTCACGAAGAGGAGCGACCAGGAAATGAATCAGCAGACTGGGTTGGGTTGTTTTACCTCTGAGCAGCACTTTTTTGCACACCATGGGCTAAATGGCCAGGTCATATGGACCCCGAAGGCTCAGAGAAGGTTGGGGGAGGGGACCCACTGGAACAAACTGTTGGGAGACAGATGGTAGCCTCCCGTCAAGGCCATCCAGCGTGTTCTTTAACGTGCACAGGGTATGGCTCTCCCGCACACGGGGCCACGGCTTAACGTCCGATCCGACGGACGGCGGCCTTTCCAAGCCCATCGGTGTCCCCTACTGACCGTGGGCAGGGCGAGGAATTTTGCGGAGATAAATCTCAACGCTGACCCAGCTGGGACTCGAACCTGGGAACTACAGATTACGAGCCTGGCGCGCTACCGACTGAGCCACCCCCGCCTCATCAGCAGACTGAGTGTTGCTGATAAACTGAGAGGTCGATTGTTGAAGTGATGTAGCTCTTTTGCGGGAACCCTAAAGAACCTAAGAAAGAGGGTTCGGTTCTGCGTGAAACAAATGGTTTAGGCAGGGATTAAGATATCCTCTCACCGAATCTTGAAGTCGGTAAAGAGATTTCTGTAAAGTGTAGATTTCCATCTCATCAAGTTATAAGTGTATCTTCAGAATGTTTTAAATGAGAATGTGGATCATTAGTCGTCATTCGGTACCAAGCTGGGCAGTTCTACATATGCTCGGAAAAGAGTGCTTGCAAATGGTTTTATTGCACTTCCCTCACTAGCTGGAGGCGCCTAGACTGCGAGTCATCACGAGGAGAGAGGGAGGAATGCAGAAAGTAAACATAAAACATCAGACTGACTGTTGTTGACAAACGGAGAGATCGTTTGTGTCAGCGCTTTGAAGTGTGGCTGTTTCTCGGGAGCCCTAAAGGAGCAGGGTTCGGTTCTGTGTGAACCATGGTACGGTTCTGTGTGAAACAAGTGGTGATTTCTATCAAGTATAGATTTCCACCTCATCAAGTGAATGCCTGCAATAGTAAAGCAGCATTCAGGTTAAATTGAGGTGATTGGATAAAGTCTGCAAGAACATCTATAAAGCCATTAACTTTTGAGAAATCTTGAGCGTAGCTAAGGCCCACAGAATCGAGTACATACCCATATGTGTGAATGTAAACAAACAGTGTGTCGTCCTCTACTATGGCGCATTCGTTTATTTCGTCTTCCTACATGACATTTGACACAGCAGGTGAGAAGCACACCTAAGCACGGGTGTAAAAATCCGCGAATCTGTCGTTTCACCTAAGATAACGGGTGAATAGTAATTAATTGGAATATTTAATCATTCTCTACAAAGTGCCTCGGAAGAATTTACTTCAGTCGTCGTAGTCACGTCCACGATAGAGCTTTGTAGATTATGGCTGCTTGAGTATTATGATGATGATGAGTAAACTACATTAACCATCATTATTACCTTGTATAATAGTACTTTTTACGGTTATGCTTCGACGCGAAATATGAAAACGTCACAAAACTCTGTGTTTTATACAGTGTCTTTTCCGGATTCAAATTCCTTTGCCACATTTTTCATTGATGAAATTTCTTTCCCAATGCAAATCATGAAATTGACAGATTTATAGAGCAAAGAAAGACAGAGGTCATAGTTTATTGTCAAATTTCCAGAGTTTCACTTAATGCTGAAAAGCATAAAATTATTCAATTAATTAGGATTATGTAAGTTCATAGACCATTACGTCCAAGAGTGCTAACTGAGTGTTTAGCGTTCTTGGCTACAATCAAAAAGACCCGTGTTCGAGTCCCGGTAAGGAATGGATGTTTGTGTTTTCTTTCTGTCGAGCTCTCGCTCTCCTCATAGATTTCTATGGCGCATTAAACTGTCATGCTCCTGAGGGGTAAAAGCAGCTGTGTGAGGGGTATTGTATTTTCCAGTTCACACCTCAAACTTACACTGATTAATTTTGTCTCATGGACAGTGAAACTTGCAGCCTAAATGAATTGTGTCTAAAACCAGCAGCAAAACATATTTAATGTATCATTCATTTTTAATATTTTATTTGCATAATAGTATTAACTAATCCACAGTGAGTTTAATATTATATTCCCAGTAAAAAAAGTCAGTTCTGTTGACCAGTTCAGAAAGCCACAGAACTTGACCGATCAGAGCATCGAAAATTGTTGCCACTATTTTACACGAATACTGGAGTGATCTGGCGCACTATCACGTGTAAAGCTCACATACTGACACAATTGAAGCTCATAAGTTTTGTCCTTGAGAATGCACAAGTCAGAACATAAAGGAGAATAGAAATAATGAAAAAAATGATAAAAAAGAAGACTCTAATTAATTGTGAAACTTTGTGAGCGTTTCATTTACTGAGTAAATATTAATCAGAGAAAGTAATTAAACACAATAATAATGATAAGTGGATTAAAATTACCCTAGGAATTTCATAGTGAGATTCAGTGTATAGTCCTAAACTTTAGCAGCTTGCTGTAACTACCTTTAATAAATGCAGCGTACGTTTCATTTAGAAAGCTGTATTAGCGTGGATTTTCTCTAATACAACGAAATATAAAACAATTATTTGGCAAGTGATACTACTTTGAAAAATTATAAGGTATTTTTGCCTTCAGGTAAAAAAAAGGAAAGAGCTAAGTTAAAAAGAATCCTCTAGCAGCTGTTTACCATAGAGGTCTGATAGGAGCCTGTCAGTTTATACGCCATAATATAAGGTCTATGATGAAGGGGAGGACCTCAACAGAAAAGCAATACAAATATCCACACCTTTCCCGGGGCTCGAACCTAGGTCCCTTTGATCAGTAGCCAACCAAAAGTTTAGGGGAAAAAATCCCTCGGTGTATGTAGGATTTAAACTGAAGAATGCTTATTCACGAGACAAAAGCAGCAAACATAAAACACTACTAAGAACAAAGAAAGTTTAAATTCTTGTTGCTTTTCTTAAAACAACTACTTCTGAACACGTCATGGTATAACAGCCAGGTACGCTAACCTCTCTAGTTTTCTTCTGATGGGTCAATGATTTATCTTCTTCTTTGGAAGGATAAACCAGCCATGAAGGGAATGCAGCTGACTTAGTAATCTGTTCCGTAGTGAAGGCGAATTTAACGTTGAACTCTGAATTTATCGCCTCGTCTGGAAAATTTATAGGTAAATCTATTTCCGCAATTACACTGGTTTCCATAAATTAAGGAAAACTGAAGGAAATTATGATAAACAAAATAACTATATGAATGATTTTAATGAAATTTGATGGAAACCTGAATTACAATACTAGTTTCAAAATGGCATAAAATATTTTACACTAGAAACATTTTTCGCCAAAAAATAACACTTCTAGCAACTTGTCCAAAAATGAGGTGTCAGAATGCAATGTGCAAAGTTCTTTAATATGGAGTGTGGTCACCCCTTACAGCAATGCAGGCACGACAGCGATGTTCCATGCTGTTTATGATGTTGTGAATCAGCTCAATAGGGATTAACGACATTGTTCCTTTAGAGCAGTAATAAGCTCCCCTTTAATGCAGATGGCGGATTGAGGGCACAACGCGTCTCCTTAGAGCATCACATACATGCTCAATCGGATTTAGGTCGGGAGATCGAACTGGCCACTCCATGCACATAATGACGTCCTCTTGAAGGTATTGTTCCACTAGTCGAGCTCTGTGTGGACGAAAGTTTTGGCTTTGTAAGATGAATGTTTCACCTATTGCACCAGCGTAAGGACGTACATAAGGGTCCAGGATGTCATCTCTATACCTTTGAGCATTGAGGTTCCCACGCGTCAACACAGAGAGGTCTGTGTGTCCACCTATGGAAATGCCACCACAAACACATACGGTACCTCGGCCATAACTGTCTCTTTGACGGATGTTACTGGGATGATAGCGGGTACTTCATTCTCTCCATATTAAAAAATGTCCGGAATCACTCTGCAAGCAATATCTGGACTCATCTGTGAAGTGTACGGACCTCCATTGCTCTTCTGTCCAGTTAGCATGAGTGCGTGCCCAATTCAACGCTCTCTTCTGTGACGTGAGGGGTATACAAATTACTGGCCTTCTAGCATACAGACCTCCCTCATGAAGTCTTCTACGCACAGTAGAGGCTGATACAACCCTCCCAGTGGCTGCTGAAAGAGAGGATCGTAGTTGAGAGGGAGTAGACGTCCTGCTCCTTTGTGATATTAATCGCAGATATTAGTCTCGTACAACGGTCGTAACTCTAACCCTTCCTCGACTACAACCTCCGAGACGCGGAATCCGTGCCAAGAAATTCATTCCACAATCTATGGACCACAGAAGGACTCACATTCAGCCATCGTGCCACGTCTGACTGACTTTGGCCTGCTTCGAGCCGGCCAATAGCTCTCCACGGCAGTTCATTTGGCAAATGATGTCTCGAGATCATTCCTACAAAATGGCTATTTGGAATTTCTTTACTCACATTCACAACACAAAATAACGATTCACTCCAAACAACCCGTTTTTATGCCGCTATCCTATTACGCAAATTAACGCAACCTAGACTAATTTGCATACGATATGCTCACTCTGCATTACTTTACTGGTTACATGAACAAGCTTGGTGAGGATATCACAATATTCTGACGAATTATCGCGATTTTTCTCATTTTTCCTTAATTTATGGAAAACAGTGTATTTGTCACGCAGCCAAAAACTTCTTCACTTTAAGCGGTCTGACGGAGATGATGTATTCTTTCTCCTCATAAATCGTAAGGTGCCTTTGGATGCTTTGCTCAGCAATGGAAAGAAGATTTCTCATTGCGAAGGCGATATAACTTTATTCACAGCGACGACGCTTCCTTAGTTTTAACACAAGAATACTAACATCGAGTAAGAGTCGAGACGTGACTTGGCACCTTAGTTTTATGCACCGGTATCCAATACATTGTTGTTGACTAGGAATAGTGAATAAAGAAGTATCTTTCAGTGGCTTCAATGCATGAGACTGAAATGACGAACAAACTTCTGGCTTTGATTTTTTTTAAACCACAAGAAATGCATGAACTCGCTTTATGGTGTAATCTTTTCCGTTATGAATATCCTGTTTTGATTTATTTTCTGATAAATCATTGGCTACATGCAGAGGTTTTGTTACAGCTTCGAAGTGGTTTTGTGGCTAAAGTGATCAATGCGGAAATGTGAAATATTAATAGTTCGTGAAGGCTTTATTCAAGTTTCCTGATGAAAGAACTGTTCAGATTTCTTGAAATACCAGTTCAAATGCATAAATTAAATCTGGAAGGAATGGAAAATACAAATCTCAACTTCGAAGTTAAAGTACTAAAAATGGGATAAAAAAGACTAATTATTCATTTCCATATCGAAGTAAATCTGATATCGTATGCTATGGTTGCATTGCTTATTATCCTTGAAATTATCGTAGACTTGGTATTAGTAATTATCGTATATTTATGCTACCACGATAGCATTTTAAATACTGGCATATGTCACTTCTCCAACAGGTTAGGTTTCATAGCTGTGCAAGATAATGGAAATCACCGTATGATGGGATGTATTTCTTTTTGGGAGCGGGCTTGTGGACTCTATGGAAGTAATAAAATATCTGTTGAAATATTTAAGCATTTTAAAATAGTAGGACTGTCTCTAATACTTACATCAGTCATCTGCAATACTTTACAATTATTCATTAATATTTAAACAAGTAAAAAAGATTGGAATAGCGATTTTTTCTTACTCTTAGCATCTTTTTTTGTTTAAACGATCCTAGTTAAAATACATTCTGTTCAAGAAAAATTACCTCCCATAAAAAGAATGGGTAGGTGAGTTCAGTGCCGGATTAAGATAAAAATCGAGGGAGGGAAGGGAGGGAGGGGAGAAGAAAAACGATCTAGCCAGAAAAATGTAGATGAGAAGGCTAAGAGATTGGATGCAGAAGGGGACAAGAGACTCGATTCCAAATGCATTGTAACATTTCTCTTCTAATACTCACATCATTGATGAACAGTAATGCAATAGGTCGGAGAATGATATTGATGCCTTTGAGTGTTCAAACTGCCCTGAAGGTACCCCATGCTAAAACACCCGACGCTCGGGAATAACGGACAGAGATGCTCGGTCACTGTGACGTCTTCATACGAACAGCCGTCTGTCATCAGTCCAAAACAGAAACTCAACTTACCACTGAGACAAGTGCGATTTCACCTCTCAGTAGACTATCGAAGCACTGCTGCAATCGTTGTCATCGATGAGGTAGGTGATGAGGGACAAACGCCTGCTCCTAATTAAAAGAGGCTTTCTCTACGCCTAGTCCTAATTAAAATCGGCTTTCTCTGCGCCTAGTCCTCGTTTAAATAGTGTTACGAATTAGCTGGATAGAAACTGAGCGTGAGTTAAAATAAATAGTATATAACAATTCTAATTTTAAAACAATGCAATTTATTACAAAAGTACAGATAAAATCATTTATGTAAACTAAATACCACTATGTAACAAATGAACTCTTCCGACAGAAAAGTTGGAATTCCGACAGATTACTCGTTAGACTTACATAAAACCTCTTCAGACACATCTTTAAGTGTCCTAAGCATCTTTATTTTTCTTACCGGTCCTCTAACTGGATCACACTAATTAACTTATTTATCTTTCCCCGAATACACCAAAGGAAAACACTTCTTATTCACTATACTGTATCGACTTAAACAAACTACGCATTTCTTCTCATTCAAATTCTTCTAATTAACTCTTATTCCTTATTCTTTCAGTCCAGTTCGTTCGATGTCGTTGATGACGTATTTCTCACGCTGTAATTCACGCGAGCATCAAGGCAATGAACGTTTATCTGTCGTAACAATAGGTTTTTTCTGTACCTAGTCGTCGTTTAAATAGGATTTCTCTGCGTCTAGTCCTCTTTTAAATAGGTTTTCTCTCGCCTAGTCTTCGCTTAAATAGTTTTTTCTCTGTGCCTAGTCCTCGTTTAAATAGGTTTTCTCTGCGCCTAGTCCTCGTTTAAATAGATTTTCTCTACGCCTACTACTCGTTAAAATAGACTTTCTCTTCACCTAGTCGTCCTCGTCTAAATACGTTTTCTCTGCGCATAGTCCTGGTTAAAATATGTTTTCTCTGCGCCTAGTCCTCATTAAAATAGTTTTTCTCTGCACCTAGTACTTTTTAAAATAAGTTTTTAACTGCACCTAGTACTTTTTAAAATAAGTTTTTAACTGCACCTAGTCCTCGTTAAAATAGGTTTTCTCTGCGCCTAGTCCTCGTTAAAATACGTTTTCTCTGCACCTAGTTCACATTTAAATAGGTTTCGAAGTACTGCTAACAGCAGGGGCGAAGCGCGACACTTAGATTAGGGGAAGCAATTACCAAAGGCATTGCTGCGACTAAATCGGAACGCTATTCAGGCATTTGATATTTCCGAATCATTGAATCGGAACGCTGTTTAGATACTAGATATTTCTGAATCTTTGAGTGCAAATAGTTCTATGTTTTTTAAATCAAGTATTACTGAAATATTAGTACTTCATATGTATATATATATAATTTAGTAACGAAGAAAGGAGGGGGAGGGGGGAATTGAAGGTTTTATTTCCCGCTCATTAAGGAAATTTATTTTTCAGAAATTATTTCTTCATCATCTTCCCAGTGGCCAAGTCTTCTTTTATTCTTGGCTGGTTCAAGCCACGGATAAAACACATGGATGTTTCATTTCTTCGTTTGACTTTCTACTGTGATCTCGCCTTCTTAACAGACCTCTATGGCTTATTAACTGCTGTCATACCTGTATGGAAAGAACCTACTTAAGGAGATTTTTTTTTTCATTCATTAAATCAGCATTTCTCAAACTGCGGATCGCGAGTACCTTGAAGGGGGTGGGGTAGCAGATGGATACAGCTGAATGTGTAATGTATAAAAAATCTATTTCGTTCATTCTAAAAATGGGGTGAAAGTTAAATATGTTATAAACAGTCACTTTACCAACTAAATCAGAAGATGGAAATCCTTCTTCTTCACTCTCTTCCACTCTGTTACGACTCTTCGACGGGAGAGACTAACGGGAAACTAACATCTCCTATACAATAACGACACTAATATTTAGCCCTTCTCTACTCTCCTCACCCTGCAGTGTTCCCACGTAACTCTAATCCTCATGCACATCTCTCTCCCTCGGTTCTTTAATCGCCTGCTCCAGGTGCCTTAATTTTCCACTACTTGTGTACAATGTATGTGCTCTCCCTATACGTTGTCGAAAGCATTCTGTAGTGAGAATACTCTTACCTCAATTAAAGCTACTTTCGTCAATGGTAATGTATGAGACAAATTCCATCAATAGTAAAAAGGGACCCGCGGAAGGATTCTACAATGGGAAGAGGTCGCGATTGGGAAAGAAATAGAAACCCTATATTAAATAAAAAAAGAAACTCCTCAGCCGGATAATACATTATGTCGAGACTCCATGTTCGGGGGGGGGGGGGGGTGACTCAGTCGGTAGTGCGCCAGGCTCGTAATCTGTAGTTTCCAGGTTCGAGTCCCAGCTGGGTCAGCGTTGAGATTTATCTCCGCAAAATTCCCCGCCCTGCCCACTGTCAGTAGGGGACACCGATGGGCTTGGAAAGGCCGCCGTCAGTCGGATGGGACGTTCAGCCGTGGCCCCGTGTGCGGGAGATCCATACCCTGTGCACGTTAAAGAACACGCTGGATGGCCTTGACGGGAGGCTACCATCTGTCTCCCAACAGCTGTTCCAGTGGGTCCCCTCCCCCAACCATCTCTGAGCCTTCGGGGTCCTTGTGACCTGGCCATTTAGCCCTTAGTGTGCAAAAAAGTGCCGCTCAGAGGTAAAACAGCCCAACCCAACCATGTTCAGGAGAGCTCTTTCCTGTGCACGTGAAGGACGAGCTGGATGATCTTAACTGGCATTAACAAAAATGTTAAAAAAGTTTGAAAATCCCATACTTCGAATATTTTGACTAATCTCGGCTATGCCACTGATTGTGCATGAAAGAATTATGTATAATTCTAAAATTTTATACCTGTAATTTTCTAATTGTCATTGTGGGCTTAAATAAAGGTATTGTTTTTAAAAAAATGCAATGCAAGTTCTTCCAATACTGAATTCTATAAACAGATGGAAGATGCGCAGTTTTTTCCCCCTCTGACATTGACAAATGAAAATTGTCCTTGCTATGCTAGACTTGATACGTTTTACCTCTGAGCGATGTTTTGTGGCGATGTTTTGTGGTTCTTGAGCGATGTTTTGTGAGCACAATGGGTTAAAAGGTACAGGTCACAAGGATCCCAATTGTTCAGAGTTGAGTAGGGCATCCATATGACAACTGTTAGGACACTGATGGAAATCTCCCGTTGAGATTAGGGGAGACCAAATTTAAAGAACAAGAACCGGAGACTTTTGGAAATTTTACCTGAAGTATTGACTTTTTATTAGGGTGATCAGATTTAAAGGAAAGAGATCCCAGGACTACTGAAAATTAAATCTGAAGGATTAAATTGTCATTATCACATTATATCGAATAGTAACACGATATTTTCCATTTAGAACATGGTTAATTAAGAAAAGTTAACTGTTATTTTGCGCATTTTTAAAAGATTTTAGAAAAATATTTTTGAATCTAATTTTTGAAAAGATTTTCTGCAAAATATTTTCATTTTCGGCAAGTTATCGCTAAATATTTCACAAGAGATACTAAAATTTGTTTCACTTGCAGCAAAGTTTTCACGTCGTCCACTTTCGAAGGTAATCTGTCATCCGTCCACCTTAAAATCATTCTTTCAATTGGATGGAAAGGGAAATTGTCGTCTGACAGTTTTCTTGACACAAGTTGACTGATATCACGTTGACTGATTTCTTCGTTCACAAGCTGAGGAAGTCGGGACAGAGCAGATGCAGCACCATTGCCAGTCCCATTTAAAGTCAGGGTTGGGTTGGGTTGTTTTACCTCTGAGCGGCACTTTTTTGCACACTAAGGGCTAAATGGCCAGGTCACAAGGACCCCGAAGGCTTAGAGAAGGTTGGGGGAGGGGACCCACTGGAACAGCTGTTGGGAGACAGATGGTAGCCTCCCGTCAAGGCCATCCAGCGTGTTCTTTAACGTGCATAGTAACGTGCATAGGGTATGGCTCTTCCGCACACGGGGCGACGGCTTAACGTTCCATTCGACGGACGGCAGCCTTTCCAAGCCCATCAGTGTCCCCTACTGACCGTGGGCAAGGCGGGAAACTTTGTGGAGATTAATCTCAACGCTGACCCAGCTGGGACTCAAACCTGGGAAGTACAGATTACGAGCCTGGCGCGCTATCGACTCAGCCACCCCCGCCCATTAAAAGTTCAGACTCAGTGTTTTAAACCAACATAGGGTTGCACAGGGGAAACCTGCGTTCAAAATTTGGGACTTATCGGTTAAGCATCTGGGGAACAACAGTGCGCCGAAATCTGTTAAAGCAGAGATAAAACTTAATAACTTGCATAGTAATTAGGCCATTGGCAACCATAAACTACGCGTTGGTGTCAGAGAAGAAAACCATGCATTCTCTACTGATGTCCACGAGGATACCACTATCATTAGGATGATGATTCTAGCCTCAATGTTTCATTCACTTGAGTTGGAAACGATATTTTTTATAACAGTGTTGCCATTCTATTCTATTAGAAAAGAATTGCTCATGCTGTATAATCAGTTTAATATCTTAAAAAAAATATAACCCTAATTTCGGGGACATTTATTTCTTAGGGACAGAGATCCAGGGATCGCCTCCGAAAAACGGGGATGTATGGTCACCCTAGTTAAGATCACCCAGCGTGTCCAACGTACTCAGAGTAGAGTTCTCTTGAAAACGTGGTCATGACGAAATACTTCATAAAACGGATGGCCCTATTTCCATGCCCATTGGTATCCCGTTTCGCACCAAAGGCAGGTGTTTTTGTTAGCCGAAATAAATCTGAACTCTCGAACAGCAGGGAAGCTATTCTGGGAACGTCAGAATACTAGTTTGGTACACTCCACCAGCATGGGTACCTACGCGTTGGTGTTTTTCAGGGGTGAGAGAAACGCGCAAGAAAATTTTTCACGCGCAAGAAAATTTTTCAGGGGTGAGAGAAAATTGTTTCAGAGAGAGGACATATATATCCATGGGGGGAGGGGGGACAAAAATGAATGTTTCAGAAGAAAAATATTTATACCATAAACAAAGAGGAAATAGAAGAGTGCATAACGCTTTTTACACTCTGGAAAAGTGACTTGAGATCAAAGAGTTCAAATGTGGAGAAAGTAGGTATCCCAGGAGAGCCACAAGAAAATGATTTAAATATCGTTCATAAAATCGCAAGCTTTGTTGACATTCCTGTGACGGATGAAATTGAAGTGGTTCACAGGGTTCCAACTGTGAACAAAAAAAATAAAGCCTATAATAATTAGATTTAAAAATAGTCAAACAAGAGTAAAGTGGATTCAAAATGCAAAGAAAAAAGTCTGAAACCTAATATGATAAGTAACAAGTTTAAAGAAACTAAGGTATATGTAAATGTCACTAGACAGACTAAGAAATTATTTTATACAGTTAAGCAGTTCAAGGGCTATCAGTTCTTAGGGTTATCAGTTTGCTTGGATCAAAGAAAGAAAAATATTTTTAAAGAAGAATCAAAACACAAACGTATTTAGAATAAGAAGTGAGGAAGACTTGACAGGTTTAAAATGACCATGCAATTTTATTAACTCTAAATTGGTATATAATAACAGAAGAAATTTTTACTTTTGTGTTAGAAAATAAATCTTCAAAAATTTACATATGAAAGGAATTCAAAAATAAATTTTGTTCATTTTAATATAAGAAATACCAAGCAAAATTTCTCTGAACTATGGTGATATTACATGGTGTTCTAAAATATTTGAGTTTAATTCTTTTGAGAGAAACATGGGTAAATGAAGGAGAGACTGAAATATATAGAATTAATGACTTTTGACATGTAGTTTCAATGCAGAGATTCTAATTGATTACGAGGAGTAATTTTATATGTAAGAAATGGCTCTCATTTCCAACAGAAAACCTCTAAAATGCTTGGTGGAAAGGGTATTCATATATATAAATCAGTTTTAAATATTCCATTTATTCTGAATTATAGATCTCATAGCTATTCAATTAAATCTATTCAAATAAAATTGTTTCTATGAGAAACAGAATTTTTATCAATTGAAGTGTTTAACAGAGAATTAACTAATTTCTTAAGAAATATATATATAATATATCAAAAATATTGTTTTGGTGGGAGACATAAATATTGATTTGTTATTAGACTCTAAAGATGTAAATGATTATTTAAACACTTTTGGTTTTAAACGATATATAAATTTACTAACAAGAGTAACACAGATCAGTTGCATTTGCCTTGACATGTTTCTATTAAGAGTCATACAGGTATGTCATCTGATGTTGCAGTCTTTCATTCGGTGCACTTGCCTTGACATGTTTCTATTAAGAGTCATACAGGTATGTCATCTGATGTTGCAGTCTTTCATTCGGTGCACTTGCCTTGACATGTTTCTATTAAGAGTCATACAGGTATGTCATCTGATGTTGCAGTCTTTCATTCGGTGCACTTGCCTTGACATGTTTCTATTAAGAGTCATACAGGTATGTCATCTGATGTTGCAGTCTTTCATTCGGTGCACTTGCCTTGACATGTTTCTATTAAGAGTCATACAGGTATGTCATCTGATGTTGCAGTCTTTCATTCGGTGCACTTGCCTTGACATGTTTCTATTAAGAGTCATACAGGTATGTCATCTGATGTTGCAGTCTTTCATTCGGTGCACTTGCCTTGACATGTTTCTATTAAGAGTCATACAGGTATGTCATCTGATGTTGCAGTCTTTCATTCGGTGCACTTGCCTTGACATGTTTCTATTAAGAGTCATACAGGTATGTCATCTGATGTTGCAGTCTTTCATTCGGTGCACTTGCCTTGACATGTTTCTATTAAGAGTCATACAGGTATGTCATCTGATGTTGCAGTCTTTCATTCGGTGCACTTGCCTTGACATGTTTCTATTAAGAGTCATACAGGTATGTCATCTGATGTTGCAGTCTTTTATTCGGTGCACTTGCCTTGACATGTTTCTATTAAGAGTCATACAGGTATGTCATCTGATGTTGCAGTCTTTCATTCGGTGCACTTGCCTTGACATGTTTCTATTAAGAGTCATACAGGTATGTCATCTGATATTGCAGTCTTTCATTCGGTGCACTTGCCTTGACATGTTTCTATTAAGAGTCATACAGGTATGTCATCTGATGTTGCAGTCTTTCATTCCCCTCTTACAAATACTTTCCTATTGCTTGCAGGATACATTTAAATCTTAGGAAACTAAGAACATAAACAACGGTTCTATAATAACACAATTTGACTATTTCATATTTGAATTTCTCTAATGTGGTGGATGACGATCAAGATTTGAATATACTCAAATTGCTGTCATTGTCTTTTACACCACATACACGTTCATATATAAAAAAACATAAATGAAATTAATAAAAAAAGGAATAAAAGGTAAAGAGCAATGGATGACAGATGAGTTGATTTCTTGTATAGATAAAAAAGGAAAGCTCTATATTCAATTCAAAAAATATCCTCGTATTATTGAAATTGAGATGAATTATAGAGATTATTGTAAGTTTGTTAAAAAACGGATTAAAGAGGTTAAACATAATTGTGTTTTCATAGTTGTGGTAATGACAGTATGAAACAATGGAATTTCATAAATAATATTCTTGGTTTAAAACAAAAGCAGAAGATTGTTCCTAAACATACTAATTAATGTTTTGGCAAAAGAAATGATCTCTTTTTTCAATGCAGACGAATCTGATTCCTATTTTAATACGAACGATATTTCCATGCATTCTGGCCGAATAGCTCTTAGATACTCTCAAAACTCAGTTTATTTTTATGATGCTACTGAGAGCGAGATTATTAATATGATAAATAAATTAGACAGGAATAAAACTACAGGTTATGACGGGATTACTATTGAAATGTTAAAGATTTTTTGTAGGTACCATGTTCATATTTTAGTACATTTCGTAAATAACTATGAAAAAATATTTCTTTTTTAATGCTTTGAAATATGCTTTAATTGTTTCAATATATGAAAATGGCGATATAATTTTAGCAAATAATTACAGACCAATTTCCATCTTACTAGCTTTTTCCAAAGTTATTGAAAAGGTTGTGAAATCAAGAATTATCAATTTTAATGAGAAATAGAATTTTTCTATTATTTACAGTTTGGATTTAGGGAAAGTAGAAACACAGAACAGGCCATACTAGACGTTATTGGAAAGATAATTAATAGTATAAATGAAACAAAGAAAACGTTAATCATTTTTCTTGATATAAGAAAAGTATTCAATACAGTAAATCAAAATATTCTCTTGGATAAACTTTATATAAGTGGTATAAGTACTTGTTATGCAGATGATGCAGCCATTGTATACTCTGCTAAAGATATAACTGAACTTTAGTCTAAAGTTGAATAAGATCTACAACAAATACATTACCGGTTTTTTTTTCAAATAAAAGCCAATGAAATGCCCATAAAATAAAATTCATTTTATTTAATTTGATGAAACGTGATGCAGACATCACCATAATATCATAATATTAATTGTGTTAATTTTTTTCTACTGTGATTGTTCATCTATAGAAAGAGCGAATAACTTCAAATACATGGGTACAACTATAGATTAGAATTTGAAATGGAAAACTCATGCAAATGCCCTAACTGGAAAATTTTGATTTGTGTGGTCCAGATTTTATTTCTTAAATAAAAACATTTCTCAAAATATACTGATTATGTTCTATTATGCATAGGTTTTCTCTTTTGTACAATATGGTATTTGTAGTTGGGGTGGTGACTATGATGGCAATTTAAGTACCCTGTTTCATATTCATAAAATAACTCCAAACTTGTTTTTAACAGAAACCCTTTTTCTACTGTAAATTTGGGGGGCGGGGGTGGCTCAGTCGGTAGCGCGCCAGGCTCGTAATCTGTAGTTCCCAGGTTCGAGTCCCAGCTGGATCAGCGTTCAGATTTATCTCCGCAAAATTCCCCGCCCTGCCCACGGTCAGTAGGGACCACCGATGGGCTTGGAAAGGCCGCCGTCCGTCGGATGGGACGTTAAGCCGTGGCCCCGTGTGCGGGAGAGCCATACCCTGCCACTTTAAAGAACACGCTGGATGGCCTTGACGGGAGGCTACCATCTGTCTCCCAACAGCTGTTCCAGTGGGTCCCCTCTCCCAACCTTCTCTGAGCCTTCGGGGCCCATTTGGCCTGGCCATTTAGCCCATGGTGTGCAAAAACTTGCCGCTCAGAGGTAAAACAACCCAACCCAACTGTAAATTTGGTAAATACTGATCATCTCTGCTTTATTAGGCAGATTTACATATTTAGACTATTGTTATTTATATACTTAAATCAACACTGGATAGTTCATTTACATTTATCTTATAATTCCAGAAAATATGGCCTTTTATGTCATCTTCCACTACCTCACAAAAATATTAGAAAACGACATTTTATTTATTTGGTACCTAAGGTTTTTAATAACTTAGAGTTAGATTTCAGAATGAAAATAAAAAATCCCTAATAGTTTTAAGACATTTAAAGAAAAATATTTTGTGTTCAAAATAGAGAACAACTCCTGAACAAAAATTTTATATTTTTGTGACACTTTTTACTTCAACTAGTTTTAGTGTTGCGTTTGCATTTATTCTCTTTTTTCCAGTTATTATTATTATAATGCATGTATATATTTTTTTTTTGAAGTCAAAACTACAGTAGTAATTTTCTTCTAATTACCTGGATGGGTAATGAAATTTTTTCTTGGTATTGAACATGGGTTGGGTTGTTTTACCTCTGAGCGGCACTTTTTTGCACACCATGGGCTAAATGGCCAGGTCACATGGACCCCGAAGGCTCAGAGAAGGTTGGGGGAGGGGACCCACTGGAACAGCTGTTGGGAGACAGATGGTAGTCTCCCGTTAAGGCCATCCAGCGTGTTCTTTAACGTGCACAGGGGTATGGCTCTCCCGCACACGGGGCCACGGCTTAACGTCCCATCCGACGGACGGCGGCCTTTCCAAGCCCATCGGTGTCCCCTACTGACCGTGGGCAGGGCGCGGAATTTTTGCGGAGATAAATCTCAACGCTGACCCAGCTGGGACTCGAACCTGGGAACTACAGATTACGAGCCTGGCGCGCTACCGACTGAGCCACCCCCGCCCCGTATTGAACATGCAAAATTACATTTTTTTTTGTATTTTTTTGTTTCCTGTTTCGATTTCTGTAGATATTTAAGGAACTTATTGCATACTTTGTGAATATTTAATTTCTATAATTTGTGTATGTATTTCGAACATTGAGAATAAATCTATTATTATTATTAAATCGAAAAATAAAGGACCAGTGGAAAAACGATTTTCATATTATCCCTTTTTAAAGGGGAAAGAAAGCATGGACAAAAACTTTTTTATATCCGAGGATAATCCCCGGTGGCAAGCTTTTATTTAACACGAGTCGTTGCTCTCTGCCAATGGGGTTGAGAATAAAAATTATACACTGACAAATTAACCACTAAATGAGAGTGAAAAGCAATAGGATGATAGGTAAAAATAAAATGAATTTCCCAAATTGTGATGGATTAAACCCTCAATCCCCTTTCTTGTTACTACTCTCTATATAATAAATTTTTCACAAAAACATTTGCTTTAAAAATAGGGACCTCTGCGCACTCAGTGATTCGGAAGCATCTTCGACCGGAACAGTATTCTGCATGGATGGCCTCAAATTCTAACGTAATGACAATTGACTTGCCATTGACGTGAAAGGTTTCTTCATGAGAGAAGACTGACTTTGCAGCAAGACTTTCATTCATTTCGAGCCATTCCCAGAAGTCGTGGCAAAAACTGGACTGATTTTCTCATCTGTCGTCTTCAGAGATTATAGAAATTGCAGTCGGTAGATTTTCTTGGTCAAAATCTAACCGATGGATATCAATTATTTGTAACTGCATACATTTAACCTTTTCTGTAGATAAGTTATGACAAGCGCGGGAATTTTATTAATATTATTTTAAGTATTTACTCTATTTTCTCTGTTACCTGTATGTGCTATTTGTAAGGAGAGTGTGGTATTTGTTCTTACAGCGAAGTCCTTAAAGCTTGCTATGATCAACTCTGTATATGTAAATACAAAGGAAATAAAGAGTTATAATTATAAAAAAATCATATTGTAGCAGATTTCCTTAAAAACGTATATGATTTGTTCATTTTGTGTGCATAGGCTTTTTACAGTACAAAACGGTTAACGTGAAAATCAGGGTACCAGAGTAAAACTTCATGTTTCAGATATTCGGGTTAAGAGCATTGTGGTGAATATGTTACCGCTAAAGCTCGAAAGCCGTTAATGTGCACATTACCTAGCTAATCTGCAGATTAACTGATTTGCTCCGTTAACGTGCGGAATCAAGAGTTTTCCGCATTTTACCTAGGTAATGTGCACATTAACGGCTTCCGTATCGTTAAAGTTCAAAAGTTTGTTTCTCTCATAGTGGTGAATCTCTTGAATATGAATCTTCGTGTCACGTGATTCACTCGTCCGCATTATAAAAAACGCCCCGGATGAGCGGAGGCCAAGTGAGAACGAATCAGTAAAGTGATTCATTCTTGATAACGAATCACTAAAATGATTCGTTCTCACTTGGCCTGCTCATTTTGGGGGCGTTTTTTATAATTCGGACGACTGATTCATGTTGACAGAGGGATGACCCTGGTTTCAACTCTACTCTCGGACACTAGATAAATAACATTATGTTAATTTAAGCGTACAGAAACGTTCCTGTTGTTCCAGCAAAGAACTTATTTTCACTTTAACGAGTGCCTAGTAGGTAATGTGCAGATTATCCAGGTAATTTGCAGATTACTAGGTAATTTGCAGATTACCTAGGTAATTTGAGAAATGAAACAATTTTCCGCACGTTAACGGATCACCCTAGTTAATCTGCACAATACCTAAATAATCTGTAGAATAACTGATTTCTGCACTTTAGCGGTAACAAATACATTGCATTGATGACTCTTAACGTTAATCACAGCCTAAGACATATTTTGAGAATGAAGATCAAGATAAAGATTGAATGGACCTCTCTTTAAAGAACTGGGATCTGAACCCATCCAGCCTTTTTATGAACGGTATTCGCGATCAAGGATTAACAAGGCCGATAATTGGAATTGGGAGCAAGAAACTGCCATCATAATCGGTAGACATGGGCGTGGTAGGAAGTTTTTAGGTTTGGGGGGAGGGGCGTAAAACAAAACAATGTTTATTGATATATACACAGTCGTATCAGAATAATATGACCACCTACCTAATAATGGGAATGGGGGTGGTGGTGATATTATTCTGCTACGACTGCGTATATTTAGGCCGAGCAGTTCATTAATATGTGTAATTACGAATAGGGCAATCATGCATCCATCATATGAAATACAACTAAGAATGCCCAAAAATAAAACCAAAAAAAAGGAACTTTTCATTGAAAAATCCATGTAAAACATTTTTTCATATTAATAATAAAATTAAATGATATGCGTTTGACAAAAGTATAAAACAAGATTATATTTCGTTAAAGTAAAAAACATTTCTTTTTCGTAAGTCTGATAATAATGAACATAAATTAATTTTTTCAAAATTTTTTCAGGAGGGCAACTATCTGTCTTGCATATGGCCTGACCTAAAAAAAAATTGGGAGGGGGGGGTGGAATCAAGGCAATAGTGTGGGAAAAGTAAGGGTGGCGGCGGCAAGAGAGTGGATTTACAGTCGTTCAAAAAAGTATCCGAACGCACAAAAAGTAGGGTTGATTACAGAATTGAGAAAAAATATCTGGCAACGATTTTTTTAGAAATTAGTGATTACGAAGGTTGCCAGATCACTAATTTCTACAAAAATCGTTGCCGGATATTTTTTCTCAATTCTGTAATCAACCCTAGTGTTCGGATACTTTTTTGAGCGACTGTACATTGCAGCGTAACATTTTCATTTTCGTTTCAGAAGGTTTTAGAAAAAATATTGAAAAATGCGTGAAAAAAGCGCAAATTTAATAATTCTTAGCCGCCATTAAGCTTAATAGCATTCTCAAAGGGGTTGGGGTGGTGTGAGTGATGCTCCCCACCTCTCAGATCCAGCCCTGCGGTTGCTCTTCTTCTTCTCTGCATGTCGGCAGACAAAATTATTAACCTGCTTTGCAGGTGTCCAGTCTAAAACATATTAGTGTATTCACAGACGCTGTTAAATAATTAATTAGCACGAAATTTGAAACTGTTCAAAAGTTACCACTGTTTAGTGGTTGAGATTACTTCTGTCGATCTTCCATAAATTTCGTGTTATCCGAAGAAATTTTAATATAATTTCAATCGTTCGACCGTACAATATTTTGCCCTAACCGATTTTTTTCGTGTTATCCGTTTCGAGATAAAACAATATAATTCTTGTAAAAGCATGTAGCTGAAAAAGACCAAACTTGAGTTTCACATTAGCCTATATTTCGCTTTATTCGTTTTCGTGTTTAGTATTTTCAACTTCAATAATATAAAACTGTATTCAACTGTATAAAGAATTTCTGAATCTTTGCATTTATTTGTAATGACCCCTTACGTTAGATGTAAGAAGGCCATGATTTACATTAAGAACAAAATTACAAAAAAAAAGTAAATGAAGAATAAAACTCTTCCTCAATTGATGTTGGCAAGCTCCTTCCTTTCGTTGGCAGAAGTGCTAGGTGACAGATGTTTTCATGAAAGAATTACGCCAATTTGTCTCCTGTTCCTTTCCACGGTTTTCTTCCGGAATCGATCAGGCACACGCACTCAGTGAAAACCTTTAATTAGAGTTCGACTCCCGGTTGATGTAAGACATCTCGAATGCTGTCCAATTAAAGGAGGCGAACCTCACTGAGAGCAGATGGAGCAAAAGATGAAGGAAACGCTCTCCTCTCTCCTGCTCGACCTTGGAAGAAGTTGGATTTGATCCCACTGCTGATTCCTTGTTAGTGGCAAGAAATAGAACTTGGGTGGTAACTAAATCTCAGTAGCAAAAAATATTTTAAATACCGTATTTTGCCAGAATGCAGTATTTTCTATGGTTTAAGCTTTTGAGGCATTTGACTTTAGGAATTTTCTAACTCTGGCTTAAGAACCCCTGTTCAAGGATCCGGGGGCAGTAGCGTAATTAATATATGTCTATGCTATTACCTAGGCTTTAGAGATTGTTGTTTCATGTGAGATAAGTTGTTGTTTTGAGTTGTTTTACCTCTGAGCGGGGGTGGCTCAGTCGGTAGCGCTCCAGGCTCGTAATTTGTAGTTCCCAGGTTCGAGTCCCAGCTGGGTCAAAGTTGAGATTTATCTCCGCAAAATTCCCCGCCCTGCCCACGGTCAGTAGTGGACACCGATGGGCTTGGAAAGGCCGCCGTCCGTCGGATGGGACGTTAAGCCGTGGCCCCGTGTGTGGGAAAGCCATACCCTGTGCACGTTAAAGAACACGCTGGATGGCCTTGACGGGAGGCTACCATCTGTCTCCCAACAGTGGGTCCCCAACCTTCTCTGAGCCTTCGGGGTCCATGTGACCTGGCCATTTAGCCCATAGTGTGCAAAAAGTGCCGCTCAGAGGTAAAACAACCCAACCTCTGAGCGGCACTTTTTTCACACAATGGGCTAAATGGCCAGATCACAAGGACCCCGAAAGCTCAGAGAAAGTTGGGGGAGGGACCCACTGGAATAGCTGTTAGGAGACAGATGGTAGCCTCAAGTCAAGGCCATCCAGCGTATTCTTTAACGTGCACAGGGTATAGCTCTCCCGCACACGGAGTTACGGCTTAACGTCTCATCCGACGGACGGCGGCCTTTCCAAGCCCATCGGTGTCCCCTACTGACAGTGAACAGTTTTGCGGAGATAAATCTCAACGCTGACCCAGCTGGGACTCGAACCTGGGAACTACAGATTAGGAGCTTGGCGCGCTACCGACTGAGTCATCCCCGTCCCCTCATGTGAGATAATCTTTCCGAGAATCAGGTTCATATTAATATGTATCATAGAAAAATATTTAATTTATTAAATTTTCACTACAGTGATATTATAAGCAAAAGTCTACTTTAGAATTAGCACTCAAAAGTGGATTTTATTTGAACGATCCTGAGCATTGAATTATGGAACGGAATGTGAGTGCACCTAGTTCTCGTATCAAGCAATAGATGGCTCCTGGAAATGGCAGAATGAATGGAAAACGTGCCAAAAGATACCTGCTATATTATTGCAATCGGAAATATTGGAAAACAAATGTATTAAAAGAATTATTGTGCACAGTACATTTGACATTTAAACGTACGAAACATAATTCCAAAGGTACTCGAAACATAATTCCCAGGTTCGAGTCCCAGCTGGGTGAGTGTTGAGATTTATCTCCGCAAAACTGTTTACTGTCAGTAGGGGACACCGATGGGCTTGGAAAGGCCGCCGTCCGTCGGATGAGACGTTAAGCCGTAACTCCGTAACATTTTGGACTAGATTAATATTTCAAATTAAGGATATCTTGGATAGAAAGAAGATATCTTTTCTGCAGCAAAAAGTAAAACAAATGCAGTGCATTAAGGAGAAAGAGTGCAGTATTGCAATTGGAATAATTGATTAATGGAATAGAAATAGATACTCTGTCATTAATTAAATGAACTTAATGGCACAACATCTGGTTTTGTAGAAGGAAGATTAGATGTTCAATCAATAAATAATAAATTCACAGATTACTTATTGACATATAATTCGAAAAATAATCGGCGATGTGTGGAATTTGAACCCACGCCTCTCAGTTACAGCACGTGGCATGAAACTGGAGCCGTGGGTTCGAATCCTAGTCATCGATCAATCCTTCTGTTCACAAAATTATTTCTCAGTTGTTCAATCTTTTCCTTTCCGTAGAAGAACTAAGTGATGATGTTAACGAGAAAAGTTCATAAAAAAGTTCATCCTCGTCATCAGAGGGCAGAGCACTGACACTTTCTTACGGCAATAATTCTAAATTAAATATGTATAATATTATATGTAAGCAGGGTCGCATCTAGAGGGCGGGACTAGGCCTCCCCTTTTCAGAATGCGAGTAAAGATAAAAGAGGCAAAAAATTATTAAACTTATTTATGTTTCATGCATTTTTCAAGAAAGTTTTTAAAAATGCGTAAAACGGAGGGGGAAATGCTATATTGCAGTGTAAATCAAGTGTTTTGAACCCCCCTTTACATTTTTTTTTGGCTCAACTGTGTTTTTTTCCCGTCCTGTGTTTCCGATATTTTCATAGATCTGGTCCTGTGTGCAAGTATGTTGACGGGGTTGTAGATGAAAAAGACGACTACGGACTTCAAGCATTCTCTGCTTACTTCTTTCATCATAAATGCATTGTACACAATTCTTTGACTGCTTTCCTTTGTTCGTGCATTAGAGGATAATAAGTCTGCGAAGACTTTTTCACGTTTCTTTTCTACTTCTTTCTGCACTTGGTACTCCATCTACCAAGTTTTAGATTACATTTTCTATAATATTAATGAATCGTTAGGAACTGACTAGCTGAGTTATTTACTAATTAGTGTTCATGTGTTGTTGTCGTTGTTGTCACCTTCGTTTGAAGGGTTCCCAAAAAGTTTGAAATCTTTTTGAAGTTGCATTATTCACAAGCATCGTTGCTCATCTGCTCTTTGTGTTCTTAAGTCAGATTTTTCACATTCATTTCTCCGTTATCATGTCTCTTACTTTAGTGTCTTTTACTTTACTATGTCTGTTACGTTAATGTCTCTTTCTTTAATAACGTGTCCTTTAGCAAGAACTGACGCATTGTTTAACGCCTTTTAAGTGATAATCCTTTACGTTAAAGCCTTTCAGAGTTGTTGTCCATGGAATAGTTCATTGAACGCTGGGGAGAAATGATAACAAATGTTAACATCATCCCCCCTTTATGCGGTGCAGATTCTTCAATTTGATGCATCGCTTTTGAGTTTCTTTGTTTTTAACAGCGACACGACAAATCGCGTATCTTCGAAAAGTTTCGCGCGTCTCTAAGAGATATTTTCTTCAAACGCGAATCTCTGAGAAAACGTAAATGAAGGGCTGGGAAAGAAGATAACTAGGTGTATTAGATTTCCAGAGTATACCAATTTTGTCCAACGGAGGGTGGGTGGGTAAGTGAGAAGCAAAACAAAAAGAAAAATATCCCTCGATGGGGGAAAAAAGGAGGCAAAAAATCACTTTAGGATTTTGAAGCTTTTAGTTAGCATACCTGACATTTGAACTGGCGGGCATGTCTATACGTTGTATGAGAACAAGTTCAATACAGCTTCTAGGTTATTTCCGTAGGGATAACATAAAAACTTTTCAAAAAATATATTTTTCCAAATTCCAGGTAGAGAAACTTATTTCTCCTTTCTTGTGAACAGCGACGGATGACCTATAAATTCTTCGCATTTTCGGGTTTTGCAAATACAAGTAGTGACAGAAGTTTCAGAGGCAATCTTCTTTCAGTTAAACTCTTTTAGTTTCTGTGTGCCCATATGGAAATACAGAGGTTAGAAAAGTACATTTTTGAAAATGTTCCTGCCATGAAATATATGTAAAATTAATAAAGGAATGATTTTAGCTTTGTATTTGACTTTATTTTTGGGTGTAATATTTTTCTCTTTTTTTCTACTCTTTTTTTTCTGTCTAATAGCGAAAATTTTGAGCTGAAACACTGTTAGATGAACCCAATTAATAGCGACCGGAAGGGATAAATGATCTGATTTTGAACGAGTTTCAGTCAAATGACTTGTTTATTAATATCAGAAAATCGAGGAAAACGATGTACTTTGGTGTTGAGCTATTTGGCGAAATCATAGAGAGTGACTCAT
This sequence comes from Ryuthela nishihirai, assembly GCA_038380435.1. Lineage (NCBI taxonomy): Eukaryota > Metazoa > Arthropoda > Arachnida > Araneae > Heptathelidae > Ryuthela > Ryuthela nishihirai. The sequence continues at coordinate 93,671,097 of JAWZYU010000001.1, forward strand.
TTCAAAATTATCTCAGCTCGTATTCCTTCGAATAAACAGAGAACTTCAGCTACAAGATTTCTTCCGTAAATAATTGCGGGTTCTATCTGATTGAAGTTTTGCATTCCTGGCAATTAATGCTTAGCTGATAAAATTTATCAAATGTAATCACACCTTCGAATGGAGAAATTTTGGTGAGCTAATAAAAGATCAGTAGTCATACATTTTTGGTATCATTAGATTTTCAGACAAAAGCAAAAGATGAAAGAGAGAATGCTAAATTGATTCTTATCACCAAGCAATGATTAATGTCGAACTCTGGCAGCTACTCTTCGTTTCTACCGCAATCATTGAGTACAGTCGCTCAAAAAAGTATCCGAACGCTGTGGTTGATTACAGAATTCAGAAAAAATATCTGGCAAGGAATCTTTTTTTAGAAATTAGTGATCTGGCAACCTTCGTGTCACGTGACACGAAGGTTGCCAGATCACTAATTTCTAAAACCTTCGTGTCACGTGACACGAAGGTTGCCAGATCACTAATTTCTAAAAAAAAATTCCTTGCCAGATATTTTTTCTGAATTCTGTAATCAACCCACTAATTTCTAAAAACTCCTTGTCAGATATTTTTATATTTTTTCTGCATTCTGTAATCAACCCACTAATTTCTAAAAAACTTTGCCAGATAATTTTTGTGAATTCTGTAATCAACCCACTAATTTCTAAAAAAATCCTTACCAGATATTTTTTCTGAATTCTGTAACCAACCCACTAATTTGTAAAAAACTCCTTGTCAGATATTTTTTCTGAATTCTGTAATCAACCAAAGCGTTCGTATACTTTTTTGAGCGATTTTGCATCAAACATCTACACAAAAGATCGGAAAATGAATGTGCTTTAAACGGTAGTCTGAAGAGAAAAACCACAATCCTTTGGGTGAGAATTAAAGTGTATTTTACTACAGGTAACCCCCGTTTAACGCGTTTTTTCCTTTCTTTTAATAAAATGCCTTAAAAATCATTAACAGCTTTCAATGATGTGACGCAGTTATTAAAGTTCCACATTGAGCCACTCACTAACGATGAACTTCAGGATTTAGAATCAACGATGCTTTTGAAGAACACAAGAATCTTTGTCAGAAAGAATGTTGACAATTAAAGTTTCGAGGAAGCCATTTCACTGCACAATAAATGCATCGTTTTGCTGGAGGAGTTAATGTGAACGTTTAACAAGAGTTTATCCCTCAATCCATCTTCTGCGTTAAATGGGAGTTAAAAAAAAAAAAAGATATTCCCTCAAGCAGCTGCTTGCCACAGAAGTCTAACAGGAGCCTATCGGTTCATATACCATAGTAGAATTTCTGTGAGGATGGCGGGACCTCAGGAGAAAAAAGAACCTGTACGTTTATTTTGAAATTAGAATGTTAATGTCTCTTTCTTTAATAACGTGTCCTTTAGCAAGAACTGACGCATTGTTTAAATCTACCCACGTCCCCCTATAAAATATTGTTGCGGATTACAAAAATGGATAGCCACTGAGCGTGAGTATTAAAAGCTATATTTCAAAACCAAATTCAATACAAGGTAAATTGTTACAAAGGAAATATGGATGAAGTATCTTATTAACAAATCAACTATTAACATGCACAAGTCATCAATCTTCCTGCGTAGAGCACACAATATCAGCTCTGTGTATTTTACTAAATACTACCTTTTACTTGATTTACCAGGTCACCCGAAGATCTTCACTCGTAAACCAATTCTCGTCCTGTGCTAATAACTTTTCACACACTAGCCGAACAAAAAGACAGTCCGTGTAGACATTCGAAGTTAGCCATAAAAGTTCCCACTTTTATACTTCCGCGTATACACAACACATCAAGTTACTTCTTGATACTTAACGATAAAAGATCCCACTTTTATCCTTCCGCGTATACACAACACATCAAGTTACTTCTTGACACTTACGCGCACTGTCTCAGAACAGCCCACCGGCCATTTTCGAACTCTCCGACCGTTACAACACAACGACCGTTCCCGCTCCACTCTTCTTCTCCAAATTCTCCCAAAGTTCTTATTCGTTGGCTGAAACTTTGCTTTCGGTTGCCAGATTCTTCTGTCGTAACACTGCCCCCTTCCTAGGTCTTGTTCGTCCCGAACAATTCTGGATTCCAAAGCTTCTTCAGTTCTTCGATGAAACATGGCCAAACGATCCACGTGAACCACCTTGCACTTTGTAGCTGGACATCGACGAATGCGATATACCACGTCTGTGTCAAAATGAAAGCGAATCTCATTATGACGTAGATTTCTTTTCTGACTGAAGCCTCGTCCACAAACATAATACGTGTAAGGCCTATAGCCCTTGTGAACACGTTTATGTCTCTGCAGGGAGAAGAATCGACTAAGAGTTTTCGTGCAAAACCTGTAAAAAGTTTTCTTCTTTGTCGAAAGTTTTCTTCTTTGGATTTTTACTTCTATCAAGAGTAACAAGGAATGAAAGTCATTAGTGACATAAAATCTAGGGAGAAGTTTCATCCTGCAATCTGACCCTTTTGTCAGTTGACTTTCACTTAATTCAGAACTGTCGTGATGAACCTTCAGCCATATTTCACCTGATTCAATTTGATCCCCAAGGTGCTTCACAAATATAATATCAGCTCCATAATTCTTTTTAGCTCTTCGGTCCATCTCCTTCTTCCATACTCTTGCTAGAATTGCAGCTTCTAATCCGACAACCTTACCTGTTTCTCCTGTATAAGTGAAATCAGTGATGTGTCGGGCTGCTAGCAATATTTTTTCTGTTTTACCTTCACATAGCCAGCTTGCAACATCTTCAGATACTCCTTGTTCTATTAACATGTTACGAAACTTGTTCAAAGCATTGCCGTTATGCAGAACCTTACGGACACGTGATGCTTCATCTACCCTATTATCCACAATGTTCACAAAACGCAGAAGTTCTCCTAACTCTTCGACGAGCTCTTGCAGTTCCAAGGATCCGTTACCAAGGAAACACTGAACAGCTTCCATCACTTCCAGAGAGTTGTCAACAGAGTTTTCAAGAGGTGAATCCATGTTGCTGATAACAGCTGAACAACTCAAACTCTCCATTCCACGAGCTTGTGATGCTGCAACCACTTTCTTAACTAAATCAACAGCAACATCTTCTGTACTGATGAGATCAATAGCTCCTTTTCCGAATTCAACATCATAAACCAAAGCACACACTCCTTCAGCCAGCTTTTTGGACACAATTGAGCATATCATTAGAGGAACGCTATCTATGGTAGCCATCAGATCCTTGCAGCGGTAAATCTCCTTATCTGTTGGCACCAGCTCCTCTGTCTGTCCTACGATGCAGCATCCGACGTCTTCCATCATCTGCTCGATTTTATCTTTAGTGCAGTCGACTGTGAAGCCAAGGATGGATTCCAATTTGTCCAGAGTATCTCCCGTCAATTGGAGAGCACGACCGGAGATCATAAGGACCTTGAGACCTAAAGCAGCAAGTGCAGGAGCCAAGACAAGACTCACTTTGTTGCCGACACCTCCTGTGCTGTTTTCATCTACCATCCGATGGCGCCACTCGGGTCTCCAGCAAAACACATGACCCGAGGAGGTCATAGTTGCTGTTTCTTCGGAATTCACTTTCTTGGAGCTCTCATTGTAATTAGCCAGGGAAACATCAGTCATGATTGCCAAATTGTTCATTCTGGAGATCAGCGACGAGTTTTGTAACATGATATTGTCCACTTTAGAGCTCTTGTAGTCGTGATAAAACTTTTCTATATCCTTATAATCTAAATGGTTATAATGTCCAAATCTGCACATTGACTGTTCAGAAAAGAAATTCAGCGTGGCTACGTTGAAATTATCTGAGGGATTCACTTCTCTCTGATCGTAACTCTGAGGCTTAGTTTCATCCAGAAAGTTAGTCTTTGAACTACTGTCTCTGCCTGAAGCTCCTTTACTAGCATCACCTGTTACGCTTCTAAGCCATTCTTCGGAATTCTTCTTTCTTAAATCCCCACTTTCTATAAACGATTCGAGTGTGGCTATATGTTTCGGAAAAATCTCTCCGACTTCGCCAGTAACGTCGAATGGCACTTTGTATCTATGATGAATGGACGCCTCTTCTTTACTCGGACCACTCTGCGAAACGTAAACTCTGTTTCGTTCCCCCTCATTACCACTCGTTACTCTGCCTTTGCGATAATTGTCCATGACGCATTTTGCTGACGGCGAGGAATAGAATACCTTTCGTGTGGATCTCTCTTCAGATCGTGCCAGACTTGTATACCTAGGTATTTTGAAGTGCAAAGCGTACTGTATAGTCTCACAGCTCTCTGAACTGTGTGATTGTTCTTCACAGTTCCTAGACATGTCACCAGCGACATAGACACTCTGCCATGCATCACCAGTAGTTGCGTGGTCAAAGGCATTATCTGCGCTATCTCTACGATTCTTGATTTCCAATAGCAGATCCACATTTTTATATGCGTTGCCTTTCTCTTTTTCTTTTCCATGTTTACAATCTAACTTAACACTATCAAGATTATCTTTTTCACTGACAAATTCAACATTTAAACTATTGCATTGTCTATTGAGTTCGGTTTTATGATCCTTGAAGTGATCAATAATCTTACCAACTCGAGAAGCCACTTCAGCTCTCATCTCAGTATTTTGTGCGGCTATTTCGGCTTTCAAATCATCTTTTTGAGAAACTATCTCCGTTCTCAACTCATTATTTTGTGCGGCCATTTCGGCTTTCAAATCACCTATTTTATCGCTTTGGGCAGCTATATCACCTTTAATCTCAGTATTTTGTGCGGCCAGATCACCTCTTTTATTCCTCAACTCATTATTTCGTGCGGCCATTTCGGCTTTCAAGTCACCTATTTTATCGCTTTGGGCGGCTATATCACCTTTAATCTCAGTTTTTTGTGCGGCAAGGTCACCTATTTTGTTAGCCATATCGGCTTTCAAGTCATTATTTTGACTTTTAATGTCATTCATCTGTGTAGCCATATCGGCTTTCATATCAGTCATCAGCGTAGTCATATCGGCTTTGAAGCTATTTATCAACTTTACTAATTCATCCATACTTCTAGTTAACGGCATTCAATTAATTAATCCCACTTCTGACACCAAATGTTGCGGATTACAAAAATGGATAGCCACTGAGCGTGAGTATTAAAAGCTATATTTCAAAACCAAATTCAATACAAGGTAAATTGTTACAAAGGAAATATGGATGAAGTATCTTATTAACAAATCAACTATTAACATGCACAAGTCATCAATCTTCCTGCGTAGAGCACACAATATCAGCTCTGTGTATTTTACTAAATACTACCTTTTACTTGATTTACCAGGTCACCCGAAGATCTTCACTCGTAAACCAATTCTCGTCCTGTGCTAATAACTTTTCACACACTAGCCGAACAAAAAGACAGTCCGTGTAGACATTCGAAGTTAGCCATAAAAGTTCCCACTTTTATACTTCCGCGTATACACAACACATCAAGTTACTTCTTGATACTTAACGATAAAAGATCCCACTTTTATCCTTCCGCGTATACACAACACATCAAGTTACTTCTTGACACTTACGCGCACTGTCTCAGAACAGCCCACCGGCCATTTTCGAACTCTCCGACCGTTACAACACAACGACCGTTCCCGCTCCACTCTTCTTCTCCAAATTCTCCCAAAGTTCTTATTCGTTGGCTGAAACTTTGCTTTCGGTTGCCAGATTCTTCTGTCGTAACAATATGAACAGACAATCAGAAGAAAATTTCTCTAACAGTGTAAACCATTTTAGTAGACTTTATTTCCCTTTTAATAAATCGTCGTTTCTAAGGCCAGATATTCATTTGATGTCAGTATATTTGTGTGTCTTTCAGTGGCTGCTCGGGACTGAAATGTTTGACGGGACACTCTGACTACTGCAGGGAGTGTCCGGATGTAGGGAAAAAAATGCGATATGCCTGAGAGTCAATTTAACCGAAAAGACGTTTCCTAATGCATATTTTTTTTTCATCCATTCTGAAACGCTTTGTTTCAAAAAAAATTCAAAAAGAGAACAAATTCCAAAAGGTGTTCTTGCCCTTTCTAGTTCAATTTAGTATTTTGCCCCTCCATTGTCATAATTACCTATATAGTATGTATATGCATTTTTCCCTATCCTTTCTAGTGGTATTTAAAAAACTGTTCGTAAAAATTATATCTGATATATAGGTTTACTATTTTCAGACTCCGTTCCGATTATAAAATTAAAAATAATTACCCCCTCAAGCAGCTGCTTGCCACAGAGGTCTGACAGGAGCCTGTCAATTTATATGCCATAGTAGGAGATCTGAGAGGATGGCAGGACCTCAGCAGAAAAACGACACACACATCCATGCTTAATCCGGGGCTCGAACCCAGGTGCCTTAGATCAGTAGCCAAGCGTGCTAACCACTCGGCCACGGGACGGTATTTATAAATTAATATTCATTATTTTAAATTGAATTACTGGTCGTAAATTATAACTTAAAAAGTTGCATATATTGGTTATATTTAACTTTTCAGAATTTATTGTATATATTTAATTGCATATTTTTTTATTTTACAACGAATTGTAAATAAAAGTGATATGGTTATGAAACGAATTGGAAAAAAAATGACTTAAAAAAAAAAAAAACTAATGAAGTTGCTGGGATCGAACCGAAAGTTTAAAGTTGCAAGTCCAAAAAAAATGCATTTAGCTGACAAAGTTGTGCACAACTGACGAAATGTAATGTTAAAATATATTATTAGCATTGTCTTGTAGACCAAAACTTCAATGCATTATATACACCTACTAATGACGTGTTGCGCCTCCTTTGGTCTTCAGAACAGCCAGAATTCGTTGGGGCATGGATCTTGCAAGATGCTGGATGCTACAAGACGTGCAGGGAATGTTGCACAGTCGCTCAAAAAAGCACCCGAACACTGTGGTTGATTGCAGAGTTCAGGGGGGGGGGGGTATCTGGCAACGATTTTTTATTATTTTTTTTTAAATTGGTGATCTGGCAACCTTCGTGTCACGTGACACGATGGTTGCCAGTTCACTCTATTACTGTAGCAGCTCAAAAAGATATTTGACCCCATGGAAGGACATAACCTAAAAATACGGTGGCTATTATAATAATAAAAATTACAACTCCGATATTTCAAGCTATAGTGTTTCGATAATCCCCATAATAAATTCCACGACCAATATGAAGGTAAGCTAAAAAGAAAAAAGCTCTGGCCCCATTGGCAAGTAAGGATCGTATTACTCAGCCATAATTTACATCTTGGGAGATATGAATAATACTTGAAAATGACAAGTTGATGTCTGGTGTAAAGTGTATTGTTAATAAGATCCCTGTAAATAGTTGGATTGAAAGTATTAAGCCTAGCAGAGATCAAAAATTTCATAGGTAGGAGAGATTAGAGAGAGATGGTAAATCAAATAGAGATGTATTTATAATTTTTATGATTGGATGGTGCTTACGGATTAACACTTTAAATGGAGAATATTGGTCCTTGATATCAAAAGGTAATTTTTGCAATTGTGACACGAAGGTTGCCAGATCACTAATTTCTAAAGGGATCGTTGCCAGATATTTTTTCTGAATTCTGTGGTCAACCGTGGTGTTTGGATGTTTTCTGAGCGACTGTACCATGAGGAAATGATTGTGTTGCGCAGTTGCTGCAAATTGGATGGCGGCACAGTCTCACTGCAAACATCCCTTTTCGTCTCATTCCAAAGATGCTCTATGGGGTTGAGATCTGGGGATTGTGCAGGCCAATGAGACAAGGAAAATTCGTTGGCATGTGCCTGGAACAATCGGTGAGAATGCGTGTTTTGTGAGCAGGTGGATTATCATGCTGGATGGTCCATCCGAGTGAGGATAAACTGTAACCATGAAGGGATGAACTTGGTCAGCAACCATGGGATTCAGATGTTCTTTGACGGGTATCAGGAGGCCTAATATGTGTCAGGTAAACATTTCCCACACCATCAGATTGGCTTGTACTGTTGACACTAGAAAGATGGCTCCATAGCCTGATGTGGCTTGCACCAAATTGTGATCCCTCCATCAGCGTGATGCAAAAGGAACCTTAATTCGTCTGACCAGTCCTCAACGTTAATGCTCTTGTGACCCTGGAGATGCCCTTTTGTATTCTTCGCTGACAGCATCAGCACCGACATGGTCGGCGGCTGTTGCAGTCCATTCACGATAAGGTCTGATATTTGGTGCATTCAGAGATGGCCTGCACACCAATGTTCATTTGTACAGTCGCTCAAAGGGGTATCCGAGCACTGTGGTTGGTTGCGGGGTTCAGAGGGGGTATCTGGCAACGATGTTTTTGGAAATTAGTGATCTGGCAATCTTCGTGTCACGTGACACGAAGGTTGCCAGATCACTAATTTCCGGGGATGTCGTTGCCAGATGCTCCCACCTGAATCAGATTTGCTCCCACTGAATTTGCTCCCACCTGAATCAGAGTAATTTTTCAGTTGCTCTATTAAGCTTTTTTTATACATCCTAAGTATACTTATTAACTTAGTGTTTTTTTAAGATTTCTATGATTTTTTTTTTCGTTATTAGAGTAAGAACAATAATTTTAATCTCCTCAACGTAGCAAAACTTTTGAGAGTTAAAAATATTTTTATTTTATAGACAATCTTCTAGTAACGAAAAAAGAAAACAGACACCCATTATCATGTTATTGTAAGGTAGGTTTTAAGGAGAGTAAGATTACATTTGTGTTTTCAAACTAGCAGATGAGTCTGCGAATTTAGATATCGTTTAACGATACATCAGAGCATTTTATTCTGATATGTGTGAATCTTTACAGAATTGCAGGGAAAATATTTGCCTTCTATTTCAGCCACTAAGGTCTTTGGATATATGTTTAAGATTTATCTAGCATAGTTTCAGAATCTGACATATGAGAATGACTAAAAATATATTATGAATCTGAACTTCTAATAAACCTGTTTTTCGTTTTAAAAGTCATAACAAAGCGATAATCACTTATTTGATTTCGTCAAATAATAATTTAAATATGAAAATAATTTTGAAATAAGCACTGAGATCTACCATAGCAAGGAAAGGTTTTAAAACAGAAAACTATTGAACACATCAGAGCAGTTTTGAAGACTAGAGGTGACACTGCTCTTCTCTGTATATCGAAAAGGATGGGAAGGGGAGACGGGAAGATTTCTGCCTGAAGGTCGGACACAAGGAGTGGCGTTGCGGTTGGTTCAATTAGCGGCTGCCTATGATCGGGGGCAAGGAAACAAGCAGGAGAGAGTTGAGGCGGCAGTCGGCCGGACCGGCGTTTTGCATGACGGCCGGCAAATATACGGAATGGCTTTCAAAAGGTTAAGAAAATAAGCGCAAAATTGCGATGGTATCAGTTAATGTCGGATTGAAAGGGATCAATGGAGTAAATCTACCCATCTTGGACAAGTTTGAACTGGCAATCTAAGTGATAGGAGCAAAATTTCTATACTCTCTCATAGCAGTAGACAAGGAATTTAGTGGAAAATATGAAGCCATATTTGGTTATGATTTGTTGAGAGCTCAAGGTTTTGTGTGGGATTTGAAGAATCAAATGTTAGAAAGAGAGAGCGAGTCATGCCCCCTTCGCTATGCCCCTGAGCCCAAGGGAGATCTACCCTGTCATAATTTGGAAAATGAGTCACGGAATTAATAGTGAAGCCATTTCGGCCACGATGGAAAGAGCTGTAAATAAGATAATGATAGCCCCTCCTACTGAAAGGATTGTTTTGGTGAGGAGCACTCAAGGAGACCTCGCTTCCAAAACAGTCTTAGCACAGCAATGGGAAGGAATAAGAAACGAAACAATAAGATTAGCAAGGTCCTTAAATGTTGTGGATAACAATGGACTACTAAACATTAGAGTCGCGAATGTCTCGCAGCAGCCAGTGTGGATAAACAGGGGTATGAAACTGGCAACTTCAGAAACCCTGCAGGCGATGCAGGTGAAATATGTAAATGCAATTGAGAAAACTAAGTCTGAGCCCCTGTTCATTGATGACTTTGATTTAACACATGTCTCACACAAGATGCGCAAACCCTTGGGAGCCCTTCTAATGAGAAATAGAGATGTTTTCGCTGGAGATATAAGTGAGCTTAGTAGCACAGACGTTATCTATCATGAGATACATTTAGAGGATGATAGACCTGTTAGACGCTCTGCATATCGAGTGCACTATGACATGCATTCAATATTGGATGAACAAATAAAGGAACTCCTCGACAATGGCATAATTCGTGAAAGTGTCTCGCCATATGCTGCGCCTATCCTGCTAGTAAAGAAACGTGATGGAAGCTACTGATTTTGCGTTTGATTATAGAGCCCACAATGCCAAAATCATCCCAGACTCCTACCCCTTACCTTTGATCAATGAGGGCATTGATTTATAGCAGATGCGAGCTATTTCAGCTCATTAGACATGACATCTGGCTATTATAAAGTGCCTGTACATCCAAGGGATATGGAAAAAACAGCATTCATCAGTAAAATGGTCTGTATGAATTTACACGACTTCCGTTTGGCTTTAAATGTGCACCCACCAGCTTTCAGCGCTTATCAATGCGATGTTCTTGGACTGAAAAGTGATAAGATTTTGATATACCTTGACGATATCATCGTGGCATCAAAAACATTCGAGCAACATTTGTCTAAATTACAGACCGTCTTTGATACGTTGCGAAAATTTAAGCTCAAGCTCAAGCCTCAAAAATGTCAATTCTTAAGAGAATCTGTATCCTATATGGGACACCTGATTACCTCCCAGGGAGTTAAACCCAATGCGCGAAATCTTGATGCAATCAAAAACTTCGCCATTCCGAAGTCAGTGAAGAAGGTGAGAGCCTTCCTTCCTGGGTTTGACGGGATACTACCGCAGGTTTATTGACAAGTATGCTGAGATCGCCCTACCTTTGATAAGCTTGATAAAGAAAGATAGATCCTTTGTGTGGACCGCTGACGCAGAGAGGACTTTTTAAGAACTGAAATTAAAACTGATGACGGAACCCGTGTTGATCTATCTCAACTTCGAAAAGATTTTTTTTATCCATTGATGCCAGCGGAGAAGCTGGGGCTGCAGTAATTGAGCAGGAATGAAAAAGCGGAGTTAGACAAGCAGTTTCCTATGCTAGCCAGAAATTAAAGGCAGCAGAAACCCGATATTCCACCATTGAAAAGGACGCTCTGGCAGTTAAATTCGGCATAAATTATTTTGAACTTATTTATATGGGAAGAAGTTTACAATCATCAGTGACCACGCCCCACTGTCATACCTCTTGAAACTAAAGGACACGTCAAGCAGGTTCGCAAAGTAGAATTTAGCCCTTCAGGGCTATGACTTCTATATTATTTATAGGCCTGGGAAACATAATATCCCCGATGATATATTACCTCGTAATAAAAATACCAATGAGGAGAATGTAATTTTGTCTAACAAGTTCGCAGACAAGCAACAGCTTCGGGATCTACAGAGGGAAGACACCCAGATAAGGGATTTAACAGAATTTTTAGAGGGAGCTAGCAGCAAGCTTCAGCAAAAGATGCCTGATTTACCTGGAAGACGGGATGCTTTTCCATGATTCAGGCCACACAGGAAGGATGTCAGAAATGAGCTCGCACAACAACTAGTTATATCCAAGAGTTTAGCTGGACAGATTTTAGAACTCTGCCACGACCTGCCATGCTCTGGTCATTTGGGGGAACTGAAGACGCTACAACACATTCGATCTCAGTATTTCTGGCGGGGAATGTATGCAGATGTACGGAAGACTTGTGCCTCCTGCTTCGAGCGACGAGGCTACGTGGCCAGGCGAAAGTCGAATCTAGAAAGAGTTCCACTTGCTTCCCGTCCATTCGAAAGAGTTGCAATGGATTTCCTAGTGCCGTTACCCATGACGGAAAAGGGTAATAAATACATACTGGTAATTACTGATTATTTTACGAAATGGCCCGAAGTCTGTCCTATGCCGGCTCAGACAGCAAAAGGGGTAGCGAAAATATTCGTGGAAGATTACGTCGTCAAAAGCATCTCGCAGTTTGTCATCAGTGACAATGCAAGAAATTTCACTGGAAAAGTAATGACTTCCGTTTATGAAAAGCTAGGCATTTGCAAGTGCCGAGCAATTCCATATCGGTCCCAAAGCAATAGATTATGCGAACAGATGAATGCAAACATTCTCAACATAATATCGCATTATGATTAGATTCCGCGCAAGTACACAGGGATGAGTTTATACCCTTTATATTACTGGCTTATCGGAGCGCAGCTCATACTTCCACCAAAGAATCCCCTTATTATCTGACCTATGGACGCGACTTGGTACTTCCTTATCGGATTTGGGCGACGCAGAGGGCACCCCTGTATTTCGCATCAGAAAACTATGGAAAATACATCATGGCAAAGATGCAAACGACGTATAAAATCGTAAGACGTCATCTATGACGTCACACATCCGCTTACGTCATAGGTACATTATAAGCAATTAATTTTTTTAATTCCTTATAGGCAAAATATTTGCATCATGACATTTGCTTATTACACGTGCATGTTTTTGTTTTTATTAATTCGTTTAATTATATGACTTTGTAACAATATCAAAGGCTTTATGTTATTTCGATATGCTCCTCCTATCCCAAGAGAGTACCGTATTTCTTCGATTCTAAGACGCACTTTTTTCCCACATAAACGTCTCTAAAAACGGGGTGCGTCTTAGAATCGATGGCGTCTTAGAATCGCAGAAAAGACGGCTCAGAAGAATCAGACTCTGATATTGATTCAGAAGGAAGTGATGAATAGAATACTTACTGATAAATAAGTACTATTGTTGTTAGTAAATTGAATTCTATTATAATAAAAATATTTGTTAGATATATTTTAGCAATTTATTTATTTTTTATTTCTTAGAAGCAAAACTTTTTGTCTGTTGGTGGTGCTGAAATTAAAGTGCGTCTTAGAATCGATGGCGTCTTAGAATCGATGGCGTCTTAGAATCGAAGAAATACGGTAATACACAGTTAAGGTAGAATTTAACCATAAACTTTAATCTAAAAATTTCTGTTCCACTGAAGTTAAATTCCCGGAGTCTCCCCCAAACTGAATTCTCGGACCCCCCTACCGAAACTTAATCTTGCGCACCTGCCTGGTTGGACTATACATCTCTCCCCTCCCTCCTCCGCCGTCCCATAGATCCGGCCTGGGGCCCGGTATACTTAATATAAAATAATAATAATGTAAAATGGTTTAGAACATATTTTTACCACAAATTTCAAAAAATAGCAAAGACCTTCATTTTCCATTAATATTTTCCAATCCATATCAATAGTATGTTGAATATTATTCTCAAAAATGCAACATTCCACAAATGGCTTATCATTCAATTTTTCCATTCAAATTCAATATATCAATTATAATTTCCAGGTCAGAATATCGTATCTTTGTGATGAGAAGTTTGCGTCGGCACATGCTACTTATGAATAAACAGCAAAAATCACTCTTTGAGCAGTTGACCAAAATTAGTTAGATGATTCTTCATCTGAATTTCGAGAGAGTCTCAGCTATTTAAAGAGTGGGGTTGCACAGATAAGTGGAGTTTGAACTGTCCCTAAGGCTCATTTCTCATATTAGATCTAATGCACGTCATGTGATCGACAGTATTCTCGGATCAGTCAATGCGGTGTCCCATATGGCTTTGGCACGGCAAGCAGGATAAATATTGATGATGCGGGACAGTTGGCAACACTAGGCGTACCCAAGTGTGCTTATGTTGGGGGGTGTTAAGGTTGTGGATCTGAGTATCATACGTTTTTTAATGGAGTCTCCAGAAATGAAACACTCAAGCATACAATAAAAGAAATTACAAATAGACCAAAACATGTTAACTCTCATTGAAAGTTTCTGAGTATACCTTTGGCAACGCAGATAAGACTTTGTAAATAACTAAGACATCAATTGCGTTGACTTCACTATTGTTATACGTAACAAACCAAGTCGTAGAATAGTGTTGTACGCAACAGAATAATTCATTACGAAACAATGAAAAATACGTTAACGTTGGAGAAGAGGCCATGTCTCTCTGTTAGAATTGCCTACAACTCCTCGTCGTCGAGGTCGTTCTCCTTCGCATCCTCATCTAATCAAAGTAGGTCTGAACTTCAATATACCATTTATCTAGTTAGGGAACTTATGTGTTTATGCAGTAGTGAATTTATGTTAGTGCATACTTGTTGTATTTCTTTTAGCCAATATCCTTGCTGTTTGTCGAGCGTTGGACGCTCAGAAGATTGGTTGCACCGCATTAAGTGCGGACGTCTGTAAAATCGCGGTGGTAAGAAATGGTAATATATTGGGAGTTAAATGGGGAATAAGATTTCTGTTATTGTTTAAGTATACTTTAGCTCAGGAGTTATTTGTTATGTGTTCAGTTACATGTTATATCTATGTGTTAACCGAGTAGACGGAGACGTGCAAGGCTTACACCCTTGGTAATCAAACCTTCGTTTAGCCGGTTAACAAGACGTTCAATATACTAAATAGTAAGTAAATATATTCGGGTCGATTTGTAGTAACCCAGGTGGATCTGATTTATATCCTCCATTCACAGAAATCGATATTTCATTACATCTGGTCTGGAAATCGGGTTTCAATTATTTTAAACATCTTTCTGTTCTTTATCATTTAACAACAGATAAAAATGCCCAATTATTTTTTACCAAATGTTTCGAAATATATTCAATTATGGCAAATTACATTAATAACAATTGCATTAATTATATTAGTATTAATAATATTTACATTAATATTAATAAAATTGCATTAACCTGTAAATAATGCTTTTCCTTTTCATTGTATATTACATTATTAAATATAATAAATAATAAATACCCCCTCAAGCAGCTGCTTGCCACAGAGGTCGAGTACGTACAAATTTTCTGCATAACTTAAACCCACCATAGCACAATTTGCCCATATTTAATTTTATTTCGTTATAGAATTTTCTATGACTGACAAATTGTATCCAAGTGCTGGAACTTGAATTGAAATACGAAATTATTTGAAAAATTCCATTTTGTGAATGAGACAATATTGTTTTTTCGGGTTTAGAAACTTCTGACGTGGAGACTATGTTCGGAATCCCAAAATACATCCACTTATTTCCTCCCCAAAAAGAGGGGAGGCAAAATTTTATTAGTAGAGGAGAATCAATCGTAAGCGTTTTATGCGAAATGAAAGCTTGCGACGTGGAGAGTGAAATCCCATATACTTTAGAGCAGTGGTTCTCAAAGGATGTGCCGAGAAATTTGGGATGGAATTGTAGATAAAAGGAAATTTAGAAACCATTTTGTTGCTCCTTCCTGAAACTGATTCTTCATTTAACTTTTTTCCGTTTAATAAAAAACTTATCCATATGAAAATGGGATAACATGCAGGGCACAAAGCGGGGACGGATCTAGGGGGTGCAAAGGGAGCCCCCCCCCCTTCCTTTCAGAATACAATAAGGGTAAAAGAGGGAAAACTTATTAAATTTATTTATATTTTATGCATTTTTGAAGATTTTTTTTAAAAACCTTCAAGTAGAGGATGAAATGTTAGAGTGCATTGGAAATGAAGTCTCTTGGCCTCCCCTTTGACATTTCTTTTTTTTTGACTCGATTTTGTTCCTTGGGGCCTGCCTCGATTTTTTTCTAGATACGGGCCTTACACAAAGCATACCGTTAATACACAGAGCGTAGTACTAACCTTAATACACGTCAGAACTTAAAAAAAGTTCTCTGCGTTTACAAACGACTCCACAAAAATGGCTATTATTGAAGACAAATTGCACATGTGCGAATTTCCCGTAGTATTACCACCAAATTTTTAGTGCCAGCAGTATTCACGGCGAAATATACGATGTGCCGTGAGCAAAAAAAAAGTTTGAGTATCACTGCTTTAAAGAAAGAGAAAAACCCGAGCAACAGAAGATAAATTTGCTTGTTAATCATAATGCACGAAAATGTGAAGTTCTACAATAAACAAAAGGTTATATATAAATAAGTCAGAGGACCTAAAGATATCCTAGCTTTGGGTTTCAAGTAAGAGTCATCTGGCCCAGACTGAAAGGTTATAGTAGCGTCCAAAGGATAATTTGCTTTTGATAGAGTCATAAGCGAAAGGCTTCCTCTGGGAGACTGTTTTTTGTTCCTTTTCAGAAACAAAAGAGCGAATGCTTCACTTTGTTGTCAGTCTGTCAAATTCTTTGTTTTTAGAAACGGATCAAAAATTCTTTTGTGTTGGTTAGGTATTGTGAAATAGTACGATTCGTACTTGCGAAATCTCCATGCAACTAATTGCGCCATCAAACAGTGAAAAAAGTTGAAAATGGCAAACATTTCAATATTGTAATCGATGTAATTATATTAGAAATTTTTAATATTAATGGTAACATTTCACCATCAGCACAAGCACAATTTTTCTTGTTTTTAGTGATAATATTTATTTCCAAAAGCAAAGAATTATTTTTTCGTTGAATAGGTATTTGATAAACTATTATGATTCATAGTTTTTGAATCTCCCAAAAGTTTTAATTGCAATCTCTGACGGTGGAATAATTCCAAAATTTCAAACATTTAACATATATTGCTAAAGATATGATGTTTTACTGATAAAATATCACAATCAAGGACTTAACACGTGCAGCAACGATTTGTCCCTTCACTTCGGGAGGGGGGGGGGGTGCAGGGAGTGACGAAACGTTTTGTTTTAAGAGATTAATGAAAGTTCTTTTTGAGTTGAACAGGTACTAACGAAATATGATGATTCATATTTTTCAAACCCTTCAAAAGGCTTTAATTTACATCGTTTCATTTTCACTGAAATGATCTTATTAGTGACGGTAATCGATATGTGCTGGAGTCATTCGGTCTAATGTTCAACTGCTATTAGGTACAAGACTACAGTATTAATTTTTTTTCCCGTCAATTAGGTGAAAAAAATGAATAGCCTTAAAGTCCAGCCAGAGTTTTACCTCGCTGACAGAGAAACTGAAAGAATTAACTGAAGCTGAATTTTGTTGTGGTTTGGGTTGTTTACCTCTAAGTGACACTTTTGTGCATTCAATGGGCTAAACCGCCAGGTCATAAGGACCACAAAGGTTCAGAGGAGGTTGGGGAAGGGGACCCACTGGATTACACTTGGCAGACAGATGAGAGCTTTCTGTCTGGGCCTTCCAGCATGTTCTGTAACGTGCACAGGGTATGGCTCTCCTTCATACATGGTCAGGGCTCAACAACCCATCAGAATGACCGCGACCTTTGTAATCTCATCGGTGTTCCCTTTCACACCGAGAGTAGGGTGGAGCTTATGAGAGATAAATCTCAACGCTGATACAGTGGGAACTCGAAATTGGGAATATCGCATTACTAGTCTGGTGCTGGTGATTATGATTCAGGCAAGACATGGTGGCTACCTCAAGTACCAAAGTTTCAGTTTATGCTTCTGTTCAGGAGACTTCAAAATAGCTTGTTCCCTTCAATCGGGTTAGCTAGATAATCAGCGTTATCTGCTCTCTGATTGGCCCATTCAACACACCGAAATTGTCTTTCATTTTGAGAGTTTAAACTCTCTAGATCGCTCCTTGAGCTGAGTTTGGTTAAATTGACATCGAATGTCAGAGAACACACTGATGATCTTTAAGCTGATCGCAGTGCTATGACTTTACTCTTTTTACCTACAGGGTACCGAGATTTATGAAAATTACATGATAAAATTCAAAGCAGTATTTATATAGCTTACTAGTTATAAGAGACAAAAAAAGTAACATCAAGTACCAGGTTACCGATTAAAAACCCATTAACACCTGATAAATAATGAATAATGACGTAACTCAGATAAAACATGGCGATATGTTTTGGCAGTTCCGGAAGGTGGTCATTCTCAAGTGTAAAAGATATATTTCGAAAGACATGGAGCTGGCCATTTCGTTGCAATCCGAGAACACGGTGCAATTCCAAGTTATCATGCAAACTGCCTTTGTGTTTCACATAAAGAATACGTTATTTTTATTTACTTTTTATTGCGTGCAAACTTTAACAGCTTTAGTACAATACAGTGTTAAGATGATTTTCAAATATGATTTAATACACAAATTCCATGTGATTAATTTTTTAGAGAATGCGTTTAATAACAAGTTAGTTTACCTCACGACTGTTTATACACTGTAGTGCGTACTCAACATCTTCTCATGTAAGAAAAGTTGAGGGGTTTTGATACTTTGGCGACTAGGAGCTACCATATTCCATAAATACTTCTCTTAATATGTATAAAGTATATATTTAAGTGGGTAATAGAGAATTACAACTTGTATCCTAATCCTTGCATACTCTACCAACACGTTACCATATGGAGACAATAAAATCTTAGAATTTATATCTTGGGATGAGTTACCTGTTTTCGTTTTACAATTATCACTTACAGATCCACAAGGGTTGATAGGAATGGCATTCTGTGTAGGTTAAATTTCTTCAGAACAATCTGAAATATATTCCATAAGACTGGAATCAAGGATTGAAACTGCCAAGATAGATACAGCAGATCACTGGGATGCTCCCGAAATCACTCATGACCAGTTGAAATATGGACGTGATCATGACTACCATTTGAAAGGGAACCACGTCGATCTCAGTCCTTAATAACTGCCATTTTGTCCACAGATACAATGGATTCCAATAGAAACTTCCCATGCTATAATATCCCTACCATCAGCCAGAGGTTTGGGATTGAAACAATCCGAGCGATGCTTCACCTCATCTGCAACACACTTTGGACGTTCTTTATGAGATTTTTTTTTCCATTATGAGAATTTGAAATGAGAAGTGATAATGGCTGAATTAACAACGCTGCATGCAATCAATTGGTCACTTGAAGGGATTTAAAGCAATTTAATAAAGAAATTCACAGCCCACTGCAAACGGTTGCCTAGTTCCTTATCTAAGTGAGCTCTTTACGGTAAATCCACGGCGAGAACTTCATTCACTTTGGAGATGGCGAAATCATTTCTTCTCTTACAATATTTAAATGTGGGCTCAGATAGGAAAGATTTTGTGCAATAATATTAGAATGATATCATTGGTGGTCATTGCATCTCTTTCGTCCTCATAATCTATCTGCAGAGTCATCACATTGCTTACAAAATCACATTAATTATCTTTACCTATTGTAAGAGATATGCAAACGATTCAACCCTTCGCTTGAAAAAGCGTGATCACAGAGCCAGGATGGGTCTTTCTCCTGATGCTTTAATGGGATATTAATTATTTGAATAAATGTTTTCGTACTAGGGGTTGTGTGCATGACTAGGTAAGTGTCATTTGAATACACATTGTGTATTCAAATGACACTTATAAGTCAGATTGGTTTACACTTGCTTCATCGATTCGACTTTTTAAAAAATATTTTTAACAGATCGGGGATGTTTTGCAAGGGATAGCCGAGATTAGATATTTGGGGAGGGCTGCCAGTTCAGTATGGCCTGCTGATCTGGTCATCTATGGCCACTTTTTTCTTTTTTTTCAACCCTGCTGAGGAGTGGTCAACTTCACAGGGTCCTGGTGCTGACCATTTATACCTACTAGACTGGACTTGTTTATGGATTTGAGCTTGATTATGGATCCTGGACTTGCTGCACTGGTGGGCCTCTGTTGAGGGAGAGTCTGCCGCTGTGTTTTCTGTTTGCTTCTGGGTTGCCAGCTCTAAGTGAACAGAGGCATGGGATACCTTATATCAGCTGGTGGATAATCCTAATCAGAGGCCATCGCAGGTACCTGAACCTTACTTTGCTAGTTGGGCATCGTCAAGCCTAAACTGGAGTAATGCGTCTCAGGCAGGCCATGTGGCTCTTGAAAAAGTCCACTTGAAAAGGTGGTGCCTGAAGTTCCTACCAGCATCGGTGACTTCAGCCTTTAGCGGAGGAGGAACGGGTCTTTGCCCCATGCCTGCGATCAGGGGGCTGTTTGATATTGTTGGCCCTACCAATCTCAATAAACCTAATTTCTTTCAAAATCCTACTAATCATTTTCTTTCTGCAGGAACGTGGAACGTGAGGACATTACATAGAGATTATTCTCTTGATGTCCTCATGCAGGAATTCCAGTGCTATAACCTAGATATTCTTGGCTTGCAAGAGACCAGATGGACAGGTAAAGGTGAGATACTTAAAAATAACTTTAAATTTCTCTTTACAGGGAGGGAGGATGGAAAGCATCACCAAGGCGTGGGTCTGCTGCTCAGCAGACATGCTAGTGATGCTCTTCTAGGATATGAGTGCATTAATGAAAGGTTTCTTACAGCAAAATTTCAGACAAGCATTAAAAACTTGAATGTTATCTGCTGTTATGCCCCCACTGAGGATGCTGATGCTGATGAGGATGAGAAGGATAGGTTTTACGGACAACTTCAGGACATTTTGAATTCTGTCAAGAAAGGAGATATTACCCTTGTTCTTGGTGACTTCAATGCCAAAGTTGGTACCGACTCTGACCTTTGGGGAGGAGTAATAGGTCCTTTTGGTATTGGTAGCTGCAATGGCAATGGGCAACGTCTCCTACAGGTAAGTAAACTCAATGGTTTCAGAATAACTAACACATATTACAAACACCGCGACATACATAAATACACATGGGTTTCACCTGATGGGCTGCATAGGAATATGATTGATTATATATTAACTAACAGCAAATGGGCTAGTTCTGTTAGAAATACCAGGGCATATAGGGGAGCTGAAATTGGATCTGACCATTACCTTGTTAAAAGTGTCTTGCAACTTAAACTTAAAAAGGGTTGTGCTAGAGTTAAAAAATTTACCTTTAATACTGAAGCTCTGAATGACCCAGTTATAGCTAAAGCTTACCATGATAGGTTACTTAGTCATTATGACGGTCATGGTTTGCTTAATACCGAAGTTGAGGAAGAATGGGGCCATTTTAAACAAGCTTTTTTGGAAACTAACAGTACTCTTTTAGGAAAAAAGGAGCAGAGGAGGCAGAATTATTTAAGTGACAAGGCAATTGAGCTTATTTCAGAAAGAAGGAATTGCAGGAATGTCCTTAATCAGTACCCTACTAGTCCTAATAGAAAAGATTACAGAGAGCTTAATAAACGTGTAAAGGATCAGTTAGCTACTGATAAAAATCTTTGGCTTGATAGCTTGGCTGACAAAGCTGAGGAAGCGGTTAGGCAGCACAACAGCAGAGAGCTGTACCAGATAGTTAATGTTTTATGTGGTAGAAAACGGACAGGCATACAGGGATTGAAGGATAAACAAGGTAAGGTTATAGAAGGTGAGGATTCTCTCATGGCTAGGTGGGCTGAGCATTTCAGTGATGTTCTAAACAATGTGGTTAGTTCTACTCCCATTGTTTGTAATGATGATAGATGCATTGGCAGCTTTAATGTTGGCCCTATAACACAATCTGAAGTTAGTTTGGCTATCTCTAAACTGAAACTTCATAAATCCCCAGGGGTAGATGAAATTAGTACAGAAATGCTCAGAGCTGGGAATGTTTTGGTTATCACTTGGATGACTGAAATTTTGAATAACTTTTATGATAAAGGCATGGTTCCTAAAGATTTTACCAGAGCTATTATTATCCCTATTTTCAAAAAAGGTGATCGCAGTTCTTGTGATAACTATAGGGGTATCAGCCTACTCTCTGTTCCAGGTAAAGTTCTTTCCATGATTGTGCTTAATAGAATTAAGAATCTGGTTGACAGGCAATTGCGTGATGAGCAATGTGGATTCAGAAGTGGTAGGGGATGTGTAGATCAGATATTTTCACTTAGGCAGATTCTTGAGAAATGTTTAGAGTTTCAGAAACCTTTGGTTGCTAGCTTTGTTGATTTCAAAAAGGCTTTCGACTCTGTTGATCGTCATAATTTGTGGTTGATTGTGAGATCATATGGTATACCAGACAAGTTAGTTAACATAATGAAAGCTCTCTATAATAACACTGAGTCATGTGTGAGAGTTGGTAAGTCTTGTAGCAATTGGTTTAGCATTACTTCTGGTGTTCGACAAGGGTGCATTTTGTCTCCTTTTCTCTTTAGTTTGGTTGTTGATTATGTTATGCGAAATTCACTTCAAGGGAAAGCTTTTGGCCTTAAATGGGCTGGAGATACGAAAATTTCTGATTTAGATTATGCTGATGATTTAGCCCTTTTGGCAAATGATGTTGATGAGATGAACTCTTTCATTCGAACTGTTGATGAGACTGGGAGTACAGTAGGTTTGGTTATAAACAGAGAGAAAACTAAAGTGATGAAAATTGGTCAGGCAGGTTGTGATTCAGTTAATCTGAATGGTTGCAGTCTTGAGCAGGTGTCACAGTTTAATTATCTTGGGAGCTATGTAACTGATACTGGTGATGTGCGGCATGAGATTAACAGACGAATAGGTATTGCTGCCGGGACTTTTAAGAATCTATGGAGATTGTGGAGAAATAGGCGTATACACCTAAAGACTAAAATTAGACTGTATAATAGTTTGGTTCTTTCTAGGGTTAGTTATGGTAGTGAAACTTGGACGCTGTGTAAACAAGATAACAGGAAACTAGATGCTTTTGATTCTAGATGCTTACGCAGTATCTTGGGTATTAGGTGGTTTAACTTTGTAACTAATGATGAGGTTAGGCAAAGGAGTCTGCAACCTCCTTTAAGCAGCATATTGTGCAGAGAGAGACTCCGCTGGTTTGGCCATGTTGCCCGTATGGATAATTATAGATTGGCGAATAGGGTTATGAACAGTGTGCCTAGAGGCTTCAGAAGGAGGGGGAGACCTAGGATGCGGTGGGCAGACAATGTCAAACAGGACCTTGTTAGAATTGGTGTGCAGTGGCCGGATGCAGCAGATGTAGCTCAGGACAGATATGCTTGGAGAAGTAAACTGCGTGGTCTGGTTGGACCTCCGTAGCCCATGGCTGCTTGAGGATGATGATGATGATCGTTTGAGGAAATACTTGAGATTTCTTCTCGTGTATCATGTCTTCTTTTAAAGTTTATATCTTATGATGAATGATTTTTCTTTAATTAGTAACATACGGCAAGCAATTATAATCTTATTAGTTCTGTTTGCGATTTATATTCAGTTGTTGCCGAATGTGAGACTCATTATTATTTACTATTAAATTCTGACAGATTGAGCAACATTTCATTCTCTTTCTCTGTTTTATGTAGGTATGATGTGAAGAAGCAGCACGAACACCCCGAGCAGTCCGGGGCGAAAAGGACTTGCCACTGGAGGAGAGCAATGAGCGTGCCTCCGGACGAACGCCAGCCATACGAGCACTTGACGAGGAAACCCCTGCTAGGAACACAGAGTCGAACCCTCTGCCCCAGCTACAGGATCTGTTGGCAGCCTTTCCGCTGTGTCAGATCCAGGCAGATCTAGTACGTTTGGGGGAGCGCCTCCACCAGATTGAGGGACAGCGAGAGAGGAGCCATACCAGTCAGCCCCAGCAACAGCGGCACCCCTTGGCGGATCACCAGGGTGTCTCGTGCTTTACGTGCGGTGGAGTGGGCCATTACGCCCGTCAGTGTGCGTCGCCCCCGACCCTACGCCCACGTGACCCGCGATACCAAACAGGACGAAACCGGCAGCAAAATCGAGACCGAGCAACTCCACGGATTCCAACCTCGGACTTCAAGATAGTAAGACGTGTTCGCTAGTGCTCTCTGTTTTCCACGTGTTTGTGAATTCAGCTAACAATGGATATCAATAAGGACTCCAGATTAAATCGTTGTTTCACGGAGGACCCGCTGGACGAGAGAGAATGGATTCCCCTTTACACCCCCTCAGCGAAACTCGAGATCAGGGTAGTAGTAGTAGAACACATAACATAAATTGAATATTCTTGCTTTATAAAAGCAAACTCATTCAGAGGCTTTTTGAATCTGAATTAAGTTAAATAGACGGTATAGTATTAATGATGGTATAGTACCCTGCTGAGGTGTGGTCAACTTCACAGGGTCCTGGTGCTGACCATTTATACCTACCAGACTGGACTTGTTTATGGATAGGTGAATTTTCATCACTGCATATTATGGCACACGGGGCAATGCGGACGGCTGACGCTTCGAGGGGACTCTGGGAAGTGCATCCGGGGCTTCCCTCCCGTTCTAGTTTAAAGGAGCCGTATGGTGGTTGGCTTGTCGTAACTCTTCTCTACCCTGATCCATTCCTTACTGGACAACATCTTTTCCGCCAATGTTTGATAAAATCCCAGGTTTCTCTAATAAAAAATCACATGACTCCACAATTATAAAAGAATGTCGCGGTGTTTGTAATATGTGTTAGTTATTCTGAAACCATTGAGTTTACTTACCTGTAGGAGACGTTGCCCATTGCCATTGCAGCTACCAATAACAAAAGGGCCTATCACCCCTCCCCAAAGATCAGAGTCAGTACCAACTTTGGCATTGAAGTCACCAAGAACAAGGGCAATATTGTTGGCCCTACCAATCATGGACCCTACCAATCATGGAGGACACGGAGGTGTCGGCCCTTGTCGATACCGGCGCCATTGTGTCCGTCATGAATAGCCAGTGTTTTCAGCGCTTGAGAGGCCGAATCCTGCACAAAACGGTCCCCCTCCAACATAATTTGAAAACTGTAGATGGCCACCCCCTTCCAGTGATAGGCAGATACATGGTGACCCTCACATTTGACGGGATTAGATTTGAACACCCCATAGTAGCCCTTGACATAGACACTCCACGATACGACATGATAATGGGACACGATATCCTCAAAAAGCATCGATTCATCATAGATTGTCATTCAGGCACACTGCACAAGAAAAAGGACGAGGCAGCGGGCATACAGGGTGCCGTTCGCGCTGCAGGGCGAATTGGACCGACAAGTGGATGAGTTGTTAGAGCAAGGAATAATAAGAGAAAGCGCCTCTCCTTTTGCGTCACCCATCGTCTTAGTGAAGAAAAAAGACTCCACCTACAGATTCTGCGTCGACTACAGGGCCCTAAATGCGAAAACAGTCCCAGATTCGTACCCCCTCCCCCTCATAAACGAAATTATCGACCAACTAGCTCACGCCAAATATTTTAGCTCACTGGATATGGTATCCGGTTATTGGCAGGTTCCCGTTCACCCACGTGACGTGGAGAAAACTGCGTTCATCAGCAGGAAAGGGTTATTTGAATTTAACTACTTACCATTTGGACTGAAGAACAGTCCCGCTACGTTCCAGCATTTATTGGACCACGTATTAATGGGAATGCGACAAGAGCAAGTTCTCGTCTACCTCGACGACATAATGGTGGCCTCCCAGACATTTGAACAACACACAGAACGGTTACAGAGGGTATTTGACCGCTTAAGGGCCTACAATTTAGAGTTGAAGCCAGCAAAGTGCCACTTCACGAAGGAATCCCTCACTTACTTGGGACATTTTATTTCCGCAGAAGGGGTCCAGCCGGACCCGTGGAACGTCCAGGCCATTGAAGAATTTCCTCGCCCCCGTAGTGTCCGGAACGTTCGAGCCTTCCTAGGCCTAACCGGCTACTACCGGCGTTTTATCGATCGCTACGCCGATCTTACAGCCCCCTTGGTCCATTTAGTGAAGAAGGACACCCCTTTTAGATGGTCTCCAGAAGCGGAGGAAGCGTTCGAAGTACTGAAGAGGAAATTAATGACCGAGCCCCTTCTCCTGTACCCCGACTTTGGACGGAAATTTTTCCTGTCAACCGGTGCGTCGGATATTGCGGTAGCCGGCGTACTCGAGCAGGAGACGGACGACGGTTTCCGTCATCCGGTAGCTTACGCCAGTCGGAAATTGAAGCCCCCGGAAACACGCTGTCTCAGTCACGTCTCAAGAAGAAAAACTTAAAAGGTCAAATTCTGAAAATATTCGTTGTCCGACGCGTGGTGCAAATGGTTAGCACGCTCTGGCATGAATCTGGAGAGATGCGGGTTCGATTCCCGCCGTGGCGGCGATGAATTTTTTTCAGAATCTATTAATTATTGTTTCTTAACAGGGAATACTGTGCATTCACTTTGGATTTCAATTATATATTTAACGCGGTAGCGTTAGCGCGTCAAATGTGAGGGTCACCATGTATCTGCCTATCACTGGAAGGGGGTGGCCATCTACAGTTTTCAAATTATGTTGGAGGGGGACCGTTTTGTGCAGGATTCGGCCTCTCAAGCGCTGAAAACACTGGCTATTCATGACGGACAGAGTGGCGCCGGTATTGACAAGGGCCGACACCTCCGTGTCCTCCATGCGGCCAGACACAATAGGTGAATTTTCATCACTGCATAGTATGGCACACGGGGAAATGCGGACGGCTGACGCTTCGAAGGGACTCTGGGAAGTGCATCCGGGGCTTCCCTCCCGTTCTAGTTTAAAGGAGCCGTATGGTGGTTGGCTTGTCGTAACTCTTCTCTACCTTGATCTCGAGTTCGCTGAGGGGGGGTAAAGGGTAATCCATTCTCTCTCGTCCAGCGGGTACTCCGTGGAGTTGCTCTTCTTCTTTCACATCCCTCTAAATGCAGGTCCTATTTGTAAAGCAAGCCTCGGCCTGCTTATCATCAGGACCACGAGCCAATGTCTTCTGTGGGTGATAGAGTGAGGGAGAAGATGTTAAAAATTGGAATTTTAATTTTTAGAGGCAAGGGTGGAAGGAAAGGCCGAAAGTTTGCACAGATCTTATTTTGCTCCAAAGTTGGTAAGTGTCGCGAAAATCGTGGAATGAGAGAGAAAAAAGGGGGAGAAGGGTATAATTTAGTGATAATTTAGTGTTAAGTAGGCTAAACATTAAAATTGTGGACGGGGGAGCAATAATTTGAAGGGGGGGGGGGAGAAATAAAGCCAAAAGTAGCGTCAGAGCAGCGAGATGATGGAAATCGATCGCTGACGTCACAGCCAATGGGATTGAAGGAATTTTGGCATTGGCTGAGAGCGGGAGCTGGAAGTTGGTTAGGTTTGACGATAGCGGAGACGAGTGGGCAAGAGGGGTCTCAGCCAATGAGGATAACGGAATTTTGGGATTGGCTGAGAGTGAGGAATGGAGAGGAGGCAGAATTTTGAGCCACTCACACACCTCACTGCCCCTTTGCCTTTCCACCCCACTTTCTTTTTATTTTCCATTTTGCTGAACACCCATCTCCCACTCACCCCCATTTTACTGACACAATACCCACCTTTTCCCCATTTCCTCACTTTCTTATTCATTTTGCTACTTTTCCTAATGATTTTAGTAAGGTCCTTGGTCTGGCCTTTCTTCACCCTACCCCTATGCTTAGTTTTCTCTGCACTACGGTGCACGTGGTTTTGCTTTGTTCCCAAATGTTAATTTCCCCTTCTCCTCCTATTTTTTCCTGATTATTCCCTCATTACTTTGGGACTGCCACCTCCCCCACTTCCCCCTACCCACCAAGATTCACCCCTTGGGCAAGCCCTGCCTGAGGAGGTTGAAACTTGGTTTATTTTGATTTTTATTATTTTTATGGAAAAAAAAAATTTTTTTTACAATTAAAAAAAAATATTTTTTTTATTAACTTTGTCCCCCATTGCTGAACCTTTTGGTTCTCTCCTTGTTGCCCTCTCCTTACTCCACCTGCCCCCTCCTCCCCCCTCCCTTTTACAACCCCATATTATTTCTCTCCTATGAGATGGAAATTTTTTTTTGTTGTTGCTAATTTTTTAATTTTTTTTTTTTTTTGTTTTTTTCTTTCTCCCTCCCCTGAAAGCCCACACTGAACACACGCTCTTTTGACCGGTTTCTGGGAGATTGTGAACACTCTTTCCTCTCCACCTCTTTTCATTGGACCTGAGTCACTACAGCCCATCATTGTTACCTTTCCCTCTCTCATCAAAAGGCGGCCTGTGGCCAAACGCCTTCGCCAAAATGTAAGTACACTGTGCTACGCTACGCTAGCTTCTGTCTTGCATTCCATTCAGCCTCCTCTGACGACCCTTGCATATGGACCAGATGATCCTAATTCCACTGGAATGTGGTACAAAGTGGTCCAGATATGATGGAATAGGTTTATGTTTAAGCAGAATTTTGAGACGCTAGCTTCTGTCTTGCATTCCATTCAGCCTCCTCTGACGACCCTTGCATATGGACCAGATGATCCTAATTCCACTGGAATGTGGTACAAAGTGGTCCAGATATGATGGAATAGGTTTATGTTTAAGCAGAATTTTGATCGCTAAATGAGTAAAAAAGATGGAAAAGGGCTAATTTTGAACGGAAAATAATTTAAAAACGGAAGAATAGTGAATTATTTAAAAAGAGGGAGGAGATTCTTTACTAATTGGAGGAAGTCCCAAATAGAAAAGCACTCTCTCTGCGGGCATTTGCCTAAAGCAGAGAGGTAAAGGTCTCGATACTTCGGCAAAATGCAACCGTCCTTGGACAGCGTTATTTTAAGAGTTTTAAGGTGGGGAGGGATTTCCCATTCGGAGGAGGCTAATTTAGGGTTAATAAGAAATTTTAGAAAATCAAGGAGGTCCTCAAAGTTTTCAAGAAAATCAGGGGGGTCAGAATTTAGAGTAATAGAGGGGGAGGTGGATCGATCTATGATGAAATTTTGAATATTACCTATTAATGAGGAAGGCGAGTCAGGAGCTGGCTGTTTTTTCTTCTGATGGGCAGTAGACTCAGAGGCAGAAGGTGAATCCGATGGAGAGGGAAGGTGCTTTCTTTTTTGTTGAAGGGGAGTAGAAGGAGCTGACTCTTCAGGAGCGGGAATTTCTTTTGGAGCATCCTGAACTTCTTCTCTTTGAATGGAGGTTGGTGCCAGCAGTTGCGAAGAGTTGGTGGTCGAGATAGAGTCCGAAATTATGACCGATTTTGATGCGGGAGGTGGCAGGTTCTTCTTGGCGAAGGCTTCGCAGTCCTTTATGATGTGGCCTGGGAGTCTGCACCACTTGCAAAGCCGGATCATGCCAGAGTAATTAATTGTAGCCGAAAAGGTAGAGATGTGGAGGAAATTGGGTACCATTTTCTTCATCTCCATGTGGACTACCCTCGTACCCGTCCGGATGGATTCCAATCCCGGGAGGTTCAGGAACTCTTCTGCAATGCTTTCTACAATGCCATATGGCTTGAGGGC
This sequence comes from Ryuthela nishihirai, assembly GCA_038380435.1. Lineage (NCBI taxonomy): Eukaryota > Metazoa > Arthropoda > Arachnida > Araneae > Heptathelidae > Ryuthela > Ryuthela nishihirai. The sequence continues at coordinate 93,700,263 of JAWZYU010000001.1, forward strand.
GTCCACGATGTCACAGTTAGGGATGAAGAATGGTAGTTTAGAGATGAAAACTTTTTCTGGGGATATCCTAGGCGCTTGAATGGTCCGTGGGAAACACCAGGTTCGGATCAGCGGCAAAATCATCCGCAGCGTCTTCAGAGGCAAAAGTAATAATAGTGATATCTTTGGAAATACTTTGTGCGACTTCAATAGCAGCTGGGTCCTTATTGTTGGCCAATATAGTCACGAAAGTCTCATAGCTGAGATCACGATGTAAAAACTTGAAACAACGATTTAATCTGGAGTCCTTATTGATATCCATTGTTAGCTGAATTCACAAACACGTGGAAAACAGAGAGCACTAGCGAACACGTCTTACTATCTTGAAGTCCGAGGTTGGAATCCGTGGAGTTGCTCAGTCTCGATTTTGCTGCCGGTTTCGTCCTGTTTGGTATTGCGGGTCACGTGGGCGTAGGGTCGGGGGCGACGCACACTGACAGGCGTAATGGCCCACTCCACCGCACGCAAAGCACGTGACACCCTGGCGATCCGCCCAGGGGTGCCGCTGTTGTTGGGGCTGACTGGTATGGCTCCTCTCTCGCTGTCCCTCAATCTGGTGGAGGCGCTCCCCCAAACGTACTAGATCTGCCTGGATCTGGCACAGTGGAAAGGCTGCCAACAGATCCTGTAGCTGGGGCAGAGGGTTCGACTCTGTGTTCCTAGCAGGGGTTTCCTCGTCAAGTGCTCGTATGGCTGGCGTTCGTCCGGAGGCACGCTCATTGCTCTCCTCCAGTGTAGCTTTTGCTAAAGCCTCCTCAAATGTGCGGGGGTTATGAGACAGTACGAACCGCTTGAGCCGCGGGTCCAGGCCCGCCAAAAACTGGGCAAGGCGCATCTGATCGCCGATTCCCTGATCCTCGCTGTCCATGTTTCTTCCTGCTGTTCCCAAAAACTGATAGGCCCAGGTCCGAATGCGGGCAGCATACTCCCGGACACTCTCATTCTCCGTTTGCTGACAGCTTGTGAATTTGTGTAGGCGGGTGGCTAATGGCGCCTCACTATCGAACCTTTTCAACACCGCCCTTTTGAAAACTCAAACAAGAAGAAAAATTTAATGAACACTTGGAGATTACAGCAATTGTCGCCAGATCCTTCTACCAAGACATTTCTTAAACCACCACATTTGGAAATAGGACATCTTGGTAGTATTCAAAATCCTGCAACATAGAACAGTGTAAACAGTGAAAAAGATAAGATTATGATGAGTTGGAAAAGTGAGATATTGTCAACAGATCCTTCTACTAAGAGAGTTCTTAAACAGCCTCCTCCAAAGCTTGGAAAAGTGTATCCTGGTACGATAAAAGTTCCTGCCGTGATAACAAAGGAATGAGTGCCAAGGAGAAGATCTTAAAGAGCTGGAGCGGAGAAACATTGCCAAGAAATCCCTTCTGCGAAGAGACCTATTAAATCGCCTCCACAACAGTTCCCAAAGGTACCTTCTGGTATGATAGAAGTTCCTACCCCAGAATACAGCAGAATGAGTGCCAAGGAGAAAATTATGAATATGTGGGGAAAGGGAGGACAGGAAAGTTCAGACAATTATACTAGAGGACAGGTCAAACGGCCAAGTAAGATGAGTGAAATGGACTATAATGCACTCTATAAGTCGATATTCGTCCCAGTGCCCTTGAAAGGAAAGTCCCAGCAGGTTCCTAGATTAAAAAAGAAGGAAACTCTCTTTGCTCCAGTTAAGGCGGTTGACTCCATGATGAAGACATCGAATAAATGGGATGGAGAAAGGAAAGAAAACTGTTAAGAAAGCTTATTTATGATCCCTCTTTTTCCTTCCACATTAGCTGCCTATGTGTGGAGGGGTTTTCTCCTGGGTTAGAGCAAAAAAATAAAAAAATACCCCCTCAAGCTGTTGCTTGCCACAGAGGTCTGACAGGAGCCTGTCAGTTTATATGCTACAGTAGGAGATCTGAGAGGATGGCAGGACCAAAACACTCTGACATATCAATAATGACATTTAATGGAGCCGGATCCCTCTTTTTCCTTCCACATTAGCTGCCTATGTGTGGAGGGGTTTTCTCCTGGGTTAGAGCAAAACACTCTGACATATCAGTAATGACATTTAATGGAGCCGGTTCCCTCTTTTTCCTTCCACATTAGCTGCCTATGTGTGGAGGGGTTTTCTCCTGGGTTAGAGCAAAACACTCTGACATATCAGTAATGACATTTAATGAAGCCGGTTCCCTCTTTTTCCTTCCACATTAGCTGCCTATGTGTGGAGGGGTTTTCTCCTGGGTTAGAGCAAAACACTCTGACATATCAGTAATGACATTTAATGAAGCCGGTTCCCTCTTTTTCCTTCCACATTAGCTGCCTATGTGTGGAGGGGTTTTCTCCTGGGTTAGAGCAAAACACTCTGACATATCAGTAATGACATTTAATGAAGCCGGTTCCCTCTTTTTCCTTCCACATTAGCTGCCTATGTGTGGAGGGGTTTTCTCCTGGGTTAGAGCAAAACACTCTGACATATCAGTAATGACATTTAATGAAGCCGGTTCCCTCTTTTTCCTTCCACATTAGCTGCCTATGTGTGGAGGGGTTTTCTCCTGGGTTAGAGCAAAACACTCTGACATATCAGTAATGACATTTAATGAAGCCGGTTCCCTCTTTTTCCTTCCACATTAGCTGCCTATGTGTGGAGGGGTTTTCTCCTGGGTTAGAGCAAAACACTCTGACATATCAGTAATGACATTTAATGAAGCCGGTTCCCTCTTTTTCCTTCCACATTAGCTGCCTATGTGTGGAGGGGTTTTCTCCTGGGTTAGAGCAAAACACTCTGACATGGATGGTGCCTTGACGTGGCGTCAGAGCTTTTCACTAAACCATCCGGCAGATAAATGTTGCAGTGAGAGCTGTAATCATAAAAAAAATTCTACTATGAGTGAACATATAATCGAAGGGGGACACCAACCGCCAATTCTTCCCTAAATTATAGTATGGGGGAAAAAAAGGACCGGAACTAAGAGGCTTTCGGCAAATTGAACAGTTCATTCTGCAAGAATCATGACCTCGCCTTGGAGCGGAAGACAACTTGGATAGACGACAGCGATCAGCGTCAGCTCTTGCAGTGCATCACCTCGGTCGAAAGTTTGGGCGAGACTAGTTAAGCTTAGTTTTATTGACTGTTTTGATTTTCTCTCAGTGTTATTGTGCAGGGGCATAGCGAAGGACTATGGTTGTAGGGAGGGGATGGAAATAAAAAAAAATTCCAACTCGGAAATCAAATTTTGCCAACTGAGCAGCAAATAATGTATAGATTTTCGCTCGGTGGGGGGGGGGGATTTTCACGTCTCTATCTCTATTGAATTTTGCCAACTAGCCATAATTTCACGGAAATTATCCCAATATTCATATCTCGTCGGAATTGTAGCAAGCCAGTGTGAATTTTGCCTGATTTGGCCAAATCTCCTTAATTTCACAAACCTAATACCAGTCCTATCTTTGTCTCTCTCCTTCTTTGTCAAGTGACTTCAACATTTTCAAAGTTCCCAATATTTTGCTAAGTTTTCTCTATTTTGTCAACTCTTTTTAATTTCACAAACCCAATCCCAATTTTCATACCTGGCCTATATTTCATCAAGTGGATTCGCATTTTGCCAACTACCCTAGATTTTGCCAACTTGCCTATATTTTACCCAGTGGATTCGAATTTCGCCAACTCCCTTAATTCGCCATAATTTTACAGAAAAAAATCGCAATTTTTACATCTACCCTGTATTTGCCAAGTCACTTCGAATTTTATCAACTCTCCTTAATTGCACAAGAAAGGCACAATTTTCACAAATCCCTTGTATTTTACCAAGTTGGCTTCGAATTTTGCCAACTCCCCTAAATTTTGCCAAGAGTTCTCGATTTTGCCAACTCTCCTTAATTTCACAAAACCAATCCCAATTTTTACCACTCACCTGTACTTTACCAAGTGGATTCGAATTTTGCCAAGAGTTCTAGGTTTTAGCACCTCTCCTTAATTTCACAAAACAATCCCAATTTCACATCTCTCCTGAATTTGCCAAATCATTTCAAATTTTTCAAACTCCCCAAAATTTTTCCAAGTTTTCTCGATTTTGTCAACTCTCCTAAGTTTCATAAAAACAATCCCAATTTTCGGAACTCCCCCGTATTTTACCAAGTGGATTCGAATTTTGTCAACTGCCCTAGATTTTGCCAAGTTTCCTCGATTTTACCATCTCGCCACAAATGTACAGAAAACAAAATTCAAATTTTTACATCTCACCTGCTTTTTGCAAAGTCATTCTGAATATTGCCAGCTCCCCAAAGATTTGCCAACTCTCCTAAATATTGCGAAGTTGCCTCGATTTTGCCAACACGACATAATTTTATAGAAAAAAGATTGCAATTTTTACATCTCACCTGAATTTTGTCGTCTCCACGATTTTGTCAAGTCACTCCGAATTTTGCCAACTTTCCATAATTTTACAAAAAAATCCCAATTTTTATCTCATCTGAATTTTGCCAACCCCCCACGATTTTGCCAAGTCACTCCGAATTTTGCTAACTGCCCCTAGATTTTGCCAACTCCCTACGTTTTGCCAACTAGCAATAATTTTACAGAAAAAAATCCCTATTTTTATAGCTCACCTGAATTTTGCCAACTCCCTACGATTTTGAAAAGTTACTCCAAATTTTGACAACTCCCCACGATTTTACCAAATCACTCTGAATTTTGCCAGCTTCCCCTAGATTTTGTCAACTCCCTAAGTTTTGTCAACTCGTCATAATTTTACATAAAACATCCCAATTTTTACATCTCACCTGAATTTTGCCAACTCCCCACGATTTTGCCAAGTCGCTCCGAATTTTGCCAACTTTTCATAGATTTTTGCCAACTTCCTAAGTTTTCTCAACTCGCCATAATTTTACAGAAAAAAATCCCAATTTTACATCTCACCTGAATTTTGCCAACTTCCCACGATTTTGTGGGCGGGGGTGGCTCAGTCGGTAGCGCGCCAGGCTCGTAATCTGTACTTCCCAGGTTCGAGTCCCAGCTGGGTCAGCGTTGAGATTTATCTCCGCAAAATTCCCCGCCCTGCCCACGGTCAGTAGGGGACACCGATGGGCTTGGAAAGGCCGCCGTCCGTCGGAGGGGACGTTAAGCCGTTACCCCGTGTGCGGGAGAGCTAGACCCTGTGCACGTTAAAGAACACGCTCGATGGCCTTGACGGGAGGCTATCATCTGTCTCCCACAACTGTTCCAGTGGGTCCCCTCTCCCAACCTTCTCTGAGCCTTCGGGATCCATGTGACCTGGCCATTTAGCCCATGGTGTGCAAAAAAGTGCCGCTCAGGGGTAAAACAACCCACCAACCCAACTCTCCACGATTTTGCCAAGTCACTCCGAATTTTGCCAACTCCTTAAGATTTTGTCAAGTTGTCCCAATTTTTCCAACTCACCTGTATTTTGCGAAGTGGCTTCGAATTTTGCCAACTGCTCTAAATTTTGACGTCTCTCCATTTTCCAAACTCCCTAGATTTGCCAAATTGCCTCGATTTTGACAAGTCCCCTTAATTTTGCAAAAAAAGATCACAAATTTTCACAACTCATCTAGATTTTACGAAGTCGCTTCGAATTTTACCAACTCCGAGTTATTTTGGGTGGAGCCTCCCCCCATCCCCCCCGTGGCTACGCCCCTGTACATAACAATATGCAAATGGCCACACAGGTTATTCTGGTGATGTAATTTCACAGCTCGCGGAGTTGCGCGCAACATGGATTTAACTATAAAACCCTTCACAACGTTCCGACCTATCATTTTTCAACTGATAACGAACATCATTACGTTCGTTATCAGTTGAAAAATGTATTGACGTGTGTACACCCATCAAAGATCATCTGATTTATCGGACGTTGAGCCTGCAGATATCTCATGCAATAGTTATGAAGCATGATGGTATAACCATTGCCATCGGCCAAATATATTTTGCTAATGATTGGTACGGGTCCTATGCATCCTCAGAAGTCATTTCTTCCGCAAAAATATTCCTTGAATTCTATTGCAACCGGAAATCTCTGCATTTGCTACTGATTGATAGAGCAGCGTATTGAAATAATGATAGGCAACATTAATACACACCATAGATTGCCTGTAGAAATAAACTTCAGTAATTTTTCATCTGAAAAAAAAAATTATCGGTCACGCGGGGGGGGGGGGGATTTAACCCCTAACTTTCTAGATACATACATGCCAGAGCGCTCTACCGTTAAACCACGCATTAGAAGCTAATGATCTTCCAGGATTTATCCAGGTCTCCTCTATAGGTCTTAAGGACCCCAAAGTCTCCGAGAAGGACACCAGACAGCTCTTAGAAGACATATGGTGGCCCTGTGAGCAAGAGAGCCATCTCCTGTGCATGTTAAGGAACACGCCGTCTTGACGGGGGGCTTCCATATGTCTCCTAAGAGCTGTCCGGTGTCCTTCTCGGAGCCATTGGGGTCCTTAAGACCTATAGAGGAGACCTGGATAAATCTTGGAAGATTATTAGCTTCTATGCGTGGTTTAACTTCTAATGCGTAACTTTAGATCCGACCCATCGAACGGCGGCTTTTCCAACCCCATCGATGTCCCCTTTCTCACCTTGGGGAGGGGGAGGATTAGCAAAGATAATTCTGAATGCTCTCATAGTCGAAACTACGAAGTGCAGATAACGAGGCTTACACGCTTCCGACTGAGAGACCCTTCTCTTCTATGTATCAGTGAAATATCCGGTGCTGCCAAGGAACAGCAAGAAGCAGATGGCCTTTATGGTTTATAACCGGTGCGTAAAATGCTTATTTTTACTTGTTCTGTATCATCATTGGTGTTTAAAATACTGTTGCGAATTACAAAATACGGATATGCACTGGACGTGAGTAATAATAACTCTATTTTAAAGCCAAATGTAATACAATGCAAATCGTTACAAAGAAAATATGGATGTAGTTTTTCATAAACAAATCGACTACTAACATGCAAAAGTCATTAACATTCCTGCACAGAGTACACAACACAGCTCAGTCTATACTACTAAACTTTTACCTCTATACTGTCTGTCGTGTCTCTTGAATACCTTATATACCAGGTATAAAGAATCCTTCTTCTTGTTAGATCACTAGACGTATCCTCTAGCAAAACATAACTACCGCCCGTGCACACACCAATACAAGATACTTCTTGACTTTTACTTATCGCCCACAGAATCAAACCATCTGAACAACCTTTCAGATCTCAGAACTTTAACACACTGCACACTGCTATATTTTCATTCTTCTTCTTCTGAACTGTTCTAAGTTCCAAATCGTTGGCTAATTGAATCTCACGTAGAAGCAATTTAAAAATTTAATTAAAAACAATTTAAAGCACACACGAGGGTTACAATCACGTTAACTCGTGAAGTCACTGTAGCGCGTTCATCTCTCGTAACACTACCCCCTCCTTAGGTCTTGTTCGTCCCGAACAATTCTGGATTCCGAAGCTTCTTCAGTTCTTCGATGAAACGGGGCCAAACGATTCATGGGAACCACCTTGCACTTTGTAGTTGAACGTCGACGAATGCTTTACATCACGCCGTTAATCCTGTTAACTACTGTGTAAGGACCTCCCAAAGTTCTCTGTAGTCTCGGTGAAAGTCTCCTCTTTCCACGTGGAGTAGTTGGACGTCGACGAATGCGATACATCACGTCGTTAATCATGTTAACTACTGTATCAGGACCTCCCCAATGTCTCTGGTGTCTCGGTGAATGTCTCCTCTTTCCACGTGGAGTTATTTTCTCTACAGCAGTAGGTGAACACGTATTTTGTTCCACTGTATTCAAAATACGGACGGCTGTCTTCTTTAGGAAGGTGACGAGTTTATTGCTTTTGTTTTGCTTCTGGTGATAAAAAGAACATTTCATTATCACGTGTTTCCTCAGTTTATCCCACATGTTTGTGTCAAAATGGAAGCGAATCACATTATGACGTAGATTTTCTTTCTCACTGAAGCCTCGTCCACAGGCAGAATACGTGTAAGGCCTATAGCCCTTGTGAACACGTTTATGTCTCCGCAGGGAGGAGAATCGACTAACAGTTTTCGTGCAAAACCTGTAAAAAGTTTTCTTCTTTGTCGAAAGTTTTCTCCTTTGGATATTTAATTCTATCAACAGTAACAAGGAATGAAAGTCATTAGTGACATAAAATCTAGGGAGGAGTTTCATCCTCCAGTCTGACCTTTTGTCAGTTGACTTTCACTTAATTCAGAACTGTCGTGATGAACCTTCAGCCATATTTCACCCGATTCAATTTGATCCCCAAGGTGCTTCACAATTATAATATCAGCTCCATAATTCTTTTTAGCGCTTCGGTCCATCTCCTCCTTCCATACTCTTGCTAGAACTGCAGCTTCTAATCCGACAACCTTACCTGTTTCTCCTGTATAAGTGAAACTGTCTCAGTGATGTGTCGGGCTGCTAGCAATATTTTTTCTGTTTTACCTTCACATAGCCAGCTTGCAACATCTTCAGATACTCCTTGTTCTATTAACATGTTACGAAACTTGTTCAAAGCATTGCCGTTATGCAGAATCTTGCGGGCACGTGATGCTTCATCTACCCTATTATCCACAATGTTCACCAAACGCAGAAGTTCTCCTCCTAACTCTTCGACGAGCTCTTGCAGTTCCAAGGATCCGTTACCAAGGAAACACTGAACAGCTTCCATCACTTCCAGAGAGTTGTCAACAAAGTTTTCAAGAGGTGAATCCATGTTGCTGATAACAGCTGAACAACTCAAACTCTTCATTCCACGAGTTTGTGATGCTGCAACCATTTTCTTAACTAAATCAACAGCAACATCTTCTGTACTGATGAGATCAATAGCTCCTTTTCCGAATTCAACATCATAAACCAAAGCGCACACTTCTTCAGCCAGCTTTTTGGACACAATTGAGCATATCATTAGAGGAACGCTATCTACGGTAGCCGTCAGATCCTTGTAGCGGTAAATCTCCTTATCTGTTGGCACCAGCTCCTCTGTCTGTCCTACGATGTCTTCCATCATCTGCTCCGACGTCTTCCATCATCTGCTCGATTTTATCCTACGATGTCTTCCATCATCTGATCCGACGTCTTCCATCATCTGCTCGATTTTATCTTTAGTGCAGTCGACTGTGAAGCCAGGGACGGATTCCAATTTGTCCAGAGTATCTCCCGTCAATTGAAGAGCACGACCGGAGATCATAGGGACCTTGAGACCTAAAGCAGCAAGTGCAGGAGCCAAGACAAGACTCACTTTGTCGCCGACACCTCCTGTGCTGTGTTTATCTACCATCCGATGGCGCCACTCGGGTTTCCAGCAAAACACATGACCCGAGGAGGTCATAGTTGCTGTTTCTTCCGAATTCACTTTCTTGGAGCTCTCATTGTAATTAGCCAGGGAAATATCAGTCATGATTGCCAAATTGTTCATTCTGGAGATCAGCGACGAGTTTTGTAACATGATATTGTCCACTTTAGAGCTCTTGTAGTCGTGATTAAACTTTTCTATATCCTTATAATCTAAATGGTTATAATGTCCAAATCTGCGCATTGACTTTTCAGAAAAGAAATTCAGCATGGCTACGTTGAGATTGTCTGAGGGCTTCACTTCTCTCTGATCGTAACTCTGAGGCTTAGTTTCATCCAGAAAGTTAGTCTTTGAACTACTGTCTCTGCCTGAAGCTACTTTACTAGCATCACCTGTTACGCTTCTACGCCATTCTTCGGAATTCTTCTTTCTTAAATCCCCACTTTCTATAAACGATTCGAGTGTGGCTATATGCTTCGGAAAAATCTCTCCGACTTCCCCAGTAACGTCGAATGGCACTTTGTATCTATGATGAGTGGACGCCTCTTCTTTACTCGGACCACTCTGCGAAACGTAATCTCTGTTTCGTTCCCCCTCAGTACCACTCGTTACTCTGCCTTTGCGATAATTGTCCATGACGCATTTTGCTGACGGCGAGGAATAGAATACCTTTCGGGTGGATCTCTCTTCAGATCGTGCCAGACTTGTATACCTAGGTATTTTGAAGTGCAAAGCGTACTGTATAGTCTCACAGCTCTCTGATCTGTGTGATTGTTCTTCACAGTTCCTAGACATGTCACCAGCGACATAGACACTCTGTCATGCATTACCAGTAGTTGCGTCGTGGTCAAAGGCATTATCTGCGCTATCTCTACGTTTCTTGATTTCCAGTAGCAGATCCACATTTCGAGATTCTCCTTTCTTGCGAAGATTCGATTCTTTTGTAGTCTTCCTCTCGCAGTCCTCTCGCACTTTCTCCATCTCTCTTGAGATCTCTTCAATCCATATGAAGGCTTCATCAGAACGCCGCTGCCCCAGCAAGCTTCTCCTGTCCGTCGAATTTTGTAAAAACGAATTGAATCTACATTGCTTCTTTTTCAGATAGCGAAGAATCCCGGAATGTTTTCTGGTTCCGCATCGTTTCTTAAATTGCTTCTTTTTCAGATAGCGAAGGATCTTGGAATGTTTTCTGGTTCCGCATCGTTTCTTTCCCGCATCAGCATTATGTTCATCTGTACTATAGCTCCCACTGCTGGAGATATATTCACCTTCAACCAATTTCGTTGTCTTAACTGTAACAACATCTCTACCAGCTCTCGCTTCTTGCATAATTTTGTTCCTATAATTTTTATACTGCCCAACAATATTCTTGTGGTTAGCATCTTTAAAACATTGTTCATCTATACTGTTACCTCCAGTGCTGTTAGTTTCGCAAATTTCACCTATTGGTTTTGGATTCACATTTTGACATGCGTTGCCTTTCTCTTTTTCTTTTCCATGTTTACAATCTAACTTAACACTATCAAGATCATCTTTTTCACTGACAAATTCAACATTTAAGCTATTGCATTGTCTATTGAGTTCGGTTTTAATATCCTTGAACTGATCAATAATCTTACCAACTTGAGAAGCCACTTCAGCTCTCATCTCAGTATTTTGTGCGGCTATTTCGGCTTTCAAATCATCTTTTTGAGAAACTATCTCAGTTCTCAACTCATTATTTTGTGCGGCCAGGTCACCTGTTTTATTTCTCAACTCATTATTTTGTGCGGCCATTTCGCTTCTCTGGGCAGCTATTTCACCTTTAATGTATGTTTTCTGTGTAGCCATATCGGCTTTCAGGTCAGTCATCAGCTTTATTAACTCATCCATACTTCTAGTGAAAGGCATTCAATTAAATGATCCCACTCCTGACACCAAATGTTACGAATTACAAAATACGAATATGCACTGGACGTGAGTAATAATAACTCTATTTTAAAGCCAAATGTAATACAATGCAAATCGTTACAAAGAAAATATGGATGTAGTTTTTCATAAACAAATCGACTACTAACATGCAAAAGTCATTAACATTCCTGCACAGAGTACACAACACAGCTCAGTCTATACTACTAAACTTTTACCTCTATACTGTCTGTCGTGTCTCTTGAATACCTTATATACCAGGTATAAAGAATCCTTCTTCTTGTTAGATCACTAGACGTATCCTCTAGCAAAACATAACTACCGCCCGTGCACACACCAATACAAGATACTTCTTGACTTTTACTTATCGCCCACAGACTCAAACCATCTGAACAACCTTTCAGATCTCAGAACTTTAACACACTGCACACTGCTATATTTTCATTCTGCTTCTTCTGAACTGTTCTAAGTTCCAAATCGTTGGCTAATTGAATCTCACGTAGAAGCACACACGAGGGTTACAATCACGTTAACTCGTAAGTCACTGTAGCGCGTTCATCTGTCGTAACAATACTCTCTATCCACCACTGCTTTCTATATTCAAAACTCGCATCATTTAAAGTTCCAAATCACCATACCATGTAATGATTTCTGCTTTTGAGCTTGGAGAAATGGATTAATGTTTTGTTGCTTTGTTTGCAACTTTTATACATATTGTCCTTCTGACCTGTCCGAAAAGTATACAATTACTCAGGTTTAATTTGAACTTCTTCGTTTAAAAAATCAATCAAATGTTAATGAACAGAATGAACTGTTGTGAATGATTATGATGAAAATAATGGGATAGTATAACAAAGCTTTCATGACAAATGTTCTTAGTTCCTACTAATAGTAAACTACGAAAAAGTGCATTGTGGCCTGTGCATTATTCCAGAGGATTCCTTTTTGTCTCATAATATGAATGAGGAATTTTAAGAAGTCGCAAATTATGATGCTATTTAAAATAATGATCGTTTACCTGAAATGCATTTCTCTGTTCTGCTTGAAATAATGATTGTTCGATGGCAATAAATGAATGACCTATCAGAGTTGATAATTTTTCCTTGATTTTGAAAAATTTTTCGATATCTTTGGTTAATGGTTTTAAGCGTTGATCTGTCGACTGTTGTACGTTATACGTTGAATGCATTCAATTAAAATTATCTGTAAGTCTTGGGCACAGTAAACATTCTTCAAGAAGGCATCTTAGGTGAAAAGGGTCATATATGAGATCCTTGGATAGTCAGCCGTAACTATCATTACTGGCAGTTTAGATGCAATGAGCAGATATTTAATGGATTAGAACAACCGCAAACGCTATGTGTTCCATTTCCCGAGCTGAAATAGTTTTTTTTTTTACTGCAACTCAGCAAACTTCGAAAATCCAATAGAAATAACAGTTGAATTCATAACACTCTTAGAATAAGTATTTAAATTGAATACAGGAAAAATATAACTTTATTTACTTGTGATTTCTATCCCTGACAGTGATCGTTCTCCGAGGAAGTTACAGTCCTGTTGGAACTCTCTTCTTTCTTCCATCAAGACTGAAATTCCTCGGAAAGCGATGCCAGTCGGGGATAGGAATATAAGGAGTAATTGTTCACAAGTGAATAAAGTTATTTGCTAAGTGTTACCTATATTGAATTTAAATCCAACAGAGAGATATGGATTATTCTTTCTAAAGAGTGGTCAGAAGGCAGGGATGGCTCAGTTGAAAGTGCATCAGGGTCGTAAACTGCAGTTCCCATGTTCAAGTCCCAACAGACCAGCGTTTAGATTTATCACCGCCATGCCCACAATCAGTAAGGTCCACCGATGGGCTTTGGAAAGGCCGCCATCCATCGGATGGACGTTAAACCTTGGCTCCGTGTGCAGGATAGCCATACCTTGTGCACGATAAACAACACCCTGTATTGTCTTGACGGGAGGCTACCATCTGTCTCCTAACAGCTGTCCAGTAGGTCCCCTTCCCCCAACCTTCTCTGAACCTTCGGGGTCCTTGTGACTTGGCCATTTAACCAATTGTGTGTAAAAAAAAAGTGCCCCTCAGAGGTAAAAAAAAACAAATTTAAAGGATGCATATAGTTATTTAAAGCAAGCTTTTCTAAACATGCTGTATTTTACCTTCCTTTCTAATAAATACAAAAGAGTTTCTTCATTCATGGTTGTTGGGTTGCTTTTACCTTTAAAGCTACCCTTAGAACTGTTTTGCACACAATGGTTAAATGGCAGGTCAAAAGGACCGCAAGGGTTCAACGAATGTTGGAAAGGAGCTCACTGGACGGCTGTTAAGAGACAGATGGAAGCGCCTGTCAATGTCATTCACCGTGCTCTCTAGCGCACACAGTGAATGAATCTCCTGCCACATCTTTGGGTCTCATCAAAGGAGGGCGGCCTTTCCAAGCCCATCGGTGTACTCTTTCTGACTTAGGGAAAGGGGGGGGGGGGGTAACGCTGGCCCAGGTGGCACTCGAACCTGGAAACTGTAGATTACGAGCCTCACGTGCTATTGAATGAGCCAACCAGCCCTTTATTTTCATGACATAATCATTTCTCTTTCACAATCTTTGGCATTTCTTATCTGGACGTTTCCAGATAAGAATTATTCTTACTGGACGTTCCAAACTCTTCTTGAATTTATCTTATGCTCCATTTCTTTGCCAAATTGAAGTTTTTGTATTCCACTTATTGTTCAACAGTGTCACTTGTCATAGATTTCGTATTGTTGTTTTTGGTCAGATACACCATCCATTGTAAGTCAGGTCTTAAACAATGTCTTACATCATGTTTTCTTCTCTAAATGGGTTATAGCAATGTACAGGGTGATTATAATTAAACTGGTATTACTCAGAGCGATGTAGAGAAGGATCTACTCGGCTGATCACAGCGAAAAGTGGTGGATACCTTAATAAAAACATAGAGTAGAGAATTTTCGAATAAAAAATAGTTATTTTTAATGCCACCAGGTGGCGTGGGTGTGCTAAAATAAAGAACATACGAAGTTGAACAAACAACCTTTTTTAAAAATCAAGATTCTCATAATGTGAACCCTTCGTATGCAACATGTGCTGGAAACGTTATACGGCATGATCCACAGTTGCTTGAAACATTGGCTGCAGCATGCTTTGCTATTCTTGCGTTAATTTCAGCAAGCGATTGAACATTGCTTTAGTAAATTCGTCTTTTCAAATAACCCCATAACCAAAAATCGCATGGGTTTATGTCGGAGGAATGTGGTGGCCAAGCATTGGAAAAAGTTCGAAAAATTATTTCATTTGGTGAAGACCACGGAAGTCTTCACCAAATGTGGTACGCAACAATTGCGTTGCCGTAAGTGCAGTATGGGGTGGCTTTTCTATGGGTGAATTTCTTTCTTACAAAGCCGGAATAATCTTGCGGTGGAGAAGGTCTGTGTCACGTGATCCACTCACCGATCGACGCACGGAGGCTTAAGGCGTGATCTCCTCAACGAAAAATGACTCGATTATAAATTTTGCGGTAAACCTGAACCATACAGTTACATAGTCGGAATATAGGGACACATCATACACAGCATGCGGATGTGTAGGTCCTCATATTCGAAAGTTGTGCGTATTCACTGTTCCATGTACGAAAAAATGCGCCTCATCGGTCCATAAGACTTTCGAAGGGCACATTTCATCCACCTGCATCCTCGCCAGAAATCGCAAAGCGAAGTCGGCGCCTTGTTTTTTGTCACGTGGTTGCAGCTGCTGCACCCTATACATTTTTAAAGGATACCATTTCAAGATGAACCGTATAACTTTACAGACAGTTGACCACGGAAATTGCAGTTGCCGGGATACCTGTCTTGCACAAACTACGGATAGTTCCGATTGTGACTGGATTTCTGCAACGGTAAGTGCGACGTCTTCCATATTGCTTTTTGCAACAGGTCACCAGCCTCTACCCGGAGCCACACCCTTGCCTGTTCGTCCTGGTCCACACCCTTGCCTGTCGGAGCCACACCCTTGCCGGTTGCCACACCAACGCCTGTTTCTTCGAATTTCTGTATCATATTCTTCAGCGTTTAGCGACAAAGGTACTTTTCTCATAATTTTCAGACGAGATATTCACGTAATGCAGCGGCGGCATTACTGCCGTTTTGGTAAAAGAGTTTCACTAGCAAAGCTCGATCCTTATTGCAGATACCTATGGTTCCTTTTACCGATTACAGGGAAGACATCGCATTTTATAGTGTGCCTCATGCGACTCTCACATGTAATTTATTGCAATGTCACGAGAAATTGGCATGTTCTACTACGCTTTTAGCGCGTCCACACCACCTGATGTCACTAACACTATAACTATTTTTTTTATTTGCAGCTCTCTACCCCATGTTCTTATTAAGATATCCAGCACTTGTTGCTTGATCCGTCGAGTAGATCCTTGTGATGTTAGCTCTTCGTTTGTCGGTCCCTCGGTTCGATCGCTATACGCGACGGGTGAAAGAGTCTTTCGGATAGAATCAAACGGTTTATTCACAATTGCAGAGACTCGATACTGAGGCTCCTCCCCAATAAATTAGTCCAACTTCAGGCTTTACTTAAAAATAACAAAGATTTATTTAACCTTCCAACGTACTTGCTGGACGAGGACATATGCTCAATTACATGGATTACAACAACACCAGCTTACTATGCCTGTTCAGCTGTATTTACAGAGCCAATGCAACTATTACCAGTCGGCATTTCCCAGCTTTAACAATTCTCGTCCGTCTCCTTCCGTAACTCGACCTGCTCTCCCTTCATCGTTGCCAAACCCTTTCTTCCTTTCTTTTCTATGCCTCACCATCTGGGCGTCCGTTAGCCCTCAGGGTCCCGGGTCACTTGCCAGCGGACGCTAGCCGTTCCCTGTACACTGCTACTGCAATTAACTTTCCAGATGTCGGGAGAGAGAGCCTCCCCGTAGCATATGACTATTTTGGCGAAATCCAAAATAAATATACACAGCCTGAACAAAAAAAAATCTAAAAAGGCCTCTAGCCTGACAATCCTTCTCTCATCATTACGCAAATCTTTCTTCATCATTACGCAAATCGCTCTGAGTAATGTCAGTTCAATTATAACCACCCTGTATGTTAAAATAAACAGAATCCGTTTCAAAAAACACTTTATTTTTTTTTTCAAACTGCTCATGCCAGACTTCTCTTTGCACTGAGCCTTCTTATACCATGCGCAGAACCTCAACATGAATTTTCCACCCTCCTTAAAAATTAATTATTATAAGAAATGATTCACTGACCTTCTGGATCAGAAACAAAGCCCATTAACATTTGGATGAAATCATGGAAAGGTGTATGAGAAACGGAGTAAATCTGTCTATTAGTAAACAAAATAAAGGCAAAATTTTAAAATTTAACCATGCACAGCTTCTGCGAGATCGTACACATTCTCCATTGAACAAACTAATGCTACAATTCAAAAGTTGATATCTCATTCCAAACGATATTTTCTGTAGTTTGAGATATATCGTATTAAGTAAGAAAGTTCTCAAAGGTTATTTGAAAAGTTTCCTTCGTTTACTGTTCATCCACATCATCAACACCATCACGGAGGTCCAACCAGATCGTGCAATTTAGTTCTCCAAGCATATCTGTCCTGAACTATATCTGCTGCATCGGACCACTGCACACCAATTCCAACAAGGTCCTGTTTGACATTGTCTGTCCGTCACATCGTAAGTCTCCCCCTCTTTCTGAGGCCTTTAGGACACTGTTCATAACCCTATTTGCTAATCTACAATTATCCATACGGGCAATATCGCCAAGGGAGAATCAACGGCAGTCTCTCGCTGCATAATATGCGGCTCAGAGTAGGTTGCCGACTCCTTTGCCTAACCTCTTCATTATTTACAAGGTTGAACCACCTAATTCCCAAGATACTGCGTAAGCATCTAGAATCAAAGATATCAAGTTTGTGTTATCTTGTTTACAAAGTGTCCAAGTTTCACTACCATAACTAACCCTAGAAAGAACCAAACAATTATAGAGACTAATTTTAGTCTTTAGGCGTATACGCCTATTTCTCCACACTCTCCATAGATTCTTAAAAGTTCCGGCAGCAATCCCAATTCGTCTATTAATCTTATGCTGCACATCATCACTATCTGTTACATAAGCTCCCAAGATAATTAAACTATAACACATACTGAAGACGATTAACTGAATCACAGACTGCCTGACTAACTTTAGTTTTCTCTCTGTTTATCAACAAACCTACTTTAGTACCAGTCTCATCAACAACGTGATAATACGTGACAATCCCGGTGCACCGCAATACGGAGACTGCATATCACCATAGGGAGTTGTCACTGAAATCATCATAAGAATTTATCTCATCAACATCATTTCGCAAAAGGGCTAAATCATCAGCATAATCTAAATCAGAAATTGTCGTATGCCCAGACCATTTAAGGCCTAAATATTTCCCTTGTAGTGAGTTTTGCATAACATATTCAATAACCACACTAAAGAGAAAAGGAGACAAAATGCACCCTTGTCGAACACCAGAAGTAATGCTAAACCAATTGCTACAAGCCTTACCAACTCTCACACACGACTCAGTGTTATTATAGAGAGCTTTCATTATGTTAACTAATTTGTCTGGTATGCCATACCATTTCACAATCAACCACAAATTACGACTATCAACAGAGTCGGAAGCCTTTTTGAAATCAAAAAACTAATAACCAAAGGTTTCTGAAACTCTAAATATTTCTCAAGAATCTGCCTAAGTGAAAATATCTGATCCACACATCCTCTAACACTTCTGAATCCACATTGCTCATCACGCAATTGCCTGTCAACCAGATTCTTAATTCTATTAAGACCTTCAAAATTCAAATCAGACAAGCACTGCAGCATTATCGTGCAGAGAGAGACTCCCGTGGTTTGGCCGAGTTGCCCGTATGGATAATTATAGATTGGCGAATAGGGTTATCAACAGTGTGTCTAAAGTCCTCAGAAAGAAGGGGATACCTAGATAGCGGGGTGGACACACAATGTCGGACAGTACCCTGTTAGAATTGGTGTGCAGTGGCCAGATTCAGCAGATGTAGCTCTGGACTGAAATGCATGGAAACCTAAATTGCACGTTCTGGTTGGACTTCCATATAGCCCATGGTTGGTTGATTATGATGATGAGTTCTGCATCTGAGTTACTATTGACATAACGTAGCCTAACATGCTTAATGAAATTACCTTTAGTCTTTTCATGAACGAGTTCATAAATAGTGCATGTATTATTTAGTGTACATGCGCTCTTTAGGGACTCGTCTGCAAATTTCGTAATGATTTAGGAAAGAGGATATGTTCCAATGTGGAACTCCTTACCTTTTAATATAAATATATTACTGTTTTTAATGTTATAGACATTAATGTCTATAAAATAATAAATAATTAAAATGCTTTATTTATAAAAATAATTTTAATTAAAATAATTTTAAATTTCTTATTAAAAAAATAAAATAATTTTAAAATGCTATATTTATTTTTGCGATTAGTGTATTTTTGAAGTCTCCGATTACAAAAATCAGTTTTTTACATATATTATCCCTTGTAATTAACTGTTACTACCTTAACAATGATTTGATATGCTTAAATCAGTACGAAAGGTTTCTTACACAAAATACATATGTTACGTAAATGAAAGTGACGATCCAGTTTTGATTGGGATGCTAAATTAGTCTGATGCGACATTATTTAAGTTACGGAAGACTTGCTATGAAAATTATTAGTGATATATTTTTATGTTAATTTGTAGCGACTTTACACTGAAAGTCACTGAACTAGAATCCGATTTGAACATCGTGAAAGTGCATGTGAGTAAACGGAGGTATAAAACTACACTAAAAAATGCTATGATTTGTACTGGTAGCCATTTTTACTCCTCTTTTAATGATCTTTCTTTAACTGAAAGCATAACATAAAACGAAATTTTAGTGTTTCATTTAATGATATACAGAAATATCTGAAATTTTTATGGTAAGTTAAAAGTTATGAAATTGTCTTTATAATTACACTGATCAGCTCAGAATAGAATAAAAAATATTATTTTTTCTAAACTATGTCCCTTTATCTTTATATATGAAGTGACCCAAAAAAAACTTATATCCACTAAGTAATAACTTAGTGGATATAAGAAATATATGAAATTTATACATTTTAAATCACTGTTGAAGCACTACATAAAACCTAAGGTTTCATGTTTTACAAATGGAGGGAATGTAATTTTCAATATTAGAAGAAGCACAGAAAATGACCTGTAAACATGAGACTCATCGCAACTACCTCAGGGTTATATCTGGAAGGTGTTTTGTCGACCAGCATCTTCAATTGTAGTTAAGGCAACTTGCAATGACTGACTCCGTGGTATAAAGCAATCAATAGAAGATATCTCGGTGAAGAGCTGGTGGCTGAGGAATCAGAGTACCTGACATGCCATCAGAACGTCGTAGGTTCGTACTCCACCCGGATCAAGTTAATATTTCCTCTATGCTTAGAATTGTTCATCCTGCTTATTATTTACGATTTTGTTTCATTTAGTTAAATAATAATATACGTTAATGCACTATTTATCGGATTTTTTAAAATACTTCTCTAAAATGTACATCGTGTAACTCTATTTTATGTATTGTAAATAAAAAGAATCGTATAGGAAGCCTTCTACGTTTGGAGTTTGAGGTGGTTTCCTCATTAGCCTATTCCTAAGCAGATCATATCTGATCACTCATTCACGCCATGTAATTAATCGAGTGTTTTGGCATCAAATTGAAACTTAAACATGAACTCTAATTTGGTATTAAAGGAATTCCCATATCTTTCCCTGTTTGCACTTTTCTTAAATTCCAGCATGTAGCATAACTATGATTTTTCGAAGTAACAGGATAAAAAAACCCCTAACCTTCTCCGTCTGTGGGTGTCCAATAAGTGGCATGAGTCGCAAAGGACAAGACAAAGATCACCAAACGGTGGAGCGTCAAGGGCCAGATTTTCAAATTCTTTGAGCCGAGTGGTTAGCGCGCTTGGCTGCTGATCTAAGGGACCTGGGTTCGAGCCCCGGGTAAGGCATGGTTGTATGTGTTGTTTTTCTACTGAGGTCCTGCCATCCTCTCAGACCTTCTACTATGGCATATAAACTGACAGGCTCCTGTCAGACCTCTGTGGCAAGCAGCTGCTTGAGGGGGTATTTATATTTTATTTATTTATTTAAATACTGTGGGGTAGGGATTCTCGGACATATGGCTCATGAAGTCATTTTTGTAGTTCACAAGCAATACGTTTCATCGTAATCAAGGCAGCTGCTATAATGATTCACGCGAATATATTCACCTTCAGCCGAAAATGAAACCACAATCAATGAAATCAGGTCTCTTTCATCTTATGGTTTTGTGACAAGAAAGGCATTTTAAACTTTTTTATCAGTATGCAACTTGTTGCATTACCAAAACAGTCCTCCTGACCTATAGCTTTAGCGGCCATACCCCTAGCTTTAAGCGTTTCAGTTGATATATATTGCCTAGATAACAAAGTAACGAATTTTTGTCATATCACAAGAAAGCCAAATTCGATTATCCGCAGCTTCTAAAATTTGCATTTTATGGTAAATTTTGACGTAATATAAAGTTATCTGTCTAATATATTTACACCGAAGAGCCAAAGTATTATGAACAGCTGCCTAATATGATGTTGGTCCTCCATGTGCCGCTAAAACAGCTATTACCTGGCAAGGCATGGACGCTACAAGATTTCTATAGGTGTCTTGTGGTATCTGGTACCAACACGTTACCAGCAGATCCTTTAACTCTTGTAAGGTACATGGTTTAGCCACCACAGATCGGATATGCTGTTCGAACACAAACCACAGATGCTCGATTAGATGCTGTCTGAGGAATTTGGAAGTCAGGGCAGTACCTGAAAGTCTTCTTCGTGTTCCGCAAACCATTCTTGAACAATTCGGCCAGTGCAGCATGGTGCATTATCCTGCTGAAAAAAGGCACTATTAGATGGGTATACCGTTGCTATGAAAGCATGTACCTGGTCTGCAATGATGTTAAGGTAGATGGTAGACGTCATAGTTTCCTGTACATGAATGACTGGATCCAGGATTTCCCAGCAGAATATTGCCCAAAGCTTTCTCCACTGGTGTGCATCGTTTACCTGGGGAAGTGCCAACACTTCCCCAGGCAAACGAATGCACACCTACACCGCCGTCCACATGGTGCCACAGGAAACGAGATTCATAGGATCATACAACCTTCTTTCAATCATTCAAGGTCCAGTTTTGATGCTGGCGTGCCCATTGTAGGCGCTTTCGATGGTAAACTGAAGTTAGCATGGGCACTCGGAGCTGCCAGCGGCTACGCAACTCCGTTTTCAGCAGGGTTCGATGAACTGCGTTTTGTGACACATTACTCCCAGCACCAGCATTAGAATTACGGATGAGTTCCACCACAGTATCCCTTCTGTTGGCTCGTACCATATGGGCTAGCCTTCGCTCAGTTCTAGCATCGATGAGCTGTGGTTGACCCACACCTTGCTGGCGGTTTGTGGGTTTTCCCTCCTCAGACCAATTTCTGAAGGTACTAACCACGGCTGACCGTGAACACCCAACAAGACTTCCATCTCAGAAATACTCTGGACCAGTCGTCTGTATATTACAATTTGGCATTTGTCAAAATCACTTTTATGCGCTGTTTTTCTCATCTGAAGAATACGAATAACACTGATTAACAGAGCTCAGTATCAGGTGTTATTTATACCGTTTCATGACCTTCACACGCGCCGTCGTTTACCTGCAGTTGCTTCGATTTGCATAAAGACTCGGTGGTCATAATGTTTTGGCTCTTTGGTGTATATTTTAATTTTCAACAATATTACTTCAATATTTGAAGAATTATTAAAGATCGGCATTTGAACAGCAGCAATAAAAAAATGCCCCTCAAGCAGCTGCTTTCCATAGAGGTCTGACAGGAGCCTGTCAGTTTATATGCCATAGGAGAAGGTCTGTGAGGATGGCAGGACCTCAGCAGAAAAACGACACAAACAGCCATGCCTTACCCGGGGCTCGAACCCAGGTCCTTAGATCAGTAGCCAAGCGTTCAAGGAGAATTTTAGCAAGGGCGATTCGTGGAATTGTGTTTCTAATGTCCCGTTTATGCTCGTCTATCTTGTGTTTTAGGGTGCGTTTAGTGCAGTCGATATAGAGAGCGGGGACATCGGGGGTGAAATGGAGATTAGGGGAATGAAGTAGATTCCGCCTGCTTAAGAATTTAAATGGGATCTTTGCCATGCTTAAGAATTTAAATAGATTCGGTGGTGTTTTGAAAGGAACTTTTAGGTTAAATGGTTTTAGGTTGGTATAACAAGGGGTTCAATATTGAGGAAGGTAATGGAGGCGGTGAATTTATGATGTGGCTACAGAGGTGATGGAGATTGATTACGAAATTTATGCTTAGCTTTGTGAAGAATTCTATTGTTAAAGGTGTTAGTATAACCAGCATTGCGCCCAGTGGCAACGATAAAGCTGATTTTATTTTGCCGGTTGGTTGGAGAATCACAGGCGCGGAAAGCGAGATAAAATGCGGAGTAGAAAAAGACACTTTTAAATTGGGTGGGAGGAAAGGCGGAAACTTTTGTTACCTGAATTTCTTTTCCTATTTGAGTTTACCTTACAATTTTATTCGTTTTTCTCTTAATGCTGCTGCAGCTCATTTGTTCGCGCTGTAATGCGACAACGAGAAAATATCTCCTCTTGACTACTACTATAGATGCTGAAGTGTCGGTGGTTTGACTAAGCAAATAATGATGTGGTTAGAAGATGGAGACATCAACAACTTTTGACTAGCTTCTTGTGTAACGAGAGAGACAGGGACATACCCAGGGGGCTCGGAATATTGTATTGTTTTGTGCGTACAAATTTGTATTGTTATCCACCCATTCCGTTTTCCGTGGTCCCTGGTCTTAGGTTGGTACACGCTGACTCTCCCCCTCCCCTACACACACTCTGCCATGGTTACTGGCTTTAGGCATGGGCCATGCTCTTGTCCTTTTCCATCCTCTCTGCTTGTTTTAGTCATTTGCTTAATTGAATCACTTACTGAATTACTTTCCAATGTAATTCAAAAATAATGATACACAATTTCATTCTTTTCACCCTCCCAAGTTCAGGTTGTGTGGTCCAGATCAACTCTCTCTCTCTCCACTTATATTTATCTTTGCAATCTTGGTCTTGTATTATTCATATCTCAGACTTCTCTACCTGCTTTGAAATCCAAAACATTTGTATTTGGAACTAAAAATAGATAGAGTTGCATTTGGAACACTAAAAGTAGATTAAAAATAAACTAAAAAAAATTTATTATTATTTTTTAGCATGTTTGTCTACTGATCAAAGGGACCTAGGTTTAGAGCCCCGGATAAGGCATGGATGTTTGTGTTGTTCTTCTGCTGAGGACCAGCCATCCTCACAAATCCCTTCTACTATGGCTTATTAAACTGAAAGACTCCTGTCAGACTTCTGTGACAAGCAGCTGTTTGACGAGGGTATATAGATAATATCTACCCTGCCCTCGGGGAGAAAATATGACACTGAGGGGATTGGGAAGGCCGACGTCAGTTAAATGGGAAGTAAAATTTTAGCCTTGTGTGCAGGATAACTATAGCCTGTGCCATTAAAACAGTAAGATTGAGGCAGGCTTCCATCTGTCTCCTAACAGCTGTACATGGGTCTTTGCTGTGACCAGGACATTTAGCCCATTATGCAGAAAACAGAGCCGCTCAGATGAAATATGTTAACTCAAGCATCATTCCATCCTCCTCACCCCAATAGACATGAGCAGACCCGGATCTGAAAAAAAAAATCGAGAAGAGAAGGAAACAAGAAACACAATCGAGCAGAAAAAACGGAAAGGGGGGGGGGACAAGAGGCTGTATTTCCAATGCAATATATCATTTCCCCCTTGTTTTTTAAATTTTTAAATTTTTTTTGAAAAATCCATGAAACGTAAATAAGTTTAGTAATATTTATTTCTATTACCCTTACTATGATTCTGAAAGGAATAGGAGATGCCCCCCCCCCCCCTCCCTAGATCTTGTCCATGGACTCGAGTATGTCCACCCATAAGACTTTTTAGGCACATTACTGATATCTGAAATGTAAAATAGAACAGACTACTTTTGATTTAATCATTTGCTGAATTCAATCACTTACTCAATTACTTAACAATGTATTCTATAAAAAGTATAATGATAGAAAATTTTATTCTTTTCACCCTCCCAAGTTTAAGCTGTGTGGTCCCAGTCATCTCTCTCTATCCACTTATTTTTATCTTTGCAATCTTGCTCTTGAAGTCCTCTTTTCAGCATTCTTTTTTTCATACCATTTTTCCATCTCTTTCACCGTCTTCTTCCAGCGGGTTCTCATTTCCATATTAAATTTAGCCCTCTTCCTTTATCCATCATATTCATAAGTCTTTCTCATTTTGATAATATTTTTTACACCTCCAATATTTTTATGTAATCTCTGATTACTTTAGTTTCTTTATTTCCCATTTTATGTAGTCTTTGCTTCCTCGGATATCTTTTGCAATATCCACTTCGATTACTTTTATCTCAGATGCAAACCTTTCTCACAAAATTATTTTTGATTCTTATGTTAGAGTATTATCTACAATTGTATTAAAATCTATTCTTTAAAAATCAATTCAGCACTCTTACTGCTTTCTATTTTTGGTCTTCTATTTTAATAATCTTTCTTTAATTTTTTTTCATCATACATTCGACTATTAATTAACAGCTTTCTCTTTGCTGGGTGTTAGAAAACTGACATCAGAACCAAAAAATGGAAACATTGGAAACTTTTTTCTTTGAAAAATTTCAAATCATGACATCTATTTTATGTAAAAAGATGTAATCCAAGTAATTACAACCTTATGCCAGTTTTTAAGTAGAAAAACAAATTTAAATAGCTTTTAAAAGTTATTATTAAAAAATAATAATGAAAAAACTTTTCAAATATCGACAAACATGCATGCGTTTTAAAAACTGTTTTGGGAAAGGAGTTAAGAGTAAATGTCACAGGAGTCTGATATCTCGTGTTCAATGGGTAGTAGCTCATGACCATATGGGTTTCGAAGTGAAGGGATGCTCAGCTTAATGAGAGGTAATTTACGGAGTGGAAGAGAGCTCTGCCTGGCTTGGCTGCGGTTAACTCCTTCGCCCTTCGGGTGAAGGAAGGGGGGACGACGAACTAGGAAGAGTCCATTTCAAAACTCGGCCGGTTTGGTATTCTGAGGTACTTCGTTTTCCAAGGTCTGTGGTAGTTAAAGGGTTAACGCCTTTTAAATGATAATCCTTTACATTAAAGCCTTTCAAATTCGTTGTCCATGGAATAGTTCATTGAACGTTGGGGAGAAATGATAACAAATGTTAGCATCATCCCCCTTTTAACCAAATTTAATCTTTTTAAAATCGAGTAATGGGTTTTAACCAAACCCATCACTCTATTCACACGATACATAGATTCCAGGAAATCACAGTGTAAATCGAAACCAACAATTTATATAAAAAAGGGGGGATTGGTTCCGAAAAAAATCCTTTTATGAATAAAACGTATATTAAAAGTTTTATTTATACATATTTTCCCCAAATTTCAGTTCAGCAGTAATAATAAGCATTAATAAAGCATTATTTTCCCCTTTCATTTGCAGCATATCAGAAGAACTTATAAAACAAATACCCCCTCAAGCAGCTGCTTGCCACAGAGGTCTGACAGGAGCCTGTCAGTTTATATGCCATAGTAGAAGGTCTGTGAGGATGGCAGGCCCTCAGCAGAAAAGCGACATACACATCCATGCCTTATCCGGGGCTCGAACCCAGGTCCCTTAGATCAGTAGCCAAGCGCGCTAACCACTCGGCAACTTATACTCATCATTAATACAGATGTACAATAATGGATTTAAAGACGAAATATGAAAGGAGGTTATTAATGAACTGAATATAAATTATAAAATAAGCATTTATACCATCATTTAGTATTGTAATTTGTAAAATTTTACAAAATTAGTATCTATATGTTATTTTATGAAACAATGTACTTGTGAAGCGGCCGTCTCGTGGCAGAGCGGTTAGCACGTTCAGCTAATGATCAGAGGGACCTGGATTCGAGCTCATAGTAAGAGCTGGTTGTTTTTCTGCTGAGGTTTCAACTTCCTCACAGATCTTCTAGTTTGGGGTATAAACTGACGGGCTCCTGGCAGCAGACCTTTGTGGCAAGCAGCTGCCTGAGAGGGGGGGGGGGGTATTTATTTATTATATTTTACTTATGAATCAGCTATATATAGCCTATAAATAATCTACAAAGTTAAACTTGTTGCTAAAAATGAGAAAACGGAGCTTTTATTAGTCTGAAAAATTCAGTTTATCAAAGTCAAATCTCGCTGCCGTATCAAAACAGACTTGATTTCATTAAGATGTCGCGAGACAAGACTTCAACACAATGACGAGAATATAATTTTAGCGAAAGAATATAAATATAAATTGCTTACTGATGACGATTTTTATTAATATAGGAATTTACTATTATTTATTTATTCTTAAAAATGAATGATATCAATTAAAAACTTTGGTTGAATTCTACTTAGGAATGAGAGTCTACTAATCTCCCTTGACGCTCTGCTACTACTTCGTCATAATATTGATGTACTTTATGTATGTCGATATCACACAATACGTGTGATATCGACATAACTGAACTCAGTCCGTAGCGTGTAAAACCGAGTCTATAATAGTGTAAATTAAAACCGGTTGCATTTTTTTGATCGTGTAAAACCGAAACGGTATAAATTGAATACCATGCAAATAGAGGGATGGATATACTATATATATAAAGAGTGTATATTGCTGAATATTAATATATTAAGTGTTCGATGTGCAAGTGTAAAAATAGTGAAAAATCTTTGCTAGGATTTCGAACATATCTCCACTTGAAATTATCATATTAAAAGCAATTTCATCACCATTTTTGGGAAATGTAATAGAGGGAATACTAAGCAGCATAACTTTACTGAAATGCAAATTACACTGATTGTTTTTTTTTCATTTGTAACACATAGGGCAGCGAAGAATCCTAGCTTTTACAAACCTTGTCATAAAAAAAGACATCCTATTAAGATCTAATCCACACTGACTTCGGTCTTAATAGGATATGTCTTTTTTACTCGGTGATAGACTCGTATTTACACGGTCCTAACACAATGTCTGCCGTACTGGAACAATAGCTAGCTCCCAAACCACTAGGCCAGTTAAGTTTAAAATATAAAAAAAATACAAAAAATTTCACTACACAGGCTGTTGAGTAGCAATATCTATTGTAAGCATAAATAAGAAATCGTAGACAAAAAAATTAAATTCCTTCTCGTTACCATTTGCAACCACATCGAAATACAAGTGCATAAAAGTCAACAGTTCACTGATGAAATGAACAAAATTATTCTCATTGCAGAGTTCACTAAGATGATGCCAAACATACTACGTTGGGCATACGATAGGGAGACTCTAAACCTGGGTTGCGTTTTGAAATGCCAGTTCGTCGAAATTATTTATAGGAAAACCAGCACGTCCTTTAAAAAACTTGACGTCATCAGTCTGAAGATGTGGAATTGCGTTAAATGAATTTAAAGAAAAAGTACTTTCTTACACAAAGAACGGAGATAACCTCTATCAGGTATCTCATACAACACTTATACAAGGACATCCCAGCTGCTCTTAAGTCAGGTATGCTAACCACTACAATGTTGCTTTGAATTTAAATGAGATAGCTCATCGGCTCCTTCAGAAATAAAACTATTTTTTAAAAAGAGAACTACTCGTAATGATATTAAAGACTGAAACATGCATATTGTGTGTAAATGACATTGCAAAGATTACACATTGTTAAGTACAATTTTGTTAAGTTCAGTATGTGCAACGGAAATGCAACTCTGTCCACAGTGAAGTCTCTTATCAATATTTTTTTTTATTATTCTAACTATATTGCTTTCATGGAGTGTAGTTTGGTACGTTTTTGGGGAAATGGTGCAGTTCTTTTCGGATTTTCTTTAACAATGACAACTGGTTCTTAAAATTATTCATGGAACTCTTTGGCATGGGCAAAGATGCTTAACTCAAAATTCATTTGTGGGTTAATTCCTTTCTTGAAGACATGTTTCATCAGATTTGAAAATACAGTTTTTTTTATAAGATTTGTTACAATTAAAATTTAGTTTAATTTCTTTAAATTAGAATTTTTAACTTTCGTAGCACTATGAGACAAGCGAATGCCATTAGATTCAACAGAAATGTTAACAAAAAAAGTGTAAAAGTTTAAATTACGTAACATAAACTGGAAAGCAGAAAGTGAAACACAAATAATGACACAAAACTAGCGTCAGGTAAGCCGTGCTCTATGGTCTTGTCTTGGCATAATTATTGTGCCATTAAAACATTCCCACTAATGTACTTGGAAATGCAATAACTTTCATTAGTACAACAGTTTCAAATTTTGCATTTGTGTTATGGAGAAACACATTTGCACATTTCAAATTACAATTAGAAATGTCCAAAGGACTCTTTAATGGCTTGTGCTGCTCCACATAGAGAAACAAATATTGAATTCCCTCAGCTATTCAGTGGTTTAATTATGAAGTTTAAATTACCAATTAAAGACTTGTTAATCATCCCATGGCCGAGTGGTTAGAGCGCTTGGCTACTGATCTCAGGAACCTGGGTTCGAGCCGTGGGTAAGGCATGGATGTATGTGTCGTTTTTCTGCTGAGGTCCTGCCATCCTCACAGACCTTCTACTATGGCATATAAACTGACAGGTTCCTGTCAGACCTCTGTGGCAAGCAGCTGCTTGAGGGGGGGTATATTTTTTATCATTGTATAAAATTCAAGGTCAATGAAGAACTACATGTTTTGCATTTTCTTTCACTATAATAAAAGAATTTTGTGCCCAGTTTCACAACTATCAATTCTAGGCTTAAATATGAAGGCTAGATAAAAGTTAAGACTTGGGAGGGTTCGACCCCGTCATGTCTTAATACAATTTTCTGATTTTACTTATAATGTGAAGGAATAAGCAACAAAGAAAAACAAAATTTCCTTTGGCTTTGATTTCTACCTTTTAATCAGCATTAGCAATTAAAATTAATAAACACTTGTTCGATTGTTTTCCCAGGAATTTTCTCTTTCTCTCGTTAATGAATTGTCTTTACCTTTCATAATATCTTTTCTGAAGACTTTTTCAGTCTATACGCATTGTTTTTAGTACTTTTTTATCTCCAAATAACATTGAGATTTTGTCTTCAAATGAGTAAATTTTTGAAATTCTGTAATCGTGTATAATACAAGGATTTGGGTTGGGCTGTTTTACCTCTGTGAGCCGCATTTTTGGCACACAATGACATTGTAAAGATTGGTCAGGTCACAAGAACTCGAGGGCTCAGTTTGGAAAGCAGACCCATTGGACAGATGGAAGCCTCCACTCAAGGCCATCCAGCGTGGTCTTTAACTTGCACAGGATATGGCTCTCTCCCGTACACGACGGGGTCACGGCTTAAAATTCCGTCTGATGGACAGCGACCTTTCCAAGCGCATTGCTGTGCCCTACTAGCCGAGAAGAAGGTGTGGTTGTTTTGCGGGGATAAATATCAGCTCTGACCCAGGTGCGACTCGAACCTGGGAATTGCAGATTTCGAACCTTATGTAGTACAAGGAAATGGTTTAGTGCATGCATTTCTCTAGATCAGTGTGATGTCCCAAAGGGTTCCGAACCTGTAGGACTAAGTCAGATGTGATGATCTGGGTTCGGATCCTGTCCGACTGGGCCAGATGTGATGTTCTCCCTTCTCAGATCCATTTTAGACTGAGCCAAACGTCGTGGCCGCCGGAGGACGATGCTATTGTTGTTTAATAATTATTTCACCCTCACTTCGGTGAACTTACAAGTTCTCGGGTTTTTAGGCCCGTGCCACTGCACGCCTTTGAAGAAACTGGTGTTGAATGATGAATAACAATAGTCCATTAATTACTGCACGAGAGTTAGATAGGGACGACACAGTTTTACTTATAATATATACAGCTACGTACTGGGAATGAGCCCCACTCCGTGGGCCTTTGATACTTCACTGCTGCAAACGTTAACAATGAGGTGGAGAATCGCACACTCTGCAAGTTCTCACTTTACAGACCTCAAACTCGGCGAAAGGATAATCAACCTTTTCCTACACTGTGGTTCGCTCTGAATCCACAAAACTGCTATCAGATTCACCTCTCAACTCGGTGAGCCTTTGCTGCTGCAAATATTAATAATGAGTGGAGAATCGCACTCTGCAAGTTCTCACTTTACAGACCTCAGATTCGGCGAAAGGATAATCAACATTTTCCTACACTGTGGAACAATATTAATAATGAGGTGGAGAATCGCACACTCTGAATCCACAAAACTGCTATCAGATTCACCTCTCAACTCCGCGAGTCTTTGCTGCTGCAAATATTAATAATGAGGTGGAGAATCGCACACTCTGCAAGTTCTCACTTTACAGACCTCAAACTAGGCGAAAGTATAATCAACCTTTTTCTACACTGTGGTTCGCTCTGAATCCACAAAACTGGTATCAGATTCACCTCTCAACTCGGTGAGCCTTTGCTGCTGCAAATATTAATAATGAGGTGGAGAATCGCACACTCTGCAAATTCTCACTTTACAGACCTCAAACTCGGCGAAAGGATAATCAACATTTTCCTACACTGTGGTTCGCTCTGAATCCACAAAACTGCTATCAGATTCACCTCTCAACTCGGTGAGCCTTTGCTGCTGCAAATATTAATAATGAGGTAGAGAATCGCACACTCTGCAAGTTCTCACTTTACAGACTTCAAACTCAGCGAAAGGATAACCAACCTTTGCCTACACTGTGGTTCCTCTGAATCCACAAAAATAAAACAGATTCACATCAGAATCTAGATTCTCCCTTGGAGTCGCACCCTCACTTCAAGGATTACTTTTGAGAAAGGCAGCGTCCCTTTGACGCGTGCCGAAACAGCCTCGTTTCACAGCTACACACAGACTAAAGCTTCAAATCTACCGCCTAGCATCGTGCGCGGAACTAGCGCCTTAGGCTAGTCATTTACGGCATAAACAACTTCTGGAGCTGGTTTCATTGCTTGCAAGCAGCCTACGTCCGACCCGAAAACAACAACAGTGAGTCATCCCAGCACAAACATTTCCAAGAACACATAAAAATATATACAACAATAAAATACAACAAAAATATACAATAAATAAATAAATATAAAATTGAGGGACATGATCATCAGTGGATCTCAACCTTTTATGCTTCACGTACCCCCTGGAAATGCGTCTGTAACTGGCGTACCCATTTGTATAGATAGATAAAACTAAAATTATAGTATAACAATGGGAATGAAATAAAATACATATATATATAACATATATCTAGCGACTTTTGAGCTCTCAAGGCGAACCCCAAAAAATTCCTGGTTACCGTGTGCCCCCAAGGGATACACGTACCTCACGTTGAGAACCCCTAGTCTAGACGATTGTGTGACTGACTTGACGGCTGTCCAGAGATCACGCTAATTCTAATTATGGAACAGAAATGATAGAGCTCTGAAATTTGCACTTAGGGGTAATTCGGATCATACATCTCGGGAAAAATCCGAAATTTGACCTCTGATGCGATTTGACCTCGAAGAGCACTTCGAGGTCGAATGGAGGTCACATAGAGGTCAAACCGGGATCTATGAGTGCTAGAAACGTGCAAATTGGTGTCTGGGGATGTTTCTGGTTTTAGATCTTAAAAACATTACGAAAGTTTGGATCTAGGGGGTCCTTCGAGGTCAAATGTCAAATTTAGATCTATCGGTGCTATATAGCTAGAAATTGGTTCCTGGGGGTATTTTGAGTTGTAGATCTCAGAAATTATGCCAAATATTAGATGTAATGGGTCCTTGGAGGCCAAAGATTAAATTCAATATGCTGGTGCTGGAGAGTTACAAATTGGCGAAGAGAGCTATTTGGGTCAGGACAACTCAGAAATAAATTTCAGATCCGGTGTAACATTCTGGGTCAAATAGGGGGCAGAGTGATTTCTACTTCTAATATGATCTTAATAAATTTTTCTGTGTAATATTTTTGTCAAAAAACAATAAAAGAAGTAAATAAGAGTCAGAAATGTCAAGCAAGATTCCACACACTTCGAAAATGGGTGGGCAAATGAGAATTACGGTCGGATGCTTAAGGTGGCGCTGTAAGCGGTGGTATTCAGTCGACCATCAATGCTAGCTAGTTAATCTGCGTTCTTTCAACAATAGCTTTCCAACGTTGAGTTGTTTTACCTCTGAGCTGCACTGTGCCACCGACTGAGCCACCGTCTTCCCCGCGAATTGTAAAGTGACAGATTTTAAACAGTTTGTTGCAATACTAAACACATAAGTGGATTGAACCGGAACTCAGTTTCGATATATAGTGTTAGCTTAATATCTCAACTTAACTAAAGATAGTGTACCCATCTGATTTTTCTAGGGGCGGGGGTGGCTCAGTCGGTAGCGCGCCAGGCTCGTAATCTGTAGTTCCCAGGTTCGAGTCCCAGCTGGGTCAGCGTTGAGATTTATCTTCGCAAAATTCCCCGCCCTGTCCGCGGTCAGTAGGGGACACCGATGGGCTTGGAAAGGCCGCCGTCCGTCGGATGGGACGTTAAGCCGTGGCCCCGTGTGTTGGAGAGCCATACCCTGTACACGTTAAAGAACACGCTGGACGGCCTTGACGGGAGGTTACCATCTGTCTCCCAACAGCTGTTCCAGTGGGTCCCCTCCCCAAACCTTCTCTGAGCCATCGGGGTCCATGTGACCTGGCCATTTAGCCCATGGTGTGCAAAAAAGTGCCGCTCAGAGGTAAAACAACCCAACAACTCTGATTTTTCTGACTATTTTCAACGCTCTCTACCCTTTTATTTATGAACCTCGACCTTAGTGCTGCTTGACGCTCATAGTATGTTGTGTATTCATTTTTGTACGACATGTTCTTGAATGTAATAAGAATTATGGAGCTTCAAATCTTTGGCCTATTGTTGTTAAAGTTAAAAATTTCGTGGAGGTCATTTTTGAAGTGAGAACAAATATCGCTAATTGTAATTCAGAAATGTAAAAATATTTAAAATGAAAGATTTTTTTTTTCGTTTTATGTTATTACTGCATCGATAAAATAATACTTTTTTAATTTACCTATTGTAAAACAACTACCGGAATAATAATTAAAGTAAGAATTATATAAAATGTAACATTTCCAATAATACCACAACTGTCCTACTCGAAATTTTACTGTTAAGTCTTGGAAAGTTTCTGCGCATGCGGGAACTAAAATATTTCATTTTGAATACTAGAGAGGTTTCTTTCAGCTTCTTATGTAAAGGAATATTTATTATTCTTTTCTGTCGAATGCTATTTCATCTTTACCATTTAACCTTCTTGCAATGACAATGCAATAGCTAAAATTTTGGGAGAAAATAAGGAAATGTTTCATAATATTTGCCCTCATACACAGAACAAAAAAAAAAAATGTTCTTGTGGCTTTAAAAAAAAACAGATAAGAATGATCTCGAAAATTTGTCTATTGTGTCAATCAAGTTTAACATTTTTAATGGGAAACATTTTTATTTTAATAACATAAATAATTCTTATTTTAATGTTCAAAGTTGGGTACCTCTGAGCAGCACTTTTTTGCACACAATGGGCTAATTAGCCAAGTCACAAGGATCCCAAGGGCTCAGAGATGATTGAGGGAAGGGGACCCACTGGAACAGCTGTTAGGAGGCAGATGGTAGCCTCCCGTCAAGGCCATCTAGTGTGTTCTTTAATGTGCATAGGGTATAGCTCTCCCGCACACGGGGAACGGCTTAACGTCCCATCCGACGGAAGGCGGTCTTTCCAAGCCCATCGGTGCCCCTACTGACCATGGGCAGGGCGGAGAGTTTTGCGAGATAAATCTCAGCCCTGACCCAGGTGGGTTGGGTTGGGTTGTTTTACCTCTGAGCGGCACTTTTTTGCACACCATGGGCTAAATGGCCAGGTCACATAGACCCCGAAGGCTCAGAGAAGGTTGGGGGAGGGGACCCACTGGAACAGCTGTTGGGAGACAGATGGTAGCCTCCCGTCAAGGCCATCCAGCGTGTTCTTTAACGTGCACAGGGTATGGCTCTCCCACACACGGGACCACGGCTTAACGTCCCTCCAACGGACGGCGGCCTTTCCAAGCCTATCGGTGTCCCCTACTGACCGTGGGCAGGGCGGGGAGACTCAGGCGTGACTCGAACTTGGGCACTACAGATCACGAGCCTGACGCGCTACCGACTGAGCACCACCGCCCCCGCCCCCATGGAGTGAGACCTACACACCCGTCGAATTAAGGAAAAGTGTCATATATCTCTCAATTCAGGGGTGGGCAATTGTTTTCGTATCTACACTGCGCATGCGTATTGACGTGGCCGTCCTAGTGGAAAATACGAGACGAATCTTCGGTTGTGCACGGGAATCTTTGGTCGCGTCTCGGTTCAAGGTGGATTTTTCTGACTGTCTTAATTGACAGGAGCTTTCTAGTTCATAGTGGTTTCAGTGACATCTCCCTTATGGTGATATACAGCCTTGTGTTGTGGTGCACCGGGAATGTCGCGTATTCATTACGTTGTCTTAATTGACAGGAGCTTTCTAGTTCATAGTGGTTTCAGTGACATCTCCCTTATGGTGATATACAGCCTTGAGTTGTGGTGCACCGGGAATGTCGCGTATTTATTACGTTGTCTTGGCGGGCCACAGAAAAACTCTTAGCGGGCCGCTATTTGCCCACCCCTGTCTCAATTAATTTAAAATATAAATTCTGAAGTTTCAACATCTTTCTTTGATACCTCATCTCATAGCAAAAATCCATTATTATATATTTGCTATCCTCCTTGCTAAAATTCAGTTGATGCTACTGCTATATACAAATCTGCAAAATGAATTCTGTTTAAATGATAACATAGATTTAAGAAAACGTTTTTAGCTACACTTAGGGATAGTTCAAGAATTAAAGGCGGCTTCTGTGTCAACCACCTCTACGAGTGTTAAATGGACTCCTCCAGCAACCTCATGGGACATCAAACTATACGAAGTGACCTGCAAGGAGAAGAATTTGGGAGGCAAAGCCAATAAGATTATCAGCGCCGAAGAAATCCTTTTCGATGACTTGGAAACTGGGTGTCATAGGGAATGACCTGAGCGTCATCCCCTATGACACCCCATTGATGAAGAGAGAAACAGCAACTACTTCTATTTACTACAATTGGTAAGTGTAGTGAAGTAAACTAAAATAGAATTTTTTTTTGTCGAAATACATTATGTGAAATTCAGATTTTTTATATTCGAAAGCTGAAAATTAAATTTAACGTAAAAAACTAAGTGATTATTTTAATTACTAAAAGACCACTAATAAAACAAGAGAATATATTTTCTTATAAAATATTAATATAATGTTACGACAGATGAACGAGCAACAATGAAATCATGATATGTTGCATCATTTCGATGCTCGCGTGTGAATTACATCACTCGTGGATTCGAACAGTAGAAGACAAAAATTTAAACGCTGTTTAAAAAGGAACGAAAAATTTGGTAGTGCTTGAATATGTGTATTTCTTTTGCACTAAGTGAATTAGCATAAAATTAATGTTAGGAACATTTCTCAAGATACTTGGAGATTAGGCCAAGGACGTGAAATGTTAGTCGAGCTGACCTCAACTTCTCTGTAGGTAGAGTTGTTTTACCTCTGAGCGGCACTTTTTTTGCACACCATGGGCTAAATGGCCAGGTCACATGGACCCCGAAAGCTCTGAGAAGGAAGGTGGAGGGGATCCACTGGAACAGCTGTTGGGAGACAGATGGTAGCCTCCCGTCAAGGCCATCCAGCGTGTTCTTTAACGTGCACAGGGTATGGCTCTCCCGCACACGGGGCCACGGCTTAAACGTCCCATCCGACAAACGGCGGCCTTTCCAAGCCCATTGGTGTCCCCTACTGACCGTGGGCAGGGCGAGGAATTTTGCGGAGATAAATCTCAACGCTGACCCAGCTGGGACTCGAACCTGGGAACTACAGATTACGAGCCTGGCGCGCTACCGACTGAGCCACCCCCGCCCTGTTCTGTAGGTAGAATTCATCGTCTTATGCGTAGTGATAAATGTCTGAAAAGAACTGGTTCTGAAAGCCCAGTATACTTTGCTGCAGTTTTGGAGTGTTTGATGACTGAAATTTTGAAAGAAAATCATTTGATACGTGGTTATTTTTGGTTTGTTTAAAGATTGGTAAATTATTCTTGGTAGATTACAGGTTTATTCGCAAATATGATTGTGGCGCTTATTGAGTATGGTAAAAAGTCGTATGCTTTGAGTAGGGATTATAAGAATTCTAAAGGAACGATTATTTGTAGTAAGAGAAATAAGGTGAATATTCTTCTGATGGTTGTTTTTCATACTGATGGAGAAAACGATTTTTGTCAGTTGAATTTATTTTATATTAAAGATACGGAATACGAAAAAAATACTCAACAGCCGTGTGGTATTTATTTTTAATTACTACAAATTTAACATTAATTAAAAGATTGAAGTTAAAATAAAATTTATATATATATATTTCCTTTTATTTCCGAAAATCGCAAAAATTTTTAAATTTATTCTGAGTCTAGTAGCTAGTACGATATATAAATTTCCTGTGCTGCCATCTGAGGAGAAAGAATGAAACAAATTAATTCACAATTAGTTAATGGATAGCAGAATCATTCAAAATATAGTTTCAATATTTTGGATCAGAGGAATGGCAAGTAATATACAAATCGAGTATCTCGATTGCAGTACTGACTGTAAAAATAAATAAATATGAATGCTATTAATCGTCTATTTCACGTCATTTAATTTGATTTTTCAGATCCGAATCCGTCGGTATCGATCAACATTAGGGAAGATGGCGTCGTGTCCGTCGGAAGTCCAAAACTCACCGAAAAGGGAGGGGTGAAGAGCTGATCGAGGTCAAAGTTTACGAGGTCGACCCTACCACCGGAGCGAAGACACCGGTCACTGACGTTAGAGGTCAAGCTGAAAACGTGACCATCACTGGTCTTACTCCAGGGAAGAATTGGGTGGCTCAGTTGGTAGCGCGCCAGGCTCGTAATCTGTAGTTCCAAGATTCTAAAAATTCTAAAAATTCTTCTAAAGATTCAAGTTCTCGTGATATGTAGTTCCAATCTGTAGTTTCCAGCTGGGTCGGCGTTGAGATTTATCTCCGCAAAATTCCCCCCCCCCCCCTGTCCACGGTCAGTAGAGGATACCGATGGGTTTGGAAAGGCCGCCATCCGTCGGATGGAACGTTAAGCCGTGGCCCCGTGTGCAGGAGAGCCATACCCTGTGCACGTTAAAGAACACGCTGGATGGACTTGACGGGAGGCTACCATCTGTCTCCCAACAGCTGTTCCAGTGGGTCCCCTCCCCAAACTTTCTCTGAGCCTACGGGGTCCATGTGACCTGGCCATTTAGCCCATGGTGTGCAAAAAAGTGCCGCTCAGAGGTAAAACAACCC
This sequence comes from Ryuthela nishihirai, assembly GCA_038380435.1. Taxonomy (NCBI): domain Eukaryota; kingdom Metazoa; phylum Arthropoda; class Arachnida; order Araneae; family Heptathelidae; genus Ryuthela; species Ryuthela nishihirai. The sequence continues at coordinate 93,738,256 of JAWZYU010000001.1, forward strand.
AACCCAAGGAAGAATTACACCATCGAGGTTAAGACGGAGGGACAGACTCCGAAGCAATAATTCAATCACAATACAGCCTTCATCGCTTGTAAGTAGTATTTGTGAACTTTATTTGAGGGCATTACCAGATAAATAATAGATACTCATAACTCATTAACAGATACTCCTATACAGTGGCGGACTGGGTCTAAAAATATTGGTTGCCAGGAGACAAAGGGGGCCAACCCACAACAACAGTCATTAACTTTTTAACATATTGTCTAATGTTTAAGGGGGCCCACTTCATCAGGGGCCCACAGGGCCTACTTGCCATTGGGCAAGCTGACACCATGGCCAGTCCTCCACTGTAAACAGACACTGGATAGAAAAAGGAAAAACATTCCCAAGTTAAGTCGAAGGAGAGTCAGATTCGGAGATCCGTAATTTCTACAATGAGGGTTTTTTTTATAAGAAAATAGGAATAAATAAATTTAAATCTCATTCAAATCTATATAAATCTCGATTTTCGAAAATATTTGTTGGCTGGCTACTGATCTAAGGGACCTGGGTTCGAGCCCCTGGTAAGGCATTGATGCTTGTATTGTTTTTCTGCTGAGGTCCTGGCATCCTTACAGACCTTCTGCTTTGTCAAATAAACTGACAGGCTCCTGTCAGACTTCTGTGGCAAGCAGCTGTTTGAGGGTTTGTCTTTTATTTTTATTTAAAGAGCTAGGAAGTTCGAATACTTAACAGTAGAAAGTCAGGCCTAACAAACTGTGTAAAACTGGCAATTATTGAAAGAACTATTTACACCAAATTCTAAACAATACACCTGTTTCAATAAATGATTTAAAATAACAGTTATTTTTTAAAGTTTTAATTAACTTCTGAGGTGAAATCTTCCGAATGAAATCTCTGTTATCCAATATTGAAATCTTCTATGTCTCTTTAAGTACCGAACTGATATTGTTCAAAATAGGAAATTAGACAATTTAATTGACATCTTATATTGATCTTTAGTCATTTGTTTCCATAAAGGATTATTTAACCAGTTATAGTTTATTATTTCTGAGCTCTCACCTTAAAAACATCTGTCTAGGAGAGGTCGTTAGCAAGTTTACAAGGCATACATTACAAGGATTTTCTCTACTCTTCAATATGAACAATGCAAGGTCATTCTAATGTCATCCCATTACTGTGTGCCTTGTGTGCGGGAGAGCCATACCCTGTGCACGTTAAAGAACACGCTGGATGGCCTTGACGGGAGGCTACCATCTGTCTCCCAACAGCTGTTCCAGTGGTCCCCTACCCCAACCTTTTCTGAGCTTTCGGGGTCCTTGTGACCTGGCTGTTTAGCCCATGGTGCACAAAAAAGTGCCGCTCAGAGGTAAAACAACCCAACCCTATTCCCTCAGCTATGCAACAAGCAAGAAAATTAATATGGCGATTTATTCTGCAACTCTTATCCGATTAAGCACATCATTAACCGAAAACGTCACGGCCTTTTCCTGGAAGGTGTTCTGCTTCTGCACGACAGTGCATGGCCACACTCTACCATGGAAGCCCAACAACTTTGCATCGTTTCTAGTAGGAGATATTGGAGCATCCTGCTTATAATTTGATCGGACACCTAGCGATTACCTACTTTTTTAGCTTTGTAGGAACATCTTGGAGGCCACAAAATGAAGGAAAATCTTGGAGGTTTCAAAATGGTGACGACAGGGAAAGAAGAGTAAAACGACGAGAGAACGAAAAGGACAAGGAATAGAAAAAAATTTCTCCCGCACGATATCTTATTCTTTGCGGAGATTATGCCGAAAAGTAGTGGGATGACAGCAGAATTATCCCACATTAGAAGGATTGTAATAAAAATATCCTACATACCATGCAAATTTATTTTCTTACCTACCCTCCTACATGCAAACTCAAGAATTTTTGTGCTACAAATGCGTTCAGAAAAAAGAAACGAAAATGTTACATCTCCACAGCTCGGGAATCGAACTGGATATTGGAAAACGTAGACGAGAATTATACCACTAGAGGCCCAATGGTGAGGAGATTTGGTCTTTATTTAACAATAAGTAGCAAAGACATACACAATGCTGACATGCACATATTAATTTTCGTTTTTAATTTGATCAGAAACTAATGCCCAGCTTCCGATAGTCTCTCATTCTGTTTCCCATTTCATATATGGTGTTTTGAGTGGATAATTAGCAATGACAGAAAAAAAAAACTAGTTATAAATAATGCATTTATTCGTAAAAAGTCAGATATTGCATATTTTATTTAGCTACTTTAAAGTGAAGCAACTTTTTTGCATAGTGTAACGGGAAATGGTTGATTATCAGATTAAATGCCAAGAATCCGCGTAATAAGACTCTTGCCATATTCACAATTAACCAATTGCATTAGTTATGCGAGTTCCTTTTTTTTCACTTCGAAAATATTTCATTGGAATTTGGTTTGTGTAACGTCGAAAATAAGTTTTATTTCGGATAGGATAAGCTTGATGCTCCGGCTCCTATATTTCAGAGCAATATGCAAATGTAGCAAAACAGGAGACAGTCTTTACATGTTCTCTACACAATCTTCCTCCAGTTTCTATTACTTGCTTATTGAACAATTTGTGCTGGGGAAAAATTCTTCTGTGCCACCAACACCTCGAATGATGTATTGACAAAAGTTTCGATAAAGAACCTTTTCCCCTCTTTTCATTTAATGATTTGTACAGAGCCACTGAATTTCAGAAATGAGACATCTTCTTAACCGCTATCCTAAATATCTGATATGATTTTGTTTTGAACAATCGGAATTAATGGTGATTGCTCTGTTTGTATTAGAATTCTTATATTTATAATTTTACCCTCTCCAAGAGTGTCCCATAAGTGTTCGTGGACAATGATGACATCTTAAAACTATTGCTTATGTCAGTGTCTCGCAAACTGTGTGCCGCGAGAGATTCCAAGTGTGCCGCGAGAGATTTTCAAATTGACACTAGATATTCCAAAGATTTCATTTTGACTTGACTTGTGTTATCGACGTGCTTTAATATCGAAGTGCTATCGACGTGCTTTAATAATAATCTTTCAGATTTTATCAACTGGGATCTTGTAAATATTTATCAAGCTTTTTCCAAATTTTGGTATTAATTTTTGATTATTTCAAGCCATAGAATGGACAAATATTTAAAACAAACACCGAGTTATGAATTAAAGAACGGGAGCAAATCTTCAAGTAAAACCAGGCTGATGACTTCAACAAAGCGCAAATATAATGACGATTATATAGAGTTTGCTTTTATTCTTTTTTAGGTGTGCCGCGGAAAAAAAAATTAGATTCAGTGTGCCGCGGAAAAAAAAAGTTTGCGAGACACTGGCTTATGTCAATGTTCTCTTTGATTGAAACATTCCACATCTGTGAACTACAGAGGAAATTTTTCCTACAGGCGTATCTGTATAGTCTAAATTTCCTTTCTATCAAATTAGATTTCGAAATTTCTCTTAGTTTATTCTGGTATACGAACTCATTTTCATCATTAAATTACACAGAACATTTCTTACAAACGATCGTAAATAAATTCTTCAAGTGTTTCGAAAGGGGTGATTATTGTATTTTAAAAGTGCAGTAGTTTCTGTGGTACAACTGTGGATTTTTCTGCGTTGTATTTCTATATTTTGAGCTGAAGTGATTAGTCCATTAAAATATTTTTGTTCACCTGTAAAAATCATTATCGAGAATTACTACATCACCTATAAAGATTAGATCTGAACTAACATATCAGTTCAATTTCAAATTATCCTCTCATTTGTATAGATATGTTATCTAGACAAATAATGAATTATTAGAGGGACATAACATCACTTTATAGGTCTTCTATTGTTTTTATTACCATCAGTGAATATAATATCAATCCAAGTAAGGAGACTAAAGTAAAGTAAAAATAATTTTGAATGTAATTCCATAGTGTTTAGACTTGCAGACGTTATAGTTCTGTCAGTAAAATAAAAGGTTTTAATCAAGTCTACAAAGCTAGATATTGTATGGATGCTTTCAGAAATGGAATCTTCAACTATAGTTGAAGATTCCATTTCTGAATTTGAAAATTGAAATCATGGATTCTATTTATCAGATTTTCTATTGGGGTAAATCTGGAGATCGTGCTGGTCATGGCAATGCTTGAACATATTGCAAACATTGTCTGGAGACACTAGCAGTGTGTACACGGGCTTTGTCATGCTGGAATATGGGCTGCTGCATGCCTCCTAGGAATGGTAACAAAACGGGCTGCAGAACCGCGCTAACTTATGCAGTTGTCAGTGTTGCCGTGATGCGGACAAGAGGTGACCTGCTGTCATATCCAATAACACTTCTTACCATTATGCCTGGCTGAAGGGCGGTGTGCCAGTCGCGAACAAAAGCTGGATCTGTCTTCTCACCAGGTTGTCACCATACACGGATCCATCGATCGTCAGCACCCAGACAGAAACGGGATTCATCACTAAACACAACAGTGTTCCATTCGTGACCCCAGTTAGCACGACTTCGGCACCACCAAGCCAGACAAGCGCTGCGATGGTTTACAGTCAATGTCAGTGGACATAACGGTTGCCTAGAGCGCAGGTGTGCCTCATGCAACCTTCGGTTTACCGTTCGGGTCATTATGGGAATGTCCATGGCTGCTGATACTGTCGAATATCATCTGCAGTGTTCTGTGGTGGCGAACGAGCATGTCGAACAATGCGCCTATCAAGCCGTGCTGATGTCTGTCGTACGGTACCACGGCTAGAACCTTCATTCCTTCACCTTAAGCTAGAACTTTCATTTCGCCACTGTTGCCAACAGCGTCTAATAGTTTGCGGATTCCGATGAACATGCGCAGCGACACGACGTGTAGTCCATCCAGCTTCACAAAGGGCTATAATTCTTCCTCTCTCAAAGGCATTCAAATGGCGATAAACCTGCCAATGGCGTGTACCAGACATTTTCGGCCTTCGCTGAACAATTTCCAAGCGGAACAACTTAATCTCAACCATTTGCACAACTTCCACCTGCATAAATACAATAACATCCCTTTTCCTTCTTGCACCTTTCATCTCTTGAGCCACACACGTCATTGGCTCTGGATTATCATCATTTGCATATCTGAACTGCGCACACCCACCCTTCTATTTGCATGTTAGTACGACATGCCCTTCTGGGTGGGGCACTTTCAATGTCGAGCAGTGTATTTGGATAACTCGAAATTTTTTAGGGGGAATAAATTAGCTTTAGAGATTACTGCTTAGATAAGTTATCACCAGACGCGGATTTAAAAATAAAAGTGTGTGTGTGTGTGTGTATAGTGGTGATGGGGGGGGGGGGGGGGGCAATGGTTACATTGAGACAGAACGGACCAGAATGCCGTTCCTGTACATAATTTGCTCCCTAGGTTTTGGTGGTTTTAAAATATTTTCTTTCAAAAATTTATTACGAACACCTACCTAATACGTCGTCTTATATATTATAGTACTGCCATGAGTGGATTCGAACCCACGTCTCCAGGAAACATGTCTGTTATGCTAACCACTACACCATTTTTTTTTCAGCTCATTATTTCATGAGTTCTATGTCTACAGGACTTATCCTGTGATTCTTTACTACTGATTATAGTACATACTGTTTTCAAATTCCGAAATTTTCCTTCTCTGATGAATGTTTCTCGTTGAAACTGAGTTTTGAAGTGCAACTAGTGGTGCCAACAAATGCCTGTCGTTGTCTGTCAGTCTTTTTTTCCTCGCATTTACTACGATTAGATAGATAATTCCTCAAGCAGCTGATTGCCACAGAGCTCTAACAGGAGACTTTCAGCATAACACACCATAGAGAACATACACGAGGAAACACAAACATCTATGCCTTATTCTGGGTTCGAACCCAGGTTCATTTGATCACTAGTCAAGCGCGCTAACCACTCGGTCACGATTGGAGGACTTTTTTAAGACCAATATCATTCTCCAGATACTTGGGATACTTTGCCCGTGATTTTCTGCTGAGTTCCGTCACTTCCATTATGGATGCTCTTGCCCATTATGCTCCAACGATGAACCACCTTTCCAATGCATTCAGATCAGCCTTTTTACCCATGTTGCACTTTGCTTTCCACCATGATATTATCTCTTTCAAAGGACTTCGTTCAAAACTCAGTTTCAACGAGAAACATTCATCAGAGAAGGAAAATTTCGGAAGTCAGAAATTTTGCATACATTTGCACGTTTCATTGTACTTCGTGCACGATGCCCTGTTCATAATTTGCTCATAATTATTTGACCAGGCAGTGTATATGCTTAATACTATTTTCGGTTCCGTTTCTGCTTTATACTTCCATTAAAGGTGGGGGGACACGTCTCTTCCTAGATGGGGGGAGGGGGCACGTCCCTTCTTATGACACAAGCTGATCAAGAATAGTAGGAACTTCCTTGTACATTTTAGAGAATAATCTACTATGAATACGAAATTCTTTACTTTGTAAATTATTATATTCTTTACTTCGTTTTATTTAGGTTGGCTTAAAATTTATATTACTACTAAATAAAAAAAAAATAATATAAATACCCCCTCAAGCAGCTGCTTGCCACAGAGGTCTGACAGGAGCCTGTCAGTTTATATGCCAGAGTAGAAGGTCTGAGAGGATGGCAAGGACCTCAGCAGAAAAACAACACCAACAGCCATGCCTTACCCGGGGCTCGAACCCAGGTCCCGTAGATCAGTAGCCAAGCGTGCTAACCACTCGGCCACGGGACGGCTCTACTACTAAATAACGTTTAAAAAATAAACTGAAAAATTACCGGAATCCATCTTGAACAATATTAACCAACATGTTCTTTCGTCTTACACCCAAGGAATCTACCAGGCATCTAAATTTTCCCGAAGTTCAAAGGACGGTGATAAGTTCAAATGAAGTCCACTTCCTTTTTATCCGATTATCAAACAAACCGAATAGAATCATTCGCAGATACTTTGCACGGGAATCTGAATTAATAGTTTTCTCCGCGTTAATGACGAAGCGGGACTCTTTGAGCTGGGGAAGCAATTATCAAAAGTAATGCCGCTACTAAATCGGAACTAATAATTCTGAATCATTCAGTGAAAGTAGGTCTACGCTTTTGGAATCAAATGTTAGTACTATATAGAACCGGATCCAAGGGGTTTTTCTAGATCCGAGTCTGGTACTATATATAATATATATAGCCTAATAACGAAAGAGGCGAGGTTCTCCAGGTCATCGTGGAAAGTTATTTTTAGGAAACCATTTGTTCATTGGCGTTCCAGGTCCTGCTCTCCTAGGATAATCACTCGGATAAAAGGGTTGGGTTGTTTTACCTCTGAGCGGCACTTTTTTTCACACCATGGGCTAAATGGCCAAGTCACATGGACCCCGGAGGCTCAGAGAAGGTTGGGGGAGGGGACCCACTGGAACAGCTGTTAGGAGGCAGATGGTAGCCTCCCGTCAAGGCCATCGAGCGTGTTCTTTAACGTGCACAGGGTATGGCTCTCCAACACACGGGGCCACGGCTTAACGTCCCATCCGACGGAAGGCGGCCTTTCCAAGCCCATCGGTGTCGCCTACAAATCGTGGACAAGGCGGGGAATTTTGCGGAGATAAATCTCAACGCTGACCCAGCTGGGACTCGAACCTGGGAACTACAGATTACGAGCCTGGCGCGCTACCGACTGAGCCACCCCCGCCCCTCTCGGATAAAAGGCATGAATGCTTTATTTCTGTAAGGCTCGCCTTCTTCACGGTCCTTCTCTATGACGTATTATACGGATAAGCTTCTGTCAGATTTCGGTGGCTAGTAATTGTTTGAGGGGAATTTTTTTTTATTTCTTTGTTCATTAACTAGTAATAATAAAAAGATTAACAAACGTTTTTTAACCTCCATAATTTTTAATTTTTTAACCAATCTTCGCTACGCCACTGATTGTACATGAAATATTCATAAATTTTAGTCATGCTATTTTCTATCTAATTGTCGTGTTGTTGGGTTGTTTTACCTCTGAGAGGCACTTTTTTGCACACCATGGGCTAAATGGCCAGGTCACATGGACCCCGAAGGCTCAGAGAAGGTTGGGGGAGGGGACCCACTGGAACAGCTGTTGGGAGACAGATGTTAGCCTCCCGTCAAGGCCATCCAGCGTGTTCTTTAACGTGCACAGGGTATGGCTCTCCCGCACACGGGGCCACGGCTTAACGTCCCATCCGACGGACGGCGGCCTTTCCAAGCCCATCGGTGTCCCCTACTGACCGTGGGCAGGGCGGGGAATTTTTGCGGAGATAAATCTCAACGCTGACCCAGCTGGGACTCGAACCTGGGAACTACAGATTACGAGCCTGGCGCGCTACCGACTGAGTCATCCCCGCCCCTCTAATTGTCGTGTGTGCCCTTGAAAAAAGGCGTTACTCTTATTAAAAAGAGAGTGCAATTTTTCCTTCCAATGCTGAATTCTGTAAAACACAAGAATGGATGATGAGAAAATTTTCGCCGTCATTGTTATGTCAGATTTCGATCGTTTTACCTCTGAGCAGTATTTTTGTGCATACAATAGGCTAATGGTCCAGGCTACTAAGGCTCTCAAGACCTGAGTAGGGAAAGGGATCCACCGGGTAGTTCTTACGAGAAAGACGAAATCTCCCGTTAAGATCATACAGCTTGTCCAGGGACGGACTTAGCTAAATTAAGAGGCCCTAAGCTATGGCTAAAATAACGGCTCTAAACTATGGCATATTTAAGAGGCCTTATGCTATGACAAGTTTGAGGCTCTAAAAATTCGAAAATCGAAATGTATATTTATTATTCTGATTCTAGGGAAGATTAAAAAACAAGCATGAAACTGAAGTGGTCAAAATATTACACTGGAATTGATTAGAATGATTACTGTGTAAAGCTAAGATGAATAGTGTTTGCAATAGATTAATTTAAACGTAAATAAAAATTTTGCTTGACATAGTAAAACAAGAAATGCATTGAGTTCCCATATATCGTGAGGCCCTAAGCTGTAGCTTAGTTAGCTTATACATAAGTCCGGCCCTGAGCATGTCCTTCAACGTTCACAGGGTAGGGTTCTCCTGGGCTAGGGTTCACGACCTAACTTCATCCAGTGGACGCGGTATTTCCAAACCCAAGGTTTCCCCTTTCACACCGAAGGCAATGTGGGGGTTGTTGAAATAGATCTCAAGGCAGCCTGGAAACATCAGAATTCTAGTTTGGCGCGCTACAAACTGTGAACACCCTCATATGCTGAAACGTAAAGGCTATTCTGATCACTTTTGATTGGCAAATCACAAAACCAAAGTCATAAAATGAGCCCTTGTAGTCAGAAGATTATAAATGTTTGTATTGTACAGTGTTGAGAATCACAGTATCAAAATTGACAGAGATTTAATTTGTTTCTCATTCAGTACAGACTAAATTCAATCTCGTAAATTTAATATATTGAACTCCTTGTGCAAAAGCACCATTATGTCGTCAGTATTGGGGGCAGGGGTAGCTCAGCTGGTACCGCGCCAAGCTCCTAATCTACATTTCCCATGTTCTAGTCCCAGCTGTCGTCAGCATTGGGTTATCAGCATTGAGCAGCTGTTGTCAGCATTGGGCATATCCTCAAAATCCCTGCCTCCGTCAGTATGGGACTCCGATGGGTTTGGAAAGGACCTGTCCGTCGGAACGGAAGTTAATTCGTGACCATGTGTGCTGGAGAGCCATACCATGTGAATGTTAAAGAACATGCTAGATGGGCTTGACGGGAGGCTACCTTCTGTCTCCTAACAGCTGTCCAGTGAGTCCCCTCCCCCGAACTCTCTCTGAGACCTTGTGATCTTTGTGGCCTGGCCATTCCTCTCAGAAGTAAAACAACATTAGTGTTAATAAACTTTGTTATCAGTACGGTGACCATACGTCCTTTATTTCACTGCTCTGTCCTTTAGATTTATTTTTTTCTCTAAAATGGCCATTTTGTCCTTTATTTTGTGAATTAAAATAGAAAATGAATATTGGCGCCCAGCACACGGTCCGTAGAAACATGAAACTGTCATTTCACCGGCACTCGCTAGCGGCGCGACATCTATGACTGCGTCGTTGATGTGCGTGTGTACATATTGTATTTAACTGTGTGTGTAGTATAGAAGCTGTAGTAGGAGTCAGTGGACGTCTTGAAGTTGCGACGTTGCGTTGTCACTTTGGCTCAACATTAATTCTTTTTGTAGGGAGTTCGTTCAAAACGTATTGTATGTTAGAGCAGCTAAAGCTTAATATCGTTTTTGTTATTACGTATTAATTTTCGTTTTGAAGACCCATTGTCATGGCACCCAAAAGAAAACGTATTTTCAACAAAACATTAAAGGAAGAATTTTCTTTCATTAAAAGAGGAATAACGGATAGTGACGCCAAATGTAATAAATGTTAATGGCAAATTTTAATATCGGGAATAGTGGCAGATCAGCAATTGCACAGCATTTACAGACATCAAAACACAAAGAAGCTGAAGTCGGGGCTTCATCGAGTAAATCGTTAAACTCGTTCCTTGTTAGCAAAATTTTCGATGACAAAGTTAAATAGTTAGCATTAAAAGATGCATCTTGGTGTTATCATTCTGTACAACATTTCCAGTCACTGGAACTTAAATATACATGACGGCGAACTATTTGATGAAGTTTCTTGTATTAAAGTTATGTCACCAGTGAAAATATCGAAGAATGGCGACGTAATGACGAGTCCTGCCAACGTAGATGGGTTGAAAGTTTTAAATATTTCACAAATAAACACGTATCTTTTAAAAACATTTTAAAAATCGTTGAATTTTGCTTATGTCTCCCTAGATCTAATACCCCCACTCAACGAGTATTTTCATTAGTGAATAATATGTGGACCAGTGAAAAAACCCAATTAAAAATAGAAAAGTTGAAAGCATGCATTTATACAAAATGCAATTGTGACATGAATTGTATACAGTTTTATGAATTATTAAAACACAAACCTGATTTACTAAAAAAAAAGTTCATTCTTGTGAAAAGTACCAAAATTAGAAGTTTTTAAGTAATAATATGATTGTTTAAAATGCTATGTATATGCTTATATTTTATAATAAATATTATAAAGTCTTTTAATTTTAGTGACACAAATAAACGCAACATGCTTTTTTTTTATTATGAAACAATTTCTGATTTGTCCTTTATTTTTTCCAAAAAGTATGGTCACCGTAGTTATCAGTAAATAGTAAAAGACCCAAACGAATTTGTCTCGAATGAAAAAGCCAAAATTTATTAAAAATTTATACGTATTTAACGTTTTACTATTTTTAATCCATTTGTTTTTCATAATTCGTTTTTTGAAAATATGGTTCAGTTTTGTATATTTCAGATTTTTTCATGAGGCACAGAATATATTTCTTACTCCCCAGACAGCTACTTTAGCAGTCTTGATATAAACTAATGTTTCAAAATTAATATAATTTGCATTCTTGTTTCTGATGGTCGAGAGATGAAAGTGAATAACAGTTTAATCACCATTGCAATGGTATATGAAGGTTCCTATCCCAAAGCTTTTCTTTCATTAATATATTGTTTGAATCATGCTAATTGAATGGCTATCGAAAATTCTATGACAAAAATTAATAAAATTGTATAATTTCGTTCTAAACAATCGTTTTTGAAACGTGGCATAATTTTTCATATGAACTATTTTTAAACTTTCCTCTATTTCGATATTTCGGGCCTTTATTTCACAATTTGTATTTATAATTTTATTATAGTTTAAACTAATTTCAAGTTCCAACATGTATTCCATTAAAAGAGTTCAATTTTGAAGCCAATACGATAGGGGCGGTCGGTCGGTGAGTGCAAAACCGCACGCATACGATTGGTTCAATTTTGAAGCCAATACGATAGGGGCGGCTCAGTCGGTTGCGCGCCAGGTTCGTAATCTGTAGTTCCAAGGTTCGAGTCCCAGCTGGGTCGGCGTTGAGATTTATCTCCACAAAATCCCCCCCCCCCTGCCCACGGTCAGTAGAGGACACCGATAGGCTTGGAAAGGCCGCCGTTCGTCGGATGGGACGTTAAGCCGTGACTCCGTGTGCGGGAGAGCCATACCCTGTGCACGTTAAAGAACACGCTGGATGGCCTTGACGGGAGGCTACCATCTGTCTCCCAACAGCTGTTCCAGTGGGTCCCCTCCCCCCAACCTTTTCTGAGCTTTCGGGTAAAGGCCGCTCAGAGGTAAAACAATCCAACCCAATGCGATATGGCTTATGCTAAGCGATCCGTTCCTAGAAAACATTCGATATGAGCAAACCTTGCTTGAATAAGCAAAAGTGAGCTAATACAGTTCCTGCATCATATCTAGACAGTAAATACCGAAGAAAGCGAAATGATGCACAATTTTGCGTTATAAATTTGTCACATTGGGAGCAAAAGTTTCTACATAAACTTAACATCTGGCAATCAATTCCTGTAAAGAGACGTAGTGAAGACTGATTAATATAAACGAAAACATAGATGCTAAGAGTAATTCTAGTAGATGCGTTTCGTATCTATTATACGATAAAAATAACAGTAAAATAAAAAAGAGGTTTTGAAAGCTGGTTATAAATTTGAATGAGACTACTGCGTGTGGTTAGTTTTCAAATATTTCAATTTCTAACTTCTTTTTCTTACATAACTTCCAATTTCTAACTTCCCCTTTCTTACACAACTTTCCAATTTCTAACTTCTTTTTACACAACTTTCCAATTTCTAACTTCTTTTTATACAACTTTCCAATTTCTAACTTCTTTTTTACACAACTTTCCAATTTCTAACTTACTTTTTTTACATAACTTTTCAATTTCAAACTTCCGAATTTTCATACGCTTCTCTTCCACTTTCAAAGCCTTTCAATGCAGGTAATTGCATCTATTTGAATGTAGCGGAATTTCATATGAACTTCTTTTAATTTTTCCTCCATTTCGATATTTCGGGTGGAATGTTGTATATGTAGCAGAATGTAGTGGAATATGGTACAGCTTAGCGTAGTTTATTTGTTCTTTAAAATCCGAAGTTAGGTGAAACAACCTTAAACTTATCGAAAGGTATAATCTTGATGTGAGTGAAATATATCACGAGATATATTTCTCGTAGTATATTGACTGAATATAGCCTCCACGAATTGTAGAATTAGTAGGTTACTCTACTTTGTCTACAAAATACTTTAATTATTTTGCGTATTTCCCTTTATACCTATAGTAGTAATGATATTATCTCTAGTTGCTGCGGTAACGATGAGAATAGTAAAACATAGTCAAAAAGTTAGAAATCACTTCAGCAAATGTGCATTGGAGCAATTAGGTAATGCTTAGAGTATGTGAACGCGAAAGGGTTGGGTTGTTTTACCTCTGAGCGGCACTTTTTGCACACAATGGGCTAAATGGCCAGGTCATATGGACCCCGAAGGCTCAGAGAAGGTTGGGGGAGGGGACCCACTGGAATAGCTGTTAGGAGACAGATGGTAGCCTCCCGTCAAGGCCATCCAGCGTGTTCTTTACCGTTCACAGGGTATGGCTCTCCCGCACATGGGGCCACGGCTTAACGTCCCATCCGACGGACTGCGGCCTTTCCAAGCCCATCGGTGTCCCCTACTGACCGTGGGCAGGGCGGGAAATTTTGCGGAGATAAATCTCAACGCCGACCCAGCTGGGACTCGAACCTGGGAACTACAGATTACGAGCCTGGCGCGCTACCGACTGAGCCACCCCCGCCCCACGCGAAAGAGCATGCTTACCTTCGCCGGTAGAGCGATACTATGCTATTCAAGCATAATTTGGAATGTGAAAGCCGGACATAGAACAGTAAAGGAAAAAGAAGGATTTTTCTCCCCATTTTCCAAAAAAAAAATAGCGAAAATAATTCCACCTCCCTTCGATGAACCACCGATACTGCTCGAATACTCAAAAACATTGCCGATAAATTGTGACAACCAATCATAGAGTGAAAAGTGTGCCTCTAGTGGCATATAACGGTAAATGAGAAGGGTTGAAACGTAATGCAATGCTACAAAGCGACAAGTCAAGGTGCTTGCAATGAAAGAAATTTCTGCTAGGTGAATATGGAAAATGTCACTTCCGCTGTGCGGACCAAAGATTCAGCGAGGTTCTTCACACACTCCTAGCTCGACTAACCTCGCAAACCGGTGCTTTTATTTATTATAAATGTAACAGAGAAAGTCTGAAAATATTATATAAATCAAAAGTTTATGTCGGAATAATCTTATTAAAGTTATGAAAATACTTTTATATCAAAACTTCTATAAATATATTTAATTAATCTTTTTTAAGAGAATTTTAAGCTAGCCATTGCTTCCGTGGAACTAAACTGCACGCGAAGCAGTGTAACTCATTAAGGGAGTAAAGGGCAGTGACCTTTTTAGAAACAAAGAGAGAATTAATGACCTTGATTTCGCTCATTTAGGAAGTTCTCATTTTGTAGATGAGGTGATATATTCTGATGTGGAAGAACCAAGGCATTATCAACCCTTTAGGTAAAGTCTCGCTTTGGTGTTGTTGCAACAACATCTATTAAGCTTTCCGGCTTAGTATATTAACCTTTGTAGGTACATACTCAGATCTTGCGTTTCTCATGTCTGGAATGTAGCTTTTCACTAAACACAATTGCCTTTGCCAGAAATTTGGAGATTATATATTCATTTACTTATATTATCTGTGCCTTCTTCCCAAGTTATTTAAGTACCTAATATCCTAATATAGCTTTTCATTTCTTTCACGTAATGCAGAGAGAAATAAAACCCAAACATTCCTCAGCATCAAGGAGGATATTCCGTTTTTAGCTTCTTTCCTTTAAATCAGAAATTATTATAGCTGAATATAAGTTCTCTAACTTCGGTTAGAGAAGGGCCGAATGAAAAGAGTGTTGATATATAGCACATGATATAATTCATATAATAAATAAATAAAAAAAATAAATATCCCCTCAAGCAGGTGCTTGTCACAGAGGTCTGACAGGAGCCTGTCACGATACTAAATTTTTATCTTTGAGAATAATGCTTTTAAATAGTTTTCAGGTGAAAAAACGTACCGAAGCAAAATCAGCCGAAAAAAATTCTCCCTATTGGCGAAAAATATTGGCGTTTTTTGATCAAGATTAGTGAAGTGGAAATTGTGGTTCGTGAACCTTCGGGGGGTCGTGTATGTCAAATAAAATGTAAATTATCAAAATAAGCTCATTTTTCATTCTCTTCATTTCAAAATAATAATGCGCTTATTTACATGAACACAATATGTTTACACACAAACATGCTAAAATGTTTGAAGTGTCGCATCAAGTTAATATTTAAAAAAAGGGGTTTGTTCTTTATAAAGGTTTGTGCACTCTTGATCGGGGATAAAAGAGAACAAAGGTAAGCTTTTTATTCCACACGGAAAACGAGTGAAATGCCCTCTAAATAACAAAGTGTACCTTTCATTAGTAAGTTTTCAAAGCAATACCGAAGTAACAGCGTGGAAGTTTTCACAAACGTGGCTGGCATTTGGATTGACCAATCAAATTAAAGCACCGTATGGCCACTCTCTAATATAAGCTCTCTTAAGTTAGTAAATAAATGTCACTTTGCGGAAAACAAGTTTACTGATCGGTTAAAGTATTGTTTACGTTTTGGTCATTAGATTAAGTTACGATAGGCTAGGTTAATATTTTGTTCAAAACAACGATATTTTTAGAAATTTCATATTTCATGATTTGGCAATCTTCGTGTCATGTGACACGAAGGTTACCAGATCACTAATTTCTCATAAAATCGTTGCCAGATATTTTCTGAATTCTGTAATCAATCATAGCGTTCGGATACTTTTTTGAGCGACTGTACATTGGTTTTCATAAATTAAGGAACAAATGCAAAAAATACGCATTGTCATAAAAATCTGATGATAGAATTTGCATATATCACTGTCCCGCACTTCGATACTAATTTGCATAAACGTAGCTGTATTCCTTCTTGGTGGTATAGTTTTTTGACGAGGAGTGTATTTGACGTGAAGGATTTTAATGCGTTCCTCAAAGCAATTTATCGAGGCTAGGCATTTGCCCTTATTTACACTTCTTACATCGTTTAAATGTATTTCATCGGAAAAAAATGCAGACATACCTGGACACAGAATGAAATAAATATTCTTAACTAGAAATAAAATATTTGAAAATTTAGAGTTGAAGATAAATTTGTTTAAAATGCAACATTTCTGAGATTTGCCCATAAACAAATATAAATGTTAGTTTATGATATCATTTTACGAACTCCAGTGAAATCAGACAACTAGAGAGGAGATTTCCTCAGGTGCGGTGGACGGCCATGAAGTCATGTTAAGCGAATCGAGGATAGCAAAATATGTATTACCTCATCTGGAGTTTAGCAAGATTTCTGATGTAAAACTGTAATCGGCGCGGTCACTGATAACTACCGCGATTTTTCCCAATTAAAAAAAATATTACCATGCAAAGATTTATCATAAAACGTTGAAGTACCATCAGTTATGTTTCTAACTGATTACGAGTGATGAAGTCGCTGATTCACAAATGCTGGAAGTAAGCAGCGAGAGAGCGAGAGATCTACTTTTTTGTTAGGAAGTAGGTAAACAATGAAGCCCTAAACAAGAAAGTTATCACTTACTTTAGTAAATAAGTTAGTTACTCACTCCCTTCAGTAAACAATTAAGCAAAAACTTACCTAAATAGGTAAGTATGAAAATTTTAAAATAAATAGGTAAGAATAAATTTAAAAAATAGGTAAGTAAAAAATTTTACTCACTTACTTACCTACTTATTTAGTTTAAGCAACTACTTAAGAAGGTAAGTTACTTTTTAAGTAAGTTACTTACCTACCGAAATAAGTAACTAACTTAAGTAAGGTAAGTTGCTTAAATGAGACCTAAGTAAATCCAAGAAACTCCAAAAAATACTAAGTAAATCCAAAAACTTATTTAAGAAGTAAGTAAGTACATAAGTAACTTACTTAAGTAGGTAAGTACTTAGGGAAGGGCTTAGGTAGGTGATAAAGTTACTTAGATACCTAGTTACTTAGGTAAGTAAGTTACTTTCTTAGGTAACTAAGTACCTAGGTATGGTAAGTAGTTACTCTTCCTAAGGTACAGTAAGGTACTTACTTAAGCAAATGAGTTCGTTACTTACATAAGTATGTAAGTAAGTAAAGTAATTAACTTAAATAGATAAGTAAGTTACTTTGATAGGTACTAGAAAAGTAAGGGAGTAAGTAAATTAGTTGGAGGTGTGTAGAGCAAATTCTCACTTTAGAAGAGTATTATATTCTATCCTCAAGAGAGCACATAATACGGTATTATGTCATTTATGTCCAATTAATAATATGCGGTATAAATGGAATGCTTTGAAAAGTGATGATTAAATCGCATTGCCCACTTAGGAAAGTTCGTAAAAATTAATCCTTCACTTACTCTATGAAGAAGGAAATAATATTCTTTTCTTTCATTGAGTTTTACGTCAATTTTAAAGTTATATTCTACAGTGAAGAAGACAAATACGGGGAATTTGCGCATTCAGTTCTGATGTGCCATCACTCCAGACACGGGAAACACAACAATGCACAAAGACATTGTTTAGCAACTGACATGAAGTCATCAAGTTCTTTGTTGTTTGATTTATTGTTTGGAGTTTAATGGAGCATCAGCAACGATGGCTACAATGCGCCAAACAAGGTAAAAGACGAATAACCCACAACCAAAATTAAAAGCACGCACGAAAAACATAAGACAGAAAAACCCCGAATGCAAAAGTAAAACAATTAATAGGTATATTAAAAAAAATAAAACCAACCCAGGTCAGACGGAATAAATTCAATGAATTAATAAAATCGTAATCTGTTAAAATAGTCAATCAAGAGTAAAAAGTCAAAAACAAGAGTTCAAAATGAATCGTCGGATGAAAAATGTCCGAGAACAAAGGCCTCGGACGTGAAATCATAGAGGTTAAAATGAAAACGACGTTCAAGGTTAAAAGATGGACACGTGTATAAGATACGGTTGATCATTAAAATGGGGTCACAAAACTCGCATTTAGGTTTGTCATCCGCCCGTAGAAGAAAAGCATGTGTAAGAAACGAATGACTTAAGCGGATCCGAGTCAAGTTCCTTGCTTAGGGATGATTTTTGCATCCATCAAATCATAGTTACAAACATTTTTGTAGCATACAACGGTTTAAAACAAGTTTCCACATGAAAGAAAATTGAATTTAGGAGATTTTTAATAGAATTATGAACTTCAATTGCAAATTGCAGAACATGCTTTTTCTCATAGCATTGCACAGAATTGCAACAAACCTGACTTTCTTAAGATGGCTACTTGCGTTTTCCGTTGTCCTAATGCTAAATAACGCAGCAGTCACCTGATGCTCTCTAGTCTAGGTGTTCTCAACGTGGGGTACGCGGTAAAATTTTTTGGTCTTCACACTCTATTCCTAGAATTTCAAATTTCTGGCATGAATTGCAGTATTTGTTTACAGATTTACTATTTTCCACTACAAGAGCGCACTATTTCACACCATTGTTTCTCAACGTTACTGATCTCGTGTCTCGGCAGACTTTCAGTTTATAATTTATTATAAACAGTTTAGGCGGAATTATGTACTAAAAGTAGAATGGTAAATATTTAAAAAGGAAAACGCTATGAAAAGTTATAAGAAAGTTGTAGAAGGTTTGCAAGATATACGGGTATAGCGTTATGTCAATAAAAATGAAATTATTAGTAGTGAAAATATTCCTACTCTATTATAAACAGTTTAGGCGGGAGTATATACATATATGTATGTAATCAGTCCTTATTGAAAGATTAAAATTAACCTGTATAATAGTTTGGTTCTTTCTATGGTTAGTATGGTAGCGAAACATGGACCATTCATAAGCAGGATAACAGGAAACTTGATGCCTTTGATTCCAGATGCGTACTCTTATCTTGGGCATTAAGTAGTTTGACTGTAAATAATGATGAAGTTGGAAGAAGGAGTCAGCAGCCTCCTTTGAGCAGCATTTTATGCAGAGAGAGAGATTGGCAAATAGGATTATGAGCAGTGTGCCCAAAGGCTTCAGGAAAAGGGGAAGACCTAGGATACGATGGACAATGTCAAACAGGACCTTGCTAGAATTGGCCTGCGGTGGCCAAATGAAGAAGCTCAGGACAGACAAGTGTGGAAAGCAAAATAGCAGTCTGGTAAGACTTCCGTAGCGCATGGCCGCATGAGGAATTTGTATATATGTACGGGGCGGGGATGGCTCAGTCGGTAGCGCGCCAGGCTCGTAATTTGTAGTTCCCAGGTTCGAGTCCCAGCTGGGTCAGCGTTGAGACTTATCTTCGCAAAATTCCCCGCCCTGCCCACGGTCAGTAGGGGACACCGATGGGCTCGGAAAGGTCGCCGTCCGTCGGATGGGACGTTAAGCCGTGACCCCGTGTGCGGGAGAGACATACCCTGTGCACGTTAAAGAACACGCTGGATGGCCTTGACGGGAGGCTACCATCTGTCTCCCAACAGCTGTTCCAGTGGGTCTCCTCCCCCAACCTTCTCTGAGCCTTCGGGGTCCATGTGACCTGGCCATTTAGCCCATGGTGTGCAAAAAAGTGTCGCTCAGAGGTAAAACAACCCAACCCAACCCAAATGTATATATGTATGTAATCAGTCCTTACTGATTGCGCGTAAATTAAAAATGAAACACATTTCAAGAAAAAGCAGTTTATAATTTAAATCATCTTCCTGCAAATACAATTTTAATTGTTCTCCACAAAGAATCTTTTATTGGTACTATACACAAAAAGAAAAAGTCAAAGTAGTCTATTTCAAATTGACTTTTATCATATTGCAAATCTTACAAATTATAAAATTACAGTAAGTATAGATTATTAATGCAAAAAAAATTACATATGAAAATTATATACATGTACAGGTACTAGGAAGTGTACAGATCAATATTAATCTTCTGTCGTGGAATGTTTTTTCAAAGGCTTGCAAATGAGTACACATTACATACCAACGCTTTGCACCATTCGAAGCTTGAAGCACCAGGTGACCTTTGAGGTCAGTTTTAAGCTAAACTGATGCGACAATTGCAATGTGATGTTTGGGGAAATAAAATGAGGAATGAAAACAAAAATTCCATGTTAGCATCATTCTTAACTTATCGCTTTACAAAAGGAAAGTCTTTCGTCGTTGAAGGTGAATTATGCAACATACCTGGTGAGAAACTGTTTCGTGCTTTCTAATCATCAAAAATTCATCGCTGCTATAAAAAGTGTTTTTTCTTTTGAAGCTGGTCAAACACGGAAAACAGTGTTTATGTGAATTGCTTCCTTTGCAACTAAAGTAATCAAAACTGTTGCTCCTTTATAAAACGCAAATTAAACTATATATTTCGATGTTCAGATGGCAATTGTAACTTTGTTTTCTGTCACTGAATTAGAATAACTTTCGTACCATTAAA
Organism: Ryuthela nishihirai; assembly: GCA_038380435.1. Taxonomy (NCBI): domain Eukaryota; kingdom Metazoa; phylum Arthropoda; class Arachnida; order Araneae; family Heptathelidae; genus Ryuthela; species Ryuthela nishihirai. The sequence goes on from JAWZYU010000001.1 coordinate 93,758,752, forward strand.
TTAGTCAGATGAGTCATCTTTCGCTGTTTAAGACAAATGGGAATCAAATATTTTTGTTGGCAATGCGGAGGGAATAGATCAGTGTCTCGCAAACTTTTTTACTCTGCGGCACACTGAATCTAATTTTTTTTCCGCGGCACACTGAATCTAATTTTTTTTCCGCGGCACACCTAAAAAAGAATTTTTGATGGTTACGTAAAAAGAGGAAAATTGAAGTTTCGTTAAATGCATTTTATTTAAAAAAATATAATAATAAATATGATTAATCATAACTCGGTGTTTGTTTTAAATATTTTTCCATTCTATGGCTTAAAATAAACAAAAATTAATACCAAAATGTGGAAAAAGCTTGATAAACACTTACAAGATCCCAGTTGATAAAAACTGAAAGATTTTTATTAAAGCACGTCGATAGCACGTCGATATTAAAGCACTTCGATAACATAAGTCAAGTCAAAATGAAATCTTTGGAATATTTAGTGTCAATTTGAAAATCTCTCGCGGCACACTTGGAATTTCTCGCGGCACACAGTTTGCGAGACACTGGAATAGAGGGACGATATTATGATTGAAGAAGTGATAGAGTAGTAATTTTGATGTTCAATGATATGTAAAGGAGTTTTGGTAAATAAACAATACGAAAAATAAAAAGGAACGCTGTTTCACGTTACCATTTTAACATAACTAGGCAACAAAGTTAAAACTGCACCACAGCATGTGAAAACAATTTTATGATTCAATAGGTTTTGAATCTATCCGTCCGCCATTGTGTTCAACAATAGATGAAATGTAGCCTATTCTACATATGAGAAATATTGATGATATGCTCAAGTAGTGCTCTGTGATTATTAATTGTAGCTCAAGTAGCGCTTTGTGGAAGTTGAAAAAAGAAACTGACTAGTGAAAAGAAATCCTGGAATTTTGTGAAATTACAGACGGAATGAAATGAATGAATTTTCTTCGATTTGCCAGGTATTGGGAAGTGCCCCTGCGGAATGAAAAAAGAGGCTTTTGAGGAAATATTTAACTAACGTATTTACAAAATTAATTTTTCTTCACTTAAAACAACGGAAGCACATTCAAAATCTGCTCTGCACAACTGATAGAGTTATAATCTAATATTTAGACAAGTTAGCAATTATGTACTATTAAAGTTGCTTGCCAGTTTAAAGATGCTTGGTTACACCATGCAGTGGTTAAGGCGCATTGGTTACACCATGCATTGGTAAAGGTGCATTGGTTACACCAGCATTGGTTAAATACATAGCTATAAATATTTGTACCTTTGCAGATTATTGTCAAAATTCAGTTCTTCAGAGCAGAGTTGTTCTCCTAGAATTCTCCTTAAAGCTGCCAATGAGCTTTAATAGTGAATAATTGGTAACTTGTCTAAATATTAAGTAAACATCTGTGAAATTATTTTGCCTAAACAATTTTTGCATAATCTAATTTTCTTCCAACCGATATTTGTTTATATCTTTCTTGATAGATTTTTCAATGTTCATTTTTTGGAAATATCACGCCGAAGTATAAACAAATTTTGATTTGAATTCTCGTTTTAATAAGAGAATTCTCTTTAACAAAAAGTGAAATGATCACAAAATGATTTCCTGTGCTTCAATTTCCTTCGAGTTTTGGAGTTCGTCACAAGGAAGAGATTTCGATACAAAACACTAAACGGAAAAGAATCAAAATTAAGGGAAACATTTTGTAAGTTATTGCATTGTACTTAAAACAATCTCGTTTTTGTGATATAACAATAGCTTTATTTATTTATCAAGATTAACTATCTCCAAAAAATCATCGTCAACTTTTTCGTGTCTTTCCTCAATGTTTATTATTTGATCCTTACTTTTACAAACCATTTCCCTTCAGATATCGGAAATGGATCTTCATTACATTCAGCGATTCGTCGACTCTTTTGTTCCATTTCCATAATTCTCAATATTTAAACTGTATTAATTACTGTTAAATGTTGAGTTTTTAATGAGATATTAGTTTTCAGTACGATGTAACATTAATTTTGACTTCAAACGTACTTAAATATATCAAAACTACGGTTTGTGCAATTCGAAACGTGTGATGAAACTACACAATGGAGTGTCCAAAATCTTCTACCTGTCTCAAAAGACAAAATTATACTTTTCAAGGTTTTAGTAAGTTTCAAAATAAACACACCTTACTACACTTTCAAGGATTTTCTCTGCTCCTATTCTCTTGTTGGCTCAGAAAGTTGAAGTTATCGTAGCTACACTGATTTGGGTGTTGATTTTAGCCGTTGTTTCAACATTGAAACTTCGTTGTTATAAAGGCCAGCCGTGTTGTATACCTAATTATGAATCATTACAGCAAAAATAATAAAAGTCCCCTGACAGAGGCGTAAGCAGGACTTTCTTATGGGAGGGGAGGGAATGGTCCAAAATTTGGAGAGTATTGTCAGGAATTTAAAATCAATATCAATTTGAACGAAAGATATGTCAGGTAGTAAAAGTTAATTCATGTAGGTAATAGAAAGCCTTAACTTTTAAAATTTGAAGAAAATTTCTTTTTTTATTCATTCTTTTCTTTTACTAAAAATACATTGAATATCAAATATTTAAATTAAAAGCTTACTAAAATCCAGACTCCTGCATATACCACTGCCCCTAAATAAAACTTTCATCAGATATGTTCAGCATATTACGAATATACTTCTCCCGCGTGATTTCAGAACCAGGTATTTGTTTTTGGAAGTTTTGAAAAAAATAAACAACAACAAACGAACTCGGAGATCCTTGATAAAAAGTTATTGGGCTTTTATAACAAATTTTACGAACATAGATTAAAGGAACTCTCATTGAACTCTCTGGAGTGGAAACGATTTATATGACTTAAAACTTTGCTGCAAGATTATCCATATTACAATCCCAAAGAATGGTTTCTTCACATTAATAAATGGCAGATCTACACATCATCCTCTATTCCACTCGAAAGAAGAGATTCCAAATACCATTTCTTCGTTTTGTAGAATACAGGGCAGAATTTATAATATTTCAAGCGCCCCTAGGCACATGCAGCAGCAACGTTTACTTGAAAACACCGTCATTTTTTCAATATTCTATAAAAGCATATAAGTTTGTTTTCTTTATTTTTAAACCATAAATAGATGAAAAATGTAAACGAAAGCATGTAGGAACGTTAATGAGAAATAATACAATTTCATTAATAAACTCGATAAAAGAACATAGTAATAAATTACTATTATGCATGATTTCAAAATTTCAAAATACTATGCTCTCTCTCTATATATATAAATATATAAATCATATTGTTTATTTTTAAAATTAAATTAATTCTGCTTCCATATTTTTGTCTGTGAATAAGCAAATTATATTTTCACAATCCATTCAAAGTTCACTTTTATTTTTAAGGGAAATAATTTCCTCTAATCGCTCTTGAAACGCGGTTACTCGTTAATTGTGTTTCACCTTTGTAAATGCTGAAAAGGATGTAAATTTTTTTCACTCGAATAAGATGTAACATTAGAATTTTTTCTCCCCTATTTGATCGGCGCCCCTAAACAAGCCTAACGTGACTTACGAGAAATCCGGCCCTGGTATAACAGAAAGAGTACGTTAAAATCTTCCTGAGGTTACATCAGCTGTATTACTGTAGCTGTTTTTTAGAAAGCTTTTAGGTAGCATTGACTTATCGAAACACCTCCGATACTTTAATTTTTAGATTTTTGCCATTCTCTTTTCTCAATATTTCTTATGAATTACTATTGGTTTATTTTAGAACCTGTGATGTTTCATATAACTTTGATTTTTATACTTTAGCAATGCAAAAATTAACTTGCATTTTATATAAATTTTCTCAATGGGATTTTTTCTGTTTCTCTTCTCTCACTCGCGCTGAAATTTGCTATAGAATTTTGGTTCCATGTTAGAGGATATACTTGTCTTCCATTTATATGAGTATAGGATTCTTAAGGGAGAGTCTACGTGGTTCTGAGTATAGGATTCTTAAGGGAGAGTCTACGTGGTTCTGAGTATAGGATTCTTAAGGGAGAGTCTACGTGGGTCTGAGTATAGGATTCTTAAGGGAGAGTCTACTTGGGTCTGAGTATAGGATTCTTAAGGGAGAGTCTACTTGGGTCAGAGTATAGGATTCTTAAGGGAGAGTCTACTTGGGTCTGAGTATAGGATTCTTAAGGGAGAGTATGTTTTTTGTAATTTTGTTAAAATATTACACCGTTGTGGAGTATTACCTAGATCAAAAATGATCATCATTCAGTAAGGGAGATAATTCCCAGTTGCGTCACCTAATTCGATATTGCGTTGTCTGTGTCGGAGGGATTAGCTATCGACGCGCATTAATACAAGAGTAAAATGTCTTGTTATCAATGTAAGCATCTGTCGCTATTGAAGAGTTTTTTTTTTCTGTCTCCAAATTTCTATTTTATTGTCTCTCCGATATTATTTTTATTCAATATTTAGTAATCTCACTTCTTTAAATTGCATTTATTGGACTTACCAAAGAATTTAAATATTCACTTTTGAAATTCAGGCATTTAAGTTATTCCTTTTTGGAACACTGGAATTCTGGGAATAAAAACTTTGTGTTTTCAAGCAACGTAACCATGACACAAATTAGGGTATTAACCGAAGTGCTTTAAAGATTCGTGTCGCCTTAGATACAAATAAATGAAACCATTACATATTTAACGATTTAATTACTAATGTTTCGGTTTCCAATAAAAATCAACTAAATATATAAACAGTGAAATTAAAGCAGACCCACACATACTTAATATTAATTATTTTTGTCTTTTGCCTCTCTCTAATGTATCACCTCTCTTATCAGATAATTCTACTTGGGTCTGAGTATAGGATTCTTAAGGGAGAGTCTACTTGGGTCTGAGTATAGGATTCTTAAGCGAGAGTCTACTTGGGTCTGAGTATAGGATTCTTAAGGGAGAGTCTACTTGGGTCTGAGTATAGGATTCTTAAGGGAGAGTCTACTTGGGTCTGAGTATAGGATTCTTAAGGGAGAGTCTACTTGGGTCTGAGTATAGGATTCTTAAGGGAGAGTCTACTTGGGTCTGAGTATGGGATTCTTAAGGGAGAGTATGTTTTTTGTAATTTTGTTAAAATATTACACCGTTGTGGAGTATTACCTACTCTTTGTTTTATTAAATGTAAAGGAGAGTTTCATGTCTCGAAATATTATTTATCACTGAAAATACGACGACTTTTAAAATTTTCAGCTGCACAGTCTGCCATGGGTATTGACTTACAGAAATTGTTATAATAAGAGATTATAACCAATGAAGCTGATTACTGTATCTCTTTAAAGGATGGTAAGGGCATCTTGGTTTGAAGTTTTCTTAAAATTAAAAAAGTTTTTTTTTCGTGTTAAACAACTCTTACATCGATCAGTAAAGCATCATTAATAACTCAGTATGTTTAATCTTCTCATACACTAAAGTAATCTTACACAACCAAATTATTTTGTTTGAAATAAAAATGTCTTTGCTGAACAATATAGCTTGATAATTAAATTACTAAATGCATAAAGCAGGATTGTTTTGGTACTAATTGTAAAGCTATGGAAATAAAAATGTTTAATATTTTTTCGACACATTCAGTTATTTAATTAATTTAAAAAAAGAAGAAAAATAGAATTCAACTGAGAAGCAAAGGCAAATTAAACTCTTTTATGAGGTGCACTCATCTCTGAAGCTTCAGATTTCATATTTTAGATTGGATTGTTTTACCTCTGAGCGGCACTTTTTTGCACACCATGGGCTAAATGGCCAGGTCACATGGACCCCGAAGGCTCAGAGAAGGTTAGGGGAGGGGACCCACTGGAACAGCTGTTGGGAGACAGATGGTAGCCTCCCGTCAAGGCCATCCAGCATGTTCTTTAACGTGCACAGGGTATGGTTCTCCCGCACACGGAGCCACGGCTTAACGCCCCATCCGACGGACGGCGGCCTTTCCAAGCCCATCGGTGTCCCCTACTGACCGTGGGCAGGGCGGGGAATTTTGCGGAGATAAAACTCAAGGCTGATCCAGCTGGGACTCGAACCTGGGAACTACGGATTACGAGCCTGGCGCGCTACCGACTGAGCCACCCCCGCCCTCATATTTTAGAGACTTATAGTTGATTTGAAGTTTTGGAAATGGATAACTGATTCAACGTGGAATGTAAAGATAATGATAGTAAGATATTTTGAAAAAAAATCCAATATTTTTCGCCATAACGCATTGCTCAGTTTCCATCGTGTAAATACAGATATAGTACCTATTTATTTTAAGTTGAATAATATTGTCAATAGATTGCAAATGAATTCGACCTAGTTCAGGAGGTAGTACTTGTTGGATAATTTATGGGGGAAATTTATTGATTGCTTCTTAATATGACAATCGCATACCTGCTGTAATCAGAATAAATGTCAAGTGAAGAAATCAAAATTTCTTATTTATCACTGTAATTTCAGACTATATACTAATTCATTAGCACACCTATGCACAACTGCCGATAGATATATAATTAGAGGACACTCATTTATCATTATTGGATCTATACTTAAGATTATCAAGAATATTTTGGAACGCTATTTAACAGTTTGTCTCTTGTTACTCGTGATCTTCAGCTGTAATCACATTCGTAGCAAAACTTTAATGAAGTATAACTGCTCTTGCAGCCACCTAGCTTGATTGGATTTTATTGTTAATATTAAAATTCGATCGAATGAGTTGTCGGCAATTACAATTATGGAGAAAGTATCATTAGAAAGCAGCAGACCCTTGTCTCATTAGGGAAAGTGAATTTATGCAGTTAAAATAAGAAAATAAAAATCTATATGAATATATTAAAATAGATCGAAGTCTGCAGTCTCTTCAAATAAATTAAACAATTCTGGTGACTGGCAATCTTTTTTGTTCACAGATTAAGCATTAATGCAAATTGAATAACGAATTTGCCGGTGCAAATTAAAATAGGATTCTCTTTGGAAATTATACCATGCTGATTCCCTTCAGCGTAAAGAGGTAGCATTTTGCTACGACGAAGTAGCCCTTTAAAAAAGAAATTTGGCACCATCTTCAGAAAACTATAAACAATGCTTTGCTGGGAAAACTGAAGAGGTGACAGACTTTGGTTATGCATTCCAAAATATCTCACAACTTAAAACCAAAAACAGTCACTTAAGATTCTGATTTTCAATATAATCATCACCTATTTGCATATTATATTATATACAGATGAATTTATTTTAAACAAAATGTAGAATATTTAGTAACAACTCAACAAACATACTCTAGCAAAGAACCAAATTATATAACTGTAAAATTTATATATACCGATAAATTATCACAGGTTGTTTAACTCATGTACTTTGCGTGAAAATCAGATCATTTCAAAAACTGACGCACACACAAAAAATGATCATCATCTGTGGATAAATGATGCAGAAGTTCAAACAGTAAGAGGAAAGAATGCAATTTCTTTTCGTCGTCTTCTAAAGAGTTTTAAAGGTCAGAAGAGAAAAAATTATCTGAACATCATTCTCATTTCGCAAATTCGAAATGTTTATTTATAATAATATCAAGGATATGACGGGATGATTTTTCTTCTGTACTCTTGGAATCAAAACTGATGCATGAAACCAAATCGTGAACGAGATGGCTTTGATGGATGCGATGATTTATCAAATATCACAATGAATAACAATATATAAAATGTTTCGATCATACGCACGGCACGTTCAGGAAGGAAGAGAGGGAGGAAATAGAACGAAGATAATGACGGCTCAACGAACGAAGAAGCATTTCTGTTGAGCACCTTCTGGAATTCAGTAGATGTGAAAGACATCGCTTGGCACATTGCTGCACATTGAGAGTAACAGAAATTGCGATAATACTGTAAACCTCGGTTTTTTAATCGCGCTCTCTCACTCTGTTAGTTCTGAAGTTAACAAACCAGTTTCTAGCATCAACAGAAGATATTCGTTTCCCTTCAAGAGGCTGTTTTTTTTTACAATCGATTTCTGTTTGGTACTCTTTTTTTTTTACCTTCTCTGTGATGTTAAATGACCTTAAGAAAGAGTTCACTTTTGCCGCTGAAGGACAAAGCATTTTCGAGGTAGTGCGATTGTCCCGGATGAAACTGATCCCGAATTCGGGTCAGAGCAAGAGTGCTTCGCAGAAGAAAAATTCCGGAGGGGAGTTCTCCACTTGCTACAGTTGACTGCCCGAGAGATGCAGGAGAAGGAGGAGGAGGAGGAGAAGTGAGACACGGAGGAGGAGGTAAGCCACGTGGAGCGTTGAGGCTGCGTTGCTGTTATGGCCATTTCCCGCTGAAATAAAAAAAAGTTTAATTTCTTTACATAAGTTTTATAGACTAATTATCATATTAAAAATAAGTACAGTCGCTCAAAAAATATCTGAACACTATAGCTGATTTCAGAATTCAGAAAAAAAATATCTGGTGTTTGCCATAATAGACATAGCTTTTCTCTCGCAGTGATTGCGATCCTGGAACAATCTTATTTGTTGGCAGGATTCTTCTTTGTAAATTTACTTGAAATAGACAGCCTTTCCCCTCCAGGCTCTAGTGATGATTTTGCAAACAATGCTCATAAAACAAATATATTCCATCTGTATTTCCGCATTTACTATTTCCCTCATTACATACTCCAAGGCTATGCGAAGTGCTGACTACATCTAGCACATACCAGTCTGTGAAGAATGTACGAAGAAATAAAAACAAACAAGAAATGTGAAAAACGAAGAGGTGAAAAATATTTAACAAACTATATAAATGAAAATATTTTTTTCGTTTTGTTTCTAGCCCTTGCATATTTTTCCAAATATTTTCAAAAACCATAATTTTCCAAAAAAAAAAAACAACCTAACACTGAAATAAATCTATTAGGACTTGCAAACTTTATTAATTAGTCTTAACGTATATCATAAGGTAATAATTATAATTATGAATCTTATATTTTCTCTCCAGAACTAAATTAACATTAAAGGAAATGTCATGCAATCATGAAACATTGGAATACTTAAATCAAAAAAAATTCTCTGCAAGTGAGATGGGATCCCACTTGCAGGTAAATTCAGTTTTTTCAGTTAACTATTCAAGTGTTCTCCAACATTCAAAGAATTATTCGTGAGAAAATCACTTAGCCCACCCTTAAAAGAATTTTGGAATTTTTTATTATTCTGCATATTTATTTCACTACCTTGGATTAATTCTTTCAGCTACATTTTTTATACTTTTACCACTAAAACATCAACATTCCAAAAGATGTTAACACATTTACTGCCAAAGCGGACTTGGGTCCAGCATTTAAACCTTGTTTAAATTTCCCAATATCGATTTAAGTATTCTTTTATTTTATCTTTTTAGTAATTTAAAGATTTAATTCATTCTTATCATTAACATATTATTACAATTCTAAATGATACTAATTGAAAGAGTAATAACAAATATATATAAACCAGGCAGTCATATAAATGCACGGTACTAAAGGTGATAAAATGCGCAGCAATCATTTCAATAGCTGTTAAAATGAGTTATAGCCATTTTATCAGATAAGTTGGGTTAAGTCAATATAAAGTTGGGAACTCCTTATATAAATTAGAATGCTTATTATACAGGCAATGGACAAAAAAAAACAACAACAACAAAAAAAAACAGAGACAGCAATGTAAAATTACTAATATGGTGTTAGACCCCCACGTGAGTTAAACACAGCCTGTTTATGTTGTGACATAGAGTCTATCAGTGTGTGAAAGACAGCAGGAGGGATTATTATATTATTATTATTATTATAATTTATCCCATGCGGGTGGTTAAGGTAAAACCATGGTACAGGTAATTTTAGATAATCATTTAAATGTTCAAGTAGCTTGATGCATCAGTACATTGGGAAATTAAAAAAAAATATTGAGGACAGTTCAAAAATACAAACATATGTACAGGAATTGTATAATCATTTGATACATCATCATCATCCTCAAGCAGCCATGGACTACGGAGGTCCAACCAGACCGTGCAGTTTAGTTCTCCAAAAGCAAAGCTCCAAAAGCAAGTCTGTCCTGAGCTACATCTACTGCATCTGGCCACTGCACACCAATTCTAACAAGGTCCTCTTTGACCTTGTCTGCCCACCGCATCCTAGGTCTCCCCTTCTTTCTGAGGCCTTTAGGCACACTGTTCATAACCCTATTCACCAATCTATAATTATTCATATGGGTTTCATGGCCAAACCAACGGTGTCTCTCTCTGCACAAGTAAGTTGCAGACTCTTTTCAATAACCTCATCATTAGTTACAAAGTTAAACCACCTAATGCCCAAGATACTGCGTAAGCATCTAGAATCAAAAACATCTAGTTTCCTGTTATCTTGTTTACATAGTATACAGGTTTCACTACCATAACTAACCCTAGAAAGAACCAAACTAATAATACAGTCTAATTTTAGTTTTTAGGTGTATACGCCTATTTCTCCACACTCTCCACAGATTCTTTAAAGTATCGGCAGAAATCCCTATTCGTCTGTTAATCTCATGCCAGTATCTGTTACATAGCTCCCAAAATAATTAAACTGTGACTCCTGCTCAAGACTGCAACCATTCAGATTAACTGAATCACAGCCTGCCTGACCAATTTTAATCACTTTAATTTTCTCTCTGTTTATAACCAAACCTACTCTACTACCAGTCTCATCAACAGCTCGAATGAAAGAGTTCATCCCATCAACATCATTTGCCAAAAGGGCTAAATCATCAGCATAATCTAAATCAGATATTTTCGTATCTCCAGCCCATTTAAGGCCAAAATCTTTCCCTTGAAGTGAATTTCGCATAACATAATCAATAACCAAGCTAAAGAAAAAAGGAGACAAAATGCACCCTTGTCGAACACCAGAAGTAATGCTAAACCAATTGCTACAAGCCTTACCAACTCTCACTCAGTGTTATTATAGAGAGCTTTCATTATGTTAACTAACTTGTCTGGTATACAATATGATCTCGCAATCAACCACAAATTATGACGATCCACAGAGTTGAAAGCCTTTTTGAAATCAACAAAGCTAGCAACCAAAGGTTTCGGAATCTCTAAACATTTCTCAAGAATCTGCTTAAGTGAAAATATCTGTTCCACATATCCCCTACCACTTCTGAATCCACATTGTTCATCACGCAATTACCTGTCAACCAGATTCTAAATTCTATTAAGAACAATCATGCAAAGAACTTTACCTGGAACAGAGAGTAGGCTGATACCCCTATAATTATCACAAGAACTGCGATCACCTTTTTTGAAAATAGGGATAATAATTGCTCTGGTAAAATCCTTAGGAACCATGCCTTTATCATAAAAGATATTAAAAATTTCAGTCATCCAAGTGGTAACTGAAACATTCCCAGCAGCTCTAAGCATTTTTGTAGTAATTTTATCTACCCCTGGCGATTTATGAAGTTTAAGTTTACAAATAGCCAAGAAAGAAAGTTTAGAAATAGCCTACAGAGAGGCCTCGACGTCCGAAATTCTGAGGAACCGATTTACCTTCCACGAGAATTTTCAGAACCGATGATATTTGCAGGAACCGATGGCTTTCAGATACAGCTGGGAACGACGGATCGGGGGGGGGGGATTAATTTCCAGGCGCGTGGTTGGCTGGAGTTTTGGCTAATAAGCGAGCGGAACATCACTCGTACATTCTCGTACAATTGTTCTAAACCAGGGGTTCATTTTGAACTTCTTTTTAAGTTATAAAAATTCTTTTCGTTAATACTAAAAAGAGTGGAAGTACAGTATTCGAGTTTCTGTCGGATGTAAATTTTGTAGAACATTGAGGCATAGGAGGATATATAGTTTCGAATGTACCTCAATATATAAGTTCTTTTAGAAGCTAAAGTGACGGTTTTATTAATGTGAAGTCCATTATTATCTGTAGTCATACCTAAATATACGAAACTGGATGCGACACCATACGTCCGTTAAAACAAATACCATTTTTCATTAATATGTATGTATAACTGATTATGAGAATGCAATTCGGATCTTTAATTTCAGAAAATGTACGTAATTTGAGATTCAACGTGACATTCAAGATCAAATAGAGGTCAAATGTCAAATTTTAAGGTTAAATAGAGGCCAAATTTCGATCTAACCACGATCTAGATGTCCTAGAATTAGACAAATCGATGCCTAGGCGTATCTCGGGTCGTATATCTCAGAAAACGTACGAAATATGAGATCTGATGTGGGTCTCTAGATCTATGGAGGCCACAATTCGATTTAGCGATAATCTGTATGTGCTAGAAGTGTGGGAATTGGTGTCTAAAAATAATCTATAATGTAGATCCTAGTAAAAAAATGACGGAATGATATTTTCGTATTTGAAACTCAAATAGGTCTGAACCGTCCCGTGAATGAGTGGTTAGCGCGCTATGCTACTGATCAAAGGATCTGGGTTTGAGATTCACGTAAGTCATGGATGTTTGTGTTGTCTTTCTGCCGAGGTCTAGCTTTCCTCACAGATCTTCTCTATGGGGTGTTAAATTGACAGGTTACTGTCAGACCTCTGTGGAAAGCAGCTGCTTGAGGGGAATATTTTTTGAATTATTAAATAGGACTGTCCGATGATCAAGAAATCGAGAGGAAGCAACTGATATGAAGCCATGTTTTATCATTGCATTGATAAACAGCATTTTTTTGTAGGAGGGGGATCACTGTTATTGTTCCTAAATAAAGATTCGTAAAAAAAAAACTGTGCAGACAAATTTAAGGAAATTTTAATTTCAAGAGCTCGCTAAACACATTTCTAACGTTCAGAACAAATGCTAATTTAAAATGCATGATTTATGAGTTACTAAATACAGTGACGGATTAAGGCTATCTGGATAAGTTCAATGGCATTGATCCCCTCTCCAAAATATCGGTGTATGATTAAAATATTTAAATATTATAATTTGATATAGAAGTTTAATCTTTACATTTCCTATTAATCTGGTTAATCGAATAATGTTCGGAGCATAATAGAATCACTTTAGATAAAAAAAAAAAACATTCCAATAAAAAATTTAAAAAATTAAAACTAATAAACTTTAAAAATTCTGTTATTAATTGTGAATATATGATGTTTTCGTATGCGAAAATATTTTTGACAAAGCATATTACTTAATAATTTTACATTAATCTAAAATAGTCTTACAGTTAGTGTTCCCATAATGCGCACACGGAGACTCAAAGGTTTAGTTGGTAAACTATAAATTAATTCTACTAAGCTTCTAGATCAGTGATTCTCAACCTTTTATGCTTCACGTTCTCCTTGGAAATATGTATGTAACTGGCGTACCCCTTGTATAGATAGATAAAACTATGGTATAACAATGGTTATTTTTACTTTATTAGATCTAGCGACTTTTGAGCTCTCACGGCGTACCCCAAAAAAGTTTACGGCGTACCCCATGTTGAGAACCCCTAAACTAGAAGCTTAATAGAGGGAATTTAAATGAGCAGAAATATCCAGTTTATCAGAGTTTCATGAGCTCCGTTCTACCACTGAGCCTCCAATGGCTACGCCAAGTGTCACCCCATTGATATGCCACTGATTACATGTTTATATGAAAATTATTGCAAGAAGTTAATGTATTAGTTATACCTAGACAACATGACAACTTTGAATAAGGCAAAGAAAACAAATAATTTGGGATATACGCAGAGTTTAATTTCTAGAATTTTAATTGAAAGTGGTTGTGGAGCAATATTAAATTATAGGGAACCAATGTTGTTGGAAACAATGTTGAAGTATCGAGCACTTCCCAATATTACGGGAGAGTTTTCCGAAGATAAATTAATTTGATGAAAGCTGATTTGCATTCTTGCTCTAAATTTCAAAGTAGTTTATCTCATTTGCAATCACTTTACAATATGCATTGTTATATTAGTTTTATATGAATACCACATTGTATTTACATATTATGTCTATATATGAATGTAATATAGTTATATATTGTTGCATTATATTAATATGAATACAGTACACGTGCATGAACACCTAGAGTTCAGTGGTATAGTTTATGTATGGGAAGCAATGTTTAAATGCAACGCTGATAATAAACCGGATCGCAGGAATAATAGCCGGATCGCCGTTGGGATAATTTATCAGTTATAAAAATACCCCGAATTTTAGTTCAACAGGTTTGCATTTTACATAATTAGAAATGTATTTCATAATTTTGTTTAACCATTGGAATTATAAGAAAAGAAATGTTCCCCTTATAATTCTGATTGCTACTCTTGCTTTTATAGGCTCTTCGCAATTGCTACAATTGGGTATCAGGATAAATCTTTTCGATTTTAAGCCAAAAATCATCCGATTACGAAATCTTACCTTTGTCTGGAATCTGATAAACAGTGACTGGCGGAGCAGAGTCCCTGTCTTTCTTTTCAAGCACTCCAGTGAAGTCCATGTTGACACCTAAATGCCAAAAGACAAAACGACTACTAAGTGAAAAGATGAAGACACAGTTAAAATAGTTTAGAAATATATCAGAGAAATAAAAAATAACTAAACATTCCCTAAGCAGTTGCTTGCTACAGAGATTTGATAGGAGCTTGTCAGTTTAATACGCCATTAGTAGAAGGTCAGTGAGGATGATGAGACTTCAGCAGAAAGACAACAGAAACATCCATGCCTTTCTCGAACTCGAACCCAGGTCCATTTGATCAGTAGCCAAATAAGATAACCACTCAGTGAAATAATTTTAGAAATACATCAGTGAAAATAATGATTGCAAAAACTGTTCAAGTATCTAATTCTGCGTACATTATCTGAAAGTAAAAACGTTTCTGGTGCTAATACTGATTTACAGCATGTGTCGACACGAATCATTTATATTGTATGATCACGGGTGAGTTCTTCATCTACACAAAGTATCGTATCAGCAGATTTCGAAATCGTATGATTTGATTGAAATTAAAAATTTCTCTCACGTTAGAAAATTCTGATAGTTTTAATTATTTTTCTCTTCCACGAAGTTAGAAACATTCATCTTGCGCTACTGCTACTCTTGATGTTGAAAATCTCGGTGGCCGGGTGGCTGATATACTTAGCTGTGAATAAAGGGACTTGGGTTTAAGACTCGGATAAGGATTGGATGTTTCTTGTCTTTATGATGACGGTTTGGATGTTTCTTGTCTTTATGACGACGGCTCGTCTTTTTCTCAGATCTTCTCTATGGTATATGATACCAGGCAGGCTCTTGTCAAATCTCTATGTAAAAAACAACAGCTTCTTGAAATGTAGTTTATACTTCCGGCATATATTAGCAAATATTGCTAAAATAATAATAAATAAATACCTCCTCAAGCAGCTGCTTGCCACAGAGGTCTGACAGGAGCCTGTCAGTTTATATGCCATAGTAGTAGGTCTGAGAGGATGGCAGGACCTCAGCAGAGAAACGACACATACATCCATGCCTTATCCGGGGCTCGAACCCAGGTCCCGTAGATCAGTAGCCAAGCGCGCTAACTACTCTGCCACGGGACGGCAAATATTGCTAACAACGTTGAAATAGAAGCGTTGTTAGCAATATCTAAAAGAAGTTATCAGTCTCTAAAACGCATCAGTTTTTTTACATTCCTGTCTGCTCAAAGGAAATGAAAAACTTTATTACTTCCTAGAATGACTTTTCACAGTACTCTTATTGCCCCTTTCTAGACGAAATTAATTAGAATTTTACCGGCAACGCCAGTCTGAATGCTTAGTACGAATAAGCTTCGATATCAAACTATATGACCATTCAATTTATTTTATGTTAATTAAGCGTTAAATATAATAACTGTAATGGATCCTAATGAATCATACCCCTATCGCCAGTCAGTTACACAATCATTTATGGGTATTAATGGGGTACGCGATAAAATGTTTTGGGGTACGCAGTGAGAACTCAAAAGTCGCTAGATCTAATAAAATAAAAATAACCATTGTAATAACTATAGTTTTATCTATCTATACAAGGAGTACGCCAATTACACACACATTTCCAGGGGGTACGTGAAGCATAAAAGGTTGAGAACCACTGATCTATATAGATTATATGGGTTGGGTTGTTTTACCTCTGAGCGGCACTTTTTTGCACACCATGGGCTAAATGGCCAGGTCACATGGACCCCGAAGGCTCAGAGAAGGTTGGGGGAGGGGACCCACTGGAACAGCTGTTGGGAGACAGATGGTAGCCTCCCGTCAAGGCCATCCAGCGTGTTCTTTAACGTGCACAGGGTATGGCCCTCCCGTACACGGGGCCACGGCTTAACGTCCCATCCGACGGACGGCGGCCTTTCCAAGCCCATCGGTGTCCCCTACTGACCGTGGGCAGGGCGGGGAATTTTGCGGAGATAAATCTCAAAGCTGACCCAACTGGGACTCGAACCTGGGAACTACAGATTACGAGCCTGGCGCGCTACCGACTGAGCCACCCCCGCCCCCTATAGATTATATGTTTTACGATTAAGTGATAATTTTATTTTTTCTTTAATCGGGCCGAAAATTTACCTGAACACGCTTCCTAGAGAAAATTATCTCCACATAATAACAGTCGTGGACAGATGTCAGGTATCGCAGAAACATTACTAGAGCGATTGAACTGACTAAAGAACCGTAAGTTATTAGCTGAGGAATTAGTTCAAGTTTTAAGTAAACATGGAGAGCTCGTGCTTCATGTTATAGTAAGAATACAGGAGATATTTGGATATGGAAAAGCAGGTTTAGCTCGCAAGCAAGACTCGACACTTTCATTATATGCATCTTGGCTACTGATCTAAGGGACCTGGGTTCGAGCCCCGGGTAAGGCATGGCTGTTTGTGTCGTTTTTCTGCTGAGGTCCTGCCATCCTCTCAGACCTTCTACTATGGCATATAAACTGACAGGCTCCTGTCAGACCTCTGTGGCAAGCAGCTGCTTGAGGGGGTATTTATTTTTTTTTATATAATAGTTATTATATCTCTTATCAAAATTGCACGTGAAAGTAACGTATTTTAAGAATTCTTAGAGCTGCAAACAAGTGGAAATAATTTTGCAAGTCAGATGTATCTCAAAATTTTAATCTTACAGAGAAGATGATCGGGGTCATTTTTTAAGATAATGAAGAATGGGATAAACAGGAATTGGTCCAAGGGAAAAATACAAATCGCATTTAATACTAAGAACCCTTTTATCCCTTTTGGACGTTGAGAGATTATATAAATGGACTATATATAAATACGAAAACAAATCAATTTTCTTTTCGAGAAACAGAAATATTAATGAGAACCTCGTGGAGGACCTCGTGGAGGGTCATCATTAGCAAATATTGTAATAAGCATTAAAAGTACATTGGCTCAGAGCCAGGATATTATTATCTTTTTGCATTCTTTCAAGAAATAAAGTGTAAGGTGAAGAACGGTTGGGTTGTTTTACCTCTGAGCGGCACTTTTTTGCACACCATGGGCTAAATGGCCAGGTCACATGGACCCCGAAGGCTCAGAGAAGGTTGGGGGAGGGGACCCACTGGAACAGCTGCTGGGAGACAGATGGTAGCCTCCCGTCAAGGCCATCCAGCGTGTTCTTTAACGTGCACAGGGTATGTCTCTCCCGCACACGGGGCCACGGCTTAACGTCCCATCCGACGGACGGCGGCCTTTCAAAGCCATCGGTGTCCCCTACTGACCGTGGGCAGGGCGGGGAATTTTTGCGGAGATAAATCTCAACGCTGACTCAGCTGGGACTCGAACCTGGGAACTACAGATTACGAGCCTGGCTCGCTACCGACTGAGCCACCCCCGCCCCCCGGTGAAGAACGTATTCGCTTCTGGCGTATATAGGAATCTCGTTTTCAAAGTGAATGAAGTTTTTTTTATCTACATTTTACACCTTAAAAGTTTCAATTCGAACTAATGGATGATGGGGAAAATGCGAACAGTAATTATACAACAGAAAAAGTATTTGTCTTGAATTCTTCAGTTTAAAAATTGCTTTTCTCACACCTCTCTAAGAAAACGGGGACATATTGTTGCTGTCTGTGGAATATCTCTTGATTCTTTTACAACCGAAATTTAAAATTTCAACTATAAACAGATTACTTGAAACATTCGTTAAAAGTTTTACTGTTTCCATATGTAGTGACCTAAAACGATGTAAATTAAAACTACTTAAAGATTTGAAAAAATGCGAATTATAATATTTCATTAATACAACACAACTGAAGAGAAGAGTTTGTCAATTATCTCTTAAAACAAAATAGTTCGCATTTCGGAGCCACCCTGGGAGTAAGGGATCAGATCAATGTTGCCAATGGAGCCTTCACGACCTGCACATTCCACCACCAAAATTTAAAATTCCAGCATAAAGACATAGTTTGTAATATTCGTTTAAAATTTTGCATTTTCAAAATTTTCGTCGTTAGAGGGCGCAGTTATGGTTTTTGGGAGATTGGAAAAGTGCGAATCATAATATTTCAGCAATACCTGTGGATCCCAGAAATAGTTATTAATTTAGCTTTAAAACAAATAATTATTTGTTAAAACATAAAACTGAGTTTTTTCCACCCACTGTTGCCCCCCCCACTGTTGCCAAAACTGTTGCCAACGAAAATTTCGTAATCTTCACATTCCAGTACCAAAATTTCAAGTTTCTAGCATAAACATTAGAGGTTGCATTTATAACTTTTGAGAGATTCAAAAGTGCGAATCATAATATTTAATCAATACCTAGTCAACACAAAAATAATTTTTAATTTATCTCTAAGAACAAACAACTAATCGTGAAAGCAAAAAAAAGTTGCCTCTCCCCCCCTCCCCCCAGCTGAGAGGTCAACTCATTTATTGCCAATGGAAACTTCGTTACCTTAACATTCCACGATCAAAATTTCAAATTTCTGGAATAAAGACATTGTTTGCAATATTCATTTGAACTTTTGTAATTTCAAACATTTTCCACTGTTAGAGGGCGCAATTATAGCTTTTGGAAATTCGGAAAGTGCAAATTGTAATATTCGATTAATACCTATCTAACCCAAAAAGAATTCTTAATTTATCTAAAAAAATTGTGTCTACAGACAGACAGACAAATGATAAAGTCAACGCTGTCTCAACATTGTCTCTTGTTTTTTTCTGAAAAAGTAAAAAGTGAATGAAGTCGAAAAAGGATGTTTAAAGAAAAATGTTGAAAGAACTTAAAATAGTTGTGTCAATAGCTCCCAAAAGACCGACTCACGCCGACTAAGGAAACAAAAAACTGGCCTATTGCCGGGCTGTCTCTCCCAACTTTCAGAGCCCTTCTACGCCACTGTTATATCTTCAAGTTTATAACAAACATCGTCAACTTCTTTGCGTCTAGTTTTTTAATATTGGACTCGCTGATAAATTCAATGAAGAATTAGAACGAATGGGAGATTTTGTAGATTACCTTGTTTTTTACGCATGCTACTTCTCCAATTTGTTGGTCACTAGATGGTAAAACAAGTTTAAATTTGGAACGTTGATCAGACTATTATTTATCAATCCGTGTTACCTTAAAAACTCAGTAATGCTTGGGATCTGGACCAAACAAGATTTCGCATTTTCCGCATTTATGAATATTGCATTTTTGGGACCACAAGATGCTTATTATTAAGGGAAAAATCGAGTAGTTCAATCCACTGAAAAAACGAGTTCGTTCAACTCAAAAGCGAAAAAAATAAAAACCTTATTAGGTGGATCATTTAATACCTCTCACTGCCGTTGCCAACAATTAGCAGCTAATCGTATGAGTTAATACATGATATGTAGCAACACATTGACTGTTCAAGCGCACGCGGCTGCGTATGCAAGTTGAAACACGTTTCGATACGGTCACATGTAACATCAGAACAGTGCAAAGTGAATCTCTCTCATTTTCCCTCTTTAGAATGGGGCGGGGGGGGGGGGAGGCTCATTCGGCAGCGCGCCAGGCTCGCAATCTGCAGTTCCCAGGTTCGAGTCCCAGCTGGGTCAGCGCTGAGATTTATTTCCGCAAAATTCCCTGTCCTGTCCACACTCAGTAGGGGACACCGATGGCCTTGGAAAGGCAGCCGTCCGTCGGATGGGACTTTAAGCCGTGACCCCGTGTGCAGGAGAGCCATACCCTGTGCACGTTAAAGAACACGCTGGATGGCCTTGACGGGAGGCTACCATATGTCTTCTAACAGCTGTTCCAGTGGGTCCCCTCCCCCAACTTTCTCTGAGCTTCGGGGTCCTTGTGACCTGGCCATTTAGCCCATGGTGTGCAAAAAAATGCCGCTCAGAGGTAAAACAACCGAACTCTCTTTGGAAAGGTGTTCGTTTTAGTGTGTGTGATGGAAACTGAGGATAAGTTACCATGTTCGGCAAGGCTAAATGGTACCCAGACAATTGTAGAAATGACTCAAATGTATGGAGAACAGTGCTTGAAACGAAGAGCGATTATCAAGTGAAATCAACGCTTCACATACTGCTGCTGTTCAGTGTCCAGATCAACCATAGCCTGCAAAAAAAATGCAAGCAAAAAACGAATACCGTTCTAGAGCGAGAAAACAACACAGACTGACAGAGTATTGTTCCTCTGTTTCTTGCGACCGTATCACAACGTGTTTCAACTTGCATATTCTGTTCCTTTTCTTTGAAGAGTCGTTGTGTTGCCACGTCTCATGTATTAACTCGTAGGAAAAGCCGCTAATTGTTGGCGACGGTAGTCTACGAATTAAGTGATATACTCCATAAATAATTCACGCTAATAAATGAGAAAAATGCGTGCTCTTTTTAAGGCACTTATGATGAAAAAGTCAGCTAGAAGCAGTAGATGAAATCAGAACCATTTCTAATTAAGCTTATGTTACAGCTACGAAAATCAATAATAATCATCTAAAAATAGTCCAACACTTTCGGAAACGAGAATAAAAAACTTGCTCCTCGTTGGCAGAGTAGTATCGAGTTACTGAAACTTTCGTACTCGAGTCCATGGTCGTTTGTTCCATCATAACTTGAAGATGGGTTCTAATCATTAATTAATGCAAGCCGAAAGCAAAACAGGTGCTTGCTGAACGACCTGAAATTCTTTGCAGTCAAAAAATTGACAACGTAATAGAAAAACAACATAATATTAGGAAATAGGATATTTCTAACTTACCGGTTGTAATACCGAACACATTGACATTGGAGATTCAAAATGGAAACCAGATAGGAAGATTTAGAGATAGTTTTTTTAATTCTCGTTTGGAAACCTCGATTTCTTGTTAAGCAAATTAATCACCATTATATATATATAAAATATGATTTGCTCTTATACACTATAGGAAAAAAAATTGCCACATCTGGAAGGATTAATTCCATTTTATTGAAACGCAAGCAACTGTTAGCATACACTGAGATGTGTGATTGATTTCATTATGAAAAAAAATGGAAAATTACCACTTTACCTACCCTGTGAAGGGGTTCAATTAGTACGATTCATTTTCCCTCTTTACCGTTATGTTGAACCGCCCCGCGCAGCAATACATTCATGAACACGTGGGGAGTCTATTGTACATCTCTATAATGTCCTCCTGAGGGATAGAACACCAAATAGCACGAAGTCGCTGTTCCATTTCAGCGACAGTGGTTGGCGCACCTCTTGGATGTTGTTGGAGCTGTCGGCCCATCATGTCCCAGATGTGTTCAACAGGTGAAAGGTCCGGCGAGCGTGCTGGCCATGGTAGCACCTGAACATTTTGCTCGTGTAGATACTGCAGACTAATGAGGACTATGTGGGGACGAGCGTTACCTTGCTGGCAATAGGTTCCGTGCTGATGAACACATGGGGCAGCCACTGGCTACAAAATGTTTTAACATATCGTTGGATGGTTAGAGATTTCCTTATGATGACCAGTTCTGACCGAAATGTCTGACTGATGGCATCCCACACCAAGACAGGTGCTGGAGTTGTGTAATGATGTCGCACGCACTGGGTGTTCTTTTCCCTGGATGATGGTGAACACGTTGTCTACCGTCATGCTGACAAAGACAAAAACGAGATTCGTCACTAAACACACAGTACTCCATTCTTGTTCAATCCAATTCTGTCTGAGGCGACACCACTGAAGACGTGCTTGCACTTGATTAGATGTTAGGGGCAAACGCAGTGCCTGACGGTAGGGTCACAAGGAAAACTGTAAAAGCCTGTTGTTTACCATCCGCTGGTAGGTATTCGATGTGTTACCTGTTGCCAGTCCCTTTGCACTTGCGTTGTAAATAGTGATCCTGTCGCTCCGTGATCATACGTCATCTTCTTGATCCTTGTCGGCGTGTGCTGGATCCTTCTTGAACCCACTGGCGTCATATGTATACGATGGTGCTGGGATTGGTTCCAACAAAATTGGCCACATCTCTGTACGACAAACCAGCTTCTCTAAGGCGATGATTCTTCCACGCTCAAAGTGTTAACTGTTGGAACGGTTGTCGACGTCTGCGTAAGGGCATCTTAGCGGTTTAGAACAATTTCCACAACGTTTTGTCAACCAGGAATCTTTGGTTGCCTTAATCTGTGTTTGACTGCTCTGCACCTGTGACGTCAGCTCGCGCCTGTCCAATCGTTTCGATCGTCCTGAAAACCTAATCATTTCCATTTGTATAACTTCTTGCAAGTGTTGCATTTTTTATTTCCTGTAGTGTATAATTACAAATTAAGCGTGACTGGAATTGTGGCAAGTAAAGCAATCTAGTGAAGCCTATTCTACGATCAACATGATAGCAAAGGGTAATAAGAATTAAAATTTTGGAAGTGAAGCGAACTGGACTGGAAATTGAATTAAAGATGATAATAAAAATAAGAAAAAAGGATGTTGTAGTGATATGTACATTTAATTCAATGAAAGAGAATAAATATCCTATAAGTTACATTAACTTCATAAGTTAACTGTTGGTAAAGTCACAGCTGGTAAGAGCAAATTTCGGGCTGGGAACTTAAATGACACTTTTTTGCATACAATGGAATAAATGGCCAGGTCACAAGGACTTCGAGGGCTCAGACAAGTTTGGGGGAAGAGGGCAGTGGTGGAATTCAGAAATTTTAGCAACCGGTTCTTTCTCACTTTACCGCCTTTTCATAGTAAAAATTAAAAACCAAAAATATTTAATTGAAATTGTGATTTGGGCAATAATCATCCCTGGAATAGCGCAAGCAATTATTGGGACTCCGGAACATGAATAGCAGAGTGTCCGAAAGAATCAAGGGCCAGTTCGGAGAACTTGGGAAATTCTAGGAACAAGTTCGCACGAACCGGTGTTAACCGGCTGAATCCCACCACTGAAGAGGACCCACTGGACAGCTGCTACGAGAAAGAGATGGAAGCCACCAATCCAGCCACCCAACATGTTCTTTAACGTTCACAGGGAATGGTTCTTTCTTGACATGGGACCCAACCTTGACCGCGTCCTTTTCAAGCCCATCGGTGTTCCTTTATTGACCTAGAGCAGGGGGTGGGGGGGTCAGCGGAGATAAATATGAACGCTAGGACAGGTGGGACTCGAACCTATAAGTTCAGAAGTTTTAGTAAAGTGATAAAAGTACTAGTTCTGATACGTAGATAACGCTGTTTGGATCACAATCTATAGTTATTTAAATGCATGTGTATAGAATAGTACCGTAATATAAATTTGTCCATGGTAGAATAGTCTGTGTACTAATAAAATGAAATTTGTACGTTATGACTGAATTAATTAAAACAATTGCAATCATATAGATTTATTTTGTTACTTTAGTACTCTGGCAGAGCTCTTTACTTTTAGATTACGCATCTTTGTGTTGTTTTTCTATGAGATCCTCATCATCATCCTCAAGCAGCAATGGGCTACGGAGGTCCAACCAGACCGTGCAATTTAGTTCTCCAAGCAAGTCTATCCTGAGCTACATCTATTGCATCTGGCCACTGCACACCAATTCTAACAAGGTCCTGTTTGACATTGTCTGCCCACCGCATCCTAGGTCTCCCCCTCTTTCTGAGGCCTTTAGGCACACTGTTCATAACCCTATTCGCCAATCTATAATTATTCATACGGGCAACATGGCCAAACCAACGGAGTCTCTCTCTGCACAATATGCTGCTTAAAGGAGGTTGCAAATTCCTTTGCCTAACCTCATCATTAGTTACAAAGTTGAACCACCTAATGCCCAAGATACTGCGTAAGCATCTGGAATCAAAAGCATCTAGTTTCCTGTTATCTTGTTTACAAAGTGTCCAAGTTTCACTACCATAACTAACCCTAGAAAGAACCAAACTATTATACAGTCTAATTTTAGTCTTTAGGTGTATATGCCTATTTCTCCACAATCTCCATAGATTCTTAAAAGTCCCGGCAGCAATCCCTATTCGTCTGTTAATCTCATGCCGCACATCACCAGTATCTGTTACATAGCTCCCAAGGTAAAAAAACTGTGACACCTGCTCAAGACTGCAACCATTCAGATGAACTGAATCACAACCTGCCTGACCAATTTTCATCACTTTAGTTTTCTCTCTGTTTATAACCAAACCTACTCTACTACCAGTCTCATCAACAGCTCGAATGAAAGAGTTCATCTCATCAACATCATTTGCCAAAATGGCTAAATCATCAGCATAATCTAAATCAGAAATTTTCGTATCTCCAGTCCATTTAAGGCCAAAATCCCTTGAAGTGAATTTCGCATAACATAATCAATAACCAAACTAAAGAGAAAAGGAGACAAAATGCACCCTTGTCGAACACCAGAAGTAATGCTAAACCAATTGCTACAAGCCTTACCAACTCTCACACACGACTCAGTGTTATTATAGAGAGTTTTCATTATGTTAACTAACTTGTCTGGTATACCATACGATTTCACAATCAACCACAAATTATGACGATCAACAGAGTCGAAAGCCTTTTTGAAATCAACAAAGCTAGCAACCAAAGGTTTCTGAAATTCTAAACATTTCTCAAGAATCTGCCTAAGTGAAAATATTTGATCCACACATCCCCTACCTCTTCTGAATCCACATTGCTCATCATGCAATTGATTGTCAACCAGATTTTAATTCTATTAAGCACAATCATGGAAAGAACTTTACCTGGAACAGAGAGTAGGCTGATACCCCTATGGTTATCACAAGAACTGCGATCACCTTTTTTGAAAATAGGGATAACAATCGCTCTGGTAAAATCCTTAGGAACCATGCCTTTATCATAAATGATATTCAGAATTTCAGTCATCCAAGTGGTAACCGAAACATTCCCAGCTCTAAGCATTTCGGTAGTAATTTCATCTACCCCTGGGGATTTATGAAGTTTAAGTTTAGAAAAAGCCAAAATAACTTCAGATTGTGTTATAGGGCCGACATTAAAGCCACCAATGCATCTATCATCATTGCAAACAATGGGAATAGAACTAACTGCATTGTTTAGAATATCACTGAAATGCTCAGCCCACCTAGCCATGACAGAATCCTCACCTTCTATAACTTTACCTTGTTTATCCTTTAATCCCTGTATACCTGTCCGTTTTCTACCACACAAAACATTAACTATCTGGTACAGCTCTCTGCTGTTGTGCTGTGTAACTGCTTCCTCGGCTTTGTCAGCCAAACCATCAAGCCAAAAATTCTTATCAGCAGCTAACTGATCTTTTACACGTTTATTAAGTTCTCTGTAATGCTTTCTATTAGGACTAGTAGGGTATTGATTAAGGACATTCCTGCAGTTCTTTCTTTCCAAAATAAGCTCAAGTCCCTTATCACTCAGATAATTCAGATAAGCCTGTTTAAAATGATCCCATTCTTCCTCAACTTCAGTAGTAAGCATACCATGACTATCATAATGACTAAATAACCTATTATGGTAAGCTTTGGCTATAACTGGGTCTTTCAGAGCTTCAGTA
Source organism: Ryuthela nishihirai (assembly GCA_038380435.1). NCBI lineage: Eukaryota > Metazoa > Arthropoda > Arachnida > Araneae > Heptathelidae > Ryuthela > Ryuthela nishihirai. The sequence continues at coordinate 93,784,667 of JAWZYU010000001.1, forward strand.
TTAAAAGTAAATTTTTTAACCTTAGCACAACACTTTTTAAATTTAAGTTGCAAGACACTTTTAACAAAGTAATGGTCAGATCCAATTTCAGCTCCCTTATATGACCTGGTATTTCTAACAGAACTAGCCCATTTGCTGTTAATTAATATATAAGCAATCATATTCCTATGCAGCCCATCAGGTGAAACCCATGTGTACTTATGTATGTCGCGGTGTTTATAATATGTGTTAGTTATTCTGAAACCATTGAGTTTACTTACCTGTCGGAGACGTTGCCCATTGCCATTGTAGCTACCAATACCAAAAGGGCCTATTACTCCTCCCCAAAGGTCAGAGTCAGTACCAACTTTGGCATTGAAGTCACCAAGAACAAGGGTAATATCTTCTTTCTTGACAGAATTCAAAATATCCTGAAGTTGTCCATAAAACCTATCCTTCTCATCCTCATCGGCATCCTTAGTGGGGTCATAACAGCAGATAACATTCAAGTCTTTAACGCTTGTCTGAAATTTTGCTGTAAGAATACCTTTCATTAATACACTCATATCCTAGAAGAGCATTACTAGCGTGTCTGCTGAGAAGCAGACCTACGTCTTGGTGATGTTTATTATCGTTCCTCCCTGAAAAGAGAAATTTAAGGTTATTTTTAAGAATCTGACCTTTATCTGCCCATCTGGTCTCTTGCAAGCCGAGAATATATAAATTATAATGGTGGAATTCTTGTGTGAGGACATCAAGAGAAACAGCTCTGTGCAGAGTCTTCACATTCCAACTACCTATGGAGAGAAAATGGTTAGTGGGATGTTTAAAGAAACATGTTTATTGAGAGAGGGAATGCCGACAATATCAAATTCCCTAATCGCAGACATGGGGCAAGACCCGTTCCCCCACCACTAAAGGCTGAAGCCATCTACACTGGAAGACTTCCTCCAATGTAGAATTTGACGATGCCAATAGAAGCAAAGAGTTCAGGTGCCTGCGATGATCTCTGCTGAGGATTATCCACCAGCTGATAAGCATATCCTGTGAATCTATTCACTTGAGGCTGTCAACCCACAAACAAAGTATGAGGTCCTACCTTCCTAATAAATCTTTTACTATGGCGTATAAACTGTCAGTCTCCCGTCTAGACCTCTGTGGGAAGCAGATGCTTGAGGGAATATTTATTTATATCTGAAAATGTAATCTTGTATTATTCATCGTTGTATTGCGAAATTCTAATTTCAATGAAATGATCATTACACATGTATTCAAATACAGAATTTCAAAAATGAACTAGAAGAATGCATATCACCTCTTTCGAATATGAAATGCTCCTTTTTAAGTAAGAATGAAGTTTGTCATTTATCCGATTTTTTCAATCTCTATGAAAATTAGAAATAAAGGATGATTCGGAAGATACCAAGAGTAATATTTCATAGGTATCCAGACAGCCCAAAATAATTCTTTTGTCTCTTAAAAAAAAGAGTTTGCGTCTCACTCTCTCCTGCCCAACACCCCGAACTGTTAGATAAAGAGGATCACTAGCTGCTTTCAGGATTAACGATTTCATCATTACTCCGTACCACTCGAATCTGACGCGCTAGCGACTGAGCCACCCCCGACCCAAAATCCTCGTAAATCTAAATCTGTGCAACAGGATCTGGTTAGAATTGGTATATGGTAGCCAGATGCAGTAAATATAGTTCAGGACAGATATGCTTGTAGAACTAAATTACACAATCCATAGCCTATGGCTACTTAACTTTTACTAACAACTTCATGGTTGAATTTTTTTCAACCTTTTCGGAAATATAGTTTAGCCCATGGCTGCTTGAGGATGATGATGATGATGATGATCGGAAATAATGTTTACTAAATTGCTTTAGTGATACATCTGATAAATATTGCTAAAATAGAATTTCAGGGAAATTGAATCATTTGAAATCGCCGTTAAAAGATTTTGCCTTTTCCAAATTTTCATACTTTTACTGGACGATATTTAAACTATTGGAATATTCGGAAAATCGAATCGTTATATTCATTATAACAGTCGGCTCTCGATTTAAGTGGGGGTTGAGTTCTTAAAAATGGCCACGAAACTCAAGCATAATATTTCGCTCAAAAATAAAGCAAATGATAAAGGTGGGGGGAGGGAGAAGGGGATGCCTCTAAACTCTTACTTCTATTTTTCTCCACTGTTTTCTTTTTTTGCTATCAGCATTTATTTGTTACAATAATAAAGAGATTACAGTAAAGCAAGAAAACTATTGGAAGATTCGAATCCTAATATTCATTATAACAGTCGGCTCTCTATCCTATCTACAATAAGCAAATAATAATTGTTTATGAAATTTTTTCTAACACTGACAGATGTCTCCGATGGTCTGTTGTTGCTGCTAGTGGTGGGATTAGAGGGGATTGCGAGTTACAAGGTTAGGGGGTCATCTGGGGCAGGTGCCTAACTAGGCAAAGGTGTCGATGCCTCCTAATCTATTGGCAACTGTTGGGCTGAGGGAGACGGTTGAAGTTCAGGTTTTATGCTTCCCTTTATTTTAAGGTAGGACAGAAACGATGTAGGAGGGGGTCTAATTTCCTTTAATTCTGAGTTCAAATGGCTTTATTTTAAAAAAATTCAACGTAAATCTAAAAAAAAGTGCAAACATAGAGAGCGTTATTCTGGAAACGCGTAAATCAAATCCTCGTTGGAGTGAATTATTTTCCTCTGAGCGGCACTTTTTTGTACATCATGGGCTAAATGGCCAGGTTTCATGGACCAAGAAGGCTCAGAGAAGGTTGGGGGTGGAGACCCACTGGAACATCCATTGGGAAACAGATTGTAGCCTCCCGTCAAGGCCATCCAGCGTGTTCTTTAACGTGCACAGAGTATGGCTCTCGCGCACACGGGGGCACGGTTTAACGTCCCATCCGACGGACGGCAGTCTTTTCAAGCCCATCGGTGTTCCCTACTGACCCTGGGAAGGGCGGGGAATTTTGGGAGATAAATCTCAACCCTGGCTCAGCTGGGACTCGAATCTGGGAACTACAGATTACGAGCCTGGCGCTCTAGCGACTGAGCCACCCCCGACCCAAAATCCTCGTAAATCTAAATCTGTGCAACAGGATCCTGGTCAGAATTGGTATATGGTGGCCAGATGCAATAAATGTAGTTCAGGACAGATATGCTTGTAGAACTAAACTACACAATCCATAGCCTATGGCTACTTAAAAAGTCGTTCTGTACGCATGTATTTAAGATTTCAGAAAGTGACCGTAATGTTAAAATTGGCATTGAGAGTAAGAAAGCAGCCGATGAAACCCTGATCCGCAAAGTTATTGCCGTTATTTTTACGTAACAGGGAAAATAATGATTACAAAACGAATAAAAAAATATTTTGATTTCGATACGAGAAATAATGGATACTAAATTTAAAATTCGTTTATTATATTTTGTGATTGTTTTTGGTGGGGGCAGTGTCCCACGTGGCCTAATGGACTAGCTGTCCCTGAAATTCTATTTTAGCAATATTTATCAGATGTATCACTAAAGCAACTTAGTAAACATTATTTCCGATCATCATCATCATCCTCAAGCAGCCATGGACTAAACTATATTTCCGAAAAGGTTGAAAAAAATTCAACCATGAAATTGTTAGTAAAAGTTAAGTTTTCGATCTGAAAGTTCTGGATTTCTGAAGTTTGATTGGAAGCGAATGCGATGTGACACTGAAACTGACACCGAAAAGTTAAAAGACATCGAAATTTTCACACTCACCCTCGTTGCTGTCTTTGTGCCAAGTGCGTAAAATAATCTTTTCGCCGTTAGCATGTTGAGTTCCTGAAATGATAAAGAGATGAATTATTCATTAAATTAAGGACAAACAGAAAAATCCAGTTTATGGTGATGTATTATGACGGTCTGTGGTGCAACCTTATACCACAAAACGATACAAAGTTAGGACTTGACAGAGGTCTCATATTTAACACTATATTAAGAGGGAAAGTAAGGATTTCGAGTCGCAGAATCAGAATCTGATGCATTGGAGCTTGTGACATCAATATTTAAAATGGCGGTTAGAGTTCACACATTTCCAATGTTAAGTAAGTCAGATGCGAGTTAGCATTGGAATGATTTTGCAAAATAAGTTTTTCTGCTGTTATCCTAGAAGAATCATTTCGAGAGTTTTGAAACATTATTACCATTTTCAGTGTATACAAAATTGAAAGCAGCAACCAACAATAGTTTTAAAAACAAAACTGAAATTAGGAATCAATTCAAAATTGAAACGAAAAAGAAAAAACTGTGTTCATTGTATATCTGGAACCTTTTGCATTGTCTAATTCCCAGATATATTTTCGATTTATCCTATGTTAACAGCAGGGTTTCCCAAACTGATGACGGAACCATTCAGAGGGTCGACAAAGAGTTTAAGCATGGAATAGAAATTTACGAGGTTTATTGCAAAAGAGATTATTTCATTATTTTCCCCCAAATAACCGGCGTTGCTCGAGAAAAAAGGCATTTTTAAAAAATTTTAAAGTTTGCTTTAAATCGCTTCTGTATTGTTTACATTATAAGCTAATATTCATAGAAACACGTGCTTCCTCATTGGTCATCCATACTTAAGCGACATTACACGTCTGATTCATTTAGGACATAATCCTGCTTGTCCAATAGCGATCTCTGATGGAATGGGTTGTTTTACCTCTGAGCGGCACATGGGGCCGGGTGGCTCAGTCGGTAGTGCGCCAGGCTCGTAATCTGTAAGTTCCCAGGTTCGAGTCCCAGCTGGGTCAGCGTTGAGGTTTATCTCCGCAAAAATTTACCGCCCTGCCCACGTCAGTAGGGGACATCGATGGCCTTGGAAAGGCCGCCGTCCGTCGGATGGGACTGTAAGCCGTGGCCCCGTGTGCGGGAGAGCCATACCCTGTGCATGTTAAAGAACACGCTGGATGGCCTTGACGGGAGGCTACCATCTGTCTCCCAACAGCTGTTCCAGTGAGTCCCTTTCCCCAACCTTCTCTGAGCCTTCGGGGTCTTGTGACCTGGCCATTTAGCCCATTGTGTGCAAAAATGTGCCGCTCAGGAATAAAACAACCTCAACCTTTGAGCGGCACTTTTTTTTCACACAATGGGCTAAAAGGCCATTGTGTGAAAAATAAAACAAATTGTGTAAAAAATGGCAGAAGGACCACGAGGGTTCAGAGAAGGTTAGGGGAAGGCGACCCACTGGACAGCTATTAGGAAACAGATGGTAGCCTAATATCCCATCTGACGGACGGCGGCCTTTCCAACCCCATCGGTGTTCCCTACAGAGGGCAGGGAGGGGAATGTTTTGGAGCTGGTGGAATGGAAACGGACATGACTCATGAGCAGCACAACTTATTATTTATAGACATTTGGAGTTCGCTTTCAGAGAATGATTCCTAAATCCTAAATATTGTGCAGCATACAATTTATCACATACTTGTTTTAAAAATACCTTATTTGCCCTCGAGCTAGTTCGGTATTTTGACATTGGTGGCGAAGTGTGACTTTTGGAAGAGGGAAAACAATTACTCTAAGCACTTCTGAAATCAAATCGTACATAACGTCGTTTCGATTCAATATAACTCTCTTATATACGAAAATATGATTTCTCTCATAGTTGTTTTAGTAAATTGATAACATTGATTTTACAATTTGGAGAACGATGCTATGCTATTTTGAATCTGCATCTACTTGCCGAAACATTTTCACAATATAAATATGCCAAAAGATAATCGAGTGTACTTAGATGTCAATTTGGACCTATGTCCCAGAATCTGAGCCCTCAACATTGGAAGAGACTGATACCATCTTTGTAGTTAAGGATGCATCAATCAAATATATAAAATATAACTAAGGCTGCAGAGAAAATAAATACTTGTGTATTCAGTAAAACATTTCCCGCTAAACATATTATCAGTTATCAGTTATAATATTATCATATTATAGAAATTGTTTTCCCTCTTCCAAAAGTGACACTTCGCCACCAATGTCAAAATACCGAACTAGCTCAGGGGAAAATAAGGTATTTGTAAAACAAAAATGCAGATAAATTCGTATGCTGCACAATTTTAGGATTTCGGAATCATTCCCTGAAAGCGAACTGTGAACTCCAAATGTCTACAAATAATAAGTTGAGCTGCTCGTGAGTCATGTCCGATTTCAGAATTGCAGAGAAAGCTTTCCGTGAAGTGTTTATACCTTAACCTTTTCACAACTAAGGGAAACATTTTTCCCATTTTAAAATTGGTGATTGTCGTATTTAATTATAACCTTATCTGCATTTTTTTATACAGAATGTCAAAATAGAACGTATGCCGAACGCAATTACGTAAACGGGAACGTTTAGAAAACTAAAACAGAACTGTCAGGACGCATAATATATGTACTATGTGCAATGTCCATCTTTGCCTCACTACCAAAAGAAATGGCTTCGCAGAATATCATAATTAGCACATCATTTTGTATAGTAATTTTATTTCATAATTTTGTATTGTTTTAGTTAACATTTTGTTCTAATAAACCAATAAATAAAAGACATTGCATAATAAGACTAACTATAATTTGTGTTACCTTTATAGTCCATTGGGAAAAATATTTCCCATAAAATTCCAAAAAAACTACACATTGTTATGTATTTTTCTTATGATTTTTATTTATTTTACGTCTAAACAAACTAAAATAAACAGTTACATACTAATATTTACTCTTAGAAACCTTATGGTCCTGAAAGGGTTAAGTAGCATAGTGTTTAGAGATATAGCGACTGTTCCAGCAAGCAAACTTTGTGTGCTGTTTAACTCTGACTGAGGCAGTGGTCAGCAGTGACCTTCGGTTTTAGTAGGGCATGTCATTTGTATGAGAAGGCCTTTAAAAGCTAGGACTAGCTTCTAGGATTCTTCTCTGTCCTATATGTTGCAAATTAAAAAACAATTTTGGGCAAGTTGCGAGTTTGAATGTAATATAAGCGATTTTAATATATTGTTGAAACTATATATACTATTATAGTTTCAACAATAAATAGTAAATTATATATTACTATTTATTAATTCATATCACCATAAAAGTTTCTGGAAAAAACATCGAAAACCGAAAAAAAAAAACGACCTTTCCTCTCCTCTTGATGAAACACTGAACTCGGAAATGCTTGCTAACGGAATATTAAACATCGTGTAAATATCACGTATGCATTTTGATGTTAGCTACCATGAAAGGAATTCAAAAGTTCAAGACACGGTTTATGTACAATGAATGGGCAATGAAAATATGACGACAATTAATATTAATGTTAATTAGACCATGTGAAGAGAGATGACATTACTTGCATTCTAGATCATAATATCAGGCAATTTGTTGCGTATCATTGAGGATGATTCTATAAAATGATTTTAGATATCCATCTGATCCTAATATCCCATCTGACTGACGGTAAAAAACGGACTAAAAGTAAAGATATTTTAATAACTGACGTAAATGAAGATTTAGAGATAATTAGACAGTGGTTTATAAAAAATAAATTATTTTAAAATGTAGAAAAAGCAAAATTTTTATGTTTCAGAATGAAATGCAATATTCCAGATATTTTGGAAATAAATTATTCTATCATTCTATTAAATGCACGGGTTCTGAATGTTTATGCAAACCAATTGAGGGTGTTGATAATTCTAAATATTTAGGATTGTATATTGATAGTTATTTAAGTTGTGAAAACCATATTGACTAATTAATAAAAAAAGATTAATGCAATTACACTTAATTTATATTAAATTAGAAATTTCATTAACATTACACTTTTAAAATGAATATATAATGCATGGATTAAATCATAATTAAAATATGGATTACCATCGTGCGGAGGACCATATTACAGTCACATTAAATCACTTATTATTACACAAAATAAAAATATTAGATGTATAGTGAACAAGAAAAAATATGACAGTGTTAGATCTTATTATAATGATTTAAAAAATTTTCAGTTAAGGAAATTGTATGTTTATAACATTCAATTATATATTAGGAAACATTATCCAGAAAATAATGTTAAATCCTCTAATCATAATAAGAGATCAAATGATTACACTATTCTAATTGTTTCACATCCTAAAAAAAGTATTACACAGACACATTATATATATTTAGCATCGAAATTTTGTAACAAATTGCCAAGAAAAATAAAGTGTTAATAAAGAATGAGATTAAAACATAAATTTTCCAAATTATTAAAAATACGGATTTATAAAATTATTGACATTGAAATAATCCTTAAGGAAATGATTAAATTATTGTATATTTGCTGTTATATATAAATGTGATAAATATTGGTACTATTTATGAACCAATAATCATTATAAACTGTAAAATTTAATTCTCACTTAGAAATAAATAAATTTCAGTTAATTCATATTTTCGCAAAATTTCTTTTCCACAGGCGAGTTTCATACTCTTGTGGATGGTTGACATTCCAATTATTACTTGTAATAATAAATAAGTGTTTAAGAATATCATTTATTTTATTACTTAACAAATGCATAATTAAAAAAAATAACAGAATTACATTATAAAATTTGTACAATTGAAACAAATTAATTTTTTGTTGTGTGAACTCAAATTGCATAAAATATATAAAATGTAAATTGTATGAAATGCAAAATGGAATAATAAATTGAAATGAATTGATTCCTTTAGGGGGATTTAGAACTCGAAAACAGTGTCTCGTAATTGATAAGAAACACTGCTTCGCATCACTTTTCTTAAAGAGTCCAACAGAATAAAGAGTCCATAGAATTTATCAAAATGTCAGTCATTGTTAAATCTATTTTTCTGGGGACACGCAGGGTCGGATTACGGCGGGGGATGGGGTAAGGCAGTTTCTTTTTCTACTAATGCCTAGCATTGTTTTAAATAAAATTACCATATTTTAAACTTGTGCAAAATTTTTAATCGAAATAACAATGTTATACTCAAAGGAAGATGGTAAAAGATAAGTGATTTTATTTATTTATGTTTCATATCTGACAACATAAGGGGGGGGGGCTAAATCTGTAAGTCACGCGGGCGCCAGAATTGCTTAATGCGTTCCTGTGGCCATGAGATGTCTTTAGACCATAAGGCGATATGAAGAAATCTCTCTTAACGTTGATATTGATAAATCATTGCTTCTAGGAGATGATGAGATTTGGTCACCAGCGTTTCACAAAATGTTTCCTCTTCTGATGACATCCACTGTGCGAAGGGAGAATTTCGAATTCCTCTGAAGTATCACTTGGCCTTGACCATCAGTGCTTAAAAGAGGGCGCTGTACATTTACGAGGCATTCTTTTCAAGAACGAAACAACCAAAATGCAAATATCAGTGATGTTATATAACAAAGAGAGACGGATTTACCAATAAGCTGACTAAGAGGCCGCTTAAGGCCCCGAATATTTAGGGGCTCCCAAATCGTTCTGCGAATTTATAACTTTTTTTAAAAAGTCCGAAGAACCCATAAATATAGTTCTCTTAGGGCCATGGACCTTTAAATCGGCTACTGGTAACAAATCTGAATTTGTAGTCAAGTGTAGTATGCAAATAATCCCATTCAGTTTCTCATATTTCACTTTATATTATTTCTAAATTGTAATAATATTCAATTGTAAATAAATATGCATAGTGTCATATACATATTTATTGCCCATCCTGTATTGAAAAAATACACTTTTAACTTTTTGTCGAAACGCTTAAAAACAAATTTTCGCATTCAAACGCGACTTGTGATGTGGAAACTGAGCAGATCGTAAAGTGTTATGTTTTTTTGCCCATTTCAGTCAGATTTAGCCCCTTTTTTGTTAGTATATTCAGCCCAAATTTCGTTTTTTAACGCCATCATGCATGGCAAAGAGCCAAAAAGCTGTTTCCACATGGCATCCTCGTGAAGCAAGTAGGTTTCTTAAGAGGACAATGTAATTAATGTAAGTAATGTGTTAGTGGAAGGTACGACCACAAATAAAGCACAAGACAGAGAGTGAAAATCTGACAAAATGACGGTGGAGTCTCCCCGCTGGGATCTCACTCACCTTCTGCTCTGCTGCTCGCTAAGCCTCCCCTTGAAGGTATCGTAGACGAGTGTGGCTTGGGAATTTCTGTCACAGAGATAAAAGACAAACACTTAAACTTTGTTAACTTGTGCGGCTGTAAAAGACGGCTGCTTCAGCGAACTGGCAGCCGGTGACGTTAAATACTGAACAAATTAATGCTTTACTTAACAGTTTTCTTTCAAGAACGAAAAACACCAAAAGAACACGGGGAAAAAAACAAACAACAATTTGTTAAGCAAAATCATTTGTTAAACGCGTTTCACGTTCAGTGCAACTGTTTTCAGAATGAATACGTGGCAACAGAAACGGCTCAAGAGGCTTGTTGCTGGCAGGCTCGTGCGTGTCTCACTGCAAAGACCTTAAATACAGAGACGATGCTTAAACTTTCAATTAACGCTCTAAAAGAAAACTGCTAGAAAAGCATGCATTTTTAAAGTTAGCACCATATATTCTCTTTAACACCAGCGTTTTAAAAACAGACTTGCAATTAATAAAATCACATATAAAAAATAAATAGCTCAACTTTTCTGATTTAGAAAGTGTAGAAATAAATAACAATTATCCGGTCTAATGAAAAATACGAACTTAATTTATTACATTTACTTTGGCTAGAGAAGGCAACATTTGGGAACGCATACATATTTTAGAAAGCAAAAAAAATAATGGAAACGAGAAAAGAATTTTTGTTGTTGATAAAAATCAAGAGCCAGTTAAAAGATAATACGATAGTAATTAAAAACATAATGCTGTTTCAATTAGAATGGAATATTTTATGCCCAGCAGTCAGAGATATTGTATGACGAATTTGCAACTACGGGATTGTTTTTATTAAATAATAAAAACCTTTAAAGCAGCTGCTAGCCAGAGGTCTGACAGAAGCCTGTCAGTTTATATGCCATAGTAGATGATGACCTGTGAGGATGGCAGGACATCAGCAGGAAAACAACACGAACATCCATGTCTTGACCCGGGATTCGAACCCAGGTCCCTTAGATCAGTAGGCAAGCGCGCTCTCTTACCAGGTCACGGGACAGCTTGTTAGCATTTCATAAAAAATATAAATAAGATAAAAAATTTAAAACTACCTATCTAATTTAATGCGCCCTAAAAAGCAGAAAATGAACCCAAAAGGTATCGTTGGTGCAATCAGTTACTGAATTCGCATTCACTTCAAAGCATGATAGGGCGCCGACAGTCTTGATCAGAAGATAAATAGCCTCCCTATCATGCTTTGAAGTGAATACGAATTAAGCGATTAATTGCGCCATTCATACGTTTTAGGTTTATTTTTTACTTTGTAAGGTGCTTTTAATTAGATAGGTGGTTTTAAATTTTTCATTTTATTTATATTTTTTTCTTTGTCACTAAAAATGCCTACCTTCAGAAACTTTCATTTGATATCTGGACTCATAAACATCGACCATATTTTTCTTCCACCTCATTTTGGAGTCGTGTTTGAGGTAGCCCTTGACATTACAGATGTCACAAGTTTAATTTGTGATACAACTCGTTAAGGTAGAAGTAGTCTATGACGGTCCATATATGGGCGCGGGGGTGGCTCAGTCGGTAGCGCGCCAGGCTCGTAATCTGTAGTTCCCAGGTTCGAGTCCCAGCTGGGTCAGCGTTGAAATTTATCTCCGCAAAATTGCCCTGCCCACGGTCAGTAGGGGACACCGATGGGCTTGAAAAGGCCGCCTTCCGTCGGATGGGACGTCAAGCCGTGGCCCCGTGTGCGGGAGAGCCATACACTATGCACGTTAAAGAACACGCTGGATGGCCTTGACGGGAGGCTACAATCTGTTTCCCAACGGATGTTCCAGTGGGTCTCCACCCCCAACCTTCTCTGAGCCTTCGGGGTCCATGAAACCTGGTCATTTAGCCTATGGTGTGCAAAAAAGTGCCGCTCAGAGGTAAAACAATCCAATCCAACAATCCAATGACGGTCCTTATATGAGCTTTCATTTGACACACATAACTGTAGGGCTCTCGCATTCTGAAGACATGGTAGAAGAACAACATTAACATTTTCCCTTTTTTTTAGAGGGAGGTTAAATCAATAGATGGTATGTTTTTATTGCCCACAACATTCTCCACGTCACAATATTTCATTTGGTATATAACCTGTTAGTTAGGCAAGGTAGGCCCTCGATTTCTGAAGATATAGCGGGACAATCGTTTTCATATCTTTTTTTTTAGGGGGAAGAATGAATGATCCTTTTTTAACCTATGCCGCTCTTCGCGTCAAAAGTTTTTATTTGACGCATAGTTTGTTACTTTCGGCATCTCGTGTTCTGGAGATATAGTGAACAATCGTTTTCGTATTTCCTCTTTTTCAGGGGGAAGAAAGCATGGGGGCGTCGGTTTTTTGTAGCGTATGACACACTCCCCGCATTACAAGCTTTAATTTGGCACATAAATCATTAAATTTGTGCGTCACATTTGAAAGATATGGTGGAACAACTGTTTTCAGAAATCCTCAAACCCACAAACTGACAAACCGTCAAATCGACTAAGGTTGAGCGAAAAGCATTAGGAAGATAACAAATGGGTAAAAAAAGGGAAATAAGAGACATGGGAGCCAGCAGAAATTTCTTCAGGTGGGGGGGGGGTCGAAAAGTTGTCAATGTTGAGTAGAATTATTATTAATTTCGTCATCATTTTCCTCATCTTTAGAATCAGTTTCTCCACGGGGAGGGGAGGGTACAACTGATAATATTCACCCCCCTGGCAATGCCTAAGATGACAGATACTGATATCTCCTTTCGCTGCATGACAGATATCCCTTTTCGCTGCTGAAGTTGATGCAGCCAATCGTATTTAGGAATCTACGTTCCCGTATTCTCAACAAAATGAGAATGTACGACGGGCGTTCAAAACGTTTTTGACACGCATCTTCAGAACAAAATCCATTGCACTTACATCAACAAAATTGTCTCCAGCATCTAGGCAAAGTTGGTGATGTCTACCCCAATTTTGGAAAGTTTCTGTTGGGGAATATTTCGCAATTCTGAATGAACGCATTTTGCAAAGTCTTGAACCCACGATAAAGGCTTCGTAGTAAGTTCCTTTTTAATCTTTGGAAACAACCAAAAATCGCATGGTGCAAATCGGGTGAATATGCAGGATGGGGAAGATGTTTGATTTTTACCTGCTCCAGATACATACTAAACATTGGGATATAAAGCGATCATGCGCTATAAGTCCTATCAAATCGTTTCTGATTGGCTGTGAGCTGGAGCATGCGCAGTGCGATATGATGTAGCTAACGTTCGAAAATCCGAACACCGAATATGAGAATTTTCAAAGAAAAACTTCGCAATTTTTGCCACCTAGTTTCTTTTAAACAGATGATACCGGAAATACTGCACATGATAAATGTATCCCTTCGATACCTTGAATGTGTGGAATTGTTTTACCTCTGGGCCGCACTTTTTCACACAATGGGCTAAATGGCCAGGCCACAAGAATACCAAGGGCTCAGAGAAAGTTGGGAGAAGGGGACCCACTGGATAGCTGTTGGGAGATATATGGTAGCATCCCGTCAAGTCCATCCATCGTGTTCTTTAAGGGGCACAGGTTATGACTTTCCCCCACACGGGGACGAATGGCGATACGAATGCTGAACGGTCAGCGGAAGGAATTTCGCAGAGGTTATAGTAGGCATCCACAGTTGAAGAGAAGCGTACTAAGGTTATGTAGGTGTATGCCACGCATCTCCTTAGCTACGAAAATGAACCAGGTATACAGTTAGAACTATAAGGATACAGTGAACGAAGGTTGTTGTTGGGTTGTTTTACCTCTGAGCGGCACTTTTTTGCACACCATGGGCTAAATGGCCAGGTCGCATGGACCCCGAAGGCTCAGAGAAGGTTGGGGGAGGGGACCCACTGGAACAGCTGTTGGGAGACAGATGTTAGCCTCCCGTCAAGGCCATCCAGCGTGTTCTTTAACGTGCACAGGGTATGGCTCTCCCGCACACGGGCCACGGCTTAACGTCCCATCCGACGGACGGCGGCCTTTCTAAGCCCATCGGTGTCCCCTACTGACCGTGGGCAGGGCGAGGAATTTTGCGGAGATAAATCTCAACGCTGACCCATCTGGGACTCGAACCTGGGAACTACAGATTACGAGCCTGGCGCGCTACCGACTGAGCCACCCCCGCACCGTGAACGAAGGAATCATGGAAGCATTTTCATTTGTTGTATACGCAACTTAATCAACGGAGAAATAAGTCGGTTCCCCCGTGGCCGAGTGGTTAGCACGCTTCGCTACTGATCTACGGGACCTGGGTTCGAGCCCCGGGTAAGGCATGGATGTATGTGTTGTTTATCTGCTGAGGTCCTGCCATCCTTTCAGATCTTCTACTTTGGCATATAAACTGACAGGCTCCTGTCAGACCTCTGTGGCAAGCAGCTGTTTGAGGGGGTATTTATTATTTATTTTATTTTTTATAAGTGAATAATTCCGGTTTGCGAGATAATTAATTACTGTATATTTTATAATTACAACGACTATCATTAAATAATATTAAGAATTGCACTATTATTAAATATTAAGCACAATGTAATTATTTATTAATGGCTGATAGTTTCCCGCGAAAACATTTCAATATAGTATCATAATTTATTTTTGTAATGAGAAAGGATTTCACCGCGATAGCAAGTGTGGGATTGGTTTCTTATCAGGCCAGACACTAGGAGGGAGGGCATGCCTCTTTTGAGAATGTTAATAAGACAAAGATGATTAAACTTCTAACACAGTGCATATTCTACTCATTTTTCATGATATTTTTCGGAAACATCTAACACGAAGAGAGAAATGTTACACTGCAATGAAAATCCAGTCTCTTGTCCCCCCCTCCGCCCCTTTTATCTTTTTCTATCTCGATTGCGCCGCTCCCCCCCCCCCCTCTCTTCTTATTATTTTCCAGTTCGGGCCTGTCTCTGATTTTAAGGAGGGTTGGGTTGGGTTGTTTTACCTCTGAGCGGCACTTTTTTGCACACCATGGGCTAAATGGCCAGGTCACATGTACCCCGAAAGCTCAGAGAAGGTTGGGGGAGGGGACCCACTGGAACAGCTGTTGGGAGACAGATGGTAGCCTCCCGTCAAGGCCATCCAGCGTGTTCTTTAACGTGCACAGGGTATGGCTCTCCTGCACACGGAGCCACGGCTTAATGTCCCATCCGACGGACGGCGGCCATTCCAAGCCCATCGGTGTCCCCTACTGACCGTGGGCAGGGCGGGGAATTTTGCGGAGATAAATCTCAACGCTGAGCCAGCTGGGACTCGAACCTGGGAACTACAGATTAAGAGACTGGCGCGCTACCGACTGAGCCACCCCCGCCCCAATTTTAAGGAGGAAAATACATGTGTAAAATTAGCGCACTTGGCTACTGATAAAAGGGAACTGGTTTCGAGCCTCGGGTGGATGGATGAGATCCAGCCGACTCATAGGTGTTTTTCTGCTGAGGTCTCGGCATCCTCACGGTCCTTGTACTATGGCGTATAAATCGAGAGGCTCCTGTCAGACCTCTGCGGCAAGCAGCTGCTTGAAGGGATATTTATTTATTTTTAAATTGTAATATTCCTCTAAAAGTTTGCTAAATTGAAAACCAGACTGATAGGAAAGGTTCTTAATATGAAGATAGCATATGTCGAGATTTAGAAAACAGTGGGAATAGCAAAAGCAGATACTAAGTATGGCACAATAGCAAGTAGTTTCACAAGAGGACACATTTAGGTGATGGTTGCCTTCCCCCTGCCTGTTATTTTAGGGCGGGGCTGGCTCAGTCGGTAGTGCGCCAGGCTCGTAATCTGTAGTTCCCAGGTTCGAGTCCCAGCTGGGTCAGCGTTGAGATTTATCTCCGCAAAATTACCCGCCCTGCCCACGGTCAGAAAGGGACACCGATTGGCTTGGAAAGGCCGCCGTCCGTCGGATGGGACGTTAAGCCGTGGCTCCGTGTGTGGGAAAGCCATACCCTATGCACGTTAAAGAACAAACTGGATGGCCTTGACGGGAGGCTACCATCTGTCTCCCAACAGCTGTTCCAGTGGGTCCCCTCCCCCAACTTTCTCTGAGCCTTCGGGGTCCATGTGACCTGGCCATTTAGCCCATGGTGTGTAAAAAAGTGCCGCTCAGAGGTAAAACAACGCAAACCCAACCCTGTTATTTTAAAACTGGGGATATTGGAACTTATATACTTAAGTGCTTCAGGGTATATATGAGTCATGATTTCAGCATTTAAAAAGTTATGGAAGCTGGGATATTTAACAATAAATTTTCCTACTTCATAAATATCATTCACAGTCCATACCTGGGCTAGTGGTAAGCGTGGCCGACAACAACAGACAGATCCCCGCGTGTTATATGAGAAACCAGCCAGTGTTGCATGAAAACCAAGGCAGCTTCTAGGTTACCTCCGCCCTTTCGCAGGGAGAGTACCTTCGCAAACTTTTGAAATGGTTATTTATTTTATTGATGCTTTTAAATGATGCTTATCATTTCAGTTTTCATTAATTACTTGGATAATTCCTTATGACTCATTAATGTCGGGAAATATACCAGCTTACATAACTCTTTCAATAATGAACGAATATTATTGTAAAAAGAGATTGATATTCAAATAGAGAATGCATGTTTTAGAAGTTATAGAACTTCGAAGTTAGATTCCCATTCACATGACAAGGAAAGTTTCTATAACGTTGTTAGCACATTATATTTTGGTCGTTAAATATGTGAAAGGAAATAACCAATGCTAATATACTCATTATATGCATATACAGGAACGATTGTCGATCGTAGATCTGATTAAAAAAAAAATACATTATCCCTCAAGCAGCTGCTTGCCACAGAGACCTGACAGAGTTGGGTTGTTTTACCTTTGAGCGGCACTTTTTTGCACACCATGGTCTAAATGGCCAGGTCACATCGACCCCGAAGGCTCAGAGAAGGTTGGGGGAGTGGACCCACTGGAACAGCTGTTGGGAGACAGATGGTAGCCTCCCGTCAAGGCCATCCAGCGTGTTCTTCAACATGCACAGGGTATGGCTCTTCCGCACACGGCGCCACGGCTTAACGTCCCATCCGACGGACGGTGGCCTTTCCAAGCCCATCGGTGTCCCCTACTGACCGTGGGCAGGGAATTTTGCGGAGATAAATCTCAACGCTGACCCAGCTGGGATTCGAACCTGGGAACTACAGATTACGAGCCTGGCGCGCTACCAATTGAGCCACCCCCGCCCCATCTGACAGGGACCTGTCAGTTTAATCACATGCAAATAAATCAATGTGACACTTATTCACCCAACACGAGCAAAAAATACTATTCACAGTCTTCAATTCCGCAGCCAATACGGGGCATAAAAACTACTTTGCTTTCTAAAAAACTACTAGCATTCTTAACATAATAGAAAGCAGAACCCAATCGTGTGGGTTGGGATGGGTTGTTTTACCTCTGAGCAGTGCTTTTTTAAATAAAATGAGCAAAAACGGCCAGATTACAAGAACCCCAAGGGCTCAGAGAAGTTGGGGGAAGGGACCTCCACTGGACAGCTGATACGAAAGAGATGGAAGCCTCCCGTTGCAAAGCCATCCAGCGCGTTCTTTAACATGTCCATTCTAAGGACTGTCACCTTTTCGAAGCCCATCTCTGTCACCTTTTCTCACAAGTGGTAAATGGAATATGAAGCATCGATACATTCCTATTTTTAGTTTAGGTTGGGTTGGGTTGTTTTACCTCTGAGCGGCACTTTTTTGCACACCATGGGCTAAATGGCCAGGTCACATGGACCCCGAAGGCTCAGAGAAGGTTGGGGGAGGGGACCCACTGGAACAGCTGTTGGGAGACAGAGGGTAGCCTCCCGTCAAGGCCATCCAGCGTGTTCTTCAACGTGCACAGGGTATGGCTCTCCCGCACACGGGGCCACGGCTTAACGTCCCATCCGACGGACGGCGGCCTTTCCAAGCCCATCGGTGTCCCCTACTGACCGTGGGCAGGGCGGGGAATTTTGCGGAGATAAATCTCAACTCTGACCCAGCTGGGACTCGAACCTGGGAACTACAGATTACGAGCCTGGCGCGCTACCGACTGAGCCACCCCCGCCCCCAGCAGAAGAGAGAATGCTGAAGGATCGAAAAGGAATGCTAATTAATTACTTTAAAAAATATTCTGAGATTATTTCTAAACAAGTTAGATCGATGAAACGAATTGTAATTAACGATATAAGTTAATATTATTCACATAAAGTGTGGAAAAATAATGTCCTAAGTTAGGGGTTCTCAACGTGGGGTTCGCGGTAAAATTATTTGGGGTACGTCGTGAGAGCTCAAAAGTCGCTAGATCTAGTAACAAAATCGCTAAGTTGGCAACACTGCTACTGATTAATTTCTGAGAACTGAGTGACGAAGCGCGGCGCTGGAAAATGTTTGTAATTTTATAAGATTTGTTAATGTTGTTTCATAAGTTTGTTTATGTCATTTTTGTGTTTATCCATATATGTAATTTCTGAATACAAAATTTAATGTGTATATGTATACATATGTTTTATTTTATTCCCATTGTTATACTATAACTATAGTTTCATCTATCTATAGAAGGGGTACGCCAGTTGCATACACATTTCCTGGGGGAACGTGAAGCATAAAAGGTTGAGAACCATTGTCCTAAGTAATCACATAGCTTGTTTAATTATTCCTAAAAATTATTTCAGTTGTGTTTTTTACTGATATCTACTTGTTACTGGCATTGTTTTATACCTGTAAATAAATCTGTAAATACATTAATTCTGCGTCTTGCTCTAAATTTATAACAATAATAAAAATATGTCAGGTATTTATTGTCTTAATTTTATTGCGAAAAAACCACTTACTTACGTTTCCGTGTATTATATTCCGAGGTCCATTATTCGATTTTAAGTTTTCCCATAAGGTATTTATTTGATTTGCGGATCGAGTTTTTGGCGAATGTGGCCTTTTCAAGAAACGCAACCTTCCTAAAGGGCATTTCTTGTATGAGTTTATATTTCAGATTAATAAAGTTATTTTTCACAAGTAATAGAAGCAGGGGGTTGCAAGAGGGCCATAAAAAGCTTACTCTCAGAATGGGTAATAGAGGCAAAAAATTATTAGCCGGGTGGTTAGGGTGCTTGGCTATTGATCAAATAGACCTGGGTTCGAGTAAGGCATGGATGTTTCTGTTGTCTTCCTGCTGAGGTTTCGCCTTCCTCATAATTCTTTATCTATGGCGTATTAAACTGACAGACTCCTGTCAGACTTCTGTAATTAGCAGTTGCTTGAGGTTTTTTTTATATTTCATGCATTTTTTGAGAAATTTTTTAACGATATGTAAAACGGATGGGGAAATGTTATAATGCATTGGAAATCCATTCCCTCCGCCCCACCCATCTGTTTTGCATTTTCCCTGATTGATTGTATTTCTTGCCTCTCTTTTTTTTCAAGATCCGGGGCTGAAAAGAAGTAACTGAAAACGCCTTCATTTATTATGATTTTGTGTCTGAATGAATATATATTATTCTTTTCAATTCCTATCTCCTTCACTTACCATACAACCTGATGGTTCCTTCTGTCTCTCCCAAAGAGTTTTTGGCCACGCAAGTGTACGATCCGAAATCTTGAGGACGGAGATCGCGAATAGTCAACCGCATCTGCACTTTGTAGATTCCCGTATCTGCTAGAAGACTTCCGTACTTAGCGTTGGAAATAATCATCACTCCTCCTTCCCTGGTCCAGTACGTCACAGAACGAGGATGAGACTCCAGATTGCAGTCCAGAATGACGTCAGCTCCGATTGCGGCGCCGACCAGTTGATTTGGAATCCATATCATTGGCGCAACTGTAAAGAAAATGCAAGATATAAATTCTAGAAATACTTCAAGTGAATTCATTGCGAGATAAACCAATTATACAGGGTGGTGCAGAAATAGGTATACAGTTTAAATAATAGGTAAATACAGGGTGTCCCTGAATTCATGGCCCAAACGTGACGGGATGGTAGTGCACACCGAACCCACCAATATTCGTCATAGAATATGCGGCCGCAAACGCAGTGAGGAGTCGGAAATGAAGGACAGACACAGAGGTTTCCAGAGTGACATTTATTGGAGATCATTACAACAAATGCTCAAACGTCCGCCCACCAACGCTGATACAGGCGGCACAACGGCGGATTAGTGATCGACGTACCTGCTCGTAAACACCGGGCTTGTCAAGAGCTGGGAATGCTGGGGTTTGGCCGATCCAGCGCTTTTAACCCGTGCCGCCTCGTCTGCATCCCCTACCGTCACCGGGCTGCGTTTGCGGCCGCATATTCTATGACGAATATTGGTGGGTTGGTTGTGTACTACCATCCCCTCACGTTTGGGCCATGAATTCAGGGACACCCTGTATAATAATAACAGGTATACATTTTAAATAATATTTTATTCAATAACAAAACCATTAAGTACAATCTCTTGTATGATCAAATTGGTGGCCCTCACTATTTACACATTGTTGTAATTTAGTTTTTACGTTCAAGCACACTTTGGCACAAAGTTCAGTATTGGCATTAATTTCTTTGCATGCTTCTTTTATGAGTCGAATCATCTTATCAACTGTGCATGGTTTTCGTCAATATACCTTATCTTTTATAACTCCCCAAAAGAAAAAGTCCATCGGGGTAAGATCTGATGACCGTGGTGGCCATTCAACCGGACCTCGTCTACCTACCCTCCTGTTGGGTAAGATCTGATGACCGTGGTGGCCATTCAACCGGACCTCGTCTACCTACCCTCCTGTTGGGTAATTTTTCGTCAAGAAAATTACGCACTGCTAAAGCATAGTGAGGAGGGGCTCCATCGTGCTGAAAATAGAAGTCTTCATTTTCATGCACCAACTGCAATTGTGGTATGACATTTTCTTGGAACATGTTAAGGTACAGGTCTGAGGTAATCGTTGTATGGAAAAAAATAGGTCCAATTAACCCTTTACATGAAAGGGCCACCCAAACTGTAACCCCAGGTTGATTCAACTGTCTTCAATTATTGTATTTTGTTGTATGGGGGGTTTCTGTTGAGTAATAGACACAGTTGTGCCTATTAACAGCACCTGAAAGTTTGGAGTTGGCCTCGTTGGACCAAGTAATTTTTCTAATCATGCCATCTCCTTGTGCTTCTTCATTCAAAATTCCTTCACATAATTGTAAGCGCCGATCCAGATCATCCTCTAATAATCCATGGATTAATCTTGGCCGATACGTTTTCAGCCCTAAGAGTTGCATTAGACGACTCAAAGATCTACATGAAATGTTCAACTCTTTAGAAGCTCCCTTTTTTGATTTTTTTGGGCTTTGAGTAAATACCAGTGCCACTAACATTTCATTTTCATGAATAGTAACACTCACTGGTCCACCACTTTTTGTTGCATTACAAATGGATCCAGTTCTGTCAAATTTGTCACGTATTCGGTATATTGTTAGCCTAGTAGGTGGAGGTGTTGCAAATTCTTCTTCCCACTTCTGCTGAACCTTTTTAGCATTCTCTGTCTTCCATTATTGTTTGATTATCCACTTCGGTCGTTCATCTGTTAAATTAGCAGCCATACTTAATTATCTGAAAAAATAATGAAAAAATAATCAACATACGATAATAGAATAGAAACTGTATACCTACTTATGCACACGATTGAACTTTATGCCTACTTCTGCATCCCTCTGTATTTATAACGCTTTAAGGTGGGGTAATTAAATGAACGCTTATTGGAAAGGCATGGAAAAGGTGCTTTTAGGAGTAATATTAAAACTTTTCTCGAGCTTTCACTTATATATAAAATAATCTTTAGTGATATCAAAATAAAACCAATTTTTTCTCTGATGTTCATGAAACTTGTGCTTGACATTATTACAAGTCTTAACTGTTGAACTATGGCTTTTTTCCTATACGTATATGTTGTTGGGTTATTTTAAATATTTTGTACAGTCGCTCAAAAAAGTATCCGAACACTATGGTTGATCACAGAATTCAAAAAAAAAAAATATCTGCCAACAATGTTTTTAGAAATTAGTGATCTGGCAACTTCGTGTCACGTGACACACGTGATCAACCATAGTGTTCGGATACTTTTTTGAGCGACTGTACACAACGGACTAAAGGGTCAGATCATAACGATTTGAAGGGTTCAGAGCTGGACATGAGATCTGTTGTACATCTGTTAGGAGATTAATGGAGATCTCCTCTTAAATGCTTTCAGTACGTTCTTTAACGTTCCAGGGATGGTTTGATGTCTCATTCGATGGAAGGCGGTCTTCAACAGCCGATAGAATCCAAATTTAAAATTTTTAACAATAAACCAAGCGGTTCACTCCTATTGGGCGTGAGTCGTGAGAAAAAGGCCAAATTTAGAAAGCACTCAATCATTTAGAAAAAAGGAAAAATAAATGGCGTGTTTATGTTCAAGCAACAATCTTCGCTGTATTCTGCTACCGCTGGGTATATGGGAGGGGCGTGGAAAAAGTTCTTGACATGCATCTGCAGAACAAATACCATTGCACTTTACCTCAACAAAATGTTTACTGTCCTTCAAAGTCCCCCCCCCTCCAGCATCTATGCAAAGTTGCAGACGTGTACAATTCTAGAATGCTTCATGGTATTCCTATTAGGGAATACTATGCAATTCTGAATGAACGCGTTTTACAAGGTCTTGCAATCTTGAAAAAGGCTTCCCATCAAGTTCGTTTTTAGTGTTTGGAAACAACCAAATATCATATGGTGCGAGATCGGCTGAATAAGCAGGATGGGTAGCTCTTGGAATATTTCCTGCTCCAGAATGGCCGTAATTTGCTGGGCCTTGAGAACTCTTGTAACGAAGAAGGAGAACCCTTGATACTCCTGTTTTTGGACGCTGCTTCTTCATCACCTTAACCATTTTGGGAAAAACAATGTTGGTGTAATATTGGCCATTCAGAGTCATGTTTTCTGGTAAGGTATCCACGGCTACCGATCCTTGGAAATTGAAAAAAAAAAAGTGAACATTGTGTTACTTGAGTGAAAGTCTTGTCGAAGGATTTGAGGACATGGCTCATCTTCTGCAACCCAAACATAGTTGCTGATCTTTCTGGGATTTGTATATTAATGAAACCATGTCTTATCACCTATAACAATGCCTGTTAACCTTTTGGGATCATTAGGCTCGAATATTGCCAGCATTTTCTTACACGAGTGGACTCTAGTTCTGTTTTGCTGTTCTCTCTGTTTATGAGGTATCCATTTTGCAGAGATGTTTCGGAATTTTAAATGTTGATGAATAATTGTTTCCGTAATCTGGTACACGGACATCTGAATTTATTTATTGATTGATACACGGACATCTGAACTTATTATCTGAATGGTGATATATGGTGTGATGTTGCTTCTTCGGTCGTCTGTCTATTGGGATCCATTGGAATGTCCCTCTGGTTCCAATGGCAATACGCGAACGGGTGAAAGATTCTTTCAAACACTGTGGGAATTTTGTGCCAATTGCGGGGACTCAACCCTGAGACTCCTCCCAAATAAATGTTTGAACTCTAGTCTTTGGTAAAGCAATAACAATCCTTTATTGGCATGATATTTGATATTTGGCATGATTATCGAGAGCCCAAGTACCGTTAGTTTCAGTCGGCACTTCACAAGCTAAAAAATCTTGCGTCTTACCCGCTCGTCCTTTCATTGGCTCTCTTCTTCTCCTCCGTTGGACGTTGCCAGCCCCTCATTTCCCCGAACTCTCGGTCGTGTGACAAGGTTGCTGACCACCGGCCTTGGGTCACTTGTCAGCGGACACCAGCAGTGGCTGACCTCCATCTCACTGATACTGCTACATCGATTAACATTCCAGTTGTTGGACGGAGGCCTCCCATATAGCATATGCCTCTTTGGCGAAATACCAAATAATGTACAAAACACAAAAAAAATCAAAAAGCCTCTAGCCTGACATATGGGTTTTTCCTTAATGAGTTTACGAACAGCAGCGATGGTTTTCTCGTTCACGGCCTCCTTTGGTCTTCCTGCACGAGGCGGGTCTTCAAAGCTCTGCCGTCCTTCTCCGAATTTGCGCATTCATCCCTTAACACTGCCATATGATCAGGCATGATCCTCATATACTTGTGATAAATCGGCATGAATTTTTCCACGTCGTCCCCAATCTGCATTCTTGTGAAAGTGTAAAATCTTTCCCCGTCTGTAGTAGGCTACATAGCAAGAACACACAGATTTCTCCGACCGAACCTGACCCGCCCCAAGCGAAGAGAGAAATGATTATACGACCTTTGTTTTAACGCATAATGATCAGTTTAGACAAGCTTTCAAACAAGTCGTAGCTCGTTAACTTCGGAGAAACGAGTGCAACTCTACACACACGTGCCAAGAACTTTTGAACTGCTTCTATATATAAACCAAATCCAGAAAGGGGCTTGAACATAAATAAACCAATGGATCACTGAAAATACAAAAGATTATAACTATTGGTAACTAACATATATATCAACATGTTCAATGCATGGAAAAATATAAAAAAACAGTCTGATTGCCTTGGGGGGATGCTGTGTGCAAGTCTAGAACAGCTCCGATGAGTGGAGACTTTATCTGCAATAATGATATCTTCTTGAGACAAGGGTAGGAGACTTAACAGGAACAGGGGAATTCTTGATAAGTGGCGGATAGCTAAGCAGTCAGAGCACCCGATATATTATCAGGAGGTTTAGGGTTCAGACCTCAACCGGCTCAAAATTTTTTTCCCCCTATACCCAGTATTAGCAGGATTGAATATAACAATTCGAGATGCATAAATCCAATTTTCCTCTGTTTGTTTTTGGATATTTATAATTCTGTTGCATATTTTTGTTAACTTTAGTAGCAGTAAATAAAACAATCGATTATCACCGAATTTTTTCTCATCTCTGCCATTGAACTTCCACCCTCCACTCGATTTAGACTCACCCCACGATTTTTGGCTACATAGTATCCCACATCTAATATATATACAGGGTGATTCAAAACTCTTGGGCCAAACTTTAAGGGATGATAGAACACATCTAAACAAGCGCTTTTCGTCATAACAATGCTTGGTCGGAACTCAAGCGGTGAAGCGCTAGAGTGCGTTTTCCAGTGAACTCTTCTAAGAGCTAGTTTTCGCACTCGTCGTCATTTCTACCGTGTATTGCAAAACGGATGGATTGTTTCACGAATCAGGAGAAGGCGGTCGTGCATTTCACGTATGGAGCTGCGGACGGGAATGCGAGGGAAGCCCAAAGACTGTACCGGGAGTGCTTTCCGACCAGATGCATGCCTGATCATAAAACATTTCAGCGAGTGCACCGGTATCTGTGTGAAACGGGCTCCTTTGTCAGTGGCTTGCAGGATAGTGGCCATGCAAGGAGTGTGAGGACGCCACGTGTTACAGAGGAAATTCTACATAGGGTTGGAGATCGTCCCAAATGTAGCACGCGAGCAATTTCCCATGCCGTAAGTGTGCCCAAATCGATGGAGTGGCGAGTTCTACGAGATAAACGATTACACCCCTACCATGCACAGAGGGTGCACGCCTTGACACCTGCAGATTATCGGCCTCGTGCGGATTTCGCACACTGGTTCCTGCAGCAGACTAGAGCGCAACCGGGCTTTGATGCACATGTCTTATTCACTGACGAATGCACCTATACATGTGAGGGCATTTTTAATACCCACAATTCACATGTGTGGGCCACCAGTAATCCGCATGCCATACGTCCACATTCGTACCAGCTACGTTTCTCCATAAATGTTTGGGCTGGAATCCTCCATGACCATTTGATTTGCCCATACTTTCTGCCAGCCCGACTGATAAAGAGAACGTACCTCGTATTTTTACAAGAAGTCTTGCCAGAATTATTGAACCCGTTCCAGCAAATATTCAAACATGTATGTGGTTCCAACACGACGGAGCGCCACCCCATTTTAGCGTGGATGTGCTGAACACCTTGGATGCAACATTTCTAGGACGATGGATTGGTCGGGGTGGTCCCATCGCTTGGCGCCACGATTTCCTGATCTCTCATGTCTGGACTTTTTCCTATGGGGGCCATATGAAAAACCTCATCTATGATAGCCCCATCGATTCCAATGAGGACCTTGTTGCCAGGATTTCTGTTGCTGCTGCGGCTGTACAAGAAATGCCTGGTGTTTTCGCCCTTGTACGCCGATCACTACGTCGAAGGTGTGAAGCCTGCATTAATGTTGGCGATCGCTCTTTTGAGCAGTTTCTGTAATTTGTTCAATAAAATTCTGTACTTTGTGTTCTATAATTTCTGCAATTCTTTCAAACCTCTTCTGTCATTCTGTGTTTCTTCATTTCTTGACACAGTAACTGCTAACCCCTAGCGCTTCACCGCTTGAGTTCCGACCATGCATTGTATCACGAAAAGTGCTTGTTTAGGTGTGTTCTATCTCACCCCTTAAAGTTTCGCCCAAGAATTTTGAATCACCCTGTATAGACGATTGCGAATGATTGACGGCTGACTGACAGGGAAATCACTCTAATTCTAACTATGATGCAGAAGTGGTAGAGTTCTGAAAAATTTCACTTAGCGTTAATCCTGGTCGTAGATCTCGAGACAAATCCGGAGTTTGATGTACGACGTGTCCTTCAAGGTCACATCGAGGTTACTTAGAGGTCAAACCTTGTTCTCCCAGTGCTAGAAACGTGAAAACTGGTGCCTGGAGGTGTTTCGGGCTGCAGAAGTGGAAAGCGTTAAAAAATGTCTGTTTCGGAGTATCCTTCGCAATCAGAAGTCAAATTTACGTCTATCGATGCTAGAGAGCAAAACATTGTTCCTGTGAGTATTTTGGGTCGTAGATCTCGGAAATGTTGTTGAATTTTGGTTACGATTTCTTCTCCAAGTCAAAGGTCAAATATCATCTACCTATGGTAGGTAGCTAAAAATTGGTCCCTGGGGTATACTAAGTCATAGATCTCAGATATCATGCCAAATTTTGGGTGAGGTGGATCCTTCGGGGTCAAAGGTGAAATCCTGATATACTGGTACTGGAGAGCTAAAAATTTGTGGGTAGAGCTTTTTCTGGCAGTTGAACACAGAAATGAGAAGGATTTTCAGATTTGGTGTCACATTCGAGGTCAAATAGGATCAAAAGTCAAGAGGTAACTAAGGCACCGTGTGATTTTTAGTTATATACAGTATATATCTACTTGCCCCATCTGTTTAGAAGCTCACAAGCATCAGCTGATTTAGATAAACGTTACCAAAAACGATTATTTTAAAAGGACTACTTTCCATAATTTTCTCAGTTAAATTTTTTTTTTCAGTTTCATTCAATTTGCACAAGTTGTTTTATGTATCGCTCGATAAACTACACATTAAATGATAGATAATTTTAGGAGTAATAGGATTGAAGAAATCTTTTGAGAGACAACGTCTTCTCAATCGTTAAGTAAAACTACTCTTGGGAGTGAGTTGCGTTCAAAGCAGCGTCTGAAGTGATTGGCCCAAGCTCGTGAAGTGTGGGACGTCATATTGATATCTTTCCTCGGGCTCCAAATCCCTTAGCAACGGTTACTGCATTTTTTACGCAAGAAAACACGACTCTGAAATCTGAAGTTCACAATGTCAGGAATATTATGAGAACGAAGCGAAAAAACCGAAATAAAGGACCAAACAGAAGGTCTTTTGAAGTTTACAATCTTTATAAACGATGATGTTTGTTTTGCGTCGTTTGTTCCACGACAGGAATCTGGCATCCACCTGACAACGGTCTCGTCTGCCGGGAAATCAGTCTTTTGCTTTGGAAGTGATTCTCTGATTTTGTGTACCCAAGGCGAAGTGGAGGGCTCTTTACTCAGATGAATTAATTATGGAGTGCACTTGTTCGAAGCAGGGAAAGGCCGCAAAGGAAGTTGTTTTAGTTACTTGTCTATCAGCGCTAATTTTTGCATGGTAAATAGATCGAAATTTCGCTTTTTGTAGATTTTAAGTTAAAATTACGCATATTGAATTGCCAGAGCTTATCATCGTCGCTTTGAAAACAATACATATTAGGCTGTGCAGCACATTGTTATTTTGCTAGTAACAGATTATTATCATATACATTTCACTGTATTTTTTATACCAATAGGTTGTTACTCTGTGAATCTCATTGTTATTTTGCTATTGAGATTATTACTCTGTGCATTTCATTGTATTTTGATACCAACAGATTGTTACTCTGTGAATCTCATTGTTATTTCGTTATTAACAGATTATTACACTGTGCATTTCATTGTATTTTGATATTAATAGATGGTTAATCTGTGAATCTCATTGTTATTTTGCTATTAACAGATTATTACTCTGTGCATTCATTGTATTTTGATACCAATATATTGCTACTCTGTGAATCTCATTGTTATTTCGTTATTAACAGATTATTACACTGTGCATTTCATTGTATTTTGATATTAATAGATGGTTACTCTGTGAATCTCATTGTTATTTTGCTATTAACAGATTATTACTCTGTACATTCATTGTATTTTGACATTAATAAATTGTTACTCTGTGAATCTCATTGTTATTTTGCCATTAACAGATTATTACTCTGTGCATTTCATTGTATTTTGCTACCAATATATTACTACTCTCTGAATCTCATTGTTATTTCGTTATTAACAAATTATTACACTGTGCATTTCATTGTATTTTGATATTAATAGATTGTTACTCTGTGAATCTCATTGTTATTTTGCCATTAACAGATTATTACTCTGTGCATTTCATTGTATTTTCATACCAATATATTACTACTCTGTGAATCTCATTGTTATTTCGTTATTAACAAATTATTACACTGTGCATTTCATTGTATTTTGATATTAATAGATTGTTACTCTGTGAATCTCATTGTTATTTTGCCATTAACAGATTATTACTCTGTGCATTTCATTGTATTTTGATACCAATATATTACTACTCTCTGAATCTCATTGTTATTTCGTTATTAACAAATTATTACACTGTGCATTTCATTGTATTTTGATATTAATAGATTGTTACTCTGTGAATCTCATTGTTATTTTGCCATTAACAGATTATTACTCTGTGCATTTCATTGTATTTTGATACCAATATATTACTACTCTCTGAATCTCATTGTTATTTCGTTATTAACAAATTATTACACTGTGCATTTCATTGTATTTTGATATTAATAGATTGTTACTCTGTGAATCTCATTGTTATTTTGCCATTAACAGATTATTACTCTGTGCATTTCATTGTATTTTCATACCAATATATTACTACTCTGTGAATCTCATTGTTATTTCGTTATTAACAAATTATTACACTGTGCATTTCATTGTATTTTGATATTAATAGATTGTTACTCTGTGAATCTCATTGTTATTTTGCCATTAACAGATTATTACTCTGTGCATTTCATTGTATTTTGATACCAATATATTACTACTCTCTGAATCTCATTGTTATTTCGTTATTAACAAATTATTACACTGTGCATTTCATTGTATTTTGATATTAATAGATTGTTACTCTGTGAATCTCATTGTTATTTTGCCATTAACAGATTATTACTCTGTGCATTTCATTGTATTTTGCTACCAATATATTACTACTCTCTGAATCTCATTGTTATTTCGTTATTAACAAATTATTACACTGTGCATTTCATTGTATTTTGATATTAATAGATTGTTACTCTGTGAATCTCATTGTTATTTTGCCATTAACAGATTATTACTCTGTGCATTTCATTGTATTTTGATACCAATATATTACTACTCTCTGAATCTCATTGTTATTTCGTTATTAACAAATTATTACACTGTGCATTTCATTGTATTTTGATATTAATAGATTGTTACTCTGTGAATCTCATTGTTATTTTGCCATTAACAGATTATTACTCTGTGAATTTCATTGTATTTTGCTACCAATATATTACTACTCTCTGAATCTCATTGTTATTTCGTTATTAACAAATTATTACACTGTGCATTTCATTGTATTTTGATATTAATAGATTGTTACTCTGTGAATCTCATTGTTATTTTGCCATTAACAGATTATTACTCTGTGCATTTCATTGCATTTTGATACCAATAGATTGTTACTCTGTGAATCTCATTGTTATTTTGCTATTAACAGATTATTACTCTGTGCATTCATTGTATTTTGATACAAATAGATTTCTACTCTGTGAATCTCATTGTTATTTCGTTATTAACAGGTTATTACCCTGTGCATTTCATTGTATTTTGATATTAATAGATTGTTACTCTGTGAATCTCATTGTTATTTTGCTATTAACAGGTTGTTACTCTGTGCATATCATTGTTATTCTGATAGGAATAGATTGGTACTATGCATCTCATTGCTATTTTGATATTTGATATCAACAGGTTTTTACCTGTGCATCTCAATGTTATTTGATGGCAATAATACATTGTACTTTTGTTCTTCATGGTTATTTTATAGACCATAAATAATATTAACACTTTGTGGATATCATTGTTATTTTGAAGCAAAGCATTTTTGCTCTGGGGATCTCATTGTTATTCTATTGTCATTTTGAGACCAATACATTGTCACTCTACATCTAATTGTTATTTTATTATTATTACAAACTGCGGATCCCTTTTTTTCAATTATCATTCTCACATTCAATTTACTTAATTCCTTTGGAAAGTTTACGAAATATGGATTAAATTGAGCGGAAAATGTGTGTTTGATCATCACATTTCAATAATTCATTATTACAGTTGATAGTCGCCTCGTGCGACCGTAGGAAAGAAGGCCGTCCCATGGCCGAGTGGTTAGCGCGCTTGGCTACTGTTCTAAGGGACCTGGGTTCGAGCCCCGGGTAAGGTATGGATGTATGTGTCGTTTTTCTGCTGAGGTCCTGCCATCCTCTCAGACCTTCTACTATGGCATATATACTGAAGGCTCCTGTCAGACCTCTGTGGCAAGCAGCTGCTTGAGGGGGTATTTATTTATTTTATTTATTAGGCAGATATCTTTTGTTAAAAAGACCCCTCATCAGGGCCGAATGTAAGGGGGAGGGGCAAGTGCGCCATGTCCACCCCTTTGAGAACTCTAGTAAGGTTAATGGAGGCAAGAAAATTATTAAACGTGCATATTTTACACATTTTCAAGAAATATTTCAAAGACTTCTATAACGGAACAGAAAATGTTATATTGTAATGGAAAGTCAGTCTTTTGGCTCATAGTTCCTCCTTTACTTTTTTTCCGCTGCTCTATTGCATCACTTGCCCCTCCCTCTTTATTTTTTTCTAGATCCGGACCTGCCCCCCCCATTAATATCCTTTATTACATTCCCCTGCTTCCTGAGATCATTTACATCTGAAAATTTATTCAGAGTACTGTGAGCTGTCCCCATTAATATCCTTTATTACATCCCCCTGCTTCCTGAGATCATTTACATCTGAAAATTTATTCAGAGTACTATGAGCTCTCTTAACAATGAATTTCTGATCTTTTCCCTTTCTTCATATAATTACTGACTCATTAGCAATCCAAAATTTAATTTTTCACGATCTTTTTTACCTCATTTAAAATAATTTTATTACTTTAAAATGATCATTAACAGTCTCTTCAAGATAAGCAGGGGCGCGGATGGCTCAGTTAGTAGCACGCCAGGCTCGCAATTTGTATTTTCTAGGTTTGAGTCCCATATGGGTCATCTTTGAGATTCTTCTCTGTAAAACTCCCCATCCACCCTTGGTCAACAGGAAGCACCGATGGGTTTGGTAAGCCCACCTCCATCCGTCGGATGAGGCATTAAGCCGTGATTCCGTGTGTGGGAGAGCCATACCCTGTGCACTTATAAAAGAACATGCTGCTAGATGGCCTTAATGGGAGGCTACCATCTGTCTCCTAACAGCTGTCCAGTGGGTAAAAACCTTCTCTGAGTCTTCAGGGTCCTTGTGGCCTGGCCATTTAGCACGTTGTATGCAAAAAATGTGCTGCTCAGAGGAAAACAACTCAAATGGAATCCCAGGTTATATTTTTACATTAAATTAGTAATTTATTTTAGTATAATGTTTCTATTAAATTATCGATTCTTTTCAATTAAAGTCCTAAATTGATCTCAACTAAAAAGTGTTCTACAATTCGATTATCATTAGCAAACCTTTTTTTATTTATTCTCACTTCTTTAAAAAAAATATCAGCGCAGTTGATAGAAAGTTCAAGAAGTTACGGAACGTTGAATTTAGATTTCCATTTAAATTGGAACTTGGAAAACTTTAGTCATTTGAATGTATTTTAACTGTTCTTTCTTCCACCGCTTAAAATATAATTATAAAAGAATAATTTTTTTTTTTTTTTTTTTTTTTTTTAACTCTAATACATTTTATTCTCGTTCGTATCCAATGGGTGCATTGGTATTAATTATAACAAAGAATTGTATTAACTGAACTCATGGAAGGTGATTTGAAGCATACAATAATGGATAGAGAGGATCAACTAACTCCAGTTCTCATAGAAACACCATACGACTGAATATCCTTTATCTATTTCGCTACAAATAAGTTTGGCGTAATTAAATATAACTGATGTGGTTTCAAAATTCTATGACCAGCTATTTATTTTCTAAGCAATCTAATTTTTCTAAAAAATGTAGCATTCAATTTTAAATGACTCTAATGTTTTTATATAATAATAATAAATAAATTATTTTATATTATCTTGTTTTTAAACTGCAGTTTGTGGCAGTAAACAGGATTACGACACGAAAATTTAGTTCCATCCACTTCGGTTCGTGACTCACCGCAAAATGCGAGATAGTGCCTGTGACTGTAAATATTTTGATGCATTGGAACTCCTTTTGAGACAGACAGATCTCTGAGTACATTTTTCAGGTAGCTGCTCACACATGTTTATAAAACCATTTGCTGCCAGGATGCCGAAATATGCATTTGTAGTAGCATTTTCGATCAACAAATATGTATTTATAGTAGCATTATCAATCAAGAAATTAATATTTACATCACTAACATATAATATATGCATATTATTAATTAGGACTAATATCCAATTATACGTATTTAAGTATTATATATATATATACACTGAGATGCTAGTTTATAGGTACACAATCCGTCGTCGCAAAAATGGTTCATTCTAACACGTAATACGTCACGTGACCACGGTGTGCGTTATAAATGAGGCAGACCAGCTCTTCGAGAATCAGTTAGAGTTGGATTGAGCGTCAGAATGGGCAAAACGAGCCACCTGAGCGACTTTGAACGTGGCCTGATAGTTGGTGTTACGCGTGCAAGTTCTAGCATCTTCCAAATGGGCGTCCTTCTGGGCTTTTCACGCACGACCGTTTCAAGGGTTTACCAAGAATGGCGCAAAAAGCAAAACATTACCAGTGATCGGCGATCCTGTGGATGAAAACAGCTTGTGGATATGATGAGTAAAAGGAAACCAACGAGACTCGTTCAAGCGAACACACGAGCCACAACCAGGCAAATCACAACAGAATTAAACATTGCAGAAGGTCATCTTCGAATGCACCACGCATCGGACCTTGTCGCAAATGGGCTACAACCGTCGCTAAGAACACGAAAGTGCATCTCCAGTGGGTGAAGGAGCATCGACACTGGGTCGTTGAGGACTGGAAAAAGGTAGTCTTGTCGGACGAATCAAGGTTTCTTACGCATCATTGCTGATGGAAAGACCAGAATATGGTCTTATACAGCAACATGGAGTCATCTTGTCTGGTGTTAAAAGTACAGGCCGGAGTTGGTGGTGTGATGGTGTTGCGAATATTATTTCCTGGCACACAGGCCCCCTGATATCAATCGAAGGACATCTGAATGCCACTGCATGTTTGAACATTATTTCTGA
The DNA here is from genome assembly GCA_038380435.1 of Ryuthela nishihirai. Taxonomy (NCBI): domain Eukaryota; kingdom Metazoa; phylum Arthropoda; class Arachnida; order Araneae; family Heptathelidae; genus Ryuthela; species Ryuthela nishihirai. The sequence goes on from JAWZYU010000001.1 coordinate 93,818,644, forward strand.
TCAAGTTCATCCCTTCATGGTTGCAGTTTATCCTCACTGGGACGGACCCGTTCAGCGTAATAATACACCTGCTCACAAAGCACGTGTCGTCACCAAATGGTTTCGGGAACATTTTTCGTTGCTTGCCCTGCACACTGTGCACACTGTCTGATCTAAATTCTATCGAGCATTTTTGGGATGCGGTGGTAAGGGCTGTTCGCAGCGATACTATACTGCCGTCCAATTTGCAGCAACTGTATGGCAAAATCATTTCCGCATGGTACAATATTCCTGCAGAATTATGTTATCCAGAATCTTGTAGGTTTCATGCTCCGACGAATTCGGGCTATTCTGAAGACCAAAGAAGGTTGGGTTGGGTTGTTTTACCTCTGAGCGGCACTTTTTTGCACACCATGGGCTAAATGGCCAGGTCACATGGACCCCGAAGGCTCAGAGAATGTTGGGGGAGGGAACCCACTGGAACAGCTGTTGGGAGACAGATGGTAGCCTCCCGTCAAGGCCATCCAGCGTGTTCTTTAACGTGCACAGGGTATGGCTCTACCGCACACGGGGCCACGGATTAACGTCCCATCCGACGGACAGCGGCCTTTCCAAGCCCATCGGTGTCCCCTACTGACCGTGGGCAGGGCGGGGAATACCCAAAGAAGGTGTAACACGCTACTAGGTAGGTGTATCTAATAAACTGGAGTTTCAATGTATATAGGTTAACGCCAAAAGGTTCTGATTTGCTAATGTCATTCTAATGCAGCTTAGAGGGCGCTCTTCATAACGTCCAATGAGGTTCGCTGAGCTAAGGGATTTGTAAATCGTCTATTCTTTAGTGTGCTGTTTTGTTCTTGTCTTGGTGAATGTTTTTCTCTGTGAAGTCTTTCAGCTAATTTTGTTTTTCATCATGCCCAACTGTGCAGTAAAAAAGTGCATAGATTATATCGAAAAATAAAAAAAGCAATGTTTCATATTGATTCCCATCAGAAGAAAAATCAGTAAGAAGTGTATGATACATTGTCGGGGTCAACAGAAATTCGATGTGCAGAATGCTAAGATGTGTAGTAAGAATTTTTGAGATGACTTTTACGATCGTGAGTCATGAAGCAAACTTTTCGGACCGTCTGTTAAGGGGTCCGAAAGCCTTGTGACTAGGTAGTCACTGGGAGGAGCTATGCACCAATCCCCTGTAATGATGCATAGGACCGGCCACGCCTAGCACCTAGTGTCCGACCCCGCCTTCTCGTGGTGCAGACCGTTAGTACCTTTCAAAAGAGATACTCTCTTGTGGAAGTGAACTGAAGGGGAGGGCTGCCAGATTAGTGTGGCCTACTGATTTGAACAATTATGGCTACTTTTATTTTTTTTTCTACCCTGCTGAGGAGTGGTCAACCACACAGGGTCCTGGTGCTGACCATATAAACCCACTGGATTGGACAGATATATGGCTCTGAGCTTGATTATGGATCCTGATTTTGCTGCACTGGTGGGCTTCTGTGGAGGGAAAATCTTCCGCTGTGTTTTCTGTTTGTTTGTGGGTTGACAGCCCCAAGTGAATAGATTCACAGGATATGTTTATCAGCTATTGGATAATTCTGAGCAGAGGTCATCGCAGGCACCTGAACTCTTTGCTTCTACTGGCATCGTCAAATTCTACATTGGAAGAAGTCTTCCAGTGTAGATGGCTTCAGCCTTTAGTGGTGGGGGAATGGGTCTTTGCCCCATGTCTGCGATTAGGGGACTGTTTGATATTGTCGGCATTCCCTCTCTCAATAAACATAGTTTCTTTAAACATCCCACTAACCATTTTCTCTCCATAGGTAGTTGGAATGTGAGGACTCTGCACAGAGCTTTTTCTCTTGATGTCCTCATACAAGAATTCCACCGTTATAATTTAGATATTCTCGGCTTGCAAGAGACCAGATGGACAGATAAAGGTCAGATTCTTAAAAATAATCTTAAATTTCTCTTTTCAGGGAGGGACGACAATAAGCATCACCAAGGCGTGGGTCTGCTTATCAGCAGACACGCTAGTGATGCTCTTCTAGGATATGAGTGCATTAATGAAAGGTTTCTTACAGCAAAATTTCAGACAAGCGTTAAAGACCTGAATGTTATCTGCTGTTATGCCCCCACTGAGGATGCCGATGAGGATGAGAAGGATAGGTTTTATGAACAACTTCAGGATATTTTGAATTCTGTCAAGAAAGGAGATATTACCCTTGTTCTTGGTGAGTTCAATGCCAAAGTTGGTACTGACTGATAGGGCCCTTTTGGTATTGGTAGCTGCAATGGCAATGTGCAACGAACAGGTATATAGGGATTGAAGGATAAACAACGTAAGGTTATAGAAGGTGAGGATTCGGTCATGGCTAGGTGGGCTGAACATTTCAGTGATATTCTAAACAATGTGGTTAGTTCTATTCCCATTGTTTGCAATAATGATAGATGCATTGGTGGCTTTAATGTTGGCCCTATAACACAATCTGAAGTTATTTTGGCTGTTTCTAACCTTAAACTACATAAATCCCCAGGGGTAGATGAAATTACTTCGGAAATGCCTAGAGCTGGAAATGTTTCGGTTACCACTTGGATGACTGAAATTCTGAGTATCTTTTATGATAAAGGCATGGTTCCTAAGGATTTTACCAGAGCTATTGTTATCCCTATTTTCAAAAAAGGTGATCGCAGTTCTTATGATAACTATAGGGGTATCAGCCTACCCTCTGTTCCAGGTAAAGTTCTTTCCATGATTGTGCTTAATAGAATTAAGAATCTGGTTGACAGTCAATTGCGTGATGAGCAATGTGGATTCAGAAGTAGTAGGGGATGTGTGGATCATCAGATATTTTCAGATATTTTTAGGCAGATTCTTGAGAAATGTTTAGATTTTCAGAAACCTTTTGGTTGCTAGCTTTGTTGATTTCAAAAAGGCTTTCGACTCTGTTGATCGTCATAATTTGTGGTTGATTGTGAGATCATATGGTATACCTGACAAGTTAGTTAAGATAATCAAAGCTCTCTATAATAATACTGAGTCGTGTGTGAGAGTTGGTAAGGCTTGTAGCAATTGGTTTAGCATTACTTCTGGTGTTCGACAAGGGTGCATTTTGTCTCCTTTTCTCTTTAGCTTGGTTATTGATTATGTTATGCGAAATTCACTTCAAGGGAAAGATTTTGGCCTTAAATTGGCTGGAGATATTAAAATGTCTGATTTAGATTATGCTGAATATTTAGCCCTTTTGGCAAATGATGTTGATGAGATGAACTCTTTCAATCGAGCTGTTGATGAAACTGGTAGTAGAGTAGGTTTGGTTATAAACAGAGAGAAAACTAAAGTGATGAAAATTGGTCAGGCAGGCTCTGATTTAGTTAATCTGAATGGTTGCAGTCTTGAGCAGGTGTCACAGTTTAATTATTTGGGGAGCTATGTAACAGATGCTGGTGATGTGATTATGATGCATGAGATTAACAAACGAATACGGATTGCTGCCCGGACTTTTAAGAATCTATGGAGATTATGGAGAAATAGGCGTATACACCTAAAGACTAAAATTAGACTGTATAATAGTTTGGTTCTTTCTAGGGTTAGTTATGGTAGTGAAACTTGGACACTTTGTAAACAAGATAACAGGAAAATAGATGCTTTTGATTCCAGATGCTTACGCAGTATCTTGGGCATTAGGTGGTTCAACTTTGTAACTAATGATGAGGTTAGGCAAAGGAGTTTGCAACCTCCTTTAAGCAGCATATTGTGCAGAGAGAGAGACTCCGTTGATTTGGCCACGTTGCCCGTATGAATAATTATAGATTGGCGAATAGGGTTATGAACAGTGTGCCTAAAGGCCTCAGAAAGAAGGGGAGACGTAGGATGCGGTGAGCAGACAATGTCAAACAGGACCTTGTTAGAATTGGTGTGCAGTGGCCAGATGCAGTAGATGTAGCTCAGGATAGACTTGCTTAGAGAACTAAATTGCACGGTCTGGTTGGACTCCGTAGCCCATGGCTGCTTGAGGATGATGATGATGATGATGTTAAGGAAAAATCTACTCCTCATATAAACTGCCGCACCAATATTCACTTTTGGTTACGACGACCGCTTCTATCCGGACCAAGCGATTGTTGTCTCGGGGGAAAAAATTGTTGGAAAAATAAATCGATGACCCTGAAAAATTATATTTTGCCCCATGAAAAAGTAAGATTTTTGCACACAATTTATAATTTAAATTCCTCAGCATATACCCTGAATTCATGGCCCAAACGTGAGGGGATGGTAGTACAGTTGACCAAAAAAGTATCCGAACCCTATGGTTGATTACAGAATTTAGAAAAAATATCTGGCAACGTTTTTTTAGAAATTAGTGATCTGGCAACCTTCGTGTCACGTGAGACGAAGGTTGCCAGATCACTAATTTCTAAAAAAAATCGTTGCCAGATATTTTTTCTAAATTTTGCAATCAACCATAGGGTTCGGATACTTTTTTGAACGACTGTACACACCGAACCCACCAATATTCGTCATAGATTAGCGGCCGCAAACTCAGCCCGGTGCCGGTAGGGGGCGCAGACGTGGCGGCACGGCTTAAAAGCGCTGGATCGGCCAAACCCCAGCATTCTCAGCCGCCGAAACCTCTGTGTCTGTCCTTCATTTCCGACTTCTCACTGCCTATGCAGCCGCATATTCTATGACGAATATTGGTGGGTTCGGTGTGTACAGTCGCTCAAAAAAGTATCCGAACACTATGGTTGATTACAAAATTTAGAAAAAATATCTGGCAACCTTTTTTTTAGAAATTAGTGATCTAGCAACCTTCGTGTCACGTGACACGAAGGTTGCTAGATCACTAATTTCTAAAAAAAAGGTTGCCAGATATTTTTTCTAAATTTTGTAATCAACCATAGTGTTCGGATACTTTTTTGGTCAACTGTATTACTATCCCCTCACGTTTGTACCATGAATTCAGAGACACCCTGTATAACGTACTGATCAAGAGAATAAAACCAAAATGTTAGTGCGTTAAAGTTACAGTATAAATAAAATAAAAATACCCCCTCAAGCAGCTGCTTGCCACGGAGGTCTGAGAGGAACGAGGCTTTAAACAAGTAGAGCAGCAGTTGCAAACTTTTGTTAAAAACTAAGTAAAGCTTCGGGGAAAATCTCTATTTTGCAGTGAAAAAACAGCGAAATTTACATAAATACAATATGTTATCTCCAGAATAACCTCGGAATTCAAGTAAAAAGAAAAAAAAAAGAGAAAGGAAAGCTGTTTCTTTGGGTAATTCCAAGAAAACATTTCTTAGTGAATTGAAAACTGTTTTTCCTACAGGTTAGAGTAAATGTCTTTTGGAAGGGAAAAATTTTAAACATACTTTAGGCGAGGAAAATTAAATTTTCCTTCAGTTTTTTTATGATTATTAACATAGTTGGGAATTAGATAAATTGTCATTTATTCAGATCTAATATTTTAATTCTATTGAATATAATTTTAAGTGCAAGTTGAAAATAATTACTCAAAATCATCTAATACAAATTGTGTAGTAATTCGATATAAAGTAGTCTTGTAATATAATCATGAAATCCGTAATATCAATATACACTCAAAGGGCCACAGTAGTGAGTAAAGGAGAGTTCTGGAACAGTGGCGGATCAATGTTAATCCTATGGGATCCGCCACCCATGTGTTTTAAGCTGGTGGCGGATGATTATCAATCACATTAGTCATGCAGTGTCAAAAAGAATACCTCCCTCCAGTGATGTAATAATCTGAAATTATATTATTCAGTTAAATTGCAGATAATCCATTAGTAATTTCCACCGACGTCCATCTTGGTTTCCACAAAGTCCGATTTTTTTTTTTCAATTCCACCATTTTGGAATCTGACGTCACCGATTAGCAGTTCTACCTTTTAAAGTATTTTTACCCAATAGCATTGTTTCTTTCCGTTTCTGCAGGTCAATCTTTTATTCCAGTTTCTGCGGGATAGTCATTCTTCTAGTATAAATACGACATCCATCGGTCAGATTCCTCATTCTGTTGTCAGACATTGACAGTGACGGCTCTCTGCTGCTGCTTCTCCGTGATTTTTCCAACGGCAATAGTGATAGTTCTCGACGTCCTCGTGTAGTATCAGCTATTTTACAACTCTGCTACATAATGTATCCATGTGATATATGTGAGAAGGCTTTCACACTCAAGACAAATCTGATTCGTCATATGAGAAATCACGATGGAAATAGCCTGTTTAAGTGCTCTGAGTGCGAATCGACATTCTCAAGGAGAGATGATGTCCGACGTCATGAGTTATCCCACACCTCCAGGAAAACCTACAAATGTGAAGAATGTGCAATGGAGTTTGGGCGAAAAGACAGTCTTTTGCGCCATCAAAGAAAGCCCCACAATAATAAGCGAAAACGTTCTGAAGATGAAAGGATTCCGCAGAAGAAGCAAAAACCAGACCCTGAAGACCCCTGTCAGTTTACAGAAGAAATGAAAAGGACCCTATCAACACATAAACTGACGGCAACGGAAGAAACATCAGTTGACCTCACCTTTTTCCTCGAATCCTCGCGGGAGTCACTCCTAACTCATCTGAAAGAAGAATTGACCTCGAAAGGTAGCATTAAATGGTACCTTGTCGTGCAAGTGCGATTCAGGCGAAAAGTTTCCCCTTCTACCTTTGAACACTGTACCCCGTTTTTCCGAAGTAACTGTGTCACAAGCCTACCTACATCATCCCTAAACAGAGAATTGGATTCAGCGTATAAGAAGATTAAGACCTCATTTGAAGGAGCACATAGTGGATGGACACTGGATGCCGTACTCCACGCTGAAATGAACATTGGAAAATATATCCCTCTTGCAGGATCTAGTTATATCCCTACTCCAAGAGAATTACTGCTAAAACACGCTATTGTCAATGTATGTAATTCTGACCAAAAATGTTTTGTCTGGTCTGTTTTAGCCTCTTTGTATCCTGCCACAGATAATCCGCAGCGCCTTAACAACTATATACATTTAGAAGACAAATTAAACACATCGGGCTTAATTTTCCCTGTTACAATAAATCAAATATCTAAATTCGAAAAAATGAACAATATTTCTGTTAATGTTTTTGGATATGAGAAAGAGGTGTTCCCACTCTACATCACACCATTCAGATTTAAAGCGCATGCAAATCTCCTTCTGTTATCGGATGATGAAAAGCAGCATTATTGCTCCATTAAGAATATGAGTAGACTTCTCAGTCCTCTCACCAAACATAACGGTGTACGTTTCTACTGTGATTACTGCCTTCACCGTTTCGCAAATGAATCCCTCTTGAAGGATCATGTTCCCTATTGTCGAGAACATGGACCTCAGAGAGTAGAACTCCCAACTGAAGAAGAGAAATGGTTGAAATTCACAAATTTTAAGTTTCAGCAGCTCGTTCCATACGTGATTTATGCCGACTTTGAATCATTCCTAGTGAAAGTGGACACTTGTATGCCTAACCCTGAAAAATCTCACACCACTATCACGGCAAATCATGAACCCTGTGGATTTGCATATCTTGTTGTTGGACATGATGGCTGCAGCTATAAGCCTCCAGTAGTTTATAGAGGTCCTAATGTAGTAGAAGAATTTTTAGAATGTCTGCTTAAAGAAGAAGAAAACATTAAAAATTTACTGTCGATGATAAAGCCAATGCAGCTCTCGAATCATGAAGAGGAATCATTTCACAACGCTACTGACTGTCATATTTGTAAGCATGCCCTAGGAGCAGATCGTGTGAGAGATCACGATCATATAACAGGTAAATTCCGAGGAGCTGCCCATAATTCCTGTAATCTGAACTTTAAGTTAACCAATAGGATTCCAGTTATCTTTCACAACCTAAAGGGATATGACAGCCACCTTATTATGCAGGGAATCGGCAGAATCAAAAATAAGAAGATTAATTGCATTCCCAATAACATGGAAACATACATAACCTTCTCCTTAGGGACATTACATTTTATAGACTCCTATCAGTTTTTAAGCACATCCCTTGAGAAGCTAGTAAATAATTTATCACCAGATGAGTTCCATATTTTAAAGGAACATGTTGAAACTGAACGGTTACACCTGGTTTTGAGAAAAGGAGTTTACCCCTATGATTATATTGACAACAGTGAAAAGTTTGAACAAATAGTATTACCACCACGTGAAGCATTTTACAACCAACTCACAGAAGAAGCACTAGGGGAAGAAGACTATACCCATGCAATAAGAGTATGGAATACATTCAACATAAAAAATCTAGGCCAGTATCATGACTTGTACCTGAAGACAGACGTGCTCCTCTTAGCTGATGTTTTCGAAAGTTTCAGAAAACTATGCATCAGATACTATGAAATCGATCCCTGCCATGTTTACACAGCTCCTGGATTAGCCTGGCAAGCATGCTTAAAAATGACAAATGTAAATCTTGAGTTGATAACTGACCCTACAATGTACCTTTTCCTGGAAAAAGGCATACGAGGGGGAATTTCTGTGATATGCAATCGTCTTAGTACAGCAAACAACAAGTATTTGGACACCTATGATCCTCAGTTACCCTCTAAATACATTATGTACTATGATGCCAACAATCTTTATGGATGGGCAATGTCACAATGCCTCCCTCAAAGCGATTTTCGATGGCTTAATAAAGAAGAAATAGCAGATCTAAATATTACGACAATTGCTGACGATGCGAATAAAGGATACATATTGGAAGTTGATTTAGATTATCCAGTTTCTCTACACGACAAGCATAATGATTATCCACTAGCCCCTGAGAAACTTCAGATTACCAGCAGCATGCTATCCCCATATTGTCAAGAGGTTGCCCAAAGCCTTGGAATAAATACAAACCATTCAGTCGTGAAATTAGCCCCAAATCTAAATTCTAAGGAAAAATATGTCCTTCATTATCGAAATCTCAAACAATATTTAACCTTCGGTATGCAGCTGAAGAACATACATCGCGTTTTAGAATTTAATCAGTCTTGCTGGCTAAAACCATATATAGAATTTAATACAGATCAGCGGAAGAAAGCTAGAAACGACTTCGAGAAGGACTTCTTCAAACTGATGAATAATGCTGTGTTTGGAAAAACGATGGAAAATTTGAGAAATCGAGTGAAAATTGAATTGACTCAGAGCCCGAAGAGAGTATGCAAGCTCGTAGCATCCCCTGCTTTTCACGCTTTTCGTGTTTTTGACAACGACCTTGCATGTGTGCAATCAAAGCTAACTAAATTGAAACTCAACAGGCCTATTTATGCTGGTTTCAGTATTCTAGATATTAGTAAACTATTGATGTATAGCTTTCATTATGACTATATTAGTCCGAAATATGGAGAAAAAGCTAAATTATTGTTTACTGATACAGATTCACTGTGCTACGAGCTTCAAACCGAGGACGTGTATGCTGATATGAAAGACGATATAGATCATTTTGACACGTCCGACTATCACATTGATCATGTTTTGCATAGTACACATAATAAAAAGGTACTAGGTAAAATGAAAGATGAACTTTCGGGAGTACCTATCAAACAATTTGCAGGGCTTCGTTCTAAAATGTATTCCCTTCAGAGTTTACATGAGGAGAAGAAGACGGGGAAAGGAGTCCCCAAATACATCGTAAAAAGAACCCTTCGTCACAAGGATTACAGAGACTGCTTAATAAACAAATCACCTTGTCGAGTAGATTTGACAAGGATTCAAAGTAGCAGCCACCATCTTCATACAGTGAAAGGTGTAAAGCTTGGTTTGTCACCATTTGACGATAAAAGATATATTTTAGAAAATGGTTATGACACCCTTTCGTACGGTCACTACAAAACATTGAAAAAATAACATAGCAGAAAAAACGAATATTTCACTGTGATTTTTAATATGCTTGAGCTATTTATGTATAAAAAATATGATAATTTTATCCAAATGTGTGCATATAACCCCCTATATATGTAAAAATAATACATGTTATTATTATATGTAGATAGCTGTATGTAAAAACCATTTCCTCTGTTAACCTGCATTTTTTTTTTTGTAAGCAGGCTGTAAAGTATAATCAATGTGAAAAAGCATCATTGTGAAATGTATAAAATTGTAAACCAATGGAAATCATTACATGTGCACGCATTGTCATTGTTTCACCTAATACTTTGAAATCAATAAAAATTTTTAAATGAAATATATGTGTCGTCTGAGTCTTATCCTTGGCAAGTGGAGTGATAAACAAGCGTTAGCCGCTTCTCACGTGACTTACTCCGCATGCACCTGTGATGCTGACTCACTTCCAACCGCTCATATCCTGTTGGAAGGTCAGACCTCACTCACTGCGAGAAAGCTCTTCTAGGATCCATTTCTGGGATTACACTTATAATGAAAGGTGAGTAATTCTCTAAATTTTCATGGTTTATCAAACATTACTTATAATTTCGTGATGTAGTGACGTTCTCAAGTATTAAGAAGTGATGAAAACATAAGATTTCCTTTCAAAGTTATCGTAACTCGCTTGCTTGCTTGTTACCGGAACAAGCCTCCTAGAAATCAACGTCTTTTTTTTAAAGCAATCACCTCTCAAAAGCACCGGGACTTCAATAAATGCTCTGAGTGCTGTGTTTATGAAAAATATATCAGTACGGGATGAAATTCTAATTTTTACTTTGCAGAGACGAGAACTTTACGTAGATTTTTACAGAGAAATAATCGAAATTATTGCATCAGCCATTTAGCGATAAAGTATTTTAGAGCAGATTTTTACTGAATATTAATACTTTAGAATAAAGGATAATTTCCTGTATATAATACAGAGGTGTACAGACGAATTTTATTTCCTACGAATAAAAAACAAAAATAGGATTTTCATACTGTTATTCGAATTACTCACTTACCACTTGTTTCAACTGTTTAGTAAAAAAAAAAATACATTTAATTCCCAGTTTTTTAACGACTGAGATAAAAAAAAATATGCTTACCTACATTAAATACAATGTAAAATAGCGAAATTCACCACTTATTTCAACTGTTTAGTAAAAAAAATACATTTAATTCCCAGATTTTTAACGACTGAGATAAAAAAAATATGCTTACCTACATTAAATACAATGTAAAATAGCGAAATTCACCACTAATTTCAGCTGCTTAATATCAAGAAATACAGGCGATTTCCTGTTTTTTTTTTTAGCATTGCACATAAGAGAAAAAAAAAGACTAGCGAACGTATTAACATGTATACCTCTGGTACTTAAATATGACATGCTCTGTGTTTCAATATTACACATTTTTTCAGTAGTTTACACATTAATTACTAATTTTTTTTTTCATTCAACAGTTAAGTATCACAATTGGAAGTAATGTGCGCAATATTTCCTGTTTAAATGCATCTCTCTACAAAAAAAGATTTCCTTTCAAAATTATCGTAACTCGCTTGCTTGCTAGTACATTACATGGCCCGAATCGAGCCACCTCGAAATCAACGTTTTTTTTTTTGAAGCGATCACTTCTCAGAAGTGGAAGACTTCAATAAATGCACCGAGTGCTGTGTTTATGAGAAAATTATCAGCACGGAATGAAAATCTAATTTTTTTTACTTGCAGAGACGAGAACTTTACGTAGATTTTTACAGAGAAATAATCGAAATTATTGCATCAGCCATTTAGCGATAAAGTGTTTTACTGAATATTAATACTTTAGAATAAAGCATAATTTCCGGTGTATAATACCGAGGTGTACAGACGAATTTTATTTCCTATGAATAAAAAAATAGGATTTTGATACCGTTATTCGAATTACTCAGTTAATTCACCACTTATTTCAACTGTAAAAAAAAAATACATTTAATTCCCAGATTTTTTAACGACTGAGATAAAAAAAATAATATGCTTACCTACATTAAATACAATGTAAAATAGCGAAAATTCACCACTAATTTCAGCTGCTTAATATCAAGAAATACAAACGATTTCCTGTTTCTTTTTTTTTTTAGCATTGCACATAAGAAAAAAAGACTAGCGAACGTATCAACATGTACCTCTGAGACTTAAATATGACATGCTCTGTGTTTCAATATTACACATTTTTTTCAGTATTTTACACATTAATTACTTACTTTTTTTCATTCAACAGTTAAGTACCCAATTGGAAGTAATGTTAGCAATATTTCCTGTTTAAATACATCTCCAGAAATCCGCTTTAAAACATTTTCTTATAATTTAAGGGGAAAATAAAGAATTTTAATTGAATTTCTTTTAACACTATATACTTAATATATTGTAATCAACGTATTCTATATACAAAACGAATTAATTCAGCCTAGTTACTGGAAATTAACATGATGTTGAAGTGCTTTCTACCTAAAGATTTAAAAAAAACCTGAAGACTTTAATTTTAATTACATTTTCAGCCACTAGATGGCGACACAGTTACTATTAGACCTTGGGACAGACGAGAGAAACTTGAAGCCTTTGCTCAGAGCGCCACCTAGCGGGATTTTCAGTAGTTTAGTCACAACCTACGGTTCCCCCTTTGCACAGTGCTTTCCCCTCTGACGTCACCACGTGGACTTTGACCCAAGGGGGACCGTCCGGTTGCGACTAAACTACTGAAAATCCCGCTAGGTGGCGCTCTGAGCAAAGGCTTCAAGTTTCTCTCGTCTGTCCCAAGGTCTAATAGTAACTGTGTCGCCATCTAGTGGCTGAAAATGTAATTAAAATTAAAGTCTTCAGGTTTTTTTTAAATCTTTAGGTAGAAAGCACTTCAACATCATGTTAATTTCCAGTAACTAGGCTGTATTAATTCGTTTTGTATATAGAATACGTTGATTACAATATATTAAGTATATAGTGTTAAAAGAAATTCAATTAAAATTCTTTATTTTCCCCTTAAATTATAAGAAAATGTTTTAAAGCGGATTTCTGGAGATGTATTTAAACAGGAAATATTGCTAACATTACTTCCAATTGGGTACTTAACTGTTGAATGAAAAAAAGTAAGTAATTAATGTGTAAAATACTGAAAAAAATGTGTAATATTGAAACACAGAGCATGTCATATTTAAGTCTCAGAGGTACATGTTGATACGTTCGCTAGTCTTTTTTTCTTATGTGCAATGCTAAAAAAAAAAGAAACAGGAAATCGTTTGTATTTCTTGATATTAAGCAGCTGAAATTAGTGGTGAATTTTCGCTATTTTACATTGTATTTAATGTAGGTAAGCATATTATTTTTTTTATCTCAGTCGTTAAAAAATCTGGGAATTAAATGTATTTTTTTTTTTACAGTTGAAATAAGTGGTGAATTAACTGAGTAATTCGAATAACGGTATCAAAATCCTATTTTTTTATTCATAGGAAATAAAATTCGTCTGTACACCTCGGTATTATACACCGGAAATTATGCTTTATTCTAAAGTATTAATATTCAGTAAAACACTTTATCGCTAAATGGCTGATGCAATAATTTCGATTATTTCTCTGTAAAAATCTACGTAAAGTTCTCGTCTCTGCAAGTAAAAAAAATTAGATTTTCATTCCGTGCTGATAATTTTCTCATAAACACAGCACTCGGTGCATTTATTGAAGTCTTCCACTTCTGAGAAGTGATCGCTTCAAAAAAAAAAACGTTGATTTCGAGGTGGCTCGATTCGGGCCATGTAATGTACTAGCAAGCAAGCGAGTTACGATAATTTTGAAAGGAAATCTTTTTTTGTAGAGAGATGCATTTAAACAGGAAATATTGCGCACATTACTTCCAATTGTGATACTTAACTGTTGAATGAAAAAAAAAATTAGTAATTAATGTGTAAACTACTGAAAAAATGTGTAATATTGAAACACAGAGCATGTCATATTTAAGTACCAGAGGTATACATGTTAATACGTTCGCTAGTCTTTTTTTTTCTCTTATGTGCAATGCTAAAAAAAAAAACAGGAAATCGCCTGTATTTCTTGATATTAAGCAGCTGAAATTAGTGGTGAATTTCGCTATTTTACATTGTATTTAATGTAGGTAAGCATATTTTTTTTATCTCAGTCGTTAAAAATCTGGGAATTAAATGTATTTTTTTTACTAAACAGTTGAAATAAGTGGTGAATTTCGCTATTTTACATTGTATTTAATGTAGGTAAGCATATTTTTTTTTATCTCAGTCGTTAAAAAACTGGGAATTAAATGTATTTTTTTTTTTACTAAACAGTTGAAACAAGTGGTAAGTGAGTAATTCGAATAACAGTATGAAAATCCTATTTTTGTTTTTTATTCGTAGGAAATAAAATTCGTCTGTACACCTCTGTATTATATACAGGAAATTATCCTTTATTCTAAAGTATTAATATTCAGTAAAAATCTGCTCTAAAATACTTTATCGCTAAATGGCTGATGCAATAATTTCGATTATTTCTCTGTAAAAATCTACGTAAAGTTCTCGTCTCTGCAAAGTAAAAATTAGAATTTCATCCCGTACTGATATATTTTTCATAAACACAGCACTCAGAGCATTTATTGAAGTCCCGGTGCTTTTGAGAGGTGATTGCTTTAAAAAAAAAGACGTTGATTTCTAGGAGGCTTGTTCCGGTAACAAGCAAGCAAGCGAGTTACGATAACTTTGAAAGGAAATCTTATGTTTTCATCACTTCTTAATACTTGAGAACGTCACTACATCACGAAATTATAAGTAATGTTTGATAAACCATGAAAATTTAGAGAATTACTCACCTTTCATTATAAGTGTAATCCCAGAAATGGATCCTAGAAGAGCTTTCTCGCAGTGAGTGAGGTCTGACCTTCCAACAGGATATGAGCGGTTGGAAGTGAGTCAGCATCACAGGTGCATGCGGAGTAAGTCACGTGAGAAGCGGCTAACGCTTGTTTATCACTCCACTTGCCAAGGATAAGACTCAGACGACACATATATTTCATTTAAAAATTTTTATTGATTTCAAAGTATTAGGTGAAACAATGACAATGCGTGCACATGTAATGATTTCCATTGGTTTACAATTTTATACATTTCACAATGATGCTTTTTCACATTGATTATACTTTACAGCCTGCTTACAAAAAAAAAAATGCAGGTTAACAGAGGAAATGGTTTTTACATACAGCTATCTACATATAATAATAACATGTATTATTTTTACATATATAGGGGGTTATATGCACACATTTGGATAAAATTATCATATTTTTTATACATAAATAGCTCAAGCATATTAAAAATCACAGTGAAATATTCGTTTTTTCTGCTATGTTATTTTTTCAATGTTTTGTAGTGACCGTACGAAAGGGTGTCATAACCATTTTCTAAAATATATCTTTTATCGTCAAATGGTGACAAACCAAGCTTTACACCTTTCACTGTATGAAGATGGTGGCTGCTACTTTGAATCCTTGTCAAATCTACTCGACAAGGTGATTTGTTTATTAAGCAGTCTCTGTAATCCTTGTGACGAAGGGTTCTTTTTACGATGTATTTGGGGACTCCTTTCCCCGTCTTCTTCTCCTCATGTAAACTCTGAAGGGAATACATTTTAGAACGAAGCCCTGCAAATTGTTTGATAGGTACTCCCGAAAGTTCATCTTTCATTTTACCTAGTACCTTTTTATTATGTGTACTATGCAAAACATGATCAATGTGATAGTCGGACGTGTCAAAATGATCTATATCGTCTTTCATATCAGCATACACGTCCTCGGTTTGAAGCTCGTAGCACAGTGAATCTGTATCAGTAAACAATAATTTAGCTTTTTCTCCATATTTCGGACTAATATAGTCATAATGAAAGCTATACATCAATAGTTTACTAATATCTAGAATACTGAAACCAGCATAAATAGGCCTGTTGAGTTTCAATTTAGTTAGCTTTGATTGCACACATGCAAGGTCGTTGTCAAAAACACGAAAAGCGTGAAAAGCAGGGGATGCTACGAGCTTGCATACTCTCTTCGGGCTCTGAGTCAATTCAATTTTCACTCGATTTCTCAAATTTTCCATCGTTTTTCCAAACACAGCATTATTCATCAGTTTGAAGAAGTCCTTCTCGAAGTCGTTTCTAGCTTTCTTCCGCTGATCTGTATTAAATTCTATATATGGTTTTAGCCAGCAAGACTGATTAAATTCTAAAACGCGATGTATGTTCTTCAGCTGCATACCGAAGGTTAAATATTGTTTGAGATTTCGATAATGAAGGACATATTTTTCCTTAGAATTTAGATTTGGGGCTAATTTCACGACTGAATGGTTTGTATTTATTCCAAGGCTTTGGGCAACCTCTTGACAATATGGGGATAGCATGCTGCTGGTAATCTGAAGTTTCTCAGGGGCTAGTGGATAATCATTATGCTTGTCGTGTAGAGAAACTGGATAATCTAAATCAACTTCCAATATGTATCCTTTATTCGCATCGTCAGCAATTGTCGTAATATTTAGATCTGCTATTTCTTCTTTATTAAGCCATCGAAAATCGCTTTGAGGGAGGCATTGTGACATTGCCCATCCATAAAGATTGTTGGCATCATAGTACATAATGTATTTAGAGGGTAACTGAGGATCATAGGTGTCCAAATACTTGTTGTTTGCTGTACTAAGACGATTGCATATCACAGAAATTCCCCCTCGTATGCCTTTTTCCAGGAAAAGGTACATTGTAGGGTCAGTTATCAACTCAAGATTTACATTTGTCATTTTTAAGCATGCTTGCCAGGCTAATCCAGGAGCTGTGTAAACATGGCAGGGATCGATTTCATAGTATCTGATGCATAGTTTTCTGAAACTTTCGAAAACATCAGCTAAGAGGAGCACGTCTGTCTTCAGGTACAAGTCATGATACTGGCCTAGATTTTTTATGTTGAATGTATTCCATACTCTTATTGCATGGGTATAGTCTTCTTCCCCTAGTGCTTCTTCTGTGAGTTGGTTGTAAAATGCTTCACGTGGTGGTAATACTATTTGTTCAAACTTTTCACTGTTGTCAATATAATCATAGGGGTAAACTCCTTTTCTCAAAACCAGGTGTAACCGTTCAGTTTCAACATGTTCCTTTAAAATATGGAACTCATCTGGTGATAAATTATTTACTAGCTTCTCAAGGGATGTGCTTAAAAACTGATAGGAGTCTATAAAATGTAATGTCCCTAAGGAGAAGGTTATGTATGTTTCCATGTTATTGGGAATGCAATTAATCTTCTTATTTTTGATTCTGCCGATTCCCTGCATAATAAGGTGGCTGTCATATCCCTTTAGGTTGTGAAAGATAACTGGAATCCTATTGGTTAACTTAAAGTTCAGATTACAGGAATTATGGGCAGCTCCTCGGAATTTACCTGTTATATGATCGTGATCTCTCACACGATCTGCTCCTAGGGCATGCTTACAAATATGACAGTCAGTAGCGTTGTGAAATGATTCCTCTTCATGATTCGAGAGCTGCATTGGCTTTATCATCGACAGTAAATTTTTAATGTTTTCTTCTTCTTTAAGCAGACATTCTAAAAATTCTTCTACTACATTAGGACCTCTATAAACTACTGGAGGCTTATAGCTGCAGCCATCATGTCCAACAACAAGATATGCAAATCCACAGGGTTCATGATTTGCCGTGATAGTGGTGTGAGATTTTTCAGGGTTAGGCATACAAGTGTCCACTTTCACTAGGAATGATTCAAAGTCGGCATAAATCACGTATGGAACGAGCTGCTGAAACTTAAAATTTGTGAATTTCAACCATTTCTCTTCTTCAGTTGGGAGTTCTACTCTCTGAGGTCCATGTTCTCGACAATAGGGAACATGATCCTTCAAGAGGGATTCATTTGCGAAACGGTGAAGGCAGTAATCACAGTAGAAACGTACACCGTTATGTTTGGTGAGAGGACTGAGAAGTCTACTCATATTCTTAATGGAGCAATAATGCTGCTTTTCATCATCCGATAACAGAAGGAGATTTGCATGCGCTTTAAATCTGAATGGTGTGATGTAGAGTGGGAACACCTCTTTCTCATATCCAAAAACATTAACAGAAATATTGTTCATTTTTTCGAATTTAGATATTTGATTTATTGTAACAGGGAAAATTAAGCCCGATGTGTTTAATTTGTCTTCTAAATGTATATAGTTGTTAAGGCGCTGCGGATTATCTGTGGCAGGATACAAAGAGGCTAAAACAGACCAGACAAAACATTTTTGGTCAGAATTACATACATTGACAATAGCGTGTTTTAGCAGTAATTCTCTTGGAGTAGGGATATAACTAGATCCTGCAAGAGGGATATATTTTCCAATGTTCATTTCAGCGTGGAGTACGGCATCCAGTGTCCATCCACTATGTGCTCCTTCAAATTCTTCAAATGAGGTCTTAATCTTCTTATACGCTGAATCCAATTCTCTGTTTAGGGATGATGTAGGTAGGCTTGTGACACAGTTACTTCGGAAAAACGGGGTACAGTGTTCAAAGGTAGAAGGGGAAACTTTTCGCCTGAATCGCACTTGCACGACAAGGTACCATTTAATGCTACCTTTCGAGGTCAATTCTTCTTTCAGATGAGTTAGGAGTGACTCCCGCGAGGATTCGAGGAAAAAGGTGAGGTCAACTGATGTTTCTTCCGTTGCCGTCAGTTTATGTGTTGATAGGGTCCTTTTCATTTCTTCTGTAAACTGACAGGGGTCTTCAGGGTCTGGTTTTTGCTTCTTCTGCGGAATCCTTTCATCTTCAGAACGTTTTCGCTTATTATTGTGGGGCTTTCTTTGATGGCGCAAAAGACTGTCTTTTCGCCCAAACTCCATTGCACATTCTTCACATTTGTAGGTTTTCCTGGAGGTGTGGGATAACTCATGACGTCGGACATCATCTCTCCTTGAGAATGTCGATTCGCACTCAGAGCACTTAAACAGGCTATTTCCATCGTGATTTCTCATATGACGAATCAGATTTGTCTTGAGTGTGAAAGCCTTCTCACATATATCACATGGATACATTATGTAGCAGAGTTGTAAAATAGCTGATACTACACGAGGACGTCGAGAACTATCACTATTGCCGTTGGAAAAATCACGGAGAAGCAGCAGCAGAGAGCCGTCACTGTCAATGTCTGACAACAGAATGAGGAATCTGACCGATGGATGTCGTATTTATACTAGAAGAATGACTATCCCGCAGAAACTGGAATAAAAGATTGACCTGCAGAAACGGAAAGAAACAATGCTATTGGGTAAAAATACTTTAAAAGGTAGAACTGCTAATCGGTGACGTCAGATTCCAAAATGGTGGAATTGAAAAAAAAAAATCGGACTTTGTGGAAACCAAGATGGACGTCGGTGGAAATTACTAATGGATTATCTGCAATTTAACTGAATAATATAATTTCAGATTATTACATCACTGGAGGGAGGTATTCTTTTTGACACTGCATGACTAATGTGATTGATAATCATCCGCCACCAGCTTAAAACACATGGGTGGCGGATCCCATAGGATTAACATTGATCCGCCACTGTTCCAGAACTCTCCTTTACTCACTACTGGCCACTTTATTAAATAGTTCCACTTTATATCGGTAGCAACTTATATACAGAACTGAGTAACTTCTTAAATAAGCTTTATGTGAAAAAATGTGACCGAAGATGATTTAAAGATCTCAAATCTATTTAAATCTCGATATCCAACATCATTCTTTTAATATTTAAAGAGTTATGGAAGCCGAAATATTTAGCAAGTTAGCTCGTTCTGAAAAAAATCATTTTAAAGTTTGCGAGAATTAACGTAATTGTTACAAGAAAGTTTTTTTGAATCTCTAAAGATCGAAAGAATATTGTTAAAAATTGAGATTAAAATAGATTCGATTGAGACCTTTAAAAAATCTTCACTCACATTTTGTTTTCATAAAATAGCGTATTTAAGAATTTACTGAGTTCTATCTCAGTTACTGTCGATGAAACAAACAACTGTATCTAATAAAGCTATAGCTGAGTAACTGTAAGCTGATCCATAACTATTATTTTTTTGATAATTACATTGACCTCAACAGTTAATTAAAATTAAAATTGTAATTTTTTACTCTTACTGTAAACACATCTCTGTATTACGTGCGCTCCTATAAGATTTGCTTACTATTCGTCTCCCAGCTGTGACGTCAAAACTCCTAACCAACGACCATGCAGAACGCTCCCTCGCAGAGTGGCATCATCTTTCTTCATTCATCCTATCCCCGTCACGACAGTGTTAGTGAAATCATCAATTTTGCCATAACAAAACTCTACCCACTTAATATCATAACACAATTCTACCCACTTCTTACCTCAGTAAGTTCATTTTTGACATTCTCCTGCTTAATTACGGGGCGGGGGTGGCTCAGTCGGTAGCGCGTCAAGCTCGTAATCTGTAGGTCACAGGTTCGAGTCCCAGCTGGGTCAGCGTTGAGATTTATCTCCGCAAAATTCCCCGCCCTGCCCACGGTCAGTAGGGGACACCGATGGGCTTGGAAAGGCCGCCGTCCGTCGGATGGGACGTTAAGCCGTGGCCCCGTGTGCGGGAGAGCCATACCCTGTGCACGTTAAAGAACACGCTGGATGGCCTTGACGGGAGGCTACCATCTGTCTCCCAACAGCTGTTCCAGTGGGTCCCCTCCCCCAACCTTCTCTGAGCCTTCTGGGTCCATGTGACCTGGCCATTTAGCCCATTGTGTGCAAAAAAGTGCCCCTCAGAGGTAAAACAACCCAACCCTGCTTAATTACGAGTAAACAACCTTTAATTTAAAGCATTGATGCACTGAGACCTCCAGCTAGAAATGATATTTTTCTTAAGTTCACTTGGAGAAACGTGTTCTGCAGCCCTTTCCGCAGACTTGCCTGGAAGACGTTATCCCTCTTCGCATTTGTTGTCACCAGCTGATTCAAATGAACACTTCCCGGAGTGTCCCCGTGTCATTCCGCTGTGAGGTCACCTTTCATGTGCCCTACCGCGGCGCTTCTATTGCCTAAAGCTTCCTGCTCCAGCCCACTTGCTCTCTCGCTGCTGTAACATCTACACTTACTTTTACTACTAGATCAAATTTTTCGGAAACTGGTTTCAGAAATACCAATACAGCAAAAATAGGAAAGCTTCTTTTTTTATGTAATACGGTTGCTCTCAAACTGAACAGACTTGCAGCATAACTCACACACATCTGACATGTTCAAGCTCTCGTTGCCAGAATGGAATTTACCAGAATGTGGCGGAAGATAAATTATTTTCTAACCTTTTGTTCAGATAGAGAAAGAGAAATTTTCTCCCTTTTAATCGGAATTAAATTTTTTGTGTTGCTTTAAAGATAATACTAAAAATACACAAGTAAGTAAAGGTAAACTATTCCTCATGCAACGGCTTGCCACAGAGGTCTGGCAGGGTTGTGTTATTATGCCTCAGATCGGTATATTTTGCATGCAATGGGTTAAATGGCCAGGTACTCAAAGATACCAAGTGTTCAGAGAATATTAGGAAAGGAGATCCACTTAACAGTGGGGCGGGGGCGGGGTGGCTCAGTCGGTAGCGCGCCAGGCTCGTAATCTGTAGTTCCCAGGTTCGAGTCCCAGCTGGGTCAGCGTTGAGATTTATCTCCGCAAAATTCCCCGCCCTCCCCACGGTCAGTAGGGGATACCGATGGGCTTGGAAATGCCGCCGTCCGTCGGATGGCACGTTAAGCCGTGGCCCCGTGTGCGGGAGAACCATACCCTGTGCACGTTAAAGAACACGCTGGATGACCTTGACGGGAGGCTACCATCTGTCTCCCAACAGCTGTTCCAGTGGGTCCCCTCCCCCAACCTTCTCTGAGCCTTCGGGGTCCATGTGACCTGGCCATTTAGCCCATGGTGTGCAAAAAAGTGCCGCTCAGAGGTAAAACAACCCAACGTTAAAGAACACGCTGGATAGCCTTGACGGGAGGCTACCATCTGTCTCCCAACAGCTGTTCCAGTGGGTCCCCTCCCCCAACCTTCTCTGAGCCTTCGTGGTCCATGTGACCTGGCCATTTAGCCCATGGTGTGCAAAAAAGTGCCGCTCAGAGGTAAAACAACCCAACCCAATCCACTTAACAGCTGTTAGTTGATAGATGAAAGCTTCCCCTCAAGCGTGTTCTTTAACTCTTCCCGGGTCAAGGACGTCATAGACATTTTTTGTATAACAAATGAAACTTCGATTTAAAAAAAAATTGCCTTTGAAAATTTTCTTGCATACATATTTTAAAAATACGTAATTCAAAATTGGAAAATAATATTTTTATTTTTTTCATTTGATATATATTTTTTTAAACTACAATTTATATAATTTGATAAAGCCATCTGATTGTCATTTCAATAAAGCAGTGATTTTCAACCTTTTATGCTTCACGTACCCCCTGGAAATGTGTATGTAACTGTCGTACCCCTTCTATAGAGAGCTAAAATTATAGTTATAGTATAACAATGGGAATAAAATAAAACATATATATATATACATTAAGGGGCGGGGGTGGCTCAGTCGGTAGCGCGCCAGGCTCGTAATCTGTAGTTCCCAGGTTCGAGTCCCAGCTGGGTCAGCGTTGAGATTTATCTCCGCAAAATTCCCCGCCCTGCCCACGGTCAGTAGGGGACACCGATGGGCTTGGAAAGGCCGCCGTCCGTCGGATGGGACGTTAAGCCGTGGCCCCGTGTGCGGGAGAGACATACCCTGTGCACGTTAAAGAACACGCTGGATGGCCTTGACGGGAGGCTACCATCTGTCTCCCAACAGCTGTTACAGTGGGTCCCCTCCCCCAACCTTCTCTGAGCCTTCGGGGTCCATGTGACCTGGCCATTTAGCCCATGGTGTGCAAAAAAGTGCCGCTCAGAGGTAAAACAACCCAACCTATATACATTAAATTTTGCATTCATAAATTACATACATCAATAAACACAAATAATGACATTTTTGCACAGCACTGTTGCCAACTTAGCGACTTTGTTACTAGATCTAGCGACTTTTGAGCTCTTAAGGCGTATTCCAAAACATTTTACCCCGTACCCCTAAGGGGTACGCGTACCTCACGTTGAGAACCCCTGCTATTCAGTATTGCCAATTTGTTTGTTAATTTTACTCTGTTTTGAAGCAATCATCTTACTGAAGCTCAAAGGTTGATTAGAACTATTATCAACATATTTTTCCTTAAATTTTCAAAAACTCCTAAAAATTAACGAAAAAATAAACCGTTATTTTTAAAAACGGAAGATTTTGGAAGTAATTATGAAATACGTAGTTATTTTTTCAGTACATTACTGTAAAAAGTGTTATTAAAATTAATATGTTACTGCAATATTCATATTTATTATTTCTATAAAATAAAGATTTAATGGACTCTGCAACAAGCCTGGACTTTTCTCAGAGTATGGTAAGTAGAAAAATATTATAAAACGGGAAAAATGTTTACTTTAAATAAGAAAATTATTTTTTGTTATTCAGTAATAAATAGCCTTTCTATTCATGTGCATTGTAATCATTTCTGTATATTAGTGATTTTTAAATAAATTTTTATTTGTGCTGTCAGATGCATTTTTTTTTGTTGCATGACTCTAAAAACATCCTATTAAAATAAAACTAATATCTTTTTTGTTATATATTTTATTTCAGAAAATCCAGAATTAAATGCTGATTAATTTGGAAATAACATGCTATAATTCCTTTCATTAGCTATTTGGTAAAAAAATTTCTAAAAGTAATTTTTTTTGCCTGATCAGAGTGAAAAATATAGCTGGACCTGGGAAGGGTTTAATGTTCGCAAAGTAAGGCTCTCTTGCCCAGTGGGCAACGGCTTTACGTCCCGTTCGAATCGAGGGTAGGATGCGGAGATAAATCTCAACGCTGAACCAGGTGGGACAGAAAGGTAAGAAGTAACTATTTTCAGAAAAATGAAAATTAAACTTCTGTATAAAATAGAAACTTTCAGTTAATGACGTTTCAGAAGTGTCGTATTTACAAGATTCTAATGTGCAGGCCAGGATTCAGGATGGAGGTTGCAGATGGGGGTGGTAGGAAGGCCATGCCTCTCCCTGAGAATGCTAGAATGGTAACATTTGCAAAAATTATTAAACTTGTGCATATTTCATGCATATCTCAATAAATGTTTCGAAAACTTCTAAAACGAAGGGGAAAATGTTACACTGATCTGGAAATCCAGTGATTTGTCTTCCCCCTTTGATTCTTTTCTAGATCCGGGCATACGATTATGAACCATTTTTAATCACACTTTGGAAAAATGATTCCAGATTTCTGAGAGTAAGGTAACGTTGCCTATGTCAGTATATATTTGATTTCAATTTATTTATGTTGTTTATTGTAAAATGCAATGTAACTATTTCCGATGAAAGGCTATATCCTGAGCTATATAATCAGTTATATAGTTCATACGATTTTATATTAATTTTTTATTAATTTTTTAAATTCATATCCACTGCAACTGTTCCTAAATTTTGGGATATGAGTCCTCATTCCGTGATAGTGGTATCCCAACTCCGTGACAGGGTTCCCAACAGGGACTTTACCCAGGGGTGGTGAAGGTTTCACTGGCAAAGTATTTCTGAAATCCTGCGTTTGCATGAACATAGACAGTACTTCTTTTAACAGAACTGTGAAAACTAAAGATATCAACAAGATTTTAGTTCAAATAAAGGAAACAATCTCAACTTTCTTACAGTTCACATTCAGCATGATTCTTTTGCTGACAGATGGTTGGACTCCATTGGAAGCGATGCACAGATAGG
The DNA here is from genome assembly GCA_038380435.1 of Ryuthela nishihirai. Taxonomy (NCBI): domain Eukaryota; kingdom Metazoa; phylum Arthropoda; class Arachnida; order Araneae; family Heptathelidae; genus Ryuthela; species Ryuthela nishihirai. Next base: position 93,843,378 of record JAWZYU010000001.1, read on the forward strand.
CAGCCATGTGCAATCGACTTGTTTTAGTGATGTTCAGGAATTCGTCATGTACTTTGTTTACTGAAAGAAACAAGAGATTATTTTTAGTATATTTCACTAAATTCTTTATCACAAAGTAATACAAAAATAGAAAACATGATAGTTTTTGCGGAACTGTCGTTAGTAGTATATATTTTAATTGTCTTGCATTACCCATATGATTAGAAGATAGATACATTTAAACTTGTGATAGGTCGCGGATCTATTAGTATTTGTAATTTCATTTTTTTTACTTTTGGGATCTGGCAACAAGACTCCGTTTCACTCGTGTAAAAATTGCGGACGTTGTGTTTGCCCGAGGATGGCAAGTGATTGGCCCTTAGTGTTGGAGAATTCCCAGGGTTGCCTGAGTTATTGCCTCGCTTCAGCCAGGGAAGGGATTCTGTGCGAAGTGATGGTGCTAATAGGACCTGTGTTCGATCTCCTGTCTTCGAAATAATTGTTTATTTTTTCCGAGTGCACAACTGTAGTTCAGCGGAACTCCGTTTTCGTTATGGATATATCTTCAATTAAGGTATGATCATTTTAATTCATATTAATCTGATTGTTGTCAATTTTCTTTAATATTTTGACTGTCACTTTATAATTAAAGTTATTCGAGTGGATTGGAAATATGATAGCGTATTGTAATGTGAATTTATCCACCTTTATAAGTTGGTGGAGGAATTATGTTGATTTGAAAATTTAAATAAATTTAAATCTTTTTTTGTTATTGTTTAAACCAAATTTGAATTTGTCTATTATTAAATCCTCTACTCATCACAGCTACAGTTAGTGAGTACATGACTGTGTATTACTAGCTTGTGGGTTGTTCCTGGTTCGAACTCGAATCTTCTGAGCCACTCTTTCAGAAGTATCTGTTAGAAAGTAAATTTTTGTTTGAAGTCAGATCGACAAGTATAGATATGCAGTTCTAGATGTGTTATAACTATGTATGGATAATTATTTTTGATAAACGCGGAATATAATTGTAGTTCATGTCGCATGCCTTGAAGAGGAAAAGTTGCAGGTGACAATAGTATATCAACCGCTATTTTAACTTTTCGTGCCATGAAATATTTATCACAGCATATAAATGTACTACACATATCACCTTGCCGAATTACAACTTAGGGAGCGTAAAAAGATGAAAATTCAAAATAATTAATGATTCAGAAAATTACGAATAATAATAATAATTATTAATACCATAAACCCCGAAAAGAATTTTCAATTCATCTCTTTAAACTAAAAAGTTGCTTTTTTTTCTCTCAGCAGCTCTCAAGGGGCGGGGGTTGCTCAGTCGGTAGCGCGCCAGGCTCGTAATCTGTAGTTCCCAGGTTCGAGTCCCAGCTGGGTCAGCGTTGAGATTTATCTCCGCAAAAATTCCCTGCCCTGCCCACGGTCAGTAGGGGACACCGATGGGCTTGGAAAGGCCGCCGTCCGTCGGATGGGACGTTAAGCCGTGGTCCCGTGTGCGGGAGAGCCATACCCTGTCCACGTTAAAGAACACACTGGATGGCCTTGACGGAGGCTACCATCTGTCTCCCAACAGCTGTTCCAGTGGGTCCCCTCCCCCAACCTTCTCTGAGCCTTCGGGGTCCATGTGACCTGGCCATTTAGCCCATGGTGTGCAAAAAAGTGCCGCTCAGAGCTAAAACAACCCAACCCAACCCAGCAGCTCTCCATGTGACAAACTATACCATCAAAATTTTAAATTTCCACCATACCATCAAACTGATCAGTAATCTTTATTAATTCATTATTTCCGTGTAACTACTAGTCAGAAATCGTGACCGCGGCCTTCGAGATCCACGTGCTTCGACTGTTGCGTTGGGAAACAAGACGTCATTATTGTTGATCCTCGAGCATGACGTCATACTCGATAATTCAGTTTAGCTGGTTTATGGCAGAATATTTCTTTATATGCATCTAAATCCTCAGTCACAGTATTAACATTGAAAATACACTTAAAATAAATCAGTTTCGTGCGAAATTTTTTATTAGTACTTCACGGCAGTTTCTTTTATTCAACTTTCTGCATATTTAATTATAGTTGTAAAGATAATTGGAAGAATAACATAACACCTTAGGCGAATATGGAATGCTCGTTTTCAAACCGAATGAAATTTACCCCTTTCCGAATTTTAGTACCCTCTAGTGTTTTAAATTCGAAGTAATGGAGATAATTTTCCGAGATAACGCATCTCTTATAATTGTAATACACATAGTTAAACTTTCTGCTGATTGACTCATAATAATACAGAGTGTTTCAAAATTCGCCCAACCCGAAATGTAAAATACTTACTATTTCGCGCGAACTGAACGGAATTATACCCTGAAGTCACTGACACATACAACACTGTTTAGTTCTCACGCTGTCAGTTCTTTCTTGGTGACGACTATTGTACTAATTGCCCAAAATGATATTTTCCCAGCTCGAAAGTGTATAACATGGTCGAACGTTATTCAACAACAAAATCATTTTTAACTGTTGAAGCTGACTTTAATGAACAGTTTCCTGATTCACTTTCAACATCTATTGAAAGTTTTTGTTAACAATTTGTAAACGTAAATTGAGAATACATGAAATTTTATAATATGGTGTGCGCGAATTTTGAATCACTCTGTATTTCTAGAATTTGAGAACCATTAGTATACAACTAAATAATGCAAAATCTAAAGAAATATTTGGTGGATTATTTTGAAATTATTGATACTTTAATGTTATCTGTGAGCACCAGAAAGTAGGCTTTTTTGCATTACTGTTTCAATCCTGAAGTCAAATTTTCCGCAAGAGGGCGTCCTTTATATTTTTATCTCACTGTCCCTTCTTACCCTTAGAAGTTCTTTGACATATCTTTTTTTTCTCCCAACTTTAAAGCCCTCTAATGGTTAAAATTAAACTATTAGAAAATTCGAAAAATGCGAATTCTAATATTACGTTAGTACTTCTCCAACCCAAAAATAATATTTTTATCTCTAAAAATAAAAATATTCAATATCTACCGACACTCATTTTTGAAAACAAATTAAAAATTGCATATTATTATATCCTTCGGTATTTTTAAATGCTTCTGACGTTTTAGTCTGTCACTCCGGAAAAAGAAATATCAACAAAAGTTCTTGTATTTATTATGCACAGTAGAAAAGAATAGATACTTTTCTATCTTTCTATTGATTAATTTATATGCCTGCGCTACCAAAATATTTTTTAAATTCAATTCAAATTTATTTCACACTTTTGATACATTACAAACATGTAATTTAAAACCGATAATAACAAAAGGAATTAATGTTTTCTTTTCAAAAGTAAATAGACAATTTTGAAAGTGTAAAATCAAAACTCCACATGAGCCAAAGCTCGTTTGTGGGGATATTAGATTATGTTGGGTTGTTTTACCTCTGAGCGGGACTTTTTTGCACACCATGGGCTAAATGGCGAGGCCACAAGGATCCCGAAGGCTCAGAGAAGGTTGGGGGAGGGGACCCACTGGAACAGCTGTTGGGAGACAGATGGTAGCCTCCCGTCAAGGCCATCCAGCGTGTTCTTTAATGTGCACAGGGTATGGCTCTCCCGCACACGGGGCCACGGCTTAACGTCCCATCCGACGGACGGCGGCCTTTCCAAGCCCATCGGTGTCCCCCTACTGACCATGGGCACGGCGGGGAATTTTGCGGAGATAAATCTCAACGCTGACCCAGCTGGGACTCGAACCTGGGAACTACAGATTACGAGCCTGACGCGCTACCGACTGAGCCACCCCCGCCCTATTAGATTAAGAAAACATGAAATATTTTAAAGCAACACTACCAACTTATTTAACACTGACATATAATAACATGACACTGACATATATTAGAACATATTCATGTTATATCAATCGGAGCTTAACTTCGAAGATCCATACCTTTCAAAAAATACATTTAATAAAAAAATGGGACTAAAGTTATATTAAAGATCATAATCAAACATATTTAAATCTCGATTTTGAATACTATTAATTCAATTTTTAAAGAGTTACAGAAGCTGGAATATTTGTCAATAAATTGTCTTGTTTTAAAAAAGTGATTCATAATTATCTAATATTGAAATAATCATTACGCAAACTTCTAAAATTCATATTTAATTTATTAAATGGTTTGAAACAATGTTTATAATAGAATAAAATAAATACCCCCTCAAGCAGCTGCTTGCCACAGGGGTCTGACAGGAGCCTGTCAGTTTATATGCCACAGTAGGTCTGAGAGGATGGCAGGACCTCAGGAACGTGTACAGCAACTGTACACGCTCCAACACTCCACTGTACACGTACAGCAACTGTACACGTAACTGTTCACAGCAAACTGGAGCATGTGCAGTTACTGCACACGCTCCAGTTTGCTGTGAACGGTAACTGCACACGCTCCAGTTTGCTGTGAACGGTAACTGCACACGCTCAGTATTTCTGTGAGTGGGCCCACACGATCCAGGTTTTTGTGAGCTCACACGATCCAATGTAAATAAAATAAAAATAAATACCCCCTCAAGCAGCTGCTTGCCACAGAGGTCTGACAGGAGCCTGTCAGTTTATATTCCAGAGTAGAAGGTCTGAGAGGATGGCAGAACCTCATCAGATAAGAATTATTAAACAAGCTTATGACAAAGATAGTGTGGATGCTTCTTTAGACTTACAAAAATAGTGGAAATTAAATTCATATAATATTTCCAAGTTTGCGATGCATTAGAGATAATATTTTCTCGAATGAAACATTTCCATAAAGTTTTGAATAACATGGAGTTTTTTAAAATTTTAAGTACTTTTTTGGAGCAGAATGAAAGTGCGCATGCGCATTAGTCCGAATCTCAAGTATTCTCATTACCCGCTATTCTGCCCGTATGGGTTGGGTTGTTTTACCTCTGAGCGGCACTTTTTTGCACACCATGGGCTAAATGGCCAGGTCACATGGACCCCGAAGGCTCAGAGAAAGTTGGGGGAGGGGACCCACTGGAACAGCTGTTGGGAGACAGATGGTAGCCTCCCGTCAAGGCCATCCAGCGTGTTCTTTAACGTGCACAGCGTATGGTTCTCCCGCACACGGGCCACGGCTTAACGTCCCATCCGACGGACGGCTACCTTTCCAAGCCCATCGGTGTCCCCTACTGACCGTGGGCAGGGCGGGGAATTTTGCGGAGATAAATCTCAACGCTGACCCAGCTGGGACTCGAACCTGGGAACTACAGATTACGAGCCTGGCGCGCTACCGACTAAGCCACCCCCGCCCCTGCCCGTATGGAAAACGTCGTACAGCATTATTGCGTGAAGCCAATAGACGCTAAAATTCTGATTGTTGATTTAAAATACGTTTATTTCGCTGATATTATATATCATTATAGAATTTGGCATTTAAAATAACGAAGCAGTTTCAAAGAAATAAGCGAACGTTTTCAAAACTAGTAAGTTTTGTCAGAAGAAAATAAGTTCTCTTTACTTATAACCTTTATACTAGGGTTTTTCAAATTATATTCTGCGGGTTTCAAATAAGCGTCAGAATGTTTGGAAAAAGCTGCAGAATATTAAATTTTAACTTTAAACTTTCTCGTTGTAATAAAATAATTAAAATTAATATTATGAAAGCATTCATGTCATAAAACAATTATAATAAATGAATAATTAAATTATCAGATCTGATGAAAGCAGAAAGAAACCAATTTTTTTATAAATGGTTCAACATTCATAAAAATTAATATTCCATGTTTTTTTTTTATTTTTATTTCACAACCTTTTCACTCATTATGGTGACGACCTCGTTGAAATTAATCGAATTACAGTACTGTGCGAATTAGTTGGGACAAGCGAAGGAACGCTAAATCCCTTCCGCTGCAGAATCTAAACTGTTGCAAGTCTAAACTTGTTCGTAACTTTCTGCTGCAAGTCTAAACTAATCTAACAGACGCTTCACCCCATTGAAGGAATGATGGACAGCAAAATGTACATAGGCTTTCTGGAGGCGAAAATGGTCCCATCACTGCAGAAGCTGTTTCCTAACGGCGATGGGGTATTTCAACAGAATCTGGCTCCATGCCACAATTCTAAGCTTGCTAAGAGCTTCTTTACCCAGCAACATTTGAAGGTATTGGAGTGGCCAGGAAATTCACCCGATCTAAACCCCATTGAAAATTTGTGGGCCATTATTAAAGCGCGCATATCTAAGATGGATTGCATGACGAAAACCAAAATGATCGAAAGTGTCATAAAAGTGTGATACCACGACCCTGAAGTGAAGGAGATGTGTGGAAAGGTAGTGGCATCAATGGTTGAGAGGGTGAAAGAAGTAATTAAAGCTAAGGGGGGTCACATTCACCATTAACTACACAATTAAAGAAATAAATATTTCAGTTGTGTCTTTGTTACTGCATTTTCCTATTATCCCAACTAATTTGCACAGTACTGTATATTAAATGATACATAAATTATATAAAATAATTTGTATGAATACTAAAATCTTGCTTCATATTTAGTGTATTTGTTTTACCAATTTCGTTTTTAACAGTATAGAGGCCGGGGAGGGGAAGGTGATGGGATTAGTTAGTAGATTCAGTTTCTTATTTGCAGTTCTCCAGTGTTCAGATTTTTATCCGCTGCTCCCCATCTTCCCCTACGTCAGGAAGGGGACACCCGATGGCTTCGACAGGCCGCCGTCCGTCGGATGGGTCACAAAGCCATGGCGCCGTGAGCAGGAGAGCTATATCCTGTACAAGTTGGGTTGGGTTGTTTTACCTCTGAGCGGCAGTTGTTTGAACACCATGGGCTAAATGGCCAGGTCACATGGACCCCGAAGGCTCAGAGAATGTTGGGGGAGGGGACCAACTGGAACAGCTGTTGGGAGACAGGTGGTAGCCTCCCGTCAGGGCCATCCAGCGTGTTCTTTAACGTGCACAGGATATGGCTCTCCCGCACACGGAGCCACGGCTTAACGTCCCATCCGACGGAGGGCGGTCTTTCCAAGCCCATCGGTGTCTTTGTTCATCGGTGCCCATCGGAGATAACCTGTGTAAGTTAAAGAACAAACAAGATGGATAGCGTTGACGAGAGGCATCCCTCTATCTACTAACAGTGTTCAGTGGATATTATTCCGCGAATTTTCTCTGAGCTTTTCTTCTTTTCTTTGTGATCTGGCCATGCAGGCGTGCGCAAAAAAGTGCCCCTCAGAGCTAAAATAAACGAATTCATAGTCTGAAGGCCTCGGAAAAGGATATTCTTATTGTGGGGGCTGCGCAGAAAAATGTCTGAAAAAACCTGATCTATTCTGGTGTGCCAGGATCTTAGAGTGAATGACAACAGTGGAGAATGAATGAATTTTTCATTCAGAATTTCGTTAAATCTTCCAAATGTTAAATATCAAAACTCTCTGCATTACATGGGCATTGGCTGGGGGGAGAAGAGTAGTTGCCCCCACCCTTTCAAAAATTGATCAGTTGATCGAAAATTCATTTTTATTGAATTCTATCAGGTATACTAAAAAATTAATGTCGTTTCTCCTTAACGCAATGTAACCTAGTTTTCGTTTTTACGTTTTCATTGTTTTCGGAAGCATATCATTTATTTTTATTCATTAATACGAGAAAAATATTTATGAGTGCATTTTTAATAACAAGTTTTATTTTTTTCCCTTTCGTTTTGTTTTCCATCATCCTTAGCTTGTTATGACAATGATGTATGCATGATGACTGTATTCGGAACTGCACTCATTAATGAACGGCTCCAACTAAACATTTCTAACTTGGAACATTGATTTCTCCCCCCCCCCCCCCATCCCTGTTCGAAAAATTCTTATCTGTGCCCATGCTGCATTCATATCCTTTCCCGAAATTTTTTACTATTTATTTCTGAAAACAGAATGCTAAACAGATCTTCAGTGTTGTGTGATACATTTATCCCTCATTTCACAGTTTGAATGCCTGTTATACATATTTTAGTTGTAAACACTCGAAATATCCACTGAATTACGACTCCTATGTCCTAAGTTCCCTTTGTTCTCTTGCAGGCAAAATCCAGCAGCATTGACGGCTGGTTAGGAAATTGTTAAAAGCCTTGAGCTTTCTTAATGTTTTCTTAGAACCTTTTCTTGAAGGGCCCTTCATTTGCTGCAGGCTCCCCAAGCCTTCTCCGCAAGCCTTCTTGATGGCTCCCCTGGGAGGTTTCGTTGCCCAAGAAGGAGGCTCGAGACCAATGGGCCACCGGGTCGAGACGGCTGCATACAAAAAGATAGGTAAGGCTTTACTTTCATTCCACTCTTATGCATTTAAGATGAAAATATTCTTCTTACAACTTCAGTTTAAATTGATGCAATGCATTATAGATCTAAATATTATTTGCATTTTTAAATTGATGTTTCTTAGAAATGATACTTTACCAATGTTATTAGATTATTTATTACCACAGATACGAACATACACTCTCCTATCAAAATATCGGAGAATTTCCATATTATATTAGAGGGAATCTAAATTCGAAGTTCTATAACTTCTAAAACATGCATTTAATGGAAAGATTGGACTGGAAAAACAAAATCTAATCATAACTAATTAAATCTCGATTTTCATCGTAGATCGTATTTGCATCTTCGAAGTTCCAGGTAAAAATATCCATTCCAACTCCATCTCAAAGTAAGCCCAATGGACATATGTAAAGTACAAATAAAGAGTAAACCACCCTTGGGTGGGCCCCTAAGGCAAAACATAAAACGTAATCAAATAGATGTAAATATCATGCACAAGAGACCTAAAACGAGAAGCTGCCTTGAGAGAAAGCCATCATTTTAGGTCTCTTGAATTTATTAAGAATTTCATGATCATAACATAACAAGGAAGAAATGATCCCGTTAGGATTATTTTTAACAGCCTCCAAAAAAATCTTTGCGATATGCTTGATACGAGTATATATATATGTGGTCGATGCCCAAATCTTTGTGAAGCCGTCTGTTAGTAACAAACCAGGGATCATCGACAACAGACCTCAATATTTTGTTTTGCGCGATTTTCATCAATAGTCGTTCAGTATTTAAAGAGTTATGGAAGCTGGAATATTTAATAATAAATTACTTTGTATTATTAAAAACATTCAAAATTGTCTAATATTGAAAAAAATCATCTCGCAAACTTCTAAGATTTTATAATAATAAAAATAATATATACCCCCTCAAGCAGCTGCTTGCCACAGAGGTCTGTACAGGAGCCTGTCAGTTTATATGCCACAGTACAAGGTCTGAGAGATGGCAGGACCTCAGCAGAAAATCGATACAAACAGCCATGCCTTACCCGGGGCTCGAACCCAGGTCCCTTAGATCAGTAGCCAAGCGCGCTAACCACTCGGCCATGGGACGGCTTAAGATTTTATTAGGAACAATAATTAAATTATAATTAATTTCTGAAGTAAATTCTTACTGACTACTTTGAAATGTTCCAGCTCCCATAACTCTTTAAATACTAAACGAATAAAAATTTCTCTTTGATGAAGAGTTAGAAATCAAACTTTTAATAGCTTGGCAGGTGGAGCACCACACTTTCAGAACCTTGTAAAATAAAGGAACTCTTTATCAGAATTATTAAGATGCTTATCAGAATTAACGACATATATTAGATATCAGTATATCCAATAGCGCCGTCCCGTGGCCGAGTGGTTAGCACGCTTGGCTACTGATCTACGGGACCTGGGTTCGAGCCCCGGGTAAGGCATGGATATTCGTGTTGTTTTCTGCTGAGGTCCTGCCATCCTCTTAGATCTTCTACTCTGGCATATAAAGTGACAGGCTCCTGTCAGACCTCTGTGGCAAGCAGCTGCTTGAGGGGGTATTTATTATTTATTATACACGAACGAGCATACTTAAAGCAAATGCTTTTTCTTTTGTATTACTGAATGAGAAATTCATAAGCAAAACCCTTTTCAATTTGTCTTTAAACAACATTATTATCACCGCAACTACAAAGGCGGGGATTGACTCAATCGGTAGTAGCGCAGTTTTCACTCATATCAGTGAAGATTTGGTTTGTGATTGGCTCCTCATTTCGCGGTAAACATTTATGTCGTCCTACGGATTGGCTAAAACGATTTCAAAGTTGAATCTAATTACTTCTCCATTCGAATTGTGTCGAATGAATTGTTTATTACATTTCACACTTCCTCATTTCATAAGCGATAACATGATAAAAGCAGAGTGTAATTTCTTTTTTCAAATGTCTGCTCAATTTTTAATCTGAACGATATTTTTGGTGTGTGACGTCAAAAATGCAAAGCCTGAATGCAAAGTAAAACAAGAATGTCAAGATTGTTTGTTTGAGAGTTGAACCTCATTAAACACTCATCAATATGAGTAACTCAATCAGTAACGTATTAGTTTCAATCCGTGATCTATTCAGCTGGGTCAATAACCACAGGAGTAGCACCACGAAATTAAATTTATATGATTAAGATCGATGATTATATATAGTATGATAATTTGTAAAAGCTTGAAATAATCGTTGAATGATATCATGCGAAACTAAAGCGACTTCAAATAAGAATTCTGAGTTTCCTTTGTTCTTCTTTTTCAGCGAAATCCAGCAGCAATGAAGCTGGTAATGGAAATTAGTAAAAGCTTTATGCTTCCTCAATGTTTCTTTAATTTCTTTTCAAATGGGGGCAAGGCATATGCTTTATTTGTGGCCGAATCCCTAACCATTCTCGGCACAACTCCCAGGTAAACATCTGTGGCATTTTGGTTTTGGTTTTTTTTTTCAACTTTTGGTATGTGTTATTTTCGTTTTTTTAATAAAAAATAGCTTTTTATGAGTTTTTTCCTTTTCATGTTTTTTTTTAATAAAAAAGTTTTTTATATAATTTGATTTTCATTTTCCAATTGCTGACTTTTCGTTTATTTTAACAAAAAATAGTTTTTTATGCAATTTGTTTTATTTTACATGACTTTTCGTTTTTTTAACGTTTGTCCCTGAGCTGCCAACAAGGCCCGGGTTCGAATCCTGGATAAGGCATGGACGTCTGCTTCTCAAAATTCAACCTCAACGTCCCCGTCGTGAGAGGTGGGCAACGTCATTGGCTGACCATTTCTCGATCTCCCTCTTAAAAGACAAATAAAAAGAATCTCAGCTGATGACGGCTAATGAGGCTCTGGTCGAATTCTTTTCTAATTCCCTTTTTTATTTCAGCTATGAGTTGGCTTGCATAATACCAAGTTCTTTACTTTAAAATAAAATGTTTTCTTATTGCAGAATTTCTATTAATTAGTGTGATTAATTCAGAGATATCATAAGCTTTTCCATTAATTATCTCAGCAGCAATTGTATGTACAGAATCCACTTCAAGTGCGCACAGAGTCCTTAGAAATTACCATCCCGACAGCAGAGACTCGGTTTATTTACACTTTATACACTCAAGTGTTGGGGATGCGCTCAATTCCGTGGGCCTTTACTACCTTGCTGCTGCAAATATTAAAAAAAATCTTTGCCTACACTGTGGTTCACTCTGAATCCACAAAACTAGTTTCAGATTCTCCAAGAATATCGATTCCCTCTTGGAATCACACCCTCACTTCAAGGGTTACTTCGAGTAAGGCACGGCGTCCTTCTGACAGGTGTCGAAACGACTCCCTCGTTTGAAAGCTCACACCAACCGTTGTCTCAAAAATCCCGTCTAGCTTCCTCGCTGCACTAGCGCCTTAGGCTAGTCATTTACGACCATAAACAACTTCTGGAATCGACCTCGATGCAAGCAGCCCGCTTCCAACCCGAAAACAACAACAGTGAGTCACATCCCAGTGGAAAAACACACTTAATACATAAAAATATACACAATAATAAATATACAATAGAAATATATCAATAAATAAACAAACATAAAATTCGAGGGACATGACACTCTGACCCAGTTGTCTGGCCATTACAATTTGGACTTTATCGAACTCACTTAAGTCTGCTGCCTTTCCCATCTGAAGGACAAGAATAACACTGATTAACACAGAACAGTATGAGATGTTTTTTATACAGATTCATGACCTTAACACACGCCGTCGCTTACATGCAGTTGCTTCAATTTACATAAAGACGCGCTGGTCATAATGTTTTAGGTCTTCGGTGTATATTAACATCAATTGCTTGCGACCATGCGGAGTTACAATACACTGAATAGAAAAGTAGTCCCATATTATGTGAAAACATCCATAACAAAAAAAAAAAGGTTTTTTAGGGAAACTGTGAATATTTTTTGCACACCTGTGAATAAATTGAAAATTTCACCGTTCTCTCTAAAACTCTATTAACAACAATATTCGTTTACTAGGTCTTTAAAATGTTATTTAACATTTCGAAACAGATGTTATTGCTTCTCATATCCTTAATTTCTTTCATTGAAACTGACGACAACTAAAAGAAGCACTACACGAAAAAAATGCAACCAGTATAACAATTCATCAGATCAATAATAATCTCTAGTTATGTAACAACACAATTAAACATAGTCAACCTTAAATATCATATTATTAGGAAAAAAAATCGTGCTATTAAGAAAAAGTCTATAACTGCTATCAGGTAGTGTAAAAAATTACAGTTACCACTATTAAACTTTAAACCAATCACATGAAGGATAAATACGAAGTAACTTTACAACTCCAAACGTTTATAATTAGAGCATCTGTCATGCGATAAAAAAAAACAAATGGCAACGAAGAGAGAGAAATATGTCCATTTTACTGATGCTCAATTTAGTCGCCAGAAGTGAAGCTGCAGACATTCCAGCAAATTCTATTTGCTTCCCCATTCCATGGAACAAATCAGGGAATATATGAAATATATAAAAAATATCCAGTTAACTGGGAATTAGTGATTTACACTGTCACTCAATTGCAACTGGTAACGGGGAGACACGCTGCATTTCGATTGCTGACGTTTTTTATACATAGATTTCCCAAACCAAAACATATGTTATGCTTTCTCGACACCTGTGGAATACGCCATTTTTAGTGTTTCAAAAACAGCGCTTCTCTTCAGCAAAAAAAACTGCAGACTGTCCATGCAAATAATTAGCTTTTGCTTACAAACATAATTTTTTGCAACAAGCTTGATGTGAAAATTAAATTTCGTCGTGGGTAAGATACGAGTCCACGTTCTCCTGATAGTATGTTACGTGTTCTACCACTTAACACAATCTGAAGTTATTTTTGGCTATTTCTAAACTAACACAACTAACTCTTTTTATTTACTAACCATTTGAAACTTTTTATTTCTAAACGAACACAGCTAACTCGTTTTCGGCGAATTCTGTCCCTGACCTTCCCCATCTTCTGCTTCTTGTGGCACCATCTATGATCGGGAACGAACAACTAAGCTGCCCCACGAGCTGAAATTATTCAGTTCAACAAGTTATCGTTATTATGTCAATACAATATTCCATAGAGAGTATATAATGCAAACATGTGGCTCAAACTCAAATGAGTACCTTGTTTACAGGATATTTACTGTGCTACTCTACTATTAAAATTTGATGTATGTTAGGCCGAGTGGTTAGCGCGCTTGGCTACTGATCTAAGGGACTGGGTTCGAGGCCCGGGTAAGATTAGCGCGCTTGGCTACTGATCTAAGGGACCTGGGTTCGAGCCCCGGGTTAAGCATGGCTGTTTGTGTCGTTTTTCTGCTGAGGTCCTGCCATCCTCTCAGACCTTCTACTAAGGCATATAAACTGACAGGCTCCTGTCAGATTTCTGTGGCAAGCAGCTGCTTGAGGGGGGTATAGGTACTAATAAACTACAGGCAACTCTCGATTATCTGGGGCCGGATCAATCGATTTGCGAATTAATCGGGTTAAATATATGTATATAATAGACTGTGCATAAGCAACTGTTTGGCGTTTTTCGTCAAGTAATTTATGTAATGTTTTGATTCCCTAAGCTATTGCCATTGACGTCTGTAAAACGGTAAATGTGTTCCTAAATATTGAATTTTAACTGAATAAGTTTATATGAATTCTTTTTTGTACCGCATTTTGACCAGTTTTATTTTAACCTTGATTTTTATGTTACCCGTAACCTCCCTGCGTCCTCTCCCCCATTATACCGGTTAATCGAAAGTTAGCCCTATTACTGTTTGCATTTTCCCAATCATCCTTTAGTTTGAATTATCACCACTAGAGGGATCAAAAGTCGGAGAATCGCAAACGTGCATCCCATATTTGCTACAAGCGATACGCTATTTTTCTTGTTTTGATGTCCAATTAAGTGGCATCGCAAAAGTAAAACGTATTAAAAATATTCTATATTTTAAATTTTTCCGTTTTCGTTATGAATCAATACGTTTTCCATTTGATAGATGTCTGAAACCCAGATAGCTTCTAAGCAATCGTCACAATGTAAAAGACGTAACGAGGAGAGTATCGATTATTTCAACACTTGAATGAATCATCACAATATCTTCCCCAATCAATTTAGGCTTTGTTGTTTTGTTAACCTTCGCAGTCACCCGGAAGCGCTTGCTGAGGAAGGAGTCTCCATGCCAATGGGACGCCGGAGGGGGCCAAGCAGCGTACCAAAAGTTAGGTAAGACTCTTGTCCGACTTTACAACAGCGTTGTTCTCCGTAACACTTAGTTTCTAATTCGAATCCCGAGTGAATTTCATTTTATGTCCCCCGAGCTGTTATTTTAACAAAGAATGCTAGTTATAATAAAAGTGTTATTAAATCTTTCTTTTTTAATTATTATCGTAATAATTAAATTAATATATCATGTCAAATTTCTGTTTTGTTATATTAGAAAGTTTTATTTTGTACGATTTAAGTTAACACGTGAAGTAAATAGAGAGATTAAAGGAATCCCTTGATTTGGTATTTTCTCGCATACTGATCACAAAGAGTTTTAAGATAATAAAATCATCTTTTTTTGTCGGCTTTCTTTTTTACAACAATAATTATCTGAAATTTCTAATAAGGAATGAATTATTCTTTTTTCAAATCTAATGCACCATAAGTTAAGAGATAATCATTATGATAAAATAATGTATATTTTAATCTTTCAGTTTTTATTTAACCTTCAAAAGGTTAAATAATATTTCTATCGCTTTCAAAAACAATGCCTAATGGAAGACCCTTTTTTAAATAGGAAATAAATGAAGTAAAAAATTTGGCTATTTAGCCAATAAAAATGGCTTTTCAAAGTGCCTTAAGATAATTTGAGGAGCATCAGAACTTTTTAAAACATATTGCTCGGACTATATTTATTAAACACAAAAGCAGAAGTAAAAAAGTAAACACAAAATTAATTTCTGTGTTAGGACTAATCTGAATATTAGCAATCAGTTATGCGATCCTGTTTATATCAGATAGAAGTTGCCTTGAAAATACACCGTTGCTTAGAGTTAAGTCGATAATTGATTGAATGCATGGAAATAAACCATATACTGCGAATGTTTTTGGAAAAATAATACAATAGAAATGTCAAAGTGCAAAAACAAGCAAGAGAAAGTGAATAATCCGCAAGAATGTTTTTCGAAGGGGTTTTGATGTCTGCGTAGAAGTGCTAAAGAGTCTTTGTCAACTATGTGAGGCAGAGAATGAGCAGCAGATGCTTCGAAAGTTCTTAAAGATAATAATAAGTTGGCTGATATGTTATCGACTCGAGATTTGAAGAACGTCGAGGCTTCGACTGAGCTCTCTAGGGGCTCTCTTGTCACTCTATCTCGGCATTTCGTTTCTTCTTGTGCAGATGTAAAATGTGATGATTGCTATGAAGTTTCTTCTTCAATTGAATTTTGCTGAATTAATACGAAATGGGAAATACTTTTGGTACATTTTGAAGATTAATTTTAACACAACAGTTAATTAATTAATTAAATAAGCTTAGGACAAAGATAGTGTTGGTGCTTTTTAAAGCCTTACATAAACAGTGAAAAATTGAATTAATATTATATTTTCAAGCTTATGATGTATGTATTATTGCTGTTTTTTTCTCGAATTAAACACTTTGGTAAAGTTTTAAACAATCGGGAGATGTTTGAAAATTGAATTGCTTTTCTGGAGCTGAATGAAGAGCGCATGCGCATTGGTCCGAATCTCAGGTATTCTCATTTACCTTTATTGAGCCCTTAGGGAAAACGTCACACAGCATTATTGCGTGACCCAATACACGCTAAAATTTTAATTGTTCCTTTACGTTAATTTTACTGATATTTTTATATCCTTATAGAATCTGGCAACTGAAATAACGTAGCAGTTTCAAAGAAATAAGGGAACGTTTTCAAAAGTAGAAAAATATTCGTTAAACTGTGAAATGGGTATTCATTTTATAGCCCCTGTACAAGAGATTTTTTCAAAGTTGAGATGCGACCCTCCAATGGGCAGCAAAATCTTTGAAAACGAATAGAGCACATTAACTTTGAATTTTTTTTAAGTAAAAGAATAGAAATTTATATTTTGAAACGCATTCATGTCATGAATTAATTATAGTGAATGAATAATTAAATAACGAGATTTAATGAAACTTGAACGAAGCAAATATTTTTTCCTGAATGTTTCAACATTCATGAAAATTATATATTCCGTTTGGTTCTTATTTCATAATCCTTTTCACTCTCAATACCTCTTTGAAATTAGATCTAATTACATTAAATAACACACACACAAAATGAAATAAATTACATGAGCGCTAAAATTTTGTTTCCAATTTATTGCATCTACGTTGCCATTCTGGATTTCTCAGAGTCTAAAAATCCTCGGAAAAGGTTATGTTTATTTTGGGGGCCGCAAAAAGAGTGAAAAAGTCTGCTCTACTAGTGTGCAATCGGCATACAGTGAGTGCCAACAGTTGAGATTGCGCAGTTCACGATTCGACATTTCTGAAATATAATTCAGGTCTGTTGAGTGATAGATCATCTATCTATGATCTGTGTGAAGTGTCAAATCATCAACTGCGCAGTCTCCAAGTCTCCCCAGTTGCCATGTTCGTTTTTTCGTTGGTTGTTTGGGTTGTTTTACCTCTGAGCGGCACTATTTTGCATACAATACACTAAATTGCCAGGTCACAAAGACCCCGATCGCTCAAAGAAGTCATTCACCTGCTCCACTGTTAGCCAACTATAAACATTTGAAGTTATTTTTTTTCTCCCGTTCTATGGACAGAAATCATACATTTAATTTCAAAACTGTAAGAAGGAAAAGAATTGTAAAAACATATTTGATGTGTTGAGAAAGCGAGAAATGACGAAAAGAAAGCTGTAAAATAACAGTGCTCATTTTCTGTCACAACAGCTAGAAATAGTCTTACCATGTATGTAATAGAGTGCCGCTTCGCTCATTCATTACTTCTCATACAACATAGAAACAGGGACATTCCCGCTGGTTTAGGTTTGGGTTGGGTTGTTTTACCTCCGAGTACTTTTCTTGAACACAATGGGCTAAATGACCAGGTCACAAGGACTCTGAAGTGTCAGAGAAGGTTGGGGGAGGGGACCCACTGGACAGCTGTTGGGAGACAGATGGTAGCCTCCCGTCAAGGCCATCCAGCGTGTTCTTTAACGTGCACAGGATATGGCTCTCCCACACACGGGCCACGGCTTAACGTCCCATCCGACGGACGGCGGCCTTTCCAAGCCCATCGGTGTCCCCTACTGACCGTGGGCAGGGCGGGGAAATTTTGCGGAGATAAGTCTGGGAAGGAAAACACTGGATATGAAAATAGGATGTCTTCTTCAATTGTATCAATTAGATCTCTGCTGTACAGAGGATAAAGTTTTGCCAATGCTTAATATCCCACGTGGAAGGCATCAGCTAATTCTAATGCCATTCATTTCATTTCTCTGATGAAGAGATCAAATCAAACTTTACACTTAGAGCTTGTTACCCTACATACTGAACTCTCCCCACCTTTCAAAATAAAGGAAAGCTTACTAGAATTAATGCAATACTTCGACGAATTAACAAGGTACTTTATAATAAAAATTATTGCGATAATTATCAGAATGAACTATATACATTGGATAACCTCACAGGACCAAAGAAAATTAACAGAAGTGATTTCTTTTTCGTATAACTGAATGAGAATCCTAATGAAGAAGAAACTTTACAATTCGTGTGTAACAAAATTATAGTCACCATAACTAGAGGACGGCAAGATATATTATGGATCAGTGGGTAGCGCGCCAAACTCGTCATCTGCAGTTCCCATGTTCGGGTCCCAACTGGGCCAGCGTTGAGAATTTTCTCCACTAAACCCCATTCTGATCGCTGTGAGAAAGGACACACCATTGGGCTTGGAAAGAATACCGTCCGTCGGATGCGACGTTAAGCCATGGGGCCGTGTGCAGGAGAGGGCCGTACCCTGTGCACATTAAATAATTCGCTGGATGACCTTGACGGGAGGTTACCCTAACAGTTGTTCAGTGGGTTCCCTTTCTCCATCTTTTCTCTGAGGCTTTGCGATCGTGCCCTGGCCATTTGGCTCATTCTATGCAAAAAACAGGGGGCGCTCAGAGATAAAAAATAACACAAACGGACTTAGACTGCCTTCCAACGTGTATTGCAGCATTTCGATGTTGTGTGAATAGAAATCTAAAGTTAAAGTTAGTTAAAGCTAACTTTAAAAAGAAACGTTTTACAGAAAAATGCCTCTGAAAATAAACTGAAGATCTGATTAAAAAAACCTCCAAATTTCGATTTTCAACAATGTTTGTTTTAATATAAAAGAGGAGATATTGAAATTCAAATAGTTAACGGGCAGGCGATGTTGTAACACTCATCCTAAACACTTTTCCCTCAAAATAACCAAAAAATTGAAAAAAATCATCAGACATTTTTTCAAACATCACATTTCTTTCTGTAAAAGTTTCCTTGTCAATAATTATTACATGGGCTTTAATTCACTTTTCACATAAACTTTTATGATTAGTTTATTAATGATTTCGAAATATTCATAAAATTGCATTAAGACAAAAAATACATAAAGTATTGTGCAATGTATATTATTAGTACGTAGGAATTACGTAACTGAAACTAAATATATAAACAATTTATAATTGTATCTCGTTTCTGTTTGAAACAATCAAGTGGCCAATGAATTTTTTTGTCTGTGTGTAACATTGAAAAAATAACATGATATTTATAAGAATTTTGGAACCCAACACTTGTGGAAATTGAGAAAGAGTAACTTCGGTTTGTTTGTCCATTTTCACGGGGGGTGGGGGGAGAGATTCGCAGTTTAAATTCATATCGGTGAAGACTCGGCTTGTGATTGGCTCCTCATTTCGCGGGAAACATTTATGTCTCGCTATGATTACTTAATTCGATTTCAAAGCAGAATCTAATTGCTTCTCCCTTGGAATACTTTTGGATGAACTTTTTAATTACATTTCATACTTCCTCATTTCATAAGCGATCACATGATAAGAATGTCAGGAAATTGTTTGTTTGAGAGTTGAACCTCATTAAACATTCACCAATAGCTATCAGTAATTAATGATAATTCACCAACTAGCTCAGTCAGTAACGTATGTCTCGTTTTCAGTTTCCATCTGTGATCTATTCAGCAGGATCAATAACTGCAAGAATAGAAACAGAAAAATTAAATTTATATGATCAGGATTCATCCTTATGAATCAGTAAGATAATCATTTGTAAAAGCTTGAAATAATCATTGAATGATATCATGTAAAACTAAAACGACTTCAAACAAGAATTCTGAGTTTCCTTTGATCTTCTTTTTCAGCGAAATCCAGCAGCGATGAAGCTGGTAATGGAAATTAGTAAAAGCTTTATGCTTCCTCAATGTTTCTTTAATTTCTTTTCAAATGGGGGCAAGGCATATGCTCGCTCCTTTATTTGTGGCCGAATCCCTAACCATTCTCGGCACAACTCCCAGGTAAACATCTGTGGCATTTTGGTTTTGGTTTTTTTTTTTCAACTTTGGTAAGTGTTATTTTTGTTTTTTTAATAAAAAATAGTTTTTTATGAGTTTTTTCCTTTTCATGTTTTGTTTTTTTAATAAAAAAGTTTTTTATATAATTTGATTTTCATTTTCCAATTGCTGACTTTTCGTTTATTTTAACAAAAAATAGTTTTTTATGCAATTTGTTTTATTTTACATGACTTTTCTTTTTTTAACGTTTGTCCCTGAGCCGCCAACAAGGCCCGGGTTCGAATCCTGGATAAGGCATGGACGTCTGCTTCTCAAAATCCAACCTCAACGTCCCCGTTCGTGAGAGGTGGGCAACGTCATTGGCTGACCATTTCTCGATCTCCCTCTTAAAAGACAAATAAAAAGAATCTCAGCTGATGACGGCTAATGAGGCTCTGGTCGAATTCTTTTCTAATTCCCTTTTTTATTTCAGCTATGAGTTGGCTTGCATAATATCATGTTCGTTACTTTAAAATATGTTTTCTTATTTCAGAATTTCTGTTAATTAGTGTCATTACTTTAGAGCAGTGGTTCTCAATTTTTTTGCTTCACGTACCCCCTGGAAATATGTATGTAACTGGCGTACCTCTTACATAGATAGATAAAATTATAGTTATACTATAGTTATAATATATTTCCATTTATCTTTCTTTTATAAATTTTGACATGTGTACAATATGTAACATAAATATTCTGGTTTTAACAATAATCACTCGATGCACTCTGTTTCCTA
This sequence comes from Ryuthela nishihirai, assembly GCA_038380435.1. Taxonomy (NCBI): domain Eukaryota; kingdom Metazoa; phylum Arthropoda; class Arachnida; order Araneae; family Heptathelidae; genus Ryuthela; species Ryuthela nishihirai. The sequence continues at coordinate 93,864,035 of JAWZYU010000001.1, forward strand.
TTAGAAAATATTAACTGACTAAAAGGCATCAAGCAAAACAATTTTTCAAATCTATAATAATCCTTATTTAAGTATCAAAACAATTAAACATAGTCAACTTTAAAATCTCCTACATAAATAAAATGTTTTCATTCTGCTAACTTGTGGGGTATGCCACACAATCTCCTATCAACCACAAATTATGACGATCAACAAAGTCAAAAGTTTTTTTGAAATCTATAAAGCTAATAACCACAAGTTTCAGAAACTCTAAACATTTCTCAAGAATCTGCTTAAGTGAAAAACTCTGATCTACATATCTCCTACCACTTCTGAATCCACACTGCTCATCACTCAATTGCCCATCAACCAGAGTCTTAATTCCATTAAGCACAATCCTGAAAATAACTTTACCTGGAACAGAAAGTAGGCTGATACGCCTATAATTATCACAAGAACTGCCTTCACCTTTTTCAAAATACGGGGGGGGAAAAAAGCTCTGGTAAAATCCTTAGGAACAATGCCTTTATCATAAAAGATATTCAGAATTTCAATCATCCATGTGGTAACCGAAACATTCCCAGCTCTAAGCATTTTTATCTCCCCATGGGGATTGATGTAGTTTAAATTTAGATATTGCCAAATTAGCATTGATTGGATTGGATTGTTTTACCTCTGAGCGGCACTTTTTTGCACACCATGGGCTAAATGGCCAGGCCACAAGGACCCCGAAGGCTCAGAGAAGGTTGGGGGAGGGGACCCACTGGAACAGCTGTTGGGAGACAGATGGTAGCCTCCCGTCAAGGCCATCCAGCGTGTTCTTTAACGTGCACAGGGTATGGCTCTCCCGCACATGGGGCCACGGCTTAACGTCCCATCCGACGGACAGTGGCCTTTTCAAGCCCATCGGTGTCCCCTACTGACCGTGGGCAGGGCGGGGAATTTTGCGGAGATAAATCTCAACGCTGACCCAATTGGGACTCAACCTGGGAATAAATAGCATTGATACTGTGATATTAGGCACACATTATAAGCCTGTAATGCAGCTATCTAATTATAAACAATGGGAATAGACTTAACCACATTGTTTAGAACATCACTAAAAGGCTCGTCACACCTAACCATTAAAGAAACCTCACCTTCAATAACCTTACTACGTTTATTTCTCGATCCCTTTGTACTTGTCTGTTTCTTCCCTTTGTACTTGTCTGTTTCTCGATCCTTTTGTACCTGTTCTGTTTTCTTCCTGTCTTTGTACAGACAGGTACAAAGACAGGTACAAACAGACAGGACAAAGGGATGGAAAGGGATCGTTTTAAGAATGTCACTGAAATTCTTAAATAATTAACTATCTGATGCAGTTCTCTGCTGTTACACTGTCTAGCTGCTTCCTCTGCTTTTTCATCCAGGCTATCAAGCCTAAGATTCTTATCAGCTGTTAACTAATCACGTTTATTAAGCCCTTATTTATTAACTCGTTTATTAAGATCTTTGTAATGCTTTCTGTTAGAGCAGTAGGGTGTTGATTAATGTTATTCCTGCTGTTCCTTCTTCGAAAAATAAGCTCCAGTGCCTTATCACTCAAATAACTTCGTCTCCTCTGCTCCTTTTTACCCAAAAGAGTATTGTTAATTAAAAAGCCTGTTTAAAATGGTCCCATTCTTCCATAATTTGAGTAGTAAATAAACCGCGATTATCATTATTGACCGCATAGTCTATTATGGTAATTTGGCTATATTTGCGTCTTTAAATGCTTCAGTGTTAAAGACATACAGTTCAAAATATTCCACAGTTGTCCGTAAAACCTCTTTCTCCCGACATCATCAGAGTTCTTGTATAGGCGTAACAGCATATAGCATTAAAAGTCTTTAATCCTAGTTCTAACGGCTCGTAATATGCAGTTCCCAGAATCGAGTCCCGCCTATGATACCATTGAGAGATTTAACTCCGCAAATCCCCCGCCCCACCCTCGTCCGTAGGGGACATCGATGAGCTTGGAAAGGCAGCCGTCATTCGGATGGGGACATAAAGCCTTAGCCCCATGTTCAGAAGACTCATACTCTGTGCATTATAAAAAACATGCTGGATGGACTTGATGGAAGGCTACCACCTGTTCCCTAACAGCTATACAGTGGTCTCCTCCCCCCAACTTTCTCTGAGCTTTTGAGATCCTTGTGACGTGGATATTTAGCTCATTTTGTCCAAAAAAGTACTGCTCAGAGGTAAAACAACCCAACCTTAGTTTTGAGTCTAGCTGTAAAAAAACTTTCATTAATGCAATCATGTTCTATATGAGCATCACGAGCATGTCTGCTGAGAAGCAAGGTCTTTGCAGATGCTTTCTATCATCCTTCCCTGAACAGAGAGATTTAAGATTATTTTTAAAAATCCGGACTTTGTCCATTTGGTCCCTTGCAAGCCCACAAAATATCTAAGTTATAACACTGGAATTCCTGTGTGAGGACATCAAAAGAATAATCTCTATGAAGAAGCCTCACGTTCCATATACCTATAGAAAGAAAATGGCTAGTGGAATCTGTGAGGAAACTATGTATATTGAAAGAAATAGTGTCCAAAATATCAAACAGCCCCCTTAATCGTAGGCATGGGGCAAAGACCTGTTTCCCCATCTACACTGGTAGGACTTCCTCCAATGTAGGTTTGACGATATCCGTAAGAGCAAGAGTTCAGGTACCTGCAATGGTCCCTGGTCAGGATTATCCATCAGCTGATAAAAGGTATATATACAGGGTGAATCTGAAAAAGTGGGCAAAACTTTACGGGGTGGTAGAACGCAGCTATACGAGCAATATTCGTCATAGAATGTATGGTCGGAACGCAAGCGGTGAGAAGTTAAAAGGTAGTTTTCCACTGTCGCATCTAAAGGAGTGCATCTCAACGGAAACCGGTCGCGGTAACGTCTCTGTGCCTCACTTGCATTCCCATCCGCCGCACCGTACACAAAGTGCATATCCGCCATTTCGTGGTTAGTATAACCAGCCATCCTCTCGGCAATCCACGGTAGAAATGCCGTTGGGTGCGAGGACCGACCCTTTTATACCATTTCCAACGCCACCTAGCGGCTCGCCGTTTGCGTTCCGCCCATACTTTCTATGACGAATATTGCTCGTATAGCTGCGTTCTACCACCCGGTAAAGTTTTGCCCACTTTTTCAGATTCACCCTGTATATATATAATTGTATCTACTCACTCTAGGTTGTCAATGCAGCAGCAAATTTTCTCTTAACGGAAACCCAACAAATGCATCAAGTTCAAAGCCATTTATCCATTTTGATTAGTTTAACTAGACAGTACCAAGACTTAGATTAGTTTAACTAGACAGTACTGTATCGTTGATCACACCTCAAGTGGAGAGGGGGAAGGCCCGGATCTAGAAAACAAACGGGAGGGGGAGGGAAGAAACCCAATCTAACCGGAAAAATGCAAAAGGGGAGGGGGCCAAGATACTGGATTTCCAATGCAGTATAACATTGCCCCTCCGTTTTACAGGTCTTTAAAAATTTCTTGAAAAATTCATAAAATATAAATAAGTTTAATAATTTTTATGCGTCTATTACCCTTATTAGCATTCTGAAAGGGGTAGGGGGTCCATTTTTGAACTCTGACTTTTCTGGAGGGGTGGCGATAACCAGGGCTGACCTTTGTGGGAGGGTTCAGTTCCCCCTCCCTAGATCCGGCCTCAGTCGGTAATACGCCACACTCGTAATCTTCAGTTCCCCCTCCCTAGATCCGGCCTCAGTCGGTAATACGCCACACTCGTAATCTTCAGTTCCCAGGTTCTACTCCCAACTGGTCCAGCGTTGAGATTTATCTCCGCAGAACTCCCCACCTGAACTCGGTCAGTAGGGGACACTGATGGGCGTGGAAAGGCCTCTGTTCATCAGATAGGAGACTATATGGGTGTAGCTTAAACAGTGGCCCAGAGAGCAGGAAAGCCATATCCTGTACACGTTAATGGAAGTGTAAAGAGCGTTTGAAGCATACAAAGTGGAATTAGAAAGAAAGACGAACAGTCCCTAGAGTTGGATAATTCCCGGGGTTGACTGAGAGCCTCGCTTCAGCTGGCGAAGGGATTCTCTGCGGGGTGATGGTGCTAATAGGACCCATGTTCGTTATCCTGTCTTCGAAATAATTGTTTATTTTTTCCGAGTGCACAACTGTAGTTCAGCGCAACTCCGTTTTCGTTATGGATATATCTTCAATCAAGGTATAATCATTTTAAATCATATTAATCTGATTGTTGTCACTTTTCTTTAATATTTTGACTGTCACTTTATAATTAAAGTAATTTGAGTGGATTGGAAATATGATAGCGTATTGTAATGTGAATTTATCCACCTTTATAAGTTGGTGGAGGAATTATGTTGATTTGAAAATTTAAATAAATTGAAATCTTTTTTTTGCTATTGTTTAAACCAAATTTGCATTTCTCTCTTATTAAATCTTCTACTCATCACAGCTACAGTTAGTGAGTACATGACTCTGTATTACTAGCTTGTGGGTTGTTCCTTGTTCGAACTCGAATTTTCTGAGCCACACTTTCAGAAGTATCTGTTAGAAAGTAAATTTTTGTTTGAAGTCAGATCGACAAGTATAGATATGAAGTTCTAGATGTGTTATAACTATGTATGGATAATTATTTTTGATAAACGCGGAATATAATTGTAGTTCATGTCGCATGCCTTGAAGAGGAAATGTTGCGGGTGACACTTGAAACCAATCGCTGTTTTTGGCACCTCTTGATTTCTGGCCCCTTATTCTGACTCCTATTTGACCCAGGATGCAACATCGGATTTGAAACTTCCTCTAATTTCTGAGTCCCACTGCCTCTCACCTTTGATCACAAAGTCTCCATCTCATCCTAAATTTGTCAAACTTTCTGAAATCCCCAGAAAACTTTCAAAATACCCAAGACACCAATTGTTATTCCTCTGACACCGATAGATCTATACTTGACCTTTCACCTCTAAAGATCCCCCGGATTCAAACTTTCGTAACGTTTCCGAGCTTGACCTCAACGTGACCTCCATTTGACCTTGAAGAATGCGTCGGTCAAATATCTGATGGACAACAAGATCTACCACCCTGATTATCCCTAGGTGCACATTTTTCAGAGCTCTACCATTTCTGCATCACAATGAGAATTAGCGTGATCCCCTTATCAATCAGCCATCAGTCAGTCACTCAGAATGGTAAATATTAGATGCTAAAAGATCGAGAATATCTTCGTCCCATCTATCTTTCTTTACTCTTTTCTTTTCCCTTAGTCTTCGTTCGTTCTTCATCTCTATTTTCCATTTTTGTTTCTCATTTAAATTTCTTCCATCTTCCTTTTACCTCTCTTCCTATTGCTCTTCGCTCGACATTTGTCGCTTTGTGTGTTTGCCAAAGCAGTCCTTCCCTATTCTTCTTTTACGAGGCAAGCTGAATACTAAGTCCTACAATTACAAGAAATTATTTAAACGGCCAAACGCCTAAACCCAAATACAAGGGGGAGCAAAGACGAATTAACATTTTAATATACACTGCCTGGACAAATTACTATGAACACCTGCTTCGTCTGTATCATGTTACAGTTACCTATTTTAAACGTTTTCAGTTCTCTGCGCATAGTCCTCTTTGAAATTGATTTTGAAGTGCTGCTAGATGTCATTTCTCTCCATTGATGAACAGAGTAGAAGCTCTGTTTTGCCGTATAGCTCGTGTCAACAAACGACTGTCCCTGTTTATGACTCCCCCCCCCCCCCCCGATTTGCAGACGATTTTTGAGACCGTTGCCATTCTCCATACACTTGGGATATCGTGCCCCTGATTTTCCGCTGAGTTCCATCACCTCCGTTACGGATGCTCCTGTCCATTGCGCTCCAGCGATGATCCTTCTTTCGGAGCCAGTCAGATCAGTCTCTTTACCCATGTCGCACTTTGCTTTCCACTATGCTTTTACGTCTATTATAGGACTTCATAGTGGCGTAGAATACTTACTTCAATAAGTAACTTTGCATATATTGGCAAGATCAGATTTCATGGTACTTCGCACACGATGGTAAAAATAATTTGGTCAGGCAGGTATGTGACATTCGCAAAACAATTTACATCTTAGACAAATCGGCGAAAGAAAACATGTCTCCTTTGCGGATTTCCTTAGGGTTGTCGTTAGACATTGTTCAATAGTGTTGACACTGTCCTCGAAGCTCTTCACATTTTTGGGCTGAAATATCTGACTTAATTTTTGATAATTGGAGTTGGTATTCGTATTGAAGAACTGAACACTTTCAATAATAACTGTTGATGAGGCTGATAATAAAGTAAGCGTGTTATTCAATGCACAAAAAATTGAAGTGACGAAGAGTCATGAATAATGTCTTATTTCCTTTGAATGGGATCACGACATTTAGTTCCGCGACAGTTCGAGCTGTAACCTTTTGTTCTTACGACATTTTGGAAAGTGACGTTACTTTCGAACTCTATTCAACTACACACAAATATCAAGAAGGTTTATTTTTGTCCTTTGGTGATCACTTCAGTAAGATTGGGTTGTTTTAACTTCTGAGCGGCACTTTTTTGCACACAATGGGCTAAATGGTCAGGTCACAAGGACCCCGAAGATTCAGAGAAGGTTGGGGAAGGGGACCCACTGGAATAGCTTTGGGAAGACAGATGGTAGTCTCCCGTCAAGGCCGTCCAGCGTGTTTTTTAACGTGCACAGGGTATGGCCCCCCGCACACGGGGCAACGGCTTAACGTCCCATACGAGAGACGACGGCCTTTCCAAGGCCATCGGTGTCCCCTATTGACCATGGGCAGGGCGGGGAATTTTGCGGAGATGAATCTCAACGCTGACCCAGCTGAGACTCGAACCTGGGAACTGCAGATTACGAGCCTGGCGCGCTACCGACTGAGCCACCCCCGCCCCCTTCAGCAAGATAAAAATGAAGAATATTAACTCATTTATTCCATGTTTTAGGGCATGATAAATCTTCAGATAAATGAGATATTTGGTTTCGATGGTTTAAGAGCTCTTATTAAAAATGAATTCAAGAGGAATAGGACTTAAAATAACACACACTACTTCGGGTTTGGGCTCAGGTATAATTCAAATTTAAAAATTTTCTTGCAAAAGCATATAAAATGTTCTTTTAATTATAATTTCAACCTTTTCTAATCAGCCCTTAAGAATTAAAAATAAGCACCATTAACCCTTAATTTTTTTAAGGTATTCTCTCTCTTTCATTATGGAATCGCTCTTATCGTTTATAATGTTGGAACTGAAGAATTTTCAGTTTTTGCGACTTAATTCCAGAACTTTTCGTCGAAAATAATAATAAGATTTCATTTTTGTCATCAAATAATTATAATTTTTTTAAAATTCGTCACGGCTTAGAGGGCTCATATGGGAAGAAAGGTATCTTTTAAGTTTTGTAATTTGTTTATATTTTTGACTTTGTCACTAAAAACAACTGAAACAACAACAAATTTCAGAAACTTTCATTTGCAATATGACTGATAAACATCGGCCACACTTCTTCTCCTCTCTACTTGCGGTGGTGGTGGGAACAGAGGGATGGGATTTCAGATAGCCCACGATATTCCAGACGTCACATGCATTAATTTGAGAAGATTTAAAGTCGTTAAGATCTCCCCCCAAAATATTTTCCCCCTTTTGGGAAGGAGGCATAATTCGAAGTAGCCTATGAGGGTCCTCATATGAATTTTCATTTGACACCTAATTCACAACTGTGGGCCTTCGCTTTCGGAAGATATAGTAGAACGTCCTTCGCATTTCCCCCTTTTTAGGAGAAAGAAAGTAAGGGGGGGGGAATTTTGATAAAACTCGTTACGTCGCAAGCTTCCATTTGACATACAACTTGTTACTTGTTCGGCTTTCGCGTCGGAAAGATTTAGTAGAACAATTCAGATATTTTCCCCTTTTTTTTGGGGGGGGGGGGAGGGAGAGAAAGCTTGGGGGGGATTTTTTGTAATCTGTGACCCTCCCCATCTCTTTCGTTTGACGCATAACCCGTTACTTTTGGCTATATCCGAAGATATAGGGGAGCAGTTGTTTTCATATTTACTCCTTTTTAGGGGGATAGACACATGGGGGTAAATGTTTTACAGCCTATGAAACTACCCACGTCACTAGCGCACATTCGACATCCGACACACAAATCATTAAGTTTGACCACGTTCGAAAGATATGGTGGAACAACTGTTTTGACAAACACAGAAAGCGTCAAACCAACAAACAAACCGATAAATAACGAGTGAAAAGAAATATGAAGATAGGTAAAAAATAGAATTAAAATAAATTTAATTTTTGATATATAATTTTTAGCACTTTAGCAATAATGTCGATTCTTTCTGCGAATTGATAATTCGATATCGGAAATCTGGAAAGAGTAGTAAAAATGAATAATCTTAGTGAAAATGGCGGTGCCCACAGAAAGCAACGCATTGAAAGACACCGTTCCAAACGTCGGCGATCTGTCTGCAGTTATAGCGTTGCAGGCCAGCTGAGAGTCGAGAAAACGGAAGAAGGTTTTGCATCGAGAGGAGGGAAAGCTAGAACGTAACGCCGTCTAGTGCAACGAAAGTGGCACGTGACATTCACGTGCTGCCAACCCGGAAAGAAATCCATTCGCGTGCTTACAAGTGACCAAGGACGACGTGACTGCGTTCCGAAAACGGCTTTTTAAAAGCTCAAGCTAGTTGCAAGACGGGGTTGCTCTCTCCTGCGCTGAACAACGCACCGTGAAACGACTGCTTTCTCTGAGCCCAACGCACCAAAGAGAAGCCAGTAGGTCCTATTTCACGCGAAAAACCAATGGCAAAAACTCTTTTATTTGTGCCAGACAGCTTTCTGCTCCTCGATCTCTACAATCGGTGTAAATCGTTTGACGGGTGGTCTTAAACGCCATTGGATTGCAGGAGTATCTGTTTCTGAAATCACGTGTCACAGAAGAGGAGCTCCGATAAACAAGAAGATCTGTCCCCGAAAACTTGAGTGGAGATCACGTGTCACACAAGAGGATCTGTTTCCGAAAACTGGAGTGGGGGTGAAGATCACGTGTCACAAGAGGAGGTCCGATAAACAAGAGGATCTGTTCCCGAAAACTGGAGTGGAGATCACGAGTCACACAAGAGGATCTGTTTCCGAAAACTGGAGTGGGGGTGAAGATCACGTGTCATAAGAGGAGGTCCGATAAACAAGAGGATCTTTTCCCGAACCCTCGAGTGGAGATCACGTGTCACAAGAGGTGATCCGATAAACAAGAGGATCTGTTCCCGAAAACTGGAGTGGAGATCACGTGTCACACAAGAGGATCTGTTTCCGAAAACTGGAGTGGGAGTGAATATCACGTGTCACAAGAGGAGGTCCGATAAACAAGAGGGTCTGTTCCCGAATTCTCGAGTGGAGATCACGTGTCACAAGAGGAGGTCCGATAAACAAGAGGATCTGTTCCCGAACCCTCGAGTGGAGATCACGTGTCACAAGGGAGGTCCGATAAATAAGAGGATCTGTTCCCGAAAACTTGAGTGGAGATCACGTGTCACACAAGAGGATCTGTTTCCGAAAACTGGAGTGGGGGTGAAGATCACGTGTCACAAGAGGAGATCCGATAAACAAGAGGATCTGTTCCCGAAAACTGGAGTGGAGATCACGTGTCACACAAGAGGATCTGTTTCCGAAAACTGGAGTGGGGGTGAAGAACTCGTGTCACAAGAGGAGGTCCGATAAACAAGAGGGTCTGTTCCCGAACTCTCGAGTGGAGATCACGTGTCACAAGAGGAGGTCCGATAAACAAGAGGATCTGTTCCCGAACCCTCGAGTGGAAATCACGTGTCACAAGAGGAGGTCCGATAAATAAGAGGATCTGTTCCCGAAAACTTGAGTGGAGATCACGAGTCACACAAGAGGATCTGTTTCCGAAAACTGGAGTGGGGGTAAAGATCACGTGTCACAGGAGGAGGTCCGATAAACAAGAGGATCTGTTCCCGAAAACTTGGGTGGAGATCACGTGTCACACAAGAGGATCTGTTTCCGAAAACGAGTGGGGGTGAAATCACGTGTCACAAGAGGAGGTTCCATAAACAAGTGGATCTGTTTCTGAAATTGGAGTGGAGATAATGTGACACAAAAGAGGAGGTGCGATAAACAAGAGGATCTGTTCCCGAAAACGTGAGTGGAGATCACGTGTCACACAAGAGAATCTGTTTCCGAAAACTGGAGTGGGGGTGAAGATCACGTGTCACAAGAGGAGATCCGATAAACAAGAGGATCTGTTCCCGAAAACTGGAGTGGAGATCACGTGTCACACAAGAGGATCTGTTTCCGAAAACTGGAGTGGGGGTGAAGATCACGTGTCACAAGAGGAGGTCCGATAAACAAGAGGATCTGTTCCCGAAAACTTGAGTGGAGATCACGTGTCACACAAGAGGATCTGTTTCCGAAAACTGGAGTGGGGGTGAAGATCACGTGTCATAAGAGGAGGTCCGATAAACAAGAGGATCTTTTCCCGAACCCTCGAGTGGAGATCACGTGTCACAAGAGGAGGTCCGATAAACAAGAGGATCTGTTCCCGAAAACTTGAGTGGAGATCACGTGTCACACAAGAGGATCTGTTTCTGAAAACTGGAGTGGGGGTGAAGATCACGTGTCACAAGAGGAGGTCCGATAAACAAGAGGATCTATTCCCGAAAACTGGAGTGGAGATCACGTGTCACACAAGAGGTTCTGTTTCCGAAAACTGGAGTGGGGGTGAAGATCACGTGTCACAGGAGGAGGTCCGATAAACAAGAGGATCTGTTCCCGAAAACTTGGGTGGAGATCACGTGTCACACAAGAGGATCTGTTTCCGAAAAGGAGTGGGGGTGAAATCACGTGTCACAAGAGGAGGTTCCATAAACAAGTGGATCTGTTTCTGAAATTGGAGTGGAGATAATGTGACACAAAAGAGGAGGTCCGATAAACAAGAGGATCTGTTCCCGAAAGCTGGAGTGGAGATCACGTGTTGCATAAGTGGATCTGTTTCCGAAAACTGGAGTGGGGGTGGAGATCACGTGTCACAAGAGGAGGCATAAGTATATACTCAGAGCCACAAAAATGGTAAGATTGTTCGAGACAGAAAAAAAATTGTTGTAACAGCAAAATAAAAATGTAGATTCGCTTGAAATGTCAAAGCAGACTTTTGGAGGATGGCATGGAGTGTGCATCCAGCATCTTGTAAGTTCCATTCCCCGAAGAATTCTGGCTTTTCTGGAGACCAAAAGAGGCACAACACACTACTAGGTAGGTGTACAGTCGGTCAAAAAAGTATCCGAACGCTATGGTTGCAAACAAAATTAAAAAAAAACAACTAGCAACGATTTGTTTAGAAATTAGTGATCTGGCAATCTTCGTGTACAGTACACGAAGGTTGCCAGATCATTAATTTCTAAAAAAATCGTTGCCAGATATTTTTTTGAATTTCGTATGCAACCATAGCGTTCGGATACTTTTTTGAGCGACTGTACCTAATTAACTGGCATCTCAGTGTAGTTTAAATTTTTGACATTAACAAGATATCATAATAAACGCCCACAACACCTAGAACTGCGACTTAAAACTCAAACACTGATTTACCAGTGACGGTCATAAGGAAGGGGCCCCGTGGCCCTCTACAATATATATATATATTGTCATTTTTCATTTTTGAATTAGGGGTGCAAAGTTTGATCACCATTTTTTTAGGAAGAAAAACCCCTAATACACTCAGAAATCAAATGACAAGCTGTTAAAGAGTAAATTGATTGATCAATAATCCATTAGTAAAGTTAAGAGTATGATACCTGGACTACAAACTCTCCCATACGACCCTAAATGGCCCACTCCAGGCTCGAGACTTATGACCGCCTCTGGATTTAACATTATTCTTTTAAATCCATTTCCCATATACCTTTGCCCATATTCCATACTATATATCTTTAAACACGTTCATTCAAAAAATAAATGGATAAATAAATGAATAAATAAATAAATAAATTAATAAATAACGAAAGTAAGAAAGAAAATAAATTAATATTTTTAATTCGTAGCAATATTTATTTTTGGTGATTCTGGTTTTCTCTAAGACTTAATTTGATATTTATTCCCCATGATTCTCATTTCTTTTTGAGTCATTCACCTGGATAGAGAAAGCACGGTGAAGCATGATCTTGGTCAGTGATGTTATGGTCAGGGAGATGTTCAGATGGGATTAAGTTGAGTCCTCTGGTACAGGTGCAATGACATATGAAGGGTGTAGAGTAGGTGAACGTTGTTGCAGATTAAGTATCCCACACATCAATGTTGATGTTTCGCAATGAAGATGATCTTTCAACAAGATCATGTGATCTGGCTCTTACTGTACACAAATGGTTTTCTGAACCTTTGAACGACTTCATCTTTCTCAAATTGCTTGCCTACTTCCTTTTCTCTTCACCCCCATCGAAATGGAATGCAAAATCCTATGGACTGATACAAAAGTGCTCATTGTTACTCAACTGTGGGGTGTTTTACAATCAATTTGACTGAAACTATGCCCAGAGATAGGGCCAGATTTATGGGGAGGGGACAAGGGGGGAAATGCCCCCCCCATTTCAGAATATAGAGGAAAAATAATTAAATCTATTTTAATTTCATGAGTTTTTGAAGAATATTTTCAAAGACCTAGAAAACGGAGGGGAAAATGTTACTTTGACATAGAAATCCAGTCTGTTGCCCCCCTCCCCCTTTACATTCTTCCGACTCGATTGTGTTTCTTGCCGCCCCACCCCTCCGCCATCGATTCCCGTGCAGTTTTAGATTGGACTGTTTTATCTTTGAGAGGCACTTTTTTTTGGTATACCCAATGAGCTAAATGAGCAGGTCACAAGAACGCTAAGGGACTCAGAGAAGGTTTGGGGAAGTGGACCAACTGGACAGCTCTTAGCAGACATATGAAAACCTCCTGTCGAGATCATCCAAGTTGTCTTTAACCGGTATTAGATGATCATAAGTCAAGGGCTATTTAGTATACATGATATGAAACACATAAGCACTAGTATTAACATAATTTCGAAAAGAAAATTGATTTGTTTTATGAATTCTATGACAAAGATTTTACGTGACTCCAAAACGTAAAGATATTACCATCCCCTATATTGGGGCGGGGGTGGCTCAGTCGGTAGCGCGCCAGGCTCGTAATCTGTAGTTCCCAGGTTCGAGTCCCAGCTGGGTCAGCGTTGAGATTTATTTCCGCAAAATTTCCCCGCCCTGCCCACGGTCAGTAGGGGACACCGATGGGCTTGAAAAGGCCGCCGTCCGTCGGATGGGACGTTAAGCCGTGGCCCCGTGTGTGGGAGAGACATACCCTGTGCACGTTAAAGAACACGCTGGATGGCCTTGACGGGAGGCTACCATCTGTCTCCCAACAGCTGTTCCAGTGGGTCCCCTCCCCCAACCTTCTCTGAGCCTTCGGGGTCCTTGTGGCCTGGCCATTTAGCCCATTGTGTGCAAAAAAGTGCCGCTCAGAGGTAAAACAATCCAATCCAATCCCCTATATTAGCGGTTCTGACTACTATGAAGGTTGGGTTTGGTTGTTTTACCTCTGAGCGGCACTTTTTTGCACACCATGGGCTAAATGGCCAGGTCACATGGACCCCGAAGGCTCAGAGAAGGTTGGGGGAGGGGACCCACTGGAACAGCTGTTGGGAGACAGATGGTAGCCTCCCTTCAAGGCCATCCAGCGTGTTCTTTAACGTGCACAGAGTATGGCTCTCCCGCACAAGGAGCCACGGCTTAACGTCCCATCCGACGGACGGCGGCCTTTCCAAGCCCATCGGTGTCCCCTACTGACCGTTGGCAAGGCGGGAATTTTTGCGGAGATAAATCTCAACGCTGACCCAGCTGGGACTCGAACCTGGGAACTGCAGATTACGAGCCTGGCGCTCTACCGACTGAACCACCCCCGCCCCCACTACTATGAAGTGAGCTTAGTCCAGTGTAAGTGAGAAACCAGGATAAGACAAAAAATATGTTACTAGATTTTTCTCCATCTTTTATGTGAGAGAGCCTCATTTGATTTGGAAATACTAATAGAAGAAAATAACCGTAAACATATGCAGATTAGTTTTCTGATATTCGCACAAGCTATTAGGTGCTCAATAAAATATTAAAACAGTGTTGTTTACTCAAATATTTAAAAAGAAATAGCTGTGTGCACACTAAAATTCTCAACAGAATGATAAATAACAGTTAATAAAATGGTGCCTTTCAATGAAAGCAAAATATTTACACAACAAATTCCTTGAGCTGATTTTCATTTTCGTTTGGAGCCACAATCGTGAAATATTAACACAATACTCTCAAAAAGGTAATAAATGCTTTTTCAACTGGCTTCTTGAATTCACAGTGAGGCAAATCGTTATTGTCGTCTAAACTGCAGATATATTTAGAATAAAGAGAGAGACACGAGATTTATTCTATTAACCTAAAAGCGTTGGCTGCAAGATAAATAAATGCAGTTTTAATATTATTCTTTGAAATCTATTTCTAGTGTAAGTTACCTATATTTCTTACTCTAAATCTTTAAACACTTTCAAGCAAAAAAAAGGAACTAATTTGCTTTCATTCGTAGCATTTTTTTTAAAGAGATTTTGGTTTTCCCTCAGAAGTAACTTAAATAACGACCGTTTAGAAATGTGATGCTAGAATAAAACAAATTTAAATAGAAATACCTTTTAGCATGAATGTCGTGCAATTTTTGTTTTTATATAATACTTAGTGGACTTAAAAGGGGAAAGTATTTTCTTCTGTAGGAGATAGAATCGATACTAATAAACATTAAATGAAATGCATTAAATGAACTTCTCAAGGAGCACAATAAAAAGTGGAGGTTGGGTTGGGTTGTTTTACCTCTGAGCGGCACTTTTTTGCACACCATGGGCTAAATGGCCAGGTCACATGGACCCCGAAGGCTCAGATAAGGTTGGGGGAGGGGACTCACTGGAACAGCTGTTGGGAGACAATTGGTAGCCTCCTGTCAAGGCCATCCAGTGTGTTCTTTAACGTTGGGTTGTTTTACCTCTGAGCGGCACTTTTTTGCACACCATGGGCTAAATGGCCAGGTCACATGGACCCCGAAGGCTCAGAGAAGGTTGGGGGAGGGGACTCACTGGAACAGCTGTTGGGAGACAGATGGTAGCCTCCCGTCAAGGCCATCCAGTGTGTTCTTTAACGTTGGGTTGTTTTACCTCTGAGCGGCACTTTTTTGCACACCATGGGCTAAATGGCCAGGTCACATGGACCCCGAAAGCTCAGAGAAGGTTGGGGGAGGGGACTCACTGGAACAGCTGTTGGGAGACAGATGGTAGCCTCCCGTCAAGGCCATCCAGTGTGTTCTTTAACGTTGGGTTGTTTTACCTCTTAGCGGCACTTTTTTGCACACCATGGGCTAAATGGCCAGGTCACATGGACCCCGAAGGCTCAGAGAAGGTTAGGGGAGGGGACCCACTGGAACAGCTGTTGGGAGACAGATGGTAGCCTCCCGTCAAGGCCATCCAGTGTGTTCTTTAACGTTGGGTTGTTTTACCTCTGAGCGGCACTTTTTTGCACACCATGGGCTAAATGGCCAGGTCACATGGACCCCGAAGGCTCAGAGAAGGTTAGGGAAGGGGACCCACTGGAACAGCTGTTGGGAGACAGATGGTAGCCTCCCGTCAAGGCCATCCAGCGTGTTCTTTAACGTGCACAGGGTATGGCTCTCTCGCACACGGGGCCACGGCTTAACGTCCCATCCGACGGACGGCGGCCTTTCCAAGCCCATCGGTGTCTCCTAGACCGTGGGCTGGGCGGGAAATTTTGCGGAGATAAATCTCAACTGTGACCCATCTGGGACTCGAACCTGGGAACTACAGATTACGAGCCTGGCGCACTACCGACTGAGCCACCCCCGCCCCAAAAATTGGAGGAAATGCATTAAATACACTATTCCTGGAGCTCAATAAAATGCATAAAGCACTTGATATAATTTCGGGAACTGTTTTCAGAACTGTGTTACATAACTTGAAAATGGCAAAGAAAATTAATGTCTATCGTTTTAAAGATATTTTAACGGGGATATGAATCGATTCGCATCACTATATACAAGATGTCCAGAAAGCACGTTGACAAAGCAATGTTTACTAGAGTTTGAACTGAAACTCTCAGTAGGAGTAATCTTGTTATGGCAGAGAAAAATTTGGGTTATTTATTATCCATTGAACACCAGTAATGAATTTTTTTCTGGTAATAATAATAATCAGGTAAAATTGCCCTTTAGCGGACATCTGACAATATCATTAAAATAATTTCATAGTCAGCAGAAAAACGACACATACATCCATGCTTTATCCGGGGCTCGAACCCAGGTCCCATAAATCAAAGCCAGCGTGCTAACTACTCGTCCCTCTTTTATTTATTATTAATTTCTAGTGCCCCTATTATTAAGTATTATTTTCAAACTCCCCTTCATTAAGCATTATGTTTTTAACGCCGTCTTTTATCAAGTATTATTTTCTATCGAAAAATAAATAATGAAAATATTTTTTAAATATAAACGTGTTTAAAACCAGATGGCAATGCTTCCCTGTCATAGGTTTGACAAAACCAAACATCCTTACAATTTTCAAGAAACTCTTCGAATGAGAGGTGGCGATCCCATTCGTAACATAATATAATTCTAATATCTGAGAATGAACGAAAATCCGGTAGCAGTTAATGAAACACGGGACAGTTGTTTTTAAAAAATTCTGGTGTCATCAAAGCCCTTCATATATATACAAAATCCTCATGCAGCCGTAGTTTACGGAGATCCTACCAGACTTGCAATTCTGCTTTCCAGATATGTATGTCCTGAGCTGCTGCATTTGGCCACTGTACGCCAATTCTAGCAAGGTTCTATTTGACATTGTCTGACCATTTCATTCTAGGTCTCCCCCTTTTACTGAAGCCTTTAGACACACTGTGCATAATCCTCTTTGCCAATCTGCAACTGTGTATACGGGCAACATGGCCAAACCAACGCAGTCTCTCTTTGCACAAAATACAAATTTTGAACAAAAATGATAGTTCAGACCATAACATTGTCAATAACGAGTATTAGAGACCAATGGCCAATATCTTTAGGTTTATTTAATCACTATCTTTTCCAGACGAGTAAAAACCGTGTTTCTTATTACTATATTTATCTTACTGCTGCTTAGAAAGTGCTGCGGGATTTGAATTTTAAAATTAGGAAATGAAATAATTTTTTCAAAATTCGTCTTCTAAAAACCTGGTAGAATTAATTAATTTTTTTTACAGTCGTAAGAATTTAATTATCTGGCTGCCAAAATTCTGTAGACAACCTTGGAGAGAATGACTGATAATAGATTTTTTTATACTAACACAAAGTGCCAGAGTCTTGCATGAAAAAAAAGTTCGGAAACTTTTAAGGAAAGTTAAAAAGAAAAGAAAACACTCATGGTTTGTCTTCTATCTTGCAGCATTCGCTATCAAATTTAAATAAATATGCTTTGAAAAAAGTATTTATTTATTTTTCATTATAAAATAATACTAAAAGACGCTGTTAGGAAATAATACTTAATATAAGGGAGAATTATCAAATACTTTGGAGTGTGGAGAATAAACAGGAAACAGAGTTGGTCTTATATCTTCGATTTTAAAAAGAAAAATATAAAGTTTTTCAAACAAATATTTTTGGACTTCTTTAGGTTTTTTGGAGTTATTTTCATATTCGATAATGCAGATTATTTAAGCATTCATGACGGAAAATTATCATACTTAATTCTTAGGGTGCTGTGATGGATCAGATCGATCCTCATCATTTCGTACGTAGCTTATTTAAAATCAAGAGCGACGGACATAGCAAAGTTCAAACTATTGTATTAACCAAACTCAATAATAATTACAAAGATCATGTACAGATGACATGCACCTCAACTAGCACTCAAAGGGTTAAAAACTAAAAATTAAAAATTAAACACTCGTTGTTATTATGAAGCATTTCCGTATAATTGCAATGTAATTTATGCAACTAATAAATGCAGCTTCGGCAGTGGATTTATAGCCATAAAATCATGGCTAATATCCAGCAAATAAGATGCATGTTGACGTTTTTCAGACATTTTGGAAAATACAATTTCTTCATGACGACTTACATACCTTGGGACACAAAGCATATGCTCTGTACGCCCAATT
This sequence comes from Ryuthela nishihirai, assembly GCA_038380435.1. Lineage (NCBI taxonomy): Eukaryota > Metazoa > Arthropoda > Arachnida > Araneae > Heptathelidae > Ryuthela > Ryuthela nishihirai. Next base: position 93,882,269 of record JAWZYU010000001.1, read on the forward strand.
ACCATTTTCTAAAGTATTGTTATCTTCACGTTTATGCTTAACAATTATATATCACTAAGGTACCTTAGTATGTCCTCCAACGTTTATCGTAAGAGATACAGAAATGGTTCGAAAAATATGAATGTAAGTTTTTATGCGTATAATAACACTGGGCAACAAATTTCCATAAAAGTCACGCCTCTGAGATAAAAGTAGCCATTTCTTAAAGGTTTCAAGGTGCTGAACACGAATATGACAATGGAAATGCAAAATTGGCTACGATTTCTGAGAAATCCGCAATAGTTTCTTATATAATAGAGTAATACGTACATATGACATGTATCGGTAAAACTCCGCTTCTACTTCCGACGTCGCTTTACCCGTCGCTTGTACAGCTGCTCAGGATCATCTCTGGTGAGCGTCCAACAGTAGTCAGCCAACATTGAAGTAGACCAGTTTCCCTGGTATCGTTTCTCCATCGTTGCAATGTCCTGGTGAAAACGTTTACAATGCTCATCACTAACCATGACATAGTTGTCAGAGAAGAAATCTAAGTGGGAATGGAGAAAGTGTATCTTTAACGACATATTGCAGCCAAGTTTGTGATACAGAGACAACATGTCCTTAACCAGTTTCTTGTAGTTGTCTGCCCTGACATTCCCGAGGAATTTAGTTGACACCAGACGAAACGCGTCCCAAGCCTTTTCTCGTCACCCTGAAGCAGGCTGTCGAACATCTGGTCTCTGAAAAACTCGCGGATCTGAGGTTGGGTTGGGTTGTTTTACCTCTGAGCGGCACTTTTTTGCACACCATGGGCTAAATGGCAGGTCACATGGACCCCGTAGGCTCCGAGAAGGTTGGGGGAGGGGACCCTCTGGAACAGCTGTTGGGAGACAGATGGTAGCCTCCCGTCAAGGCCATCCAGCGTGTTCTTTAACGTGCACAGGGTATGGCTCTCCCGCACACGGGCCACGGCTTAACGTCTTATCCGACGGACGGCGGCCTTTCCAAGCCCATTGGTGTCCCCTACTGACCGTGGGCAGGGTAGGGAATTTTGCGGAGAGCGGTGTCGTGCCCTCAGGAATTGATCCTGCGGACACGACTTGGGCTAAAAGGTCCTTGAATATGTTTTTCTCGAAGTGTGAACAAAGACCTGGTTAGTCATCGCGGTTCCAAGAACTTACCAGTTCAACTGGATGACACCAGTGTCCGGCATCGCCCCAGGAGCCAAGAACTTCCGGACCCAGAGTTCGGACCCGCCACCAAAGAGGCCGAATAGGCGGAGCGATGCCCCCGACGTCCAATGGCAAGCGCCCGCGTCAGCTTACGACGCTGACCACCGCTAGAGGTCGGTGTGGAGAGAAGCGGCAATTTTGAACTGCTCAAGAGTGGAGAAAGGACTTGTCTCCATGTGTTTGGACAGCGAAGACGTCTTTTCTTGGCCGGGAATCGGCAAGGCCTCGTGTGAATAGTTTAGAAGTTTTCGAAATGTTTTAACTTTCTTGCTCTAGATAAACCTAGGCGATGGGCCTTCAACGGACAGTGCTGATCTTCGCAACAAAGTCTCCTGCAGCGACCACCTCATCCAACAGGTAGGGTCACCCTCATTCATAAATCTGGTATCCCTTTCCACAAAGTCTGCTAACCGCCACTGTGTTCTGGGGAATAGCCCCGTACTTGGACTTTAGAGCTGGTAGCTCAGCCACATGAAAAGACTTTCGCTTAAACGGTTTGGCGTCTAATTGTAAAGGCGGTCATCGCCTGAGAACTAGTAAGTTCGGCTGTATTCCCCGAAGGGAACTCCTGGCCCTGAAGTTTATTTTTCGCAATGTACTATAAATAAATTATGTTTAAATGGTAATATCTGACTACTCCCTGTCTTTTCCAAGATTGAGTCACGTTTGGGTTATTGCAGAGGTTTCCTTCTCGAAAGTCTGCACAAGTAACAGCACGGCCAAAATAGAACGGGAGGGAGTCAGAAATTTAATGACGGACCGCCCTCATAAGAAAGGGGGGTTCACGTCAAATTGGTGCCGTGACCACGGATTTTCGAACCTGAGTGTTATTGCGGTTAGAAAGAAAAATACGTCAAATTAGCGCGGTGACCACGGATTAGCTTCAATTGGTTTCTGTGACCCAAGTATGTTCGAACCTGAGTTTATTGCGGCTAGAAAAAGAGTATAATTAGAGATTGCAAAATTATTGTGTTGAAATGTGGCAGTAGCAGAATGTGAAGAAATTAAGAATGTTAAATATTGTGATTTTAGTGACTTTAGTGATTTAAATTGTGATTTTAGTGAGAATTGTATACTATGTTTTGAGCGAGGAATTTCAGGAGCATCTGTTAAAACAAGTGTTATATTGAAGTATAGAAAGTGATTTGAATTAAATGTTTAGTGCTAAGAAATAAGTATAAGACTATAGCTAGGCCCAGGTGTAGAGTGTATGAAGGAAGTATTAGAGATTTCGACTAGGGACTATATCATAATATTTTAGATAGGAGTGATTTTTTTTTTCATGTGTTACTGTTAAGTTGCATTTCTGTGTGCGCCTCCATTGCACTTAGGAGGTACAAAAAACCCAACACACAGCACAACACGCAGCACACTATTTGCGTAGTGAGAAAACCCCCCGAATTAATGGAGAGTCAGGACGCGAGTGCGCCACCCATCCAGGAGCCGTCCCCAACGACGGGACCTCTCCTGGCGGGGTTCATAAACTTAGTAAACCCGTACGAAGGAGATAATAGTCGCACGGCCGCAGCGTTTTTCGAACAATTAGAGGGAGTAGGGAGGATCGCACGATGGCAGCCGAGCGAGATGGCAATCATTGCCCGCTCGAAGCTGCGAGGAGCCGCTGCGGAATTCGTTAACCAATCCCCGGAATTAAGGAACGAGGAGGATTTTGCCATTTTCAAAAGGGCGGTGTTGGAAAGGTTCGATAGTGAGGCGCCATTAGCCACCCGCCTGCACGAGTTCACAAGTTGTCAGCAAGCGGCGAACGAGAGTGTCCAGGAGTATGCTGCCCGCATTCGGACCCGGGCCTATCAGTTTTTGGGACCAACGGGGAGAAACAGGGACAGCGAGGATCAGGGAATCGGCGATCAGATGCGCCTTGCCCAGTTTTTGGCGGGCCTGGCCCCGCGGCTCAAGAGGGTCGTATTGTCTCATAATCCCCGCACTTTCAAGGAGGCTTTAGCGAAAGCTACACTAGAGGAGAGCAATGAGCGTGCCTGCGGACGAACGCCAGCCATACGAGCACTCGACGAGGAAACCCCTGCTAGGAACACAGAGTCGAACCCTCTGCCCCAGCTACAGGATCTGTTGGCAGCCTTTCCGCTGTGCCAGATCCAGGCAGATTTGGTACGTTTAGGGGAGCGCCTTCACCAGGTTGAGGGACAGCGAGAGAGGAGCCATACCAATCAGCCCCAGCAACAGCAGCACTCCTGGGCGGATCGCCGGGGTGTCACGTGCTTTGCGTGCGGCGGAGTGGGCCATTACGCCCGTCAGTGTGCGTCGCCCCCTACCGTACGCCCACGTGACCCGCGATACCAAACAGGACGAAACCGGCAGCAAAATCAAGACCGAGCACCCCCACGGAGGACCCGCTGGACGAGAGGGAGTGAATTTCCTTTTACCCCCCCCTCAGCAAACACGAGAACAGGGTAGAGAGGAGTTGCGGCAAACCAACCACCATACGGCTCCTTTTAAACTAGAACGGGAGGGAAGCCCCGGATGCACTTCCCAGAGTCCCCTCGAAGCGTCAGCCGTCCGCATTGCCCCGTGTGCCATACTATGTAGTGATGAAAATTCACCTATTGTGTCTGGCCGCATGGAGGACACGGAGGTGTCGGCCCTCGTCGATACCGGCGCCACGGTGTCTGTCATGAATGGCCAGTGTTTTCAGCGCTTGAGAAGCCGAATCCTGCACAAAACGGTCCCCCCACAACATAATTTGAAAACTGTAGATGGCCACCCCCTTCCAGTGATAGGCAGATACATGGTGACCCTCACATTTGATGGAATTAGTTTTGAGCACCCCATAGTAGCCCTTGATATAGACACTCCACGATACGACATGATAATGGGACACGATATCCTCAAGAAGCATCGATTCATCATAGATTGTCATTCAGGCACATTGCAAAGGAAGAAGGACGAGAAATTGGAACATAGGAGCACCCCCCTCACACTGCCCGCTTACCCTGCCCAGGAGCAACCTTCACCCCCCTCCCCTACACCCACGTACATTGGGCGCATCATACAGAGGCTCTGCGTCCCTCCCCGAGCCGAGCGCATAGCCCTCATCGAGTGTTCTGCACCCCAGCTCCGAGGATGCACGATCTTAGCGCAGCCACATGAGCAGCTGAAAACCGGTTCCGTGCGCGTAGCCCGCTCGGTGAACCGCGTGGACGGTAGCGGCCGACTCAACATCCGGGTCGCCAATACCTCATCGGCCCCTATCTGGCTGAATAAAAACATGCGCATCGCCACGTTGGAAGCCCTCGACGCCGAACAAATAGAACCTCCTGGCATTCCCCGGAAGACAAGAAAATCGCCCCTGTCCCTGGAAGATTTCCAATTGGACCATCTTGGGCCTCAAGAGAAGAGTAAACTGGGAAAATTGTTAATGAAAAATCGAGATGTTTTTGCGAGAGATGTCAGCGAATTGACCGGCACAGAGGCCGTGTACCATGAAATCCACCTCACAGACGACCGCCCCGTGAGGCAGCGGGCATACAGGGTGCCGTTCGCGCTGCAGGGCGAATTGGACCGACAAGTGGATGAGTTGTTGGAGCAAGGAATAATCAGAGAAAGCGCCTCTCCTTTTGCGTCACCCATCGTCTTAGTGAGAAATCCCCCTGCCCAGAGCCCCTTTGGCGATTTAGCCCATCTGAGAGACCTACAGCTGGAGGACCCCACCTTTAGAAACACCATCGAAATTTTAGAGAGTAGGACCCCCGATTCACCCGCCAGTGCCGCCGAACCATTTTATTTGAAGGAAGGTATCCTATACCATTTGGCCCCCCCGACTAGCCATAGCCCCCGCATGGAAGCAACAGAGCAGCTAGCGATCCCCGTCAGTCTGCGAGGGCAGATCTTGGAATTGTGCCACGACAACCCCTGCTCAGGCCACTTGGGAGAGTACAAAACATTGCAAAGAGTAAGGTCTGAGTACTACTGGCCCGGCATGTATGCCGATGTACGCAATTACGTCCAGACCTGTGTATCTTGTCTGCAACGGAGAGGCTACGTCGAGAAGAAGAAAGGAAACCTAGTTCGAGCCCCACTCACAAGCCGCCCCTTTCAGCGCATAGGCATGGATATTTTAGGCCCTCTCCCCATCACTCAGCAAGGAAATAGGTACATCTTAGTCATTATGGACTACTTCACCAAATGGCCAGAGGTCTACGCGCTGGCCGATCAGTCAGCAGAGTCGATTGCTAGAGCGTTTGTAGAAGATTTTATTCCCAAGCATGGAATTCCCGCTACTGTCATCAGTGATAATGGGCGCAACTTTACCGGTCGCGTGATGACCGAGGTGTTTAACCGATTAGGCATTACCAAGCAAAACACTAGCTTCTATCACCCGAGCTCCAACGGCCTCGTGGAGAAATTCAACCAGTCCATAGCATCCATCTTATCTCATCTGGTGGCCGACAAAAATGATGTGTGGGATGAGCATCTGCCATTTGTTTTGATGGCTTATCGGAGTGCCACCCACAGTTCCACCCATGAGACCCCCTATTTTCTACTGTATGGCCGAGACGTGGCCCTGCCTTACCAGATGTGGCAGACGAAGGAGCCCCCAACCTATGCCGACACTGAGAGCTATGGTGAACAGTTAGCCAACAAGTTGAATGAAGCGTATGAGCTGGTGAAAGCGAATCTTGAAACAGCAGCTACGAATCAGGAGGAGCAGAGGAGAAAAATGGCCGTGGATAAAGGTATTCGGCCTGGTGACCTCGTGTTTTTATATAGCCCACGGGTCCCTCGCAGGAATACCAGGAAGCTCTCGAAAATGTCCACCGGGCCATGGCGAGTGCTGCAACGCCTCACCGAAGTGAATTATAAAATTGCCTTAGTCGCCAACCCTCACAAAGTGGAGACAGTCCATGTCGATCGCCTCACCAAATTGCGGAAGCGACGCCCGTACCTGATAGGTGAGCCCTCCATCCCAGAAGATCCCACACCAAAACCCCCGACGCCCCCATCACGACCCATCGCTGAGCCGGAATCTGAGGAAGACGACTGGGAATCGAACCCCCGAGTCACACGGAATCACGTTGCAGGCCGCCCGGCGCCAGACGCGCGAGCGCGCCCTGCCACAGCGAGCTCCCAGCCACACCCGTACAACCTTCGACCACGTGCACCAGACGGAAGAGTCGCCCCAGCCACTGCTGCTGACACACACCCGCACACCGTGGCTTGCTATGACGTCAACACATCCGGTGGATCAGCACCCCTTCCGCCTTTGCCTCAGCGGCCGCCCCGCAGCAGACGACGCTTGAAAACACGGAATGCTGGGATACATGACGAACTCGAGGAAGTGAAGCCCGCCTCATGGGCTAATGTCGTCGCGAGGGGACGCCCTCACAATACATCGCCCCAGGACGGCAGAAATCCTCTCCCCTGGTCCGTCACTGCTCAACAGTCTCCGTCAGTACACTAAGGCACTCGCACCCCCCCTCCCCCCCGGCTATCAAGCGCAGCGAAGGAGTGAAATCTGAATCATAGAACGCTCACGCGAGAAATCACGAGAATTTCTCCCGTGCGCGGTGGCCGAGCCGGCGTGGAGATGGTGACGCTTTGGGAAACCTGGCGGGACAGCAGGTTTACGCACCCCCCCTACACACACACACGTTCAATCAATCAATCAATCAGCCGGAAGGAACGAAGCAGCTATTTGGAACAGTGTAGACCGAGTGCAAGGCCCTCCATTTGAATAATAGACTTGAGATTTGAGAAATAACTATAAATGAGTTTGCTATTGGAGATTTGAGTTTTGTTAGAAGTGTCTTGATTATCGATTTGAGTTTTTGAGCAGTAATTTTGTCACGATTAAATGAATTGATGGAGGAATAATTTTAGATGATCATTGTCAGAGTAACTTGGAAATACTTATGAATGATTTTGTTAGTAGTTTGCTAATCAGAGATTTGAGTTTTTTTGAAGTGTCTTGATTATCGATTTGTGTTTTTGAGCAGTAATTTTGTCACGAGTAAATGAATTGATGGAGGAATAATTTTAGATGATCATTGTCAGAGTAACTTGGAAATACTTATGAATGATTTTGTTAGTAGTTTGCTAATCAGAGATTTGAGTTTTTTTGAAGTGTCTTGATTATCGATTTGAGTTTTTGAGCAGTAATTTTGTCACGAGTAAATGAATTGATGGAGAAATAATTTTAAATGATCATTGTCAGAGTAACTTGAAAAAAAAATTATTTTGTTATCAGAGATTTGAGTTTTTGAGAAGTAATTTTGTTACTATTAAATGAATTTTTTTTTTGAGAAGTATTTTTGTCACTATTAGATGAATTAATGGAGAGATAATTTGAGATGATCATTGTCAGAGTAACTTGAAAAAAAAAAATGATTTTGTTATCAGAGATTTGAGTTTTTGAGAGGTAATTTTGTCAGGATTAAATGAATTGATGGAGAGATAATTTTTGATGATCATTGTCAGAGTAACAATTAGATGATTTTGTAGTATAAAGTGTTTTACTGAGAAAGGATTTTTGTTTTATTGTTGGAATTGTAACTAACTTCAGGAAGTTCTTGCTAATTAGAAGTGTAATCTGTACCATAAGATTTCTAAGTTCTATGTAACAGTGAGTCACGTGGCGGTAAGCACGAAGACAGACTGTGTGTTTGCAACTTGAGTACATGTGGAAAGCCAGATTGGTGACCCTTTTCCCTGTTTTCTCTATTCCATGTGCTGTGGAGCCTCCTGCAACCGACGCCCACCAGAGCGGCCCAGCCGGACCCCCACTGTGAATCACTGGACTTTCTTGGTGTTGTGCAACAATATGAACTGTGTGACCTCTTAGACTGTTTGCAACAGATGGACTCATGAAGGAAAGGCCAGATTCCAGATCGTGATGGGTGACCCTGGAGATCATCTTCAACAATATAGTGCCATCTTCAGTGCAGTTCGGTCAGTGACCTTTTCCCTGCCCCGCCTGTCCTCCTCTCTCGCTAAAGGGGGATAGGTGTGTCGTGCCCTCAGGAATTGATCCTGCGGACACGACTTGGGCTAAAAGGTCCTTGAATATGTTTTTCTCGAAGTGTGAACAAAGACCTGGTTAGTCATCGCGGTTCCAAGAACTTACCAGTTCAACTGGATGACACCAGTGTCCGGCATCGCCCCAGGAGCCAAGAACTTCCGGACCCAGAGTTCGGACCCGCCACCAAAGAGGCCGAATAGGCGGAGCGATGCCCCCGACGTCCAATGGCAAGCGCCCGCGTCAGCTTACGACGCTGACCACCGCTAGAGGTCGGTGTGGAGAGAAGCGGCAATTTTGAACTGCTCAAGAGTGGAGAAAGGACTTGTCTCCATGTGTTTGGACAGCGAAGACGTCTTTTCTTGGCCGGGAATCGGCAAGGCCTCGTGTGAATAGTTTAGAAGTTTTCGAAATGTTTTAACTTTCTTGCTCTAGATAAACCTAGGCGATGGGCCTTCAACGGACAGTGCTGATCTTCGCAACAAAGTCTCCTGCAGCGACCACCTCATCCAACAGGTAGGGTCACCCTCATTCATAAATCTGGTATCCCTTTCCACAAAGTCTGCTAACCGCCACTGTGTTCTGGGGAATAGCCCCGTACTTGGACTTTAGAGCTGGTAGCTCAGCCACATGAAAAGACTTTCGCTTAAACGGTTTGGCGTCTAATTGTAAAGGCGGTCATCGCCTGAGAACTAGTAAGTTCGGCTGTATTCCCCGAAGGGAACTCCTGGCCCTGAAGTTTATTTTTCGCAATGTACTATAAATAAATTATGTTTAAATGGTAATATCTGACTACTCCCTGTCTTTTCCAAGATTGAGTCACGTTTGGGTTATTGCAGAGGTTTCCTTCTCGAAAGTCTGCACAAGTAACAGCACGGCCAAAATAGAACGGGAGGGAGTCAGAAATTTAATGACGGACCGCCCTCATAAGAAAGGGGGTTCACGTCAAATTGGTGCCGTGACCACGGATTTTCGAACCTGAGTGTTATTGCGGTTAGAAAGAAAAATACGTCAAATTAGCGCGGTGACCACGGATTAGCTTCAATTGGTTTCTGTGACCCAAGTATGTTCGAACCTGAGTTTATTGCGGCTAGAAAAAGAGTATAATTAGAGATTGCAAAATTATTGTGTTGAAATGTGGCAGTAGCAGAATGTGAAGAAATTAAGAATGTTAAATATTGTGATTTTAGTGACTTTAGTGATTTAAATTGTGATTTTAGTGAGAATTGTATACTATGTTTTGAGCGAGGAATTTCAGGAGCATCTGTTAAAACAAGTGTTATATTGAAGTATAGAAAGTGATTTGAATTAAATGTTTAGTGCTAAGAAATAAGTATAAGACTATAGCTAGGCCCAGGTGTAGAGTGTATGAAGGAAGTATTAGAGATTTCGACTAGGGACTATATCATAATATTTTAGATAGGAGTGATTTTTTTTTTCATGTGTTACTGTTAAGTTGCATTTCTGTGTGCGCCTCCATTGCACTTAGGAGGTACAAAAAACCCAACACACAGCACAACACGCAGCACACTATTTGCGTAGTGAGAAAACCCCCCGAATTAATGGAGAGTCAGGACGCGAGTGCGCCACCCATCCAGGAGCCGTCCCCAACGACGGGACCTCTCCTGGCGGGGTTCATAAACTTAGTAAACCCGTACGAAGGAGATAATAGTCGCACGGCCGCAGCGTTTTTCGAACAATTAGAGGGAGTAGGGAGGATCGCACGATGGCAGCCGAGCGAGATGGCAATCATTGCCCGCTTGAGACTCAATTCGAAGAGTCTATGAAAAGTCGCTATTCTTGAGGGTCATGTTTGATCCCGAGGGCATTCATCAGGCCATCTACATCGGAGCAGAATACAAGGTCATCTTCCTTTCTGAAGTAAGGCACAAACTGCTCATGACGAGTTCGAAACGAAGTCACTCGGACATTTTCCTTGAGAAGATTCCATTGCTTAAGTCTTGATCCAAGTAACTCTGCTTTGGACAGCTCCAGATCGCAAACAAGATCGTTCATTTCTTCTTCGGTGAGAATGTGTGGCGCAGATGATGCACTGTGGCAGACGTATGGATTATCGTTAGACACCGAAGCTGTGGTGAACCCGACACCGGTTTGCCTTCCTCCTCATTGTTTGAACCGATGGAAAATTCTTTTGGAGGTTCTGGAACGGGAAGGTCTTTGCAGTGCGGAACTGGTTGGAGAACAGATTGTATATTCGGCTACGCTATTGTCCATTTCTTTTTCCTTGTGATGCCTCCAGAAACAGGTGGAACCATGCAGAAGTAGCAGTCATTTGCATGATTGCTTGGCTCTCTCCAAATCATAGGAACAGCAAACGACATCGCCAGTTTTTCGCCTTTCAGCCACTTCGAAAGATTCTTGCACACGTACTGCAGCATATGTGTGGGGTCCAGGCCTTTTCCTGGTCCTGGATTTTACATCCAAAATAAACTCATATGCCGCTTTCACTATTGGAGTGATGGCCCTTTTCTGGCTTGCAAACGTCACTTCCCCGCAAATGTAAGAAAATGTATCTGCACTATCAACACAGTTACGAGGCATCGCTACTGCTGGATTAAAACTGCAAGGATCACTTCTGTTGTACTTATGACTCAGGGGTAAATGGGAGTCGCTCAGAAAACTTGCTCACCCTACGAGACGTCACTTACAACTAACCACTGCATCATCTTTTTCCGCGATCGTAAAGCCGTGACGTCATGACTCAACTACATTGCATCAGAAAATGATGCAATAACTCCAGGGGTTGTGTGTATGGCGGGCTGATGCACTACAACGCAATATGTTGCAATCTGGAGTTTAAAATACAGTGTTGTGAAATGGTTACCTATGTACTCAAAGCGGCCTGAGTCGTTCATACATGATTATCTTTGTCTCTCCTAAAGAAAAGCCAATCGAAAAATTTTATTGTCATTTTCGTGTTCAGCACCTCGAAATTAGTAAAGATTGGCTATTTTCATTTTCAAACCCTTTCTGTGTGTTGCCCAGTGTAATTATTATTACTATACATTAATATGTTACTATTTATTATACATTCATATACTATTATTATTATACATTAATACGTTTACAATTCACCTTTGGAATAGAGTCATGATTAGGTAAGTAATGTAGTAGATTCAAAGACGCAAATATCGTTAGAAACAGTTGGGTTGGGTTGGGTTGTTTTACCTCTGAGCGGCACTTTTTTGCACACCATGGGCTAAATGGCCAGTCACATGGACCCCGAAGGCTCAGAGAAGGTTGGGGGAGGGGACCCACTGGAACAGCTGTTGGGAGACAGATGATAGCCTCCCGTCAAGGCCATCCAGCGTGTTCTTTAACGTGAACAGGGTATGGCTCTCCCACACGCGGGGCCACGGCTTAAAGTCCCATCTGACGGACCTCGGCCTTTCCAAGCCGATCGGTGTTCCCTACTGACCGTGGGCAGGGCGGGGAATTTTGCGGATTAGAAACAGTTAATGACTAATAGTGGAAAAACGCAACTTTACATTAGAAATGGAAATTTCATTCCTTTGAAATTGTGAAATGTTTTTATTTTAGAAATGGAAGTGTAAAGGCTTTTAAAAATCCATTTAATGAAAATAAACCTAATCTAACAATAGCGTTCATTTTAAGATTCCCGATTTGCAAACACAAAAATATTTAGTCATTAGTATTGACTTTTAATTCCTAAATTTCCCTCTCAAACCGGAAGAAGTGCTTTCTCGCACCCCTCTGAGGAAAGAGGACTCAATGTTGCCACCAGCTGAATAACTCTTGACCCTCTTGCACCGATATTTTCGGGCGGGGGTGGCTCAGTCGGTAGCGCGCCAGGCTCGTAATCTGTAGTTCCCAGGTTCGAGTCCCAGCTGGGTCAGCGTTGAGATTTATCTCCGCAAAACTCCCCGCCCTGCCCATGGTCAGTAGGGGACAACGATGGGCTTGGAAAGGCCGCCGTCCGTAGGATGGGACGTTAAGCCGTGGTCCCCTGTGCGGGAGAGCCATACCCTGTGCACGTTAAAGAACACGCTGGATGGCCTTGTCGGGAGGCTACCATCTGTCTCCCAACAGCTGTTGCAGTGGGTCCCCTCCCCAACCTTCTCTGAGCCTTCGGGGTCCATGTGACCTGGCCATTTAGCCCATGGTGTGCAAAATAGTGCCGCTCAGAGGTAAAACAACCCAACCGATATTTTCAATTTCTACCGTAAATAAAAATCCCTTGCAATATTCCTTTAAAGTTTCGTCTTTTCCGTATTCAGTTCCCTCTAACGATGTAAAGTAAAACAACCTAAAGATTTGAAAAATGCGAATTATAATATATCATTAGTGCCACTTCAATTAAAAAGGGAATTTTCCAATTATGTCTTAAAACAAAACATTTGCCTCCCCCCCCTTCGTGTAAGAGGGCAACGGAGTTTCAAAAATGCAAATCTCATGACCTTCACATTCAACAAGTCAATGTTCAAATTTATCGCATAAATACAGCGTGAGAAATATTCATTTAAAATTTTGTAATTTCAAAAATTTCCCTGTTAGAAGGGCAATTTAATCTTTTGAGATATTTTGAAGGTGCGAATCGTAATATTTCATCGATGGTATCGTTATTTGAATGAATAGCTGTGAAACGAAAGAAGTATTCATTCTTAATTTGTCTCTTAAAAAAAGTTGGACGGTCACAGACTGATTTCACGAGCCTCATGTCTACAGAACATCTCCTGTGATACTAAACGAAAATTGTATGTGATGAAACTTGATCGGATAGAGTTTTCACATTTGCAAGTTGCATGTATTTGCTGCAATAGAAATACATACACAAAATACACTTTTTTCGATAGACACAATAAATCATTTTTTACGTATGTTATTATTTTATCTTGCTGAATAGCATGTAACTTCATGTAAGTCATCTTGATTATGTTGTCTATATTTCAAGTTATAAATTTAACTGACTGAGAAACTCATGCGTGAGATTAACCTTTCAGACACTAACTTGGTTCAACTAACAGCGTTGGAGCATCACATCATTGTTATATGGTTTAGTGAAATTTGTTCCAAACGGAATTTTGTTCGAATGAAAGTTGCTTGAGCAATATTTAGTCGACAGTTTGAGAGGCCGATAAAGGGCATTCTCCTCAATAAGGTCTTTTCTGTTTTGTTACTGGGAGATTATCGGAGAGGGAATGGATCTGGGAAGAGCGGTCACAAAAGAGAAGGCTTCATTTTTGATTAGGTAGAGTAAAACACTTGGTTCCCAGACAATCTACTTCCATTTAATTCATTTCAGTTTTCATTATTCTTATAAGCTAGGCCAAGTGGTTAGTACGCTTGGCTGCTGATTAAAGTGACCTGGGTTCGAGGCTCGGGTAAAGCTTGGATATGTGTTGTGTTTCTGCTGAGGTCCCAACATCCTCACACACCTGGCTGTTAGACCTCTGTGGCATGCAGCTGCTTGAGGGGATATTTATTTTTTTCATTAATCTTCCTATTGCTCTTCCCTCGTCATTTGTCGGTTTGTTGGTTAGTGGATTTGTCAAACAGTTGTTCCATCATATCTTTTGAACGCGATGAGGATCTAATCATAGGTATAAAAAATTGACCTCCTATGCTTCCACTCCAAAGAAAGGGGAAATATGAAAGCGATTTTTCTTTTATATCTACAGAACGTGAGTCCTAAAAGTAACAAGCTATACCTCAAATAAAAGCTTATGACTCGAAGAGTGTCATAGATGATACAAAACCGACCTCCCATGATTTCTTCCCTCTAAAAATGGGAAAATGAAAATGATTCTTCCGCTATATTTTCCGAAAGGAAGGCCTACAATTACGAGTTAGGTGTCAAATGAAAGCTCATACGGATACCTTTCTTATATGAGTCCAAATAAATATCATTTTGTGAAAAATATTAAAAATGATGAATGTGAGAAAAAAAGATGTAGAAAACGAACTAAAAATGTAAAATAATGATATTCCTTTATATATTTTAAATATATTCCACGTATTCATAAGCGATACATTCTTGAAAATGTATTTTATTTAACGGTTTTATATTAATTGAAAGTAGTTTTTAAGTTAGTGTTTCGTAAGGGTACCGTCGCTCAAAAAAGTATCCGAACATTACGGTTGATTACAAAATTCAGAAAAGATATCTGGCAACGATTTTTTTTAGAAATTAGTGATCTGGCAACCTTCGTGTCACGTGACAGATCACTAAGGAAGGTTGCCAGATCACTAATTTCTAAAAAAAATCGTTGCCAGATATTTTTTCTGAATTTTGTAATCAACCGTAGTGTTCGGATACTTTTTTGAGCGACAGTACATGGGAATGGTAACTGTTGATTTTCTGACCTGAAACGATTTATCTTCTCTAGAAATCAGTCGGTGGCTTCGCAACCTCTTGATTTCTATCCCGTCACTCCGACCCCTATTTGATCTCGAATCGCTTTCATTTCTGAGTTCTACTGCCAGAAATAGCCCTATTCACCAATTTGAAGCTCTTCAGAACCAGTATATTAGGATTTGACTCTTGACATCAAAGGACCCATCGCATCCAACATTTGACATAATTTCTTAGATGTATAACTGAAAACACACCCAATCACCAATTTGTAGCCCCCTAACACTGGTAGACAATTCACCTCTTGGCCTCGAAGTTCCCATCGCATCCAAAATTCAACATTTCCGAGATCTACGACGCAGAATACCCTCAGGAAACTGTTTTTAGCTCTATAGCATGGATAGATTTAAAATTGACCGCTGACCTCGAAGGAACCTCCGAATCCGAATTTTTTTAACGTTTTCCACATTTACAGCCTGAAACACCTCAGGACACCAATTTTCAAATTTCTCGCATTGGTAGATCAAGTTTTGACCTCCACGTGACCTCTATGCCACCTTAAAGGACACGTCGGATTTTCCTTAAAGGAATTTCGGTTTTTTCTCGAGATCTACGATTCTGATTACCCCTAGGTGCAAATTTTCAGAGTTCTATCATTTCTGCATTATAGTTACATACAGGGTGAATCTGAAAAAGTGGGCAAAACTCTACGGGGTAGTAGAACGCAGCTATACGAGCAATATTCGTCATAGAAAGTATGGGCGGAACGCAAACGGCGAGCCGCTAGGTGGCGTTGGAAATGGTATAAAAGGGTCGGTCCTTGCACCCAACGGCATTTCTACCGTGGATTGCCGAGAGGATGGCTGGTTATACTAACCACGAAATGGCGGATATTACAGCTCGCTGCAGCTCTTTTGAGCAATTTCTTTGAGCATGTACCTCAATTACATTCCTGTTAATAAAATGTTTTCTGAAGTATCTCCTCTCCTTCTTGTGTTCATTCTTTAAATGTGACAGTGGAAAACTACCTTTTAACTTCTCACCGCTTGCGTTCCGACCATACATTCTATGACGAATATTGCTCGTATAGCTGCGTTCTACCACCCCGTAAAGTTTTGCCCACTTTTTCACATTCACCCTGTATAATAGATGTAATGCATTAGAAACGAAAACATTCTTTGTCTTGTCATGGGATGTTTAGCTCTGCGGTTTTATATCCCAATGTGTAGAGTACAGTCGCTCAAAAAAGTATCCGAACACTATGGTTGATTACAGAATTCAGAAAAAATATCTGGAGCATGTACATTTGCTGTACACGCTCAATATTTCTGTGAGTGGGCCCACACGATCCAGGTTTTTGTGAGCTCACACGATCCATTGTGCTGTGAACATTAACCACAACCGCTCCAGTTTGATGTGAAAGGTAATTGCGCATGCTCCATATTCATTGCATTATATATTCAAACGCATTATATATATTAGAAAAGTATCCGAACACTATGGTTGATTACAGAATGCATAAAAAAATATCTGGCAACGATTTTTTTAGAAATCAGTGTCACGTGACACGAAGGTTGCCAGATCACTAATTTCTAAAAAAATCGTTGCCAGATATTTTTTCTGAATTCTGTAATCAACCATAGTGTTCGGTTACTTTTTTGAGCGACTGTACCTAAGAATCTGGCAGAAAGGCTAAGGATTATTACAAGTATCATAAAGACAGAAAAATGAATGGATTTCATGCAGCAATCGAGAGTTTTTAGCAAAATCTACCTGAAAGTCTGATGCAGATTTCTAGCTTGGGAATGTAGATATTTTCACATAGGGAGAAAATGTCTTGTTAGGTATAAGGGGTACATATTTTCAGTCCATTGAGTTTGAAGAATGTGACCATTGAAGTTCTTATGTTATCCAGGCTTGGGCAATGGGAGAATCTGCATCGAGAATGCTTGCCGGGCTTATGGCGAGTGAAATGCCTACAAGTAGTTCTGATTGTTCCTTGGGATCAATGCATGACTTTTGCCCATCTATTATGGCTAGTGACGAAGAAATATTTTCAGATATGACTGATTTTCGAAAATTATGATACACTCGAAAAAGATCAGAAGGTGAGTTCAGTTGTTGACAAGCCTTTGTCCAATATTTTATTCTTTCATCCTATATTGTACGTTTGAGAGCAGCGCCATCTGCTTTATATGCTATAAAATTATCTCTTTGTAATGATCTTCTGGCAATATTAAATGCACGGCGTTTAAGGTGATGTGATCGTCTGCAGGGAACTGTCCACAATATGGAGGTGAACATTTGGCTGGTAGCTGGTATGTTGAAGTCGATTTATTTAAAGTTGTCTGTAATGTTGTGAGGGAACTTTCATGTAGAAGATTCTGTAAGTTAAACTGATTGTGAGATTTTCAGAGAATCGGTACCACTTGATGTATTTGCGTATGGTAAAGGAGCTTGTTGATGAGGAAATGCGATTATTTCCAGTTTGCAGATCTAGTAAAATTAGAGTGGACTGCTTCCCCAAACTGTGAAAGGGCTTGCCAGAAACATATGTCATAGTAATATGGAGTACAGAATGACAAGTCAGTAGCTGATCCATTGGTGGTGGCAAAACATGTAGGTGATCCATTATTTAATGAGCATCAGTTATTTTGAGTAACCATTCACTAATCTTTTCACCTGATGATGTTGAAGAGGAATCCCATTGAGGATGATGAGAGTTGAAATCACCAACGATAAAGTCTATATTGTAAGAAGTCGAAATAATTAGGTCAAGAGCTCTGTCAGCATCTTGTCCTTTAGGATTATAGCAATTTACTATTATGATATGATGTCTCTGTCTGATAGAAAAATATAAATTACTTGGATTTCACTAGATCTTGTGTCCACATTCGATGTAATAGGTAAAAGTTTGCATGCGATATCTTTCCATACTGCAGAGAGAATTCCTCCTCCTCTCCCTTCTGGACCGTCATATCGAAAAATCACAGAGTTTTGTAGATAGAAATGAAAATTTCGTTGTAGCAAAGTCTTTTGCAAAAAAATTACAGTTGTGGTATGAGTATCTAGGAGCACACGTAACAGTTGATCATTGGCTGTTGCGTGTGCTCCTAGATACTCATACTGTCGAATGCTGCGAAGTTCCATTGTAAAATTGGTAAAAACATGGAAAGGAAAAGAAATTAGGAAGCTTTCTAGAAAAGGAAAAAGCTACTAAGATTTAGTTTTTCTATCAGAGCGAGCTCTCGTTTTTTTGATTCTTAAACAGAATTATGAGACTCTTCCTGGATGAAATGAACATTAGGTGTAAGTAAGATAGCCATTACTTCGAGACTTGTCTTTGTAGGTGTTGATGCATTGCTGAACATCTTCACATGCGATTTTGTTACTGATGCATAGGTAGGTTTTGTGGAAAGAAGTTTAGAATGCGCCACTTGACATGAAACGTGATGTGTACACTTATATCTTAAGATATTTTCTTTAATCCAATGAGGCACATCTTGTCATTCAAATATGATTCCCTAAGCAGAGGCTTCAGGAAGGAGGTAGAACTTGTACGCACAGATGCTGCATGCTCGGCTCCACATCGACTGCAGCGTTGTTTGCTGCGACAGTTTTGACGATATGGCCAAAGCGTTGGCAGTGACTACAATTTCAAGGTTTATCAACAAAGATAGTCGTTTTCTGAAATTGCCACCATACACGAACATCTTTTGGACAATGAAGTCCTAGAATAGTCACAAGAACAGTGGATGTAGGAATTATAGCGAAGAGATAGCAGAGCCTTCACGACACGAAAACCGACGCAACTCCGAAAAAAGATTGGAGTTCATTGCGTAATTCTTCCATTGTGACATCAATGTCTATGTCATATAGCAAAAAAAAAGTAAATCATAAAATCATAAATCATAAATCATCAAAAATAAAAAGTAATAAAAAAATGTCATAAAGCAAAAAAATGTCAGCAAATCAAGCAGCTATTACTTCGATTGAGATTAAATCTGTAGCGTGAAGTATACCACCCCCTCAAGAAGCTGTAGCAGTATGTACAATAAGATTATTATTTCTTGCGAGGCGAAGAGAAGTAATGTCTTCTGGAACTTCCAGGCATTTAGATAAAGCTCTCTTTAATGCTTGAGACTTAGTGGCCAGAATGGGATGACTTTTGCCTTTCTGCAACACGGTGAAATTTCTAATTCCAAGTCTATAGCAAGACGGATAATTTCTTCATCCTGGAGGAAAGTTGACCCTCCTGCAAATGGTGCATTTATAGAAAGAGGTATTGCCTCATTAACTCTGCCTCTTTGAATCCCTTGGTGGTTTCGTCATTGCTTAAAGAACCACGATTTATTTCACTTTAGCGAATGAAATGTTTATGCTAATTTTTCACAAATGAAGTGAAAAGCTTGCATTTGAAATAAATTTATACTCTGTCGATAGAGAAATTTAAATACCAAATATCACTCAGTCTTATGGTACTGAAAAACAATTGTTCGCTTCTAGTTCACTACATTATAAGTTATAATCTTTTCAAAGTAAAATGCAAAGACCATAAAAATAAAGCACAAAAATCTTACGAATTCAAAGCCGATGAAACAGGTGCATCCGGTGAAGAGTTCTGCGGAGCACCGCTAACAGCCGATCGCACAGCTGCATGCTGCTTTGCAATCGCCTCTCCCTCCATCGTTTGGATTGAGGTCTTGACCTCAATCCAAACGAAAATATTTCTAATTTCTTTTCTTTAACATTAATATAGAATTTTATTTTAGGAATTGAAAATTAATTTTACCATTTAGTCAAAGTTATTTCACTTTCTGTATAAGCTGTGAATTTTCCTAATCCGTTTAACGTCTTTCGTCAGTAGCTAATGACAATAACCACCGCTGTTTTTTTAGCAATTTTTTGTTGACTGCTTAGGCTAATATCTGAAAAGCCTATTTCCCTTCAGTATTAACCTTACAAATATGTAAATATTGAGGTGGTTATATAGCACATGAACTTTTTGTTTTGTTGAATCGTCAATATTATTTCACAAGCTTTTTGTATTAATGTTAAAGTATTTACAGTATATGATGACTTATGTATCAATAGCAATTTAAGTTATTTATAACATTTATTTTGTTTCTATAGGACAACTTTCTTTAAAATGCTCTGGTAATATGCTTTATTGAGCTAATTACAAACATTTACGGAAAATATCACTGAAGTTAACGTCGATCAATTTTAGAGGAAAAATTGTCTTGAGCCGGGTGGATTACGAACCCACGACCTCCTGATAACATATCAGATGCTCTGACAGCTGAGATGCTGGCCGCCAATCAAGATCTCTTCTAATTGATGCCATGAGCTTTCTACCAACAATATACAATTCTCCACGTCTCATGAAGGTATTTGTCCCGTATTCTCTCAACCTCAAGAAACAATAACTGAGTGTCCCTTTTCTGTTTTATGCGACCCCAGAACTTCCGAAGGGATACTTGGATAATTTTCTCACTAATTTCTAGAGAACCATTATTGATTACGTCTCAACAGCATTGGGGAAACTATATTAACGAGAATAACATCTTTGTATTGCGTAATAAAATGGAAATAAAATTATTATTATTATTATGACAATCATGTCATGAAGATAGTAAGTACATTCTGAGTGTACAATTGTTTAAATTGAAGAGATATTTTTCGACTATTTAATGAATATTAAGGAAGATATCACTCTGAAGTTAACGTCGATCAATTTGATCAACATTAACTTCAGAGTTATATCTTACTTAATATTCTTTAAATAGGTCGAAAAATATCTCTTCTAGTTGCAAACAATTTTTTAAAAGATCCAAATACGTAGATGGGAATGTATCGTAAAAAATTTGTTTGAATGAATGAAAACTTTTACGAAATATTCTTGAATTTAAGTTTACGAAAAACAAATAAAGTGGATAAACGTTAAGGAACGTTTTACAAAATCTTATTGATATATTTCATTAAATGACGTATAGAATAAACAATATCTACTTTCGAATTAAAAAAAAAAGTTTATGATGATATTTAAATTCTGAAGTAAGTTATGATGATTGCTGAGTTTGAAGAGTGAAATATCATGATAGTTGTCAAACAAAAGTTAACCTCATCCGCTCTACAAAAAATGTCTTTATCTAAACAACATATTAATCCTAAAATAATAAATATCATTTTTGCAAATCCCAGATGAAATTCATTACAAAAATGACGCTAAAAGTAAATATGAGAGAATTAAGAAAGTATTGCAGATGGATGATTTTTTTTTTCGTTTTACCTTTTTTTGATCCGAGACTGATATCTTTGTCGTCTTCTCTCCTCCATTTGATCTCAGGGGGAGGAGATCCCGAGGCTCGACACTTGAGACTCACATCCGCGCCCTCCCGAACGTCAGTATCAGAGCTCGTATAGTCTTCTTCTATTTTCGGAGGAACTATTTCAAAAAAAGATTTGTTTACATTAAAACTGTTATAAAGTGTACAGTCGCTCAAAAAATATCCGAACGCTATGGTTGATTACAGAATTCAGAAAAAACATCTGGCAAAGATTTTTTTAGAAATTAGTGATCTGGCAACCTTTGTGTCACGTGACACGAAGGTTGACAGATCACTAATTATATATTATATTAGCGTTGTTATCATAGCGTTCGGATACTTTTTTGAGCGACTGTACAATAATTTGGAAAAATAGCATAATAGAGCTCTTTTATGATTACAGTAAAATATATGTTACATTGTTAAGAGCATAAATTATATTTACGATATTTTTGCATTACACTAAGTATTCATAATTTTTTTTGTAGCGTTCGTTAACTACAACCTTAATTAATTACAATGGCTTCAATATTTGGGAACATCCAGAATATCCTACTTATCCGAATATATATATATTTTTTTCATACTTTTTTAAGGAGGTAAAACCGAATCTGATGCTAGTTTTCAAATTATAGGATATCATACATATTGATTTTCAAATCAATGTGATTGCCGAAGTCATTATATCACTGGCACTAGGTCATATTTTGTTATTTTTGTGGCAATTTCAGAATGTTGGAAAAAAATGCATCAATACTTATTATGTGTTTCTATTCTTTACATCTTTAAAGTAATCCTTTAAAACTTGTACAGTCGCTCAAAAAAGCATCCGAACACCATAGTTGATTACAGACTTCAGAAAAAATATCTGGCAACGATTTTTTTAGAAATTAGTGATCTGGCAACCTTCGTGTCACGTGACACGAAGGTTGCCAGATCACTAATTTCTAAAAAAATCGTTGCCAGATATTTTTTCTGAAGTCTGTAATCAACTATGGTGTTCGGATACTTTTTTGAGCGACTGTACGATGAAGAGAAAAAAATTTCCATTGATATGCAATGAAATTTAATCATCTGTTAAGAACAGGCTTTTAATCCCATTTTTGATATATCCCAGATTTGTTTCAATACCGATACATAATCATTGCATTAAATAGTTTTGTGGAAAATATGAGTTTTTTTCGAAGTGCGGGATTTGAACCCACATCTCTCCAGATTCATGCCAGAGTGCAACGTTGGGGAAAAAATGTGCCATCTCTAGATCATAGATGGCGCCATGGGCAATGCCGGTTGATATATAAGTCACATTAGTGGATATATGACGGAAGCCAGAGCTAGTTTAATGGTTAGAATACTCTGACATGAATATGGAGAGAGTGGGTTCGAGTATCGCGCATCCCGAAACTAATTTTTTCCGCAAAACTATTTATAGTTTTAGGGATGTCTATGTCAAATAAGTAACTCTGTATATTTACCATTCATTGATTATAACATTGAATTTTTCTATTCCTATTTGTGTTTATTGGACGACGCAGCAAGACTGAGCATTACTTCTTTCAATAGTTATCTCCGCAAAATTCGCCGTCCTGCCCACAGTCAGTAGGGGACACCGATGGGCTTGGAAAGGCCGCCGTCCGTCGGATGGGACGTTAAGTCGTGAACACGTGTGCGGAAGAGCCATACCCTGTGCAGGTTAAAGAACACGCTGGATGGCCTTGACGGGAGGCTACCATCTGTCTCCCAACAGCTGTTCCAATGGGTCCCCTCCCCCAACCTTCTCTGAGCCTTCGGGGTCCATGTGACCTGGTCATTTAGCCCATGGTGTGCAAAAAAGTGCCGCTCAGAGGTAAAACAACAACCCAACCCAACTCTTTCAATAGCGCTAGATGCTTCGTTTGAGCGCTTTATCCGCAGCGCTATGGGAGAAAAGAGGAAGACAGATGAACTTTTGAAATGCTTAACATCTCGCTAATTCATGCAGCTCTTCTGATCTGATTTTGTTTGTGATAACCAAAGATATGTGTGCAGATGATCGTATCTGCTAGCAGCCTAGCTGTACCAATGGAGTAATACTTTAGGGTCAGCGAAAGTGATGCCAAATCCGATATAATTCTATCACCGACGATATTGAGTTTTGGAAACATGTCGAAGCTCCCAGTTGATGCAATTAGCAATGCATTGTAGTTAAGAGAAACACAAATGGCTCTCTTGTGAGGAGCTTAAAGACGAGAGAGAGCTGATATTGCTGTGGAATTTCATTAAAACCACATTAAGCTATCAGACGATGTTTCGCGATTTGGTCAGATACGATTATTCATTGCAGGAACTCTTGATGAACACTTCACTCTTACTAGTCATTGTTGAATCACCAATCTACTAACAGCAAAGTGCAAAGTGCACTATTACGTATTAGCGGTAGGGGCGAGGTTGCTTAGTCGGTTGCGCGCCAGGCTCGTAATCTGCAGCTCCCAGATTTCTAGCCAGGTTCGAGTCCCAGTTGGATCAGCATTGAGATTTATCTCTTCGAAACAGCCCACCCTGTCCTCGGTTAGCAGGGGCCACCGATGGGCTTGGACGGGTCGCTGTCCGTCAGATTGAACTTCAAGCCATGATCCCGTGTGCTGGTGAGCCCATACCCTGTGAAAGCTGAATGACCTTGACGGGAGGCTAATCAGTTATCTCCTAGCAGCTCTCCAGTGAGTCCCCTGCTCCCAATCTTATTCGAGTCTTCGGAGTCTTTGTGAGCCCATTTTGCGTAAACAAAAGTGCCGCTCGAGATAAAACAGCCCAACTCAACGTACAGTCGCTCAAAAAAATATCCGAACACTATGGTTGATTACAGAATTCAAAAAAAATATCTGGCAACCTTCGTGTACTTACACGAAGGTTGCCAGATCACTAATTTCTAAACAAATCGTTGCCAGATATTTTTTCTGAATTCTGTAATCAACCATAGTGTTCGAATATTTTTTTGAGCGTACTAAGTGGCAATCATATTGGTGGCATTTGAATCTGATAGATTCATTGTACGACAAAGACTGAAGCCAGAAATTTTGCATATATGCACCTTGTCGGAAATAATTTATTTCACCCCCGTCGCCAAAATAAATATCGGTGAGATTTTACGATTCAGCGACGGCCCAGGTAGTATGAAAGATTTCTTCAAGGATTGCCCTACCATACGTCATTTTACAACCGGCAATCTTTGACAATTAAAAACATCCTCTTTCCAAGCCTCATCACCGATGGGCTTGGAAAGGCCGCCGTCCATCGGATGGGACGTTAAGCCGTGGCCCCGTGTGCGGGAGAGCCATACCCTGTGCACGTTAAAGAACACGCTGGATGGCCTTGACGGGAGGCTACCATCTGTCTCCCAACAGCTGTTCCAGTGGGTTCCCAACCTTCTCTGAGCCTTCGGGGTCCATGTGACCTGGCCATTTAGCCCATGGTGTGCAAAAAAGTGCCGTTCAGAGGTAAAACAACCCAACCCAACTCAAATTGAAATGAACTTCCAAAGAAGAGTGATTCGAACCCATTGAAGCAATCGAATCCAACAGATGAAATGTTTCAGTAAATGGATTGTTTTGAAGGCAATTAATAAAGTAAGAGTCTGTTTAATAAAATTTATGTACTACGTCATTCACCAAAAGGTTTTGATCACACTGGTATATTAGATTTTACTCAATCGACATTTATTAAAAAAGCCCATTTTATCATTAAAATCAGTGTTTATGTTTGTCTGATTATATTTGCATTAAGAGATAATTATCGAGTGTTGATGAAATCCTTCCTCTATTTGACAAGTGCGATATTTAGTTGCATTCTATAATATCATAATGACACTCAAAATAGATTTTTCTTTCTGATAGAATGGCGGCGTTTTTAAGAGATTGCTCTTAAAAACTATAGCCATACTGAAACTTAATTGAGGAATATTATTTAAAAAAATAATATTCATCGTTTAATAACATCAGACATAACAGAACTCGTTTAGTGTACGCTACTATATTCCTGTCTGCAAAGATATGAACTACTCGTTAACCCTTTCAGGACCATAAGGTTTCTAAGAGTAAATATTAGTATGTAACTGTTTATTTTAGTTTGTTTAGACGTAAAATAAATAAAAATCAAAAGAAAAATACATAACAATGTGTAGTTCTTTTGGAATTTTATGGGAAATATTTTTCCCAATGGACTATAAAGGTAACACAAATTATAGTTAGGCTTATTATGCAATGTCTTTTATTTATTGGTTGATTATAACAAAATGTTAACTAAAATGATACAAAATTATGAAATAAAATTGCTATACAAACTGATGTGCTAATTATGATATTCTGCGAAGCAATTTCTTTTGGTAGTGAGGCAAAGATGGACATTGCACATAGTACATATGTTATGCGTCCTGACAGTTCTGTTTTTGTTTTCTAAACGTTCCCGTTTACGTAATTGCGTTCGGCATACGTTCTATTTTGACATTCTGTATAAAAAATGCAGATAAGGTTATAATTAAATACGACAATCACCAATTTTAAAATGGGAAAAATGTTTCCCTTAGTCGTGAAAAGGTTAAGATAAAATATGTTACATTAATTCTTTTTTTTTTGCCTTGCTTTTAAATGAATCGTAACGAAATGAATTGGAATTATCCAGAAAAGTTTCTAGGGAATCTTTCCTTAAATTTTAATATGCATTTGAATCACGCTACATCTTTTATAGCTCTTAAAATAGGTGATTATTTTATTCCTTTGAGAAGCAAGGTTCAAAGTCTAACTTAACTTTATCAGTAGCATGAGTGAAAAGAACAATTCCTCCGGTACATTAACTTGATTTTTTTTAGACAAATCCAATTCCAGAAAATGACGTTCCTAGTGATGAAACTGTTAAAATGCGACTTACGATGTAATTCTTCTCAGCGCATTTTAAAATTTAGGAAACAAAGAAGCTGACTCCAAATTATCTCATTTATAAATGCGCCTGGGACAAGAAGGAATGAAATTGGGCTTCTTAAATAAAGAGATGTGGAAGGACAAAGGTAACGATAATGAAGTTAGGCTTGGGGCTGAGACTTCCTATTTCACATAATGATACTCATCTTAAAGACATTTCTCTTTCTAAGAGTAGGGTAGAAACAGAACTAACGGATAATTGCAAATATTAAATAAATCTTGGGTTCTAGATTTCCTATTTCATTTCTTCATGAAAGATTTTTTAATAAAAGAGACGTTTTGAGGAATTTGGGGTTCAATATTTGAAAAATATATTTGTTTATTCAAAGTTCGAATTGTTTTGCTCGAAAAGCAGTGGATTTTTTTATTACTTCTGAATGTTTAGATTGGAATGACGCTTCGGATGAAGTAACATGTCGTCCATGAATTCACACCATTCACTGCATGCATTATCCGAGGTATTACATATTTGGTTATTTATTTATTAATAATAACAATAAATCATTTTTGGAGTATTAATTACGGTAAAATAATTATTCATCACTTTCCCATCAGATAAAGGTTTCTACGATTTGAAGTTTACTTTTCCGTATCTGTAGAATTCTATTTTAACACCATTAAATTCCATTAAATACCATTATTTTAACACCATTAATACCATACCATTAACTGTTAAGAAAGCTTAAGCTGAAAGTTATTTTACTCCCGATTTTATCAAATCACATTTACGCGATTTTTATGTTCGATTAGGTGTTTTTTCTCAATAGAAAATTGCCTTTATACTTGAGAGCAGTTTCATTAAGATTATCCGGTCAACAGCATATAATTTCATAGGTATTGTATTGAAATGGGCAATTATTTTGTGCAAGCTATCTTTCTGTTTGAAAGCACTATGTTATTGATACTTTTAGATAGTAAACCATTAGGTTAATTAAACAGTTTCTCAGAAACGTTCTTTCAATTAAATGTTGTTGTTGGCACTAAGTTTGACATTTTAGGAGGAAGAATAATTGTTCTCACGTGTTTAACTTTATACACATTAATCGTAAAACTTAAGGCTCTTAGTCCAAATAGATAAGCAATAAATTTTCTATGAACTGCAATTCAAAGTTGCATTAACTATAATTTAAGAGTTCTTTTATTTCACAGTTTTACTCCATTTCGTGGGTTTGATAACTGTTATTCTTATAATACTAACGGACTGACTATTTAGGTTATGTTTGAATTAATTCCTGCATTACACATTGGATATAGATTGTTGAAAATTTCGTAATCAGTGGCTATTTAAAACTGAACGTTAATATTACAATATAAAGATATTTACCCAAACTCTGAGTTGAAGAGCGACAAATACTGACACCTAAAACAAGAAGCCTAGGTAATTAACAGTGTGAGGCTTTATTAAATGAGACTGCTGGAGATTTAAATATCCCACTGAAGTTTATAAAAGCAAATCATAAATCAATATTTACATTTCTTCGCATGAAAATCTTCGAAAGGTATTTACCACGTTCTTGACTAAAACAAATTAGTTTACAATTTCTCTTCATCCCAAATGGTCTTTTCTAAAAATGGTTAATAATTGCTATGTTATGCGTGTCCGCAAAATGCATATTTTGCTACGTTTTTAAGCAATGTAGGAAAATAAACCAGTGGAAATTGGTCTGCCTCAGCAATGTCTCCTGTAGTATGTAATTCAACCTTAACTTCAACTAATTCCACGGTTAAATTGGGGCGGGGGTGCCTCAGTCGGTAGCGCGCCAGGCTCGTAATCTGTAGTTCCCAGGTTCGAGTCCCAGCTGGGTCAGCGCTGAGATTTATCTCCGCAAAATTCCCCGCCCTGCCCACGGTCAGTAGGGGACACCGATGGGTTTGGAAAGGCCGCCGTCCGTCGGATGGGACGTTAAGCCATGGTCCCGTGTGCGGGAAAGCCATACCTCTGTGCACGTTAAAGAACACGCTGGATGGCCTTGACGGGAGGCTACCATCTGTCTCCCAACAGCTGTTCCAGTGGGTCCCCTCTCTCAACCTTCTCTGAGCCTTCGGGGTCCATGTGACCTGGCCATTTAGCCCATGGTGTGCAAAAAAGTGCCGCTCAGAGGTAAAACAACCCAACCCATAGTTAAATTTATTGATGTGTCTTTTGAAACTTTAGGGAAACCATTCGCTACCATGATTTTTTTTCCTGATCAAGATAATTTTTGCTCAAACCTTAAACTTGCTCATCGATTTACGGGTACTTGTCCTTCTGGTTCTTGTGTTGAGGTCTCCATAATTAATGTTACATAGGCTAAAGTAGGTAAAAAAACTATTTTGTTGCTGCTTATATCCTTACTCCCGATATCTGCGTTAACATCATATTTTTATACGTGATCTTTTAATTGCTGATATCTGCATTCATGAAGATTCTTGCCGTATAATTATCCCGTAACTGGAATTTTCAGTAAGAGAAGTGGTTATAACGCTTTTGATCAATAGGGAAAAGAATTGGCAGAACGCGTTTGAAGGACATATCAGCCATCTATTTATAATTTCTGAGGGAAAAATCACTGTTTTCTGGGACCTAATGATCTTTAAGCAAACGTCTATCGCCTTATATTAGAACCAACTGTACAGTCGCTCAAAAAAGTATCCGAATACTATGGTTGATTACAGAATTAAAAAAAAATATCAGGCAAAGATTTTTTTAGAAATTAGTGATCTGGCAACCTTCCTGTTCAGATCACTAATTTCTAAAAAAAAATCGTTGCCAGATATTTTTTTTGAATTTTGTAATCGACCACAGTGTTCGGATACTTTTTTGAGCGACTGTACTTCCATATCACAATTCAATCAATAACAAAAAAATTGCAAACGGAAATATATTTATATGAACTGTAAAATTAACGGGAAAATGCACCGCTACAATGGAATGGGAATAAATATCTTTCAACAAACAAGAGATCTGTTAATTGGCTTTTCGAGAACCAATATGCGCAGCGGAGTTTGGTCCTTTGTGAACTAAAGGCTCAAGTAATCAAGAATCGTTTTGTAAATTTGCACTTGACACTGGTCATCATTCATATTGGACGAGGCATGCACTCGTACGTACCTTTGCACGGCAGATAAACATTCATCCATCTGATTACCAAGGGTCGTAATTAAAATAAACACAACAATTTTCCAGTTTCGAACGGGAACTTGTTTAGAAATAAAAACACACGGCCTGAAAAGGAGATGAATGAATGATGCGGAGGAAAGACCCATTCACGAAAAACAAAGAACTCTCTCTCTCCCTTACTCTCACGGACAGAGCTATAAATTCAAAATTTAATTACAGAGAAATGTCTCGTGGAGGTATTATGGTAAATGTATGTTAAATCCTTCAGACATATCGTATATTCGTTGCTTTAACCCTTTGCATCTTAATGTTTCGCAGACTACGCGATATGTTTAGCAATTGCGATAATGTATTATGTATGTATTCGCGTCGTATGGCCGACCGAAGGCTTCGTTGCATGTCGTCATCATGTAGGAGGTGATGCCCGTGAAACAACAGATGGCGAAGACATGAGACTGCTCCACCAGTTTCGTGGAGGGTTGGCCGTAAGTTTCTGACGGTTTACGTTACCAACTGGACTCTTGTACTTCCGTTGATTTTAAAACGTTAAATTGATGTCTTTGAAAGTTGGAGAGAGCTTGTCAACTCTAGATGAATAACTTTCACTATTCCTAACATCGATTTCTCTTTGGCCTTAAAAATGATTTAAAGACCTTCACATGAAATAGTGAATCTCAAATGTAGACTAAAAATGATGAAAATGTTTGGTTTTTTCATCCTCAAAGAATAGATTAGCGAAAATGTTTCTTATGAGAATTTTATCAACCTCGTATGTCTCGTAAAAATGCTTTCAAAAAGTTAAGAATTTATTACTTGCGGCGTCTTTTAAAATAATTCATTCGTTTACAGATTCACTCAATTATCTGATGTGAAAGTACGTTTTGATGTTGTTACATCCGTTATTAGTGGGTTGGGTAGTTTTACCTCTGAGCGGCACTTTTTTGCACACCATGGGCCAAATGGCCAGGTCACATGGATTCCGAAGGCTCAGAGAAGGTTGGGAACCCAATGGAATAGCTGTTGGGAGACAGATAGTAGCCTCCCGTCAAGGTCATCCAGCGTGTTCTTTAACGTGCACAGGGTATGGCTCTCCCGCACACGGGGCCACGGCTTAACGTCCCATCCGACGGACGGCGGCCTTTCCAAGCCCATCAGTGTCACCTACTGAACGAGGGTAGGGCCGGGAGTTTTGCGGAGAAAAATATCAACGCTGGCCCAGCTGGGACTCGAATCTGGGAACTGCAGATTACGAGCCTGGCGCGCTACCGACTGAGCCCCCCCCCCTCCACCCCCCGTTATTAGTGTAGATGATAATTGGAATTCTATGTTTATACGATTCTACTATCTTAATCTCTCGACTCGTTTCTTTGTGAATGCCTCTTTTCTCAAAAAAATAATTGATTCAAACATTTAAAGATCCATGTTCTCCAAAAGATAAACAAATGAATTTTTTGAATTTGCTCAGAAATTGAGAATTTTGTGATATTTCCCTGCTCGTGTGCTTGTTGCTCACCTGGGACTAATTAGCTCCGCTTCTGAAAATAAATTAAATCGCGTGACGAAATTCTTTTATCATATTCCTGAAGCTTGCACCTTGCAACACATTAGCATAAAATGCATTTCCAAGTCCGGTGTGAAGAAAGTTATTGCTCCGTGACGGAGGCTGAGTGCGCTCGATTTTATTACAAACTTTTGTGAACATGAAAAGCTGTTTTGAATGCTCTATAGAATACAGTATGTTTTAATTATAGTTGGGGAACTTAAGTTGAAAAAAAAAAGCATAATGAGTGTGTTATTTTCAGATAATTATTACAGAATATGAGTATTTATATAACTTGTTTAGTTGAAATATTAACGATGAAGGTTTGATTGGTGATGTTCCTTTACATGCATTCTATTCTCAGCGGCGATGTGGTGAGAGTTGACTCATTTTGTATCGCGCCAAGCTTGAAATCTGATGTTCCCAGGGTCGAGTCCCAACTGCATCACTTGGAGAGATACCTCCACTACACCCTGACCTTGGTGATATAAGTAACCCTGCTAGGTTTGGGAAGCCGCCGTCCGTTAGATGGAACCTTAAACCTTGACTTCGTATGAAAAAGAGTCACACCCTCCCACTCTAAAGAACGCTCTGGCTGGCTCTAATGAGAGGTTTTCCACGTACTCCTAACAATTGTCTTGAGGATTCTTTACCCAAATCATCAGTGAGTCCCTGGGGTCCTTGTGACCTGGTCATTCAATCCATTATGTGCACAAAAGCGCCGCTCAGAGATAAAACAACCCAATTAAGTTGCGAAATGACTAAGCGAGCACAGCATTGATTAGAGCAGTAGTTTCCAATATCACTCCTATCACGAAGAGGAAAATTACACATATATGTTCTCACAGTACTATGGTCGCTAAAGTAGTTAAAAAATTTTCCCCCATATCCTTTTTCAAGACTCAATGCATTAATTTACTAAGCATTATGTAGTTAAATAATACAGGGTGTCTAAAAAATAATGGTGGGGTGTCGAGATCTAATATGTAGGAAACTCATATACCTATTCAAGTAATATTTAAATTGGAAGCATACCTCATATAGTTTTGACATAATTAGTGAATTATTACATGTATCGTGACCCTGCATATGTCCAATCCTTATTCCACTTCTCGCTATACACTCTGCAGCATATATACCTTGTTACTTGATTAATCGCCAGGCTCGTAATCTGCAGTTCTCAGGTTCGAGTCCCAGCTGGGTCAGCTTTAAGATTTATCTCCGCAAAATTCCCCGCCCTACCCTCGTTCAATAGGTGACACCGATGGGCTTGGAAAGGCCGCCGTCCGTCGGATGGGACGTTAAGCCGTGGCCTCGTGTGCGGGAGAGCCATACCCTGTGCATGTTAAAGAACACACTGGATGGCCTTGACGGGAGGCTACCATCTCTCTCCCAACAGCTGTTCCAGTTGGTCCCCTCCCCCAACCTTCTCTGAGCCTTCGGGGTCCTTGTGACCTGGCCATTTTGTCCATGTTGTGCAAAAAAGTGGCGCTCAGAGGTAAAACAACCCAACCAAACTTGCTGAATATTCTCTTATTGTATCTTTCAAACAATATAGGTCTCGAATTTTGACCATATAAACACAATTATTTACAAAGCCCACAAGAAAAAAACAAAAACAAGGGTTGTCAAATCTGGGTCATGGTGACCATGGAATTGGACCACCCCTGCCAATTCATCTGTAAAGAAATGTTACATTAAAACTTTCGTAACATCTGTTTGGAAATTCTCATTTAAAGCATACCTCAACTGGTTTTGAACACAATTAGTGTTCAAAACCAGTTGAGGTATGCTTTAAATTAAAATATTACTTTCTCGAATATGTATATTATTTTCCTACATATTAGTTTTCGAAACTCCTCCATTGTTTTATCGGACATCCTAAATGTGCAAAAATTATGTTCTTATGCAAAATAAAACTGAAGTTTCATTTTAGAAATATATTTATTGATGTAATCAGTTACGTATATCTCAACCGTTTCCTTTGACTTTTTTCCGTATAAGCTTGCAGATTCCACTGCCGCCGAAATGTTCTCCGCTGGAGCCAAAAATCTCCGTAATGGCAGCTTGAACACACTCTTAGTTAGAGTATGATTTTTTTCTTTTTGAAATTCTGCAGACTACGGATTAAATGAAAATACGATAATGCAATATGTGAAAGATTATGATGAATAAAAAAGTCCTCAGTTTATGAAGCATTCAATCATTATCAGGCTGTTTAAAGACCCCTTTAAATTTTCAAGGGCCCTAAAACGGAGGTTGGGTTGTTTTACCTCTGAGCGGCACTTTTTTGCACACCATGGGCTAAATGGCCAGGTCACATAGACCCCGAAGGCTCAGAGAAGGTTGGGGGAGGGGACGGGGGAGGGGATCCACTGGAACAGCTGTTGGGAGACAGATGGTAGCCTCCCGTCAAGGCCATCCAGCGTGTTCTTTAACGTGCACAGGGTATGGCTCTCCCGCACACGGGGCCACGGCTTAACGTCCCATTCGACGGACAGCGGCCTTTCCAAGATCATCGGTGTCCCCTACTGACCGTGGGCAGGGCGGGGAATTTTGCGGAGATAAATCTCAACGCTGACCCAGCTGGGACTCGAACCTGGGAACTACAGATTACGAGCCTGGCGCGCTACCGACTGCGCCACCCCCGCCCTTCCCTAAAACGGAGGATAAAATATTACACTTCAATGGAAATCCAGTCTCTTGTTTCTTTCCCCCCCAGCATTTTAAAAAATTTCCGACTTGATCAAGTGGATTGCTCCACTCCTTTAATTTTTTTTATATCCAGCATCCTGTTTCCTTTGTCTTTTTAATAGAATTAACGTTATCAGTTCTTAGCTCATTACACAGTCTTACTGATCAAACCCAACCGCTATTGCAAATGAATAATAAATTGCGAAACAATAGTTTGATTATTGCTGAAAGTCATTAAAATCCTCTTTAGCAAAATCCAGTTTAGCTTATACAATTTCTCTCGTAAGAATTCCTACGCCTTTCAAACTTCCAAGTTCTCGATAACTGTCATTTTAATTTCTTTGTCACCCATCGCATAGTCCGGACCTATCCCCTTCCGAGATAGATCCGGACTATAAGCTGGATGCGGCCAAGGTCCTTTTGGCTCTTTCGCTCCATGGCTCATTTTCTTCGAGGTAGGATGTTTCAAACATTTCAGGAAGCTAATAACGGATGTTAGGAGCTTTTCATTTCCAAGGACCAAATATGGTATCTAAAAAGAATCGAGCAACTTGTTGACAGATGACTACGAACTGTTGAAAATGATGGTGTTATGTTACCTCTGAGCGGCACTTTTTTGCACACCATGGGCTAAATGGCCAGGTCACATGGACCCCGAAGGCTAAGAGAAGGTTGGGGGAGGGGACCCACTGGAACAGCTGTTGGGAGACAGATGGTAGCCTCCCGTCAAGGCCATCCAGCGTGTTCTTTAACGTGCACAGGGTATGGCTCTCCCGCACACGGGGCCACGGCTTAACGTCCCATCCGATGGACGGCGGCCTTTCCAAGCCCATCGGTGTCCCCTACTGACCATGGGCAGGGAGGGGAATTTTGCGGAGATAAATCTCGACGCTGACCCAGCTGGGACTCGAACCTGGGAACTACAGATTACGAGCCTGGCGCGCTACCGACTGAGCCACCCCCGCCCTGAAAATGATGGTGTATATTGCCTTTAGTAAGATTCGTTATATATATTGTAATAATGATTTTTTAAGTAGACGATAAAACGCAGAAACTTATGAATCACTCTATCATTAGCTATAATTTTAACTAAGTATTATAGTTATTAGCTATAACTTTAAATTCCTCTATCTTTGCATGTATTGAATCAAATTCAGTGCTTAGTATTCTTGTGCTACAAATAAGGTGCTATTTAATTCAAATATATAATTTAAAGATAACAGTTTTCACAATAATATTTGTTTGCAAGATTTTTCGATATATATTATGCATATTTTATCAATAGATAATCACATTCAGAGCTTAATAACTTCTGCAATGTGATTTTTGGTGAAAAATATGTCCAAAGATAAATTAAAGACCTCAATCAAATATGCTTAAATCCAGATTTTAAACATAATTTTTTCAGTATTCAAAGAGCTTGAATATTTAACAGGCTAAAAAAAGACCCCAAATTTTAATTGATACATTAAAAAGAAATTAAGAGATCAGTTAATGGGTGCAATGCACTCTGCTAGAGTCAACTCTGATCTCTGAACCTGTTTTAATCAAATTCTCCTTAGGAGTCAATTTTTTTCTAGCTTGTTAAATAGATTCCAGCACTCATAACTCTGAATACTGAACAAATATTGTTTAAAATTGAGATTCAGACAGATTTTATTGAAATCTTTATCTTTAAACATATTTATCTTTAAAAATCATATTGAGAAGTTATTGAGCTCTTAAAATTACTTTCTATTGAGATAACGTGAAACTGTTTCCATTTTCTACCCAATACCTGTATATAATAAAGAGGTTTTTTTCTTCTGAGGATACGCCGGTATGCCCCGTAATCAACACCTGTTTTATTCCGTAAAAATAAAAATTTAATTATTATCTTTTAGTTGAGTTTGCTAATAAAAGTTTTTTAATGTAGAGTTGGTGACATTTTTCTTTACTTCATTTTCAATTGGACTACAATTCCAGTATCGACAAAAATAATTGAGTCAAGCGCTCTTCAGAACGCTTGACTCAAATTTGGAGTTTGCTATACAACTTTTCTGAAGGTGATTTTTTTTAAAACTTCTTTTGTAATATTAATTTGTGGTTTCGTTCTAACTTTCCAGTGAATAAAAATATATTAAAATATATGTTTACTTCTTTCATGGTTTGGCCACAGTAATCCCCTATTTTTTCCTAGAAAAGACGCAATGTATAATATTAATTTCCAATAATATTTGATTCAAAAAATATAGAACTATTTTCACTCATAGAATAGGAAACATCAAGTTCAATCCCGTCCAATTATTCGGAAACATCGAGTGCCGGAACGGAGTTCCGGTTCAGTGATTTTAAAACATAAAGTGTTTTAAACCGGAACGGCTTTCCAGTTTATTGATTCGCAAATATAGATTACTGGAACGGCGTTCCGATTTAGTTGTAGTACTGCTTCTGGTAATTGCTTCCCCTACTCAAAAAGTCGCGCTTTGCTTGCTGGATAGAATCATCAGAGAGTTCTCAGTGAAAAAAAAAATCGAGGAAAAATAGATAACTCATTTGTTTAAGAAGATTGGGTTGAGTTGTTTAGTTTCTGAACGGCTTTTTATGCATAAAATGGCTAAATGACCGCAAACTCTTTGCCTGCTCTCGGTCAGTAGGGGACACCAATGATCTTGGAAAGGCCGTAGTCCGTCGGATGGGACGTTAAGCCGTGGCCCGTGTGCGGAGAGCTAGACATACCCCGCGCACATTAAAGAACACACTGGAACAACTGTCTTCTAACAGCTATCTAGTGGGATAGTTGTTACTTCCCACCTTTTCTGAGCCGTCGGGGTCTTTGTAACCTGGCCATTCAGCCCAGTGTGTGAAAAATGTAGCTCTCAGAGGTAAAAAAAAAACCCAGCCGACTAAATGGCCAGAACACAAAGACCCCGAGAGCTCAGAGAATGTTGGGCAAAAGAATCTAGTTGCTCATCTGAGGTTTGAAGCCTCCCTTCAAGGTCAGCCAATGTGTTCTTTAACGTAAACAAGGGAATGGCTCTCCTGAACACGAAGCCAATCCCCCCTTCCAAGGGATCTCGGCCTTCCCAAGACCATCGGTGTCCCCTTTCTCGCTGACGGCAGTTAGCGGAAAAAATTCAGGGGGTTTATAAAAGATTAGAATCAGACTTCGAAAATCAGACTTCGAATCAGATTTTGAAAATTTGGAATCAGACTTCGTGTGTCAATCGCAAATATATTCGCCGGAATAATCCCTACTGATAGTCGATCTCTTGATAAAGGTTGAAAATTCAAATAATCTAAATTACGTAAAGATATTTAAATGCGTTAAAGATTTTTACTGTGTGCGCACTATGCAAATACTACTGTGTGTTAAATAAGTGACTTGTGGGCCAAAAGATATATCTCTCCTCTCCCCTTCCCTCGGCGAGAAAGGGGACACCGATGTGGGGCACATCCCCCCTTTTCTGGGTGCACATCCCGCTAATTGCTGTTTGTTTCTAACTCCTATTAACACATTTGCTCTAACTCCTGTTTAGAACAGGAGTTAGCGGAAAAAATCCCAACGCATGTATAGTTGGGACTCGAATCTTGGAAGGTGGGATTGAATGCAGGGTGCCCTGACGATTTTGAAGTCTATCCTGTTGAAGAAGTTAGGCAACGTAACTGTAGACCAATGGATGGAAAAAACATTATACACTTATATCACAAACGCTAATAGCTATAATCTTCACTAATTATTAAACCCTTATTAAACCTGAATTGCTGCATTTTGCAGATCATTGTACATTAACACACTCTTGCTAACCAAATTCAACTAGAACTGCGGATTAATAATAAAACACAAAATGTTAGATATCGCTCAAACTCACTAAAACTGTCTAGTAACTTTATCTAAGCACAGAAAATACCTTTCGTGGAAATCACTCTTGCGTGGCTGGATCACAACACTACCGAACGGTAGTAACGTTTTCATAACTTCTGTAAGTAATGGTTTAGTTATAGCAATGCATGCGAGTATGTATGTATGATATGAATGTCTATGACTTCCCATGCTAATAAGTTACAAACAAAAAAGAAATTGAGAGAAATCTTTTGGGTTGAGTTAGGTTTCGTTGTTTAACGAAAAAAACCAAAAATGACTCTCAGAAGAGAGTCATTTTTTGGCACACAATGAGTTAAATGGCCAGGTCACAAGGGCACTAAAGGCTTAGAGAAAGTTTAGGGACAAGGCACTAATGGCTTAGAGAAAGTCGAGGGACAAGGCACTAAAGGCTTAGAGAAAGTTGAGGGACAAGGCACTAAGGGCTTAGAGAAAGTTGAGGGACAAGGCACTAAGGGCTTAGAGAAGTTGAGGGACAAGGCACTAAGGGCTTAGTGAAAGTTGAGGGACAAGGCACTAAGGGCTTAGAGAAAGTTGAGGGACAAGGCCCTAAGGGCTTAGAGAAAGTTGAGGGACAAGGTACTAAGGGCTTAGAGAAAGTTGAGGGACAAGGCACTAAGGGCTTAGAGAAGTTGAGGGACAAAGCACTAAGGGCTTAGAGAAAGTTGAGGGACAAGGCGCAAAGGGCTTAGAGAAAGTTGAGGGACAAGGCGCAAAGGGCTTAGAGAAAGTTGAGGGACAAGGCGCAAAGGGCTTAGAGAAAGTTGAGGGACAAGATACTAAGGGCTTAGAGAAAGTTGAGGGGTTGAGGGGATGAGATCTGTTGATTGGCTAGTAGGAGACAGATATCTCTCATCAGGCCATCCAGCGTGCTCTTTAATGTGCACAAGGTGTGGCTCTTCTGCATCAGTGGGTCGTGACTTAACATTCCATCTAAAGGACGGCAGCCTTTCCAAGCCCATCGGTGTCCCCTTTCTGGCCGAGGGAAGGGGAGAGGAGAGATAGATCTTTTGGCCCACAAGTCACTTATTTAACACACAGTAGTATTCGCATAGTGCGCACACGGGAAAAAACTTTAACGCATTTAAATATCTGTACGTAATTTAGATTATTTAAATTTTCAACCTTTATCAAGAGATCGACTATCAGTAGGGATTATTCCGGCGAATATATTTGCGATTGACACACGAAGTCTGATTCCAATTTTTCAAAGTCTGATTCGAAGTCTGATTCGAATCTTTTATAAACCCCCATAACATATCCTTTATATCATTGTACGATTGAGCTTTCTTAAATGTACGACGACCTACCTACAACATTGAGGATTCCTACGAGGCTCTTCATCGGAGAAGTGTTGATTTGGCACATGTAATGTCCGCTGTCCGACTGCCTCACGTCCAATATCTGCAGCCACCACGTGCGTTGGTTGTTGTGAGTGATCTTGTAGCGTGGATTCCGCGTGATCACCCTGTCGTGGAGAGTTAACAGCGTGTGACGATCCGTGTGGATCCACGCCACCTGAAAAAAAAAAGGAACAAAACGATTTCATCATCAGATTTGGTTTTCAGAAACCCATTTTCGTGTAGAAGATAATCTTTGAAATGACACTTCTCACCAATCACGGCGTGGTATAAAAAATTAGCACTAAGTATCAACCAGTAGGACAAAGCAAGAAGAGTACGGATTTGACACGGATTATGGAACTAAGCATGGGCAGAGAATTCTTTAATTTTTACCAACTATTCCTAATATATTTAGTACCAAGTAACATTGGGGCGGGGGTGGCTCAGTCGGTAGCGCGCCAGGCTCGTAATCTGTAGTTCCCAGGTTCGAGAGATGAGATTTATCTCCGCAAAATTAACCTCCCTGCCCACACTCAGTAGGGGACACCGATAGGCTTGGAAAGGCCGCCGTCCGTCGGATGAGACGTTAAGCCGCGGCACCTTGTGCGGTAGAGCCATACCCTGTGCAGGTTAAAGAACATGCTGGATGGCCTTGACGGGAGACTACCATCTGTCTCCCAACAACTGTTCCAGTGGGTCCCCTCCCCAACCTTCTTTGAGCCTTCGGGGTCCATGTGACCTGGCCATTTAGCCCATGGTGTGGAAAAAAAGTGCCGCTCAGAGGTAAAAACATCCCAACCCAAGTAACGTTGTGATTTTAATTATCGTTCTGATCGAAACCGAAGCTTGGCCAGGATCTTGCTTATAATAGCAAAAATGACTTTGGACTCGATCATAATTTGCATTTCTGGTTATGCTTAAAATTTAGTAAAATAAGCCAAAAACGTAAAACTTTTTTTTTTTGATTTTAACGTTTAGCCGTAAACAATCAGGATAAGAACTTGGTCTATATTGATTATCAGTCACTCCTAATATTCTACGATTCACGGGGCCGATGAAACAAACATATTTGGTGCCATCAACAGCAATATACTATTTATATTAATACCAATCGGTTATTATTTTAAATACTATTGGTTATCTATTATTATGAGGGATGAATAATTTTTGGAGGAAGTGAAATTTTAGAGAATGTCTCATAAAAAAGATGATGAGCAAAATAAACACGATATGACTTATGCTTATTTTTCTACCAAGGTTTTCATTTTTTCATAATACCTCCTTTTTTTCGTTTGTTCAGCACTTTGATGACTTATATCAGGGATGGATAATTACTAGATGGTGGATTCCTTGTGTCTAGTGAGGTAGTTTTCAAAATTAACATCATGCAGTAATTAATTTCAAAAAGCAAAGTTATGCACTTATTATAACAAAGGAACAATACTCATAGCCAACATGAGAAACAATATGCAATTTTAAAATTTAATGACATGTGGAAAATTCGTAGAAAAAGTGAATCAAAAACAGTAAAGCACAGGAAATGTCCTATGACTAAATAGTAATTAAAGAGTTAGCAGAAAACAGTTTAGTTTTGTTGCGAGTGGGTTGGGTTGTGTTACCTCTGAGCGACACTTTTTTGCACACCAAGGGTTAAATGGCCAGGTCACAAGGACCCTGAAGGCTCAGAGAAGGTTGGGGGAGGGGACCAACTGGAACAGCTGTTAGTAGACAGATGGTAGCTTCCCGTCAAGGCCATCCAACGTATTCTTTAACGTGCACAGGGTATGGCTCTCCCGCACACGAGGCTACGGATTAACGTCCCATCTGACGGACGGCGGCCTTTCCAAGCCCATCGGTGTCCCCTACTGACCGTGGGCAGGTCGGGGAATTTTGCGGAGATAAATCATAAAGCTGACCCAGCTGGGACTCGAACCTGGGAATGCAGATTACTAGCCTGGCGCCGCTGGGAATGGGATCAGAACTTACGACTTCTGAGAACATGACACCTAACATGACATTCCATTCCAGGAGGAAACAAATATTTTTAGCTAACATTTCA
This sequence comes from Ryuthela nishihirai, assembly GCA_038380435.1. Lineage (NCBI taxonomy): Eukaryota > Metazoa > Arthropoda > Arachnida > Araneae > Heptathelidae > Ryuthela > Ryuthela nishihirai. The sequence continues at coordinate 93,922,684 of JAWZYU010000001.1, forward strand.
ACTGAAAAATTGAATGACTATATTATTAATATGGATGAAAAAATACAAAACTGGTTTGATTTGGATGTGAGTTATTCCAATTATACCTATCACATGCCATCCACCAATCAGAGGAGTTTAAAATTCACCCTCACCTGTAATTAGCCAGCACTGCAGGATCGTATAGTGCTGTAATGTGGACTTTAGGTGAACTTCAACATTTAGTTCCTTCTTCATTTGTATTCAATTTCTTGCAGAAGCAATTTAGATTATCAGTATAGGTCAACTAGAAAACAATCGGTGGATTCGGAACCTATTAATTTCTATCCCATCACTCCGACCTCTATTTGAGCTCGAATGCCACACAGGATCTGCAAATCGCTCTCATTTCTGAGTTCTACTGCCAGAAATATAGCCCTATTCATAAATTTTTAGCTCTCCAGCACTGGTAAATCGAAATTTGACCTTTGACCTTGAAGGACACACCGTATCTGAAATTCGATACAATTTCTGAGCTCTACGACTTAAAATATCCCCAAACACCAATTTTCAGTCCGTTAGCACCATCCTATCTTTATTTGACCTTTGAACTCGAAGGACCATCCGCATCCGAAATTTCGTTACGTTTTCGACATCAACAACCCGAAACACCCCAATACACCAATTTTCACGTTTTTAGCACTCGTAGCTCAAAGTTTGACCTCTGCGTGACCTCAATTTTACTTTTAAGAATACGTTGTAGATCAAATTTCGCATTTTTCCCGAGATCTACGATGCGAATTATCCCTAGGTGAAAATTTTCCGATGCCTATCCTTTCTGTTTCATATTAAGAATTAGCCTGAACTCCTGTCAGTCAGTCATCTATATACACTGGTTTCCATAAATTCTAAGTTTCTAAAACTCAGAAAAATTATGTTAAACAAAAAACGATATAAATGATTTTAATGAAATTTGATGAAAACATGAATTACAATGATAGTTTCAGAATGGCATAAATATTTTACATTAGAAACATTTTTTGTCAAAAAATAATACTTGTAGGAACTTGTCGAAAAATGAAGTGTCAGAATGCAATGAATAAAGTTCTTTAATAAGGAGTATGGTCACCCTTATTAAAGAATTATTATTATTATTATTATTATTATTATGGAAATATTATTATTCTGCACCATAATTATAATTATAATTATGGTGCAGAGAGAGGAGTGTGTGTATTCCTTACAGCAATGTAGGCACGACAGCGATGTTCCACGTTTTTATGATGTTGTGAATCAGCTCAGTAGGGAGTAACACCATTGTTATTTTAAAGCAGTAATGAGCTCCTCCCCCTTTGTTTCAGGTGGTGGGTTGAGGACAGCAACACGTCTCCCTAGAGCATCCCACACATGCTCAATCGGATTTAGGTCGGGATATCGAATCCGATGTGTGTCGAGCTGGCCACTCCATGCGCATAATGGTCTCCTCTTGAAGGTATTGTCCCACTAGTCGAGCTCTGCGTGGATAGATACTGGTGATATACATCACATATATATCTGATATATATCAGATACTGGTGACGTACGGCATTAGATTAACACACGAATAGGGATTGCTGCCAGAACTTTTAAGAATCTATGAAGAGTGTGGAGAAATAGGCGATATATTAGTTTGGCTCTTTCTAGGGTTAGTTATGGTAGTGAAACGTGGACGCATTATAAACAAAATAACAGAAAACTTGATGCTTTTGATTCTAGGTGCTTACGCACTATCTTGGGTATTAGGTAGTTCACAACGGTTTGTTGTGTGAACTACCTACGTTTGTGTGTAAATAATGATGTGGTTAGGAAAAGAAGTCGGCAACCTCCTTTGAGCAGTATATTGTGCAGAGAGAGACTCCGTTGGTTTGGCCACATTACCAGTATGGATAACTGTAGATAGGATCATGAACAGTGTGCCTAAAGGCCTCAGAAATAGGGGAAGATCTAGGATGGGTTGGGTTGTTTTACCTCTGAGCGGCACTTTTTTGCACACCATGGGCTAAATGGCTAGGTCACATGGATCCCGAAGGCTCAGGGAAGGTTGGGGGAGGGGACCCATTGGAACAGCTGTTGGGAGACAGATGGTAGCCTCCCGTCAAGGCCATCCAGCGTGTTCTTTAACGTGCACAGGGTATGGCTCTCCCGCACTCGGGGCCACGGCTTAACGTCCCATCCGACGGACGGCGGCCTTTCCAAGTCCATCGGTGTCCCCTACTGACCGTGGGTAGGGCGGGGAATTTTGCGGAGATAAATCTCGATGCTGACCCAGCTGGGACTCGAACCTGGGAACTACAGATTACGAGCCTGGCGCGCTACCGACTGAGCCACCCCCGCCCCCGCTCCCAGGGAAGATGTAGGATGCAAAGAAGCAGAAATGTCAAACAGAATTTTGTTAGAATGGTCTAGAGTGGCCAGATGCAGCAGATGTAGATCATGACAGATATGTTTGGAGAACTAAGTTACACAATGTGGTTGGAGCTCCGTAGCCCATGGCTGCTTGAAAATGATGATGATATCTTCCGAACGCAAGGACCTACAATTACGAGTTAGGGGTTAAATAAAAGCTCTTGTTAGTCCTATTTACCTACTCAACAAAATCGCCGACGCCCTATCTTCCTTTGAAGTGAATGCGAATTTCATGACTAATTGCACCTCGATAGGCTTTAGGTTTATTTTCTACTTTTTAGGGCCTAAACTGGACGATAGGAAATTAACATTTTTAATTTATTTATATTTTTATTACTAAAAACACCAATCTTCAGAAACTTTGATATGATATTATGATTCATAAACGTTGGTCACATTTTCCTCCCCCAATTTTTGGAGTAGTGTTCAAAATAGACCATGAGATTGGAGACATCATAACGTTTAATTTGTGATGTAACTCGTTAAGGGCTTTCTATTATAATAAATAAAATTATATTAAATAATATAACCTCCCGCGAAAATCAGCCCCCTTTTTGAGGGAGGAAATGGTGCCGGGGGAATTTCGAAATAGTCTACGACGATTCTCATATCAACTTTCATTTCACACATAACTCCTAATTTCAGGTCCTCACATTCGGAAGATATAGTTGAACAATGGTTTTCATATTTCACCTTTTTTAGGGGAGAAGGGAACATGGGTGGGGAGGGAATATATATATATATTTATAGCCTATGACATTCCTCGCGTTGTAAGCTTTGATTTGATACATAAATTATTAAGGTTGAACGTGGCATTCGAAAGATATGACGGAACAACTGTTTGTGTGAAAAACACACAAAGCGAAAAGCAATAGGAAGAGAGGTAATGAAAGCAGTTACAGAGTCTGTTCGGACAAAGCTTGACAGTTTCTTCAAGCATGCGTTACTACGCTCAAAGAGAATTTCTAATTCTGGTTAAGTTTGGGCAGTTTTTTAGATTTTGAGCGCCTTTATTCCTGAGCCACCTTCCAATATTTTAGTCGCCTATCGAGAAAAAAAATAATGCGGTGCTCTTTTTCATTTTTTAAATAAAGATTTCAAAGTACAATATTTTCAATATTTTTTTAGACTCAAATTGCAGTGTTGTTTGATAAAGAAGAATTTACTTGTAATTTTAGTAACAATGAGTTATACCAATCAACATTAGAAATCATAAGTAAATAAGCATATCTTTGAAATTAATCATCTGAAATTAATTTTTATTTTTTGTAGCAAGATTAGAAATGATTTTAAAAGGTAACGAAAAATGTTAGAAACACTCGTGTAATACGTCACAAATATTCTCATATCTATTTAGCATTCGATTGTTTCGAAAGAATTCCAGAAACACCAAACAGAGTTCATTGTCAATTTGGTTTATTGGACAAAAAAAGGAATTGTTTAGATTATTAGATGCTAATTTCCTTTGAGTGCAAGGCGACTTCCTCTTCTAACATCTTTCCGTCGAAAGGTCATCTTTCACCTCAGCCATATCATTTAGGAAGGATCGTGCTGGACTTTACCTCAACAGCATCATACTCTGTTCTTCGGCAACAAGGTACGAAATCAATTCTTTCTCTGACTTCAATGTACTCAGTTTTATATCTAATCAATCATTTTTCCGTTTGATTTAGATGGTAGGGGAAGTTGCGGATTGTTCGTTAGTCCTTCGAAAACTCCCTGATAACAGACCTTAAGTGTGGCATTACATTTGAAGTGCCGAATTCAACACCTACAGATTCCCACTTTTCTGTACTGTATTACAGAATAATAAATAAATACCCCCTCAAGCAGCTACTTGCCACAGAATAGAACTGTTAATGAAATCAAAAATACAATGGTCGTCGAAACTATTCTCATACGGTAATACAAAACTATGTTCATACGGTAAAATAATTTATAGAAGAATTTTATAATATTTATATAATTGTTTTATATTTTGTAGCGTATGAGAATAATAAATTTCAAATATGTAAATGAGTCTCGATTCTAAATGTTTAAGCGGTTAAAGGTTTCTAATTGCTTATCAAAGTGTAACTCACCGTTGGTTAAAATGGCTTTGAATGTAAATTTCATTGCTCTTGTCACTGCTAGCAATCTCCTTTCCTAAAAATGCTGCAATGTCATTCCACTTTTTGCGGAATAATGCCTCGGTGTTGTTGCCGGATTCCATAAACATTGTTCTTTTATTAATATGTCGCGTGAGAAATTTAAAGAAGAACGCAATTTCAGTGAAGAATTTCAAATATAATTTGTTATACACGACTAATACTAATTTTAATATTAAAATATGTTATTATTAAGAAAAAGAACGTTTGTTAACTAAATTATTGTAGATATTTTTCGTTTGTGGAGTCCCAGAGTTACTTTAAGGTTCATCCACAGCCGGATTAAAAAAATTTGGCAGCAGCCCAAATCAGAAAATGATCCACCCTTCTCTCCCCCCCCCCTCACCGATTGGTGCGAAGTTATTTAATAAACAGGGGACAAATTGGATGCACGAGAAATTACCCACCCCCAAAAAAATAAATAAATAAAATTAAAATGAAATTTCTAATTATGAGAGGGAGAAAGATATTTAAACAATTCACTAATATAATTTTTTCATTTATTTTAAATGCATCTGCAGTTTTATTCAAGAGTTACGGAAGCCAAGTCAATGTTTTCACACGGTTAAAAGATATTAATTAATCAATTAATTAATAAACAGTTGCAGATGTTTCAAAGATAATCTTATCTACGGTAATGCGAATAGAGGAAAATATATGCATATATTTGCGCTTATAACTATGTAGCATAGCGCGAATATTCGAATAATACTAGGTTCGTTAATATGTAAATAAAAACGATTCTTCTGACGGGGGGGGGGGGCGGGAAGTGTCTAAGTTTTCGTTACCTTCGAATTTTTCATTCTTTCATCTTTCTGCCTTTTTCTCTCTTCCTTTCGAACATTTCAAAGAATTTTTAAGTATTTTTCCACTTAAAAGTGAGGCCCTCCTTGAGCAAGTGTTTTTATGTTGCTGATTGTATGAATTGAATATGCTCTTATACGAGCAATTATACGAGCATTATGTTAAACCGTCCCTAGCTACCGCTATTTACTACGAAGGGGTGGTTCAGGTGAAACCACGCCAGGCTCGTAATCTGCAGTTCCCAGATTCGGGTCCCAGCTGAGCCATGGTTGAGGTTTACCTCCGCAAAACTCCCGCCCTGCCCTCGTTCAGTAGGGGGACACCAATGGTCTTGGAAATGCCACCGTCCGTCGGATGAAACATAAAGCCGTGGTTCAGTATGCAGCAGAGCCATACCCTCTGCACGTTAAAGAACACACGGGATGACCTTGATGGGAGGTTATCAACTGTCTTCTAATAGATGTTCAAGTAACATATTAACCTTCTCCGAGTCTTCGGGGTCCTTATGACCTGGAAATTTAGCTAATTGTGTTCAGAAAATGACGCTCGAAGGTAAAACAACCCAACTGCCATTTAGCTCAATGTTGCAAAATTTACTCGAACGTAAAGAAATGTTCCCTTTAAATTTTGGGGAATGTATCTAACTTTGAACATATTTAACAACTGTTGATACTTTAAAATATAGTTTCCATTCACGTTTCATAACTGCCGTCACCTGTTTATATTAAATATATTTTTTCATCTCTCATCATTATAAGTGTAAAATCTCTTTCGGGAACTTTTCGTTGGCTGTCCTTTCTGCATTCATTTGGTCGATATCTAGTGTCAAAAATAATAAATAATAGTTAACCATATGTTTCTAATACTTAAATCCCTTTGCTCTTCTTATTAATAAGAACTTCTCATTTTCTTAATTTTCGAACAGTAAAATCATTTATATAAAACGTGTATATTTTTAAGGTTTTTTGTTAAAAAAAATGGAAATCCTAGTTTTGTTAATGTTCTGAAATATGTCAAGTAAATCAGCTATTCCTTTAATGTTTTGTGTTTGTTCGTTCCGTTCAGGTGACAACATTCTCCGGAAGTTCCGGTAGGAGTCATCAGGACCCAGAAGTGAAGGGAAGAATATGAATATGGGGGACAATTATGGTTCGTCTATAAATAATTTTCAATTATTGGACCCATTCTTATCATATTTATAGGAGACCATCCCCTGGATGGCTTATATCTGTCGATAAACTTAGATTAATGAAGAAGTTATTTTCAGATAACTGGAGGAGCAGGGATAATCCTACAGTTGGGGGGAAAGTGTGAAGAAGGACCTTCGTAGAAAGGACGGTTGCGGTGCGTAAGTGCAATAGTTGTTACTTAGATAGAAATGTTTGCTTTGGTCTTTCGTTGATCATGTCTTCTTTAGAATTAGATATGTGCATGTGTATTCTGTGAATTGTTTTCCCATAAGAACTTTTCCAGATATGACATTGTGCAATTGCCTCTTAGAGGCCAGATGCCAGATCCCGCATATGTCCACAACGAGTATGAATTCAACGATGGCCTGATGCACGGAGATGATGGCAGAAGATGACAATGCAGTTTCCTTGTAACAAAATTACGCTCAGGTTCTACGGGAGGGTTGGTTACAGAGAAACGATGACGTTTTATCGCGGGGCTTATACCGATGATTAACGCTATATTTTTCAAAACATTTCCATTTAATTCGCTCAACAAAAAATAAATTCTGTTTGAGGCTTTAATGAATTTTTTTGGAATCTTGCACCCTCTATTTCCTTTCACACTAGCTGCCTATGTGTGGAAGGGTTCTTTCTAGGTTAGAGCAAAGCACTCTGACGTGGATGGTGCCTTGACGTAATAATAATAAATTATACATAATAATAATAATAACCAATTTAAAGTAATCATAAAAATTTTAATACAATTTCGCCGCAATAAATAAATTATTTCGAATTATGTAGTATCAAAATAAATGGAATAAAATTAAATATTGGCCAAATTTATTTGTTTAAATATTTATGCATGTTTCCCTCCTTTTGCTCAACGGATCTCCGGTGGTCTTTGGTAAACGTGGTATGCTTATAACTGTAGTTTTTCGCTCTTTCTTGTTACCAGATTTTCTTCTGTTAATGAAATTCTCATTTGCAATTTTAGACTGGTTGATCGAAATTTCACCCTTCATAGCAACAGGAAATGCTGAACACCTCTATTTAAACCACTAGTTTTGTATGCAATTATAATACATAAATATTGTCTGTTGGCAACGAAAACGATCACATTTGAAACCTATTTGGAACGTAATTTTATTTCCTTGAAATCAAACAATTGCTATTTTAAGAAAAGTCTTAATCAGTGGACAAAAACATTATCATTCGGACGTACTACCATTTAAGATGAAACTTTGAAAGGTAAATTAATGAAACTTGAATGAAGAAATGAAAGCTATTTATTATATGAAGCTAGAGTGATGATACCGTGGTGCATTCACTACGCAATGTAGGAAAGTATGATTGATACATTCAGAATAAAATTTATTTTTCTTTAACTTTAGATATATCGTTATGATATATCTGTTATGGACATTGTTATGAATAAATTGAGAAGTGATTATATAACGAAATGAAGTTATTTATATTAAAATGTATTATAAATCGGGTGGTAGTTTTCGATAAAACTTTCACATTTCAATTTTCTTACGGTTCTTGTTCATCATTTATTGGTTTTTTACTTCTATATATTTGCCAAAATAATTCTTCTAAGATGTTGACTACTAACAACATGATACGTATCAAATAAAAACCTATTATATAGGAGGGTCGTGGATTTAATGCTATTTTATTATTTACCTCTGCCGTTGCCGGATTTCCCACATTTCGAAAGACATTATTTAGGCGTTCCATTGCAGTTAGGGACTTGAATGGGGGTCAGGTAGGGGGAATCCGCCTACGAAAATTGGGACCTTTCGGTAAAGTACATCGGGAAAAACAAAATGCCGAAATCTGACGAAATAAATATCTCGATCGTTTGCCACGGGCTCTGAGAGAGGCGCCTATTGAGCATTGACCTTTGCATCACCATTAAATTCTTCGTGTTCAAATTGTGTAAAATGTCGGAGGGAGGGAAGAATACACAAAACTAACCATTAGTGCAGGGAACAACAGAATATGCAGATTAAAAGTGATACACGAACTGTCACAATTTGTGTAGAGACGAAGCCACGGGCCAAGTGGGAACCTGATTTTTAAACCAATCACTGTGGCAAACAGGGGACGCTGTGCAGGAAATTTGGACCTTGCGGATGAATATCACGGGAGTCATAGGGCGGCAAAATCTGTGTTAAGAGAAATAAAGAGGATGACAATGCAGTTTCCTTGTAACAAAATTACACGAAGGTTCTACAGGAGAGTTGGTAGTAGATAAATAAAGGTGTTTTATCGCTGGTCTTGTACCGATGAGAGCAAGTGCTAATACTTTTTTTTATTAAATCTTTCGGAAAATATTTCCATTAAATTCGCTTAAGAGAAAATAAATTCTGATTCATGGTTTAATGGATGCTTTTTAGCATCTTCAACCCTCTTTTTCCTTCCACATTAGCTGCCTATGTGTGGAGGGGTTTTCTCCAGGTTAGAGCAAAACTCTCTGACATGGATGGTGCCTTGACGTGGCGTCAGAGCTTTTCACTAAACCATCCGGCAGACATCATTCCCATGTCATAGCATATTTATTAATTTTTGAGAACTTTCTATTATATAGTTAATATATCATTAAAACCACGCTTTATGAATGATTTCAAAGTCAAAATATGACACACAATACACACACAATTAAATTTGTTGACGATAACAATTTCCAAATACAGTTAACCCTCGTAAGCCTGGTTACAGCTAATCCACATGTCTTCTAATCCTGATTGGTGAACAGATATTATTGCTCACCACGCTCAAGAAACGTGTTTCGATCGCTCAGTGTTGTTCTTGTTGTTGGAGCCGCGACGGACGGGTGTTGTTCCTTTTAACGCATAATTTGTGCTCCGCTATTTAATTGAACGAAAAGATTTTTTTTTTTTAATTATGGATCCTAAGCATTTGAAGAACGGATAAAAAGAAGTCAGGTTGCTTTAACTATCGTTAGCAAACTGAAAGTGAGAGAAGAACTTGGAAAAAAAATTAAATAAATTAAGAAATCCTATCTTCCTGTAATGCCCTAAAAAGAGAAAACAAAATTCAAGCATATCGATGGTGCAATCAGTCACTGAATTCGTATTCACTTCAAAGGAAGATAGGGCACTGGCAATCTTGTTGAATAGGCGCCCTATATTCCTTTGAAGCGAATACGAAACTCAGTGACTGATTGCATCATCGATATGATGTAGATTTATTTCCTACTATTTGGAGCACATACCAAAAGATATCAATTTTTTTAAAATTTTTTATTATATTTATATACACTGGTTTTCGTAAATTAAAGGAAACTCAGAAAAATTATTATAAAGAAAAAACTATATAAATGATTTTAATGAAATTTGATAAAAACATTTATAACAATGTTAGTTTCAGAATGGCATAAAATATTTCACAAGAAATATTTTTCGTCAAAAAAAATAACACTTATAGAAACTTGTAAAAAAATGAGGTGTCAGAATGCAATGGGCAAAGTTCTTTAATAAAGAGTGTGTGTATTCCTTATAGCAATGTAGGCACGACAGCGATGTTCCATGCTGTTTACGATGTTGTGAATCAGCTCAGTAGGGAGTAACAACCATTTTTTCTTTCAAGCAGTGTAGTCACCCTTTACAATGCAAGCACGACAGCGATGTTCCATGCTGTTTATGATGTGAATCAGTTCAGTAGGGAGTTACGACCATTGCTACATTAGAGCAGTAATAAGCTCCCCTTTGTTTCAGGTAGCGGGTTGAGGGCAGCAACACGTCTCCTCTATCACACACATGCTCAACCGGATTTAGGTCGGGAGATCGAGCTGGCCACTCCATGCACATAATGGTCTCCTCTTGAAGGTATTGTTCCACTAGTCGAGCTCTGCGTGGACGAGCGTTATTATCTTGTAAGATGAATGTTTCTCCACTTGCACCAGCGTAAGGGCGTACATAAGAGTTCCAGGATGTCATCTCTATAGCTTTGAGCATTGAGGTTCCTACTCGCCAACACATAGAGGTCTGTGCGTCCACCTAAGGAAATGCCACCCGAAACAAACACCTATCTCCGCCGTAACTATCTCTTTGACGGGTGTTATTAGGATAATAGCAGGTACTTCGTTCTCTCCATATCAAACAATGTTCGGAACCATTCTGCAAGCAATATCTTGACTCACCTGTGAAGAGTACTACCTCCATTGCTCTTCTGTCTAGTTAACATGAGTGCGTGCCCAATTCAACGCTCTCTCTCATGTGACGTGACGTGAGGGGTATACAAATTACTGGTCTTCTAGCGTACAGACCTCCCTCATGAAGCCTTCTACGCACAGTGGAAGCTGATACAACCCTTCCAGTGGCTGCTGAAAGAGAGGATCATAGTTGAGAGGGAGTAGACGTCCTACTCCTTCGTGCTGTTAATCGCAGATATTGGTCTTGTACAGCGGTCGTAACTCTAGCCCTTCCTCGGCTAAACCTCTGAGATGCTAAGAAATTGAGACCACAGAAGGACTCACATTCAGCCATCGTGCCACGTCTGATTGACTTTGGCCTGCTTCGAGCCAGCCAATAGCTCTCCACGGCAGTTCATTTGGCAAATGATGTCTCGCGGTCATTCCTACAAAATGGTCATTTCGAATTTCCTTACTCGCATTTACAACACAAAATAACAAACCACTCCAAAGCAACCGTTTTTATGCCGCTATCCGATTACGCAAATTGACGCAATCTAGACTAATTTGCATACGATATTCTCACTCAGCATTACTTTACTGGTTACATGAAAAAGTTTGGTGAGGATCGCAAAATTTTTTGTCGAATTATCGCGATTTTTCTCATTTTTCCTTAATTTATGGTAATCAGTGTATATTGATACAAGATACAATTAGTGAATATCCTACTCATTCATTTGGCAGAAAAGCATCCGGACACATTTATCCAAAGTGTGGTTAGCACATTGGTTACTTATCTAAGGGACCTGGGTTCGAGCCCCGGGTAAGGCATGGTTGTGTGTGTTGTTTTTCTGCTGTGAGGTCCTGCCATCCTCACAGACCTTCTACTATGGCATATAAACTGACAGGCTCCTGTCAGACCTCTGTGGCAAGCAGCTGCTTGAGGGGGAATTTATTTTTTATTTATTTATATTATCCTTACAAAACGGCAACGAATTTTATTGTTATCATCTTCCAATTGCTTTTTGGCTTTGACATTTGTCGGTTGGTTGGTTGGTGGATTTGACAAAACGTTGTTCGACCATTTCTTTCGAACGCGATGGGGAAATCTAATGATTTATGTGCCAAATGAAACCTTATGGCGGGGAATGAAACCCGTGCTTTCTTCTCCCCTAAAAAAGAGTAAATGTGAAAATAATTCTTAAGCACTATCTCCGGAACGCGAAGGCAGAAAGTAACAAGCTATACGTCGATTGAAAACTCTGACGCGGGGAATGTCGTAAGCTACGAAAAATTGACACCCATGCTTTATTTCCCCCCCCCCTATAAAAAGGTGAGGGAATGAAAATGATTGTTCCCATATATCTCCTTAATTGCGAGTGCGGAAATTAACCAGCTATGTGTCGAATTAAAGCTTGTGACGTGGGAAGTGTCGCAGACTATAAAAAATTAACACCATGATTTCTTTTCCCCTAAAAAAAGAGGAAATGCGACACAATTGTTACGCTATATCTCCAGAACGCGAATGCCGAAAGTTACAAGCTATACGTCAATTGAAAGTTTCTGACGCGGGAAATGTTGTAGGCTATGAAACATTGATCCCCATGCTTTCTTCCCCCCTAAAAAGGGGTGGGGCAATATGAAAATAATTGTTCCTCTATATCTGATGAACGCAAGAGCAAGAGCGGAAAGTAACGAGCTATATGTCGAGTGAAAGTTTGTGACGTGGGAAGTGTAAGGTATAAAAAATTAATTGATCATGTTTTGGTTAAAACAAGCAGTTTTGATGTTAAGAGTAAAACATATAGAAATAAATTTGCAGACCATTATGGTATCTTAATTAAGATTTTGAAAAAGAATATTAGCTCTAATGATGTTACATTTTTGAAAGAGGATTCAAACCTAGGTTTTTAAAAATTTTATAATGATACTCTTATTACTCAAAAATTGCAAATGACACAATGGAATGATATAGTTGATGAAGACATGAATACAGAATTATTATATATGAAAATATTAAGTAAAATTGATGAAATTCGGGAAAATTCCTGTTATAGCAAACAAATTAATAATTGTAAAACTAAGAGAATCAGGAAAGAATGGATTACAGATGACATTATTTTAGCAACTAAAAACAGAGATAAATTATGGAAAAGATATAAAGATAATGTTAATAATAAACAAAATTATGACATATAAAATGGAAAGAAATAGGATAAACATCGTTATAAGGAACCAAAAACGCATATTTTATTCAAACAAATTAGCAATTATTAAACGTAATAATACTAGAATGTGGGAAGTAATTAATGATATTATTGATGATAAAAAAAGGATGTCAATCGACGAAAATGTTGAAAGACACTTGATTAGAGATAACACTCCAAAAGAAATTCTAAATAGTTTTGTTAAGTTTTTAGTAACAACTATTAGTGAGATGCAAACAGAATTTGCGACGATGAATACTAGGTCAGATAAGCTTTACGAATTATGTTACATAAATAAGAATTCTATGCATTTTCCACTAGCTAGTAATTTCGATGTTGTCAATATTATAGATCACTTAAAATATAACACATCTCCTGGATTTCACAATATTAAACCAAATATATATAAAGGAAAGTAAATGCAATTTTGTTCATGTAATAACAATTCTTATAAATAAAATTTTTGAAAATTCGCAAATCCCAATAGCTATGAAAATTGGAATTATTCGTCCGGTATATAAAAGTGGATCAAAAAAGAATTTTAATAATTATAGACCAATCACTCTATTAACAATTTTTGATAAGATAATGGAAAAATACGTCGGAGATCGCTTGCAAAATTTTTTGAATAAAATAAATTTTCTGCCAAGTCAGCAATTTGGGTTCCATAAAGGTATGGGAAAGCAAAGATCTTATTAATAATAGAAATATTAATTTAAATATAGGAAAGAAATGCGTTGCGGTATTTATGGACTTAAATAAAGCATTTGATTCAGTTGACATTGACACCTTGCTACAGAAATTATATTTACTTGGCATAAGAGGGAATATTTTTGAATGGTTTAAAAAGTACTTATTACATAGAGAAATAGATATGAAAATAAATCATAATTTTAGCGATAAATTTCAGATCAGTTTTGGAGTTCTACAAGGATCTATTCTCGGCCCTTTGCTATTCCAAATATACATGAATGATTTAGCTAATATTAATTTCGATAGTAAATTATATATGTATGTTGATGATACAGTGCTAATCAACTTCCACTCTGATTTAGAATACACTATTTGCAATCTAAAAAATGATTTTAATAAGGCGATTAAATGGTTTGCTCTTAACAAACTGAGTGTAAACGAGAAAAAAACTAAATTTATGTGTATTGGTTCTCAACAACCTACACTTAATAGAAGAATTACTAAGCATCGAATAAGTTGTACTATGCTGGATGGTTTATCACCTGGCATATGCAATTGTTCTAAAATAGAAGAAGTAAACGAAATAATTTACCGAGACTTGAAAATGAATTCGAAAATGAAATGGAATAAATTTATTGATTGGATTTGTTCAAGACTACGATTTGTAGCATTTAAAATTAGGAAAATTAACTTGTTTGTTGATACACAGATAACTATTTTAGTATATAAAGCACTTTTTGAATCTGTAATTAGATATGGGATAACAGTTTATGGGACAGCCTATAAGACAGAATTAAATAAAATTAAAAGAGTACAAATTAGTCTGCTAAAAGGATTGTGTAATTCAGAAGTTAAAAATTCCCTTACAACAAAAGATGATATATTTAGTTTGTTTAAAATTTTACCTATTGAAAGTTTATATGTGTTTGTTTCTGTTATCAATAACTTCTTTGATGACACCTATGAGCAAAATATTTGTCACAATAAGTTTACTACAAAAAAGCTATAGGTTTTTTGAAACAACCAAAATTTTATAATAATTACAGACGAAATTCCAAAGAATATCAAATTCCCTACCTATTTAACTTGCTTCCTAGGAAAATAGTTAACTTAAAAATAATTTGTGATGTTAAAGAAAAATTATTTCAGTGGTTAATGAAAAGTGATGCTTTTATTTGGAAACTTTCATCATTTTGTCGGTTTTCTTTTTCATTCATTCTTTTAATTTTCTCTCCTTCATTTTATGTACTACTGATATAATCTAGATCACATCTGTAAAACTATATATTTACATTCCAGCTGATAGCTTCGGCTTAGTGGGATTTTTTATGTAAAATAATTATAGATAATACTTATTGAAAATAAATTTGAATTTGAAATTTGAAACCCCCATGCTCTCTTCCCGCTTAAAAAACGGTAAATCTGAAAGTCGTTCTACTAGATCATCGGAACAGCAAGGCCTACAGTTATGAGTTAGGTGTGAAATGAAAACTCTTATGATGACGGTCGTAAACTGTTTCTAATTTCGCCCCCACTATTTCATCCTGATAAAATGTGGGGACAATCGACTTTAACGAGTTTTTCACGGGGGAGGAGGCCGACTTTAACGACTCGTATCTCAAATTATAGCTTGTGACGTCTCCAATGTCATGGCTACCTCAAACGTGACTCCAAAAGGGTGGTAAATATTCTCGATGTTCATGAGTCATATATGAAACGAAAGTTTTTGGAGGTAGGTGTTTTTAGTGACAACAATATATATATAAATTAAAAAAAAATTAAAAAATACGTATATTCCCATAGGCCTTAAAAAGAAAAAATAAACCTAAAGCATATCGATGGTGCAATCAATCAGTGAGTTCATATTCGCTTCGAAGGACACCCCGCCCTGCCCACTGTCACCGCCGCTGTGTAAGAAACACACAGTTCTGCCACTGTGTAAGAAACACCCCGCCCGTTGTCACCGCCACTGTGTACAGTGTCAGTTGTGTGCCGCCACTGTGTACAGTAACAGTTGTCACCGCCACTGTGAAGAAACACCCCGCCCTGCCCACTGTCACCGCCGCTGTGTAAGAAACACACAGTTCTGCCACTGTGTAAGAAACACCCCGCCCGTTGTCACCGCCACTGTGTACAGTGTCAGTTGTGTGCCGCCACTGTGTACAGTAACAGTTGTCACCGCCACTGTGTAAGAAACACCCCGCCCTGCCCACTGTCACCGCCGCTGTGTAAGAAACACACAGTTCTGCCACTGTGTAAGAAACACCCTGCCCGTTGTCACCGCCACTGTGTACAGTGTCAGTTGTGTGCCGCCACTGTGTACAGTCGGTCAAAAAAGTATCCGAACGCTATGGTTGTATACAAAGTTCAGAAAAAACAACTGGCAACGATTTTTTCAGAAATTAATGATCTGGCAACCTTCGTGTACCGTATACGAAGGTTGCCAGATCATTAATTTCTAAAAAAAATCGTTGCCAGATTTTTTTCTGAATTTTGTATGCAACCATAGCGTTCGGATACTTTTTTGAGCGACTGTACAGTGTCAGTTGTGTGCCGCCACTGTGTACAGTAACAGTTGTCACCGCCACTGTGTAAGAAACACCCCGCCCTGCCCACTGTCACCGCCACTGTGTAAGAAACACAGTGGCGGTGACAGTGGGCAGGGCGGGGAATTTTGCGGAGATAAGTCTCAACGCTGACCCAGCCTGGGACTCGAACCTGGGAAATGCAGATTACTAGCCTGGCGCGCTACCGACTGAGCGGTGATTACTAGATCTGAACGGATAGCAAAAGTTCGATCGGCATTCGCATCTCTTGGCTACTCATTAGCCGTAGAGAATTCGCAAATGTTTGAGGTTGAATGTATATTTGCGGGTAAAAGAAATTTGTTTTATTAATGACTAATAATTAACTGCAAAAATTATTGTGATAAAAAAGCTACAGTGGGGAAAATATACCTTACTAAATATTAGACAAAAACTTATTAAAATCTAATTTTTCAAATTCTTCTGAATTAATTTTGGTCTTTTAAATGCAGTTATCGGTAATTATGGGAAGACACTCCGTTTTTTATCAAGCAACTCCTCTCTACACATCACTATGCAAACGACGTTATCTCAATTACTGAAATTTTCACGTGTTTAATCCCAGTTTCCTACGTAACACTCCAGTAATTTCTCAATTTATATTCTTCTTTAGAAAAGAAGGAAAAAGATTGCTTCTTTCACATAGGATGAGCATTTTTTAATTTTATCGCTGTATCCCGATGTATTTTTTAAAACGTGAATATCATCATTAAATTTTGATATCACGTTTCTTTTACCATTATCTCAAGTAGATTTTTTCGCTGATGTCAGATCAATAATGCAATAATATTTGCTCATTTTTCGGAAACTATGATCAAAGCTGAGATTTGATCCGCGTTAATATTAATCATTTATCAGATGAAAGCTTTTAATCTCTCCGCATCCGCTCAGAGCTCCAGTAATTCCCTTTTCTCCCCAACTTTCCTCCTTTGTCAGATCTATTTCTGCTTTCTATTTCTTGACCTTTTATTCGTTTTGGATATGTCGTAGACGAAAAGATACAAAAAAAAGTCAAGAAAGAATGATTTGTGTTTTTTTTTTTCATTGCCGTTAATTTTTTTTTTGGTGACTGCTTACTACTGTACATTCTTTAGCTTATTACTTCATATGCAAACACCGATTAATAATAATAATTTTATTAGTATTTTATTAGTATGGTTATATACATAGATCAAAGAAGGTCTAAGGAGAAGAAGGCTAGCTTCGCACAAGCGTAAGTTGCGTCGTTCTGCGGAATTTTACGGAAGCTGAACGTGGCAAATTGATGTGCAGGCACAAAAACAACTGTAAGGGGCGATCTGCGCATGCGCAGTGCAATCATTTTAGCCCACTGCAACTATGGTTTGTCTTACTATTGGTATATATATATCGCGATTTAACCAGTGTTTCCAAATGTCTAACAGCCATGGCTCTTTGGCACAGTGGTAGCTGACCCTAAAGTTATTCAATGAGTGTTTTATCCCGTTCAGGAGTACATTTTACGATACCTGGAAAAATCGTTGTATGTTTATTTTGAGTAATTTTGCAGAATTTTTAAAATTAATATGTAAATTAATACATTTAATCATCTTGCGAATATATATAAGTCAATGTATGTTGTAGGTTTGTGTTATCTGGAGCATATCGATGTACATTAATTTCTGCACTGTGCTCTAACAGAGTAATTCTCTTATTATGGTTGATACGGAAAGTGCCTGCTGCCATCTGTTGAACGTTTATACAAGTAAAAACTCGATATGATATTTATTGAAAATATCAGCAATTGTATAAAATATAATTATATGGATCATGTTATCTGCATTGACTAATAAATCTTACTATATTATAATATACTAAATTCTGTAGGTTGTTCAAAATATTAAAATTTTGTTCTTTAGCAGAGCTACCACCAGTTTTACAAAATTGGATTTTACTAAAGAGAATGATTTCATTACTTTTTGATATTTCTCTCAAAACGAAAAGAAAATTATGATTGTACCTCATGAAGAAAATGAACATTTTTCAGAGACAAATTGTATGTAAAATTAGTCACGTGGTGTAAGCAATTGAAAAATTTGCTCGGCGGTGGAAAAATAATGCAGGGAACTGCTCCTCTCCCTGGCTGGCTCTCCTTCACTGCAATGCAAGAATTTGCCATGTTTAGAGGGCGCTGCAATAGAAAAGTTTACATTTCGTCTATGGAAGCTAGTTCTCTTCTCCCTTAGACATCCTTGCATAGATTACCCCGCTAACCCTTATGGCTTGTCAGCAGGATTCACTTTCAATCACATGACAGGTTAATTAAAGAATAAGACATGTATAATGGAAAATAAACACATAATTAAAAATAGAAAATAAAACAATAACAACAACAAAAGAAAAACATTTTAGAACACGGATATGAAAAATTAAACACATTTATAAAATAAACCTATAAAATTATGAATTACAGCACAATTACTAGTGCACAAAAATATCACCTATTGTACAAGTCATCATTTCACACTAAAATTGCACTTGCTTAAAACGATACCAGATACAGGATGTGTTCTCAAAGTTGTTAGGAACTGCCATTAGCATATTTTTTTTCAGTTTCACAAACATAACTATTCCTTCTTACTCTCAAAGGATTAAAGTGCCACATAATTCTCCCCCCTCAATGCAGCATTACCCTTTGAATTATTTTGCATTAATACTTTCGTTGGGGGCATCAGCTCAGTCGGTAACATGACAAGCTCGTAATCTGCAGTTCTCAGGTTCGAGTCTCGTTTTGGTCAGGGTGAGATTTATCTCAGCAAAACTGCCCACCTCGATCACTAGGGGACATCAATGGGCTTGGAAAGAGCGCTGTCCGTCGGATGGGACGTTAAGCCGTGGAGCCGTGTATGGGATAGTCATATCCTGTGCACGTTAAAGAACACGCTGGATGGCCTTGACGGGTGCTTACCATCTATCTCTTAACAGTTGCCCAGTGGGTCCTCTCCCCCAACCTTCTCTGAACCTTCGGGGTCCTTGTGACCTGGCCATTCTGCCCATTGTTTTCCAAAAAAGTGCCGCTCAGAGGTAAAACAACATAATTCTTGTATTTTTAACTACTTCTTGATTCTCTTCGTTTTTATTCATTATTTTTAAATCTTTTGCCATATGCGTTAACCACATTTATTGCGCTAATTTCAGCGATATATCAAACACATTCCCGTTAATACTTCGATTAATTTGTCGACCGAACAAAAGGGTACAGTCGCTCAAAAAATATCCGAACACTATGGTTGATTACAGAATTCAGAAAAAATATCTGGCAACGATTTTTTTTAGAAATTAGTGATCTGGCAACCTTTGTGTCACGTGACACGAAGGTTGCCACACGAAGGTTGCCAGATAACTAATTTCTAAAAAAATCGTTGCCAGATATTTTTCTGAATTCTGTAATCAACGATAGTGTTCGGATATTTTTTTTTGAGCGACTGTAGGTGGTCATATTATTTTGATACTAGATCGTGTGGGCTCACTCACGGAAATATTGAGCGTGTGCAGTTACCGTTCACAGCAAACTGGAGCGTGTACAGTTGCTGTACACGCTCCAGATATTTTTCCTGAATTCTGTAATCACGTGACAAAGAAGGTTGCCAGATCACTAATTTCTAAAAAAATCGTTGCCATATATTTTTTCTCAATTCTGTAATCAACCATAGTGTTCGGATATTTTTTTTTGAGCGACTGTACCTAACTATTTCGCATTATTCTAAATCTCGAGTGACTTGATCTCTTTATGATGTTCGAAATCTGATTCAGAAGTTTTAAGCGTTGAGGTGCGATAATTATTCCTGATAAACTGTTTTGAATATTTGCAGTTTGATTTTAATTCCCGTTCAACAGAACATTTAATTTTCATCGTTCTGTTTAGAGTTTGTTTTTTCCTCATATCGAAATTAAAACCTATATTGAACTGAACCGCTGAAATCAAAAGAGAGAAATTTTTTATGGGGAAAATTTAATATTTCACTATAAATAAAAAAAAAATAAATACACCCTCAAGCAACTGCTTGCCACAGAGGTCTGACAGGAGCCTGTCAGTTTATATATGCCATAGTAGAAGGTCTGTGAGGATGGCAGGACCTCAGCAGAAAAACAACACACACAACCATGCCTTACTGGGGCTCGAACCCAGGTCCCTTAGATCATTAGCCAAACGTGCTAACCACTATGCTTGATTAAAACGAAAACGATATCGCTTAATGCAAATTCAGCGTATCTTTAATAAATAATAAAAAAAATTGCCATTTTTTATGGAGCTTTAGCAAAATAATAGAGGTATTTTCCTCCCTTTCGAAATTGTTTCTTTTCCTCTGAATCCTTCTCCCTAATTGTCAGCAGAAAAATCTTCTTTTTGTTTTAAAGGTTCAGATCCGAATTTCGATTCAAATTCATGATTCATAACTCACCTTAGCAACTGTTTCCTGTTTCAGATGGCATTTCAACTTTCTGTTTTCAAAAAGCAACTTCATTACTTGTACGTTCCAACGAATACTTTTTTTTGGTCCCTTTTCTCTGTTACAAATGATACATTTTCTTCGCCCTTCTTTCTCGCGCCGGCCATTCCCTTCTAATTCATCATCGAAAAACTTCCGATCAGTTTTTCGTTCCCCATCCCTTACCACGATGTGCAATCTACTCCAGATTTGAAATAATTCCCCTCCCCTGCTGCCTCGTCCTCTTCTTCCCATCCCAACTCCTCCAGCTGCTCCTCTCTTCTCTCTTTCTTCATAACCTCGTTTCCATTTGAATCGCTTAACTGCCAACGTGTCTCTGCCCGTCTCTATCTCTGCGAGTTTCGCGTTTAATAGTCCCCAGCCTCTTTATGCGCTAACGCGACATGGAATGCTCTCACATTCTGAGTTAAAAAAAAAAGAGATCAACATTGCTATGCACGACGCATTCTTCGGCGATTATAGCTCGTCGGTGATAGCGCAACCCTTTCGCCTCCCTCTTCAATTTTGCTCATAAACATCTTCCATATCTTCCATATAACGTCGTGCTTTCAACAAACAGTGAAATGCACTCAGAAGTGAGCATTGTAACGCCATTCTTAACGAGATTTGAAGGCAAAAAATATGTCTTGCGAGATTGTCGTAATAGTCCATCAGCTTTAATGTTGAAGTTTTTGATGGACGTCATTTCATAAAAGTCCACGGTTATGGATAGGGAGAGGGTAAAATCAACAGGTACACAAATGAACAATATATGCACACATTCTTAGAAACTTGAAAAACAGTGTGAATGGGTATATAATATTCATAAACAATGCATGTTAAAGAATGCATCACACTCAAAAATCTCTCTCTATTTATGACAATAGAATTGGAATTATTTAGATTCCAACGGCAATAAAAACTTTGCGATGGAGATAAAAAGAAATAATTAAATATAACCCCGTTTTAATGTTTTCACGAGGAAAGGAAATTAGGAAAAATTCCATTTTTTATGACGGAGGTTTTTTCATTCAGAAGGAGATGAAAAAATGTGTGAAAATGACTTAACCATTGAGTTGAGTTATCTGTGAGCAGCACCTTTTTTTTTTTTTTGCACACAATGGGGGTAAATTACCAGGTCACAAAGATCTCAACTGTTTGGAGCCAGGTAAAAGAACAAGCATTGGATAGTTGTTAGCAGACAGAAGAAAGTCTCCCGCCAAGGCTGCCCAGAGTGTTCTTTAACGTGCACAGGAGGCACGGCTTAACCCCTCATCATATGGAGAGCAATTTTTACATCCCATTGGAGATTCCCTTACTCTCCGAAGGAAAAATGAGGATTAGTGGAGAAAATCGCGATGCAGGAACAGTTGGCACTCGAACCTAGGAGCATCAGATCAGGAACTTGAAGCGCTGCGGAATAAAACAAGTGGACAGACAACTCTGTGTTCAGACACTCTGTGTAACTAGTCGTATGTAGTTAACACTCTCACTGAAAAGCCTGAACTGGTAAAATTGGTACAAGTCAAAATTTGACTTAAATCTTGTTTAAATTGCCTCAGTCGGTAGCGCGCCAGTTTCGTAATTTGAAATTACCAAGTTCTAGTCACAATTGTGACCATCCATTGGTTAGAAATGGGACAATCGATGGGCTTGGAAAAGATGTTGTAGCAGGATGGGAAGTTAATCCCGTGTCCTGCAGAGCCATACCTTGTGCATGTTAAAGGAGACGCTGATTGGCTTTGGCGATCTTTCTCCTAAACAGGTGTCCAGTGGATCCCTTTCCATAATTTTCTCTCAGCCCTTGGCAGCCCTTGAGATCTGTCATTTAGTTCACTATGCGCAAAAACAAAAAAACTGCTAATATTGTGGTTTGAAAAATCGCCCTTCCACAACGACTACATTTTACTGAAGGACTACTGGAAATTAGATTGACGTTCACGCGGACGAATAGAAATATATATTTTTTCATTACAAACTTTCCCATTTTTTCCTTTTTCTTAAAGAATTTATTTGAAGAATTTAAAGAATATTTGAAAACTGCAAACGTAATGAAAGTTGAAACCCCGAAAGGAAAAAAGGAATTTTATTAACACCCATCTCTAGGTGAAAGACATCCTCTTCTTGGGGAACGGAGCGGGTGTGATCTATTTATGGATAAAAAAGGGAGGGGAATGCTTGTTTTCCTCACTATAGTTTAAAAATAATAAAAAAATATCTTCTCAAGCAGTTTTTGCCACAGAGGTCTGACAGGAGTCTGTTAGTTTATATGCGATAGTAGAAGGTCTGTGTGGATGGCAGGACCTCAGCGTATAAAAAAGGAAAGATTATTAAAATTCAGTGGCTACCTGGTCACTGCGGAATTGAAGGAAATGTTTTAGCTGACTCATATGCCAAAGATTCAATCAACGTAACTGACGCTACTGATATTCCTATATATGATATACAAATTAAAAATCATCTCAAGTCATTAGGAAAAATAGAACTCAACAATTACTTTTAAGTTCAGAGTTCTGTTAAACATCATTTTAGATATCAACTTGATCAAAATATATGTTCATTGCTAAAAATTAAAATGTCTAGAAAGAATTTTTGCAAAATATTAAAATTTAGAACTGGTACTGCAAAGTTAAACAGCTACTTATACGAGGTAAAGAAAGAAATCAGATAGCAAAAATTGTATTTTCTGTAAGAAAACTATTTCATATATTTTATTGAATTATTCACATTATGACAAAGAACGTAATATTTATTTTCAGTAATTATCTCAACTTAATCAGTTTACTTTACAAGCTACGTTAAATTTTCCAGTAGTTGACGTCAGAAATGCAAGCTACTACAATTTTAGTATTAACTTCCAGCTCGCGACATCATTGTTTAACGGGATATAACCGGATGTCTTCTGCAACAATGGGAAAGCTCGACCAATCAGATTTCAGTTTCTATGGTTACACTTATTAAATTCAATCTTTCTACTTTAACGTTCTGTAACAGAAATGTTATGCCCTTGGTTTGTTACTAACAGACAACTTCATAAAGATCTGGGCATCGACCACATATATACTCATATTAAATGCATTGAGGCTGTTAAAAATAATCCTAATGAGATTATTTCTGCTTTGCGTAATTATGATCGTAATGTTCTTAATCAGTACAAGATGCCTAAAATGATGGCTTTCTCTGAGGGAAGCTTCTCGTTTTAGGTCTCTTGTGCATGATATATGCTATTTTTGGCTTGTATTTTATGTTAGCCTCTAAGGGCCAACCCACGGGTGGTTTACTTGTTATATGTTTTTACTTATACCAACTGGGCATATTCTCAGATGGAGAGAGTAATGGGTAATGCTTTACCTGGAACAGTGGCTCTCAACCTTTTATGCTTCACGTACCCCCTGGAAATGTGTAACTGGCGTACTCCTTGTATACATAGATAAAACTATAGTTATAGTATAACAATGGTTATTTTTATTTTGTTACTAGATCTAACGACTTTTGAGCTCTCAAGGCGTACCCCCAAAATATTTACCGCGTATCCCACGTTGAGAACCCTTTATCTGGAACATCGCATATATATATATGCACGATCTAACGGAAATTTGTTCCATCACATACTGACTTTGATAGTGAATACGTGAAATATATATGCACATATTAAATAGATCATTATTACATAGATTTTTATTTTCAAACCTTAAACTATTATTTATTTATTTTATTATTAAACACAAAACTATTAAATTTTATTACTACGACATTTCATTGAATAATGACAATTTATATATTTGATATGTATAACATTTAAAATATTCTCTTGTTTTTCTTTATACTTTTTTGCATTTTATTTAAATGAACCTGATGTAGAAGGGCCTGGCCCTAACATCACCATGGTTGTTAGGTGTATAATTAAATAAATAAATAGAAAAACAACAAGAACCCAGGTCCCTTAGATTATTAGCCAAGCGTGCTAACCATTCTGCATGGGACTTAGTTGTCTTCTTACTGAAATTGGTCCGTACTTGCATAGCACAAGGCACACTGAACGAAATTAGGGTAATAAATTTAAATGAAGTACCAATGCGTAGTTTCCTGGCTGTGAATTACTTGTTTGATGCTCGAATAGGAACTTGTTCATATGGACATAATATTATGTTAAGGAGGACAATTAAGAACTTTAAGTACAAATAGTTAAAAGATACATGAGTTTGCATTTTATTTCTATTTAGATTTGTAAGTTGGGTTGGGTTGTTTTACCTCTGAGCGGCACTTTTTTTGCACACCATGGGCTAAACGGCCAGGTCACATGGACCCCGAAGGCTCAGAGAAGGTTGGGGGAGGGGACCCACTGGAACAGCTGTTGGGAGACGATGGTAGCCTCCCGTGAAGGCCATCTAGCGTGTTCTTTAACGTGCACAGGGTATGGCTCTCCCGCACACGGGGCCACGGCTTAACGTCCCATCCGACGGACGGCGGTCTTTCCAAGCCCATCGGTATCCCCTAATGATCGTGGGCAGGGCAGAGGAATTTTGCGGAGATAAATCTCAACGCTGACCCAGCTGGGACTCGAACCTGGGAACTACAGATTACGAGCCTGGCGCGCTACCGACTGAGCCACCCCCTCCCCCTTTAGATTTGTAAGCAATTTAATTTGCATGGTCATGCAAATGATTGAATAATAGGGCATTTTCGATATATTTCGTTGAAACTGAATTATAAATATCGTAACAAAAAATAGGTAGCATATAGACAAATTTATTGGTTTTGTGCGCAGAAAGGGAATGTTTGTAGCGCGGGTAAGTTTTTTCAAAACGTTCAAGCCTTGGCTCAGAGGTAAAATGACTCAAGTCTTGCTTATACTTTGTAGTTATCCCTTTGAGGATTTTCATTGATCCTAACATAAAATCTGATGTTGGAAAAATATTTATGTTTTGCAATATGCATCAAAACTTCTAGTCCGTCCAATCATTTAAATAGGAGAAATCGCCTACGGAGGTTCTTAATTTACCGATCGTTGGGCCACAGGGCATATTTGTTTATGCTAATGGTTATTTTAACTATTGGTTTGTGGTAATGTGTGGATTAAAGTAAATGTAAAATGCATTTTTCTCCTCTATTATAAACTTAACTTTATCGGTTTGTGTTGTTTTGCTTTTTCTGTACTTCGTGTAGTTCCGTAAAGTTAAATATAGCAGTTTACATCAAATTAAAATAATTTGTTTTATTTCCAAATTTTGATTCAATACTGAATGATAGAATTCTGCTCTCGATAGAGCAGTGGTCTTTTTCTTTCTCTCGGACACCCCTTAAAGTTTAACTTTTCCTGAAGATTTCCTGTAAAGTCTCCTTCTTGCAGGTCACCTGTGAAATCTAACTCGTTCTCCCTGAACCGTTGTAAAATTTAACTCTTCCTGACGATCCCCTGGGAAATCTAACTCTTTTCGCCGGATCCCTGTCTTCCTGAGGATCCCTGTAAACTCTACTCTTTGTCACACACTCTTCGCGAAATCTAACTTTCTCTCTCGGACACCCTGAAAAGTTAACAATAACCTTTTCTGAGGATCTTCTGTAAAGTCTCTTTCTCACGGACTCCCTGTAAAGTCTAATTCTTCGTGTGTACTCCCTGTGAAGTCTAACTCATTCTGACCATTCACTGTGAAATCTAACCTTTTTCTTGCGGACATTGTGAAGTCTAACTTGTTCTCCCTGAACCGTTAAGTTTAACTCTTTCTGACGAACCCTTGGGAAATTTAACTCTTTTTCTAGGACTCCTTTAAAGTATAAGTCTTTCTGAGGACCCATCTTGGAAAGGCCTCTTTCCATCAGATAGGACATTAAGCAGAAGCTCAGTATGTAGAAGAGTCATATTTTGAGCGCTTTAAAGAATACGCTGGATGGTCTTGATGAGAGGCTTCAATCTGTCTCCCAAAAGCTGTCCAGTGTTTTCCGTTTCCCGAACATTCTCTGAGGAGGTTCTTGTGACTTGGCCATTTTGCTCACAGGGTGCACAAAAGTGCTGCTCACAATCACTATAACTTATCACTCCCAATCATCACTCTATATATACTCTATATATACACAACTGGCAAAATTGCCCGGTCTTACTCGGGACTTGATATAATGACAATAGCAGGCGTATTGGTAATGTTGTTTAAAACGAAATTTGGTGGTCTCTGATTGTCTAGTGTAGGGGTTCTCAACGTGAGGTACGCGGTAAAATGTATTTGGGGGTACGCCGTGAGAGATCAAAAGTCGCTAGATTTCGTAACAAAGTAAAAGTTTATAATTTTATAAGATTTGTTAAAATTTTATATCATTTTTTGTGTTTATCCATATATGTAATTTATGAATACAAAATTTGATGTGTTATAGTTATAGTACAACTATAGTTTTATCTGTAGTATAACAATGTGAATAAAATGAATATATATACACATTAAATTCTGTATTCATAAATTACATATATCGATAAACACAAAAAAAAAAACATTTTTGCACAGCAGTGTTGCCAACTTAGCGACTTTGTTACTAGATCTAACGAATTTTGAGCTCTCACGGCATACTGCAAAAAATATTACCGCGTATTCCTAAGGGGTACGAATACCTCACGTTGAGAATATTGTTTATCACGTTGTTTACTGATGAGGCCAGTTTCACTCGGGAAGGCGTATTCAATCAGCACAATGCGCATTTGTGGGCTCACGAGAACCCCCACCGTGTGCGCACCCATGCGGCACAACATCGTTTCGCAGTAAATGTGTGGGTAGGCTTGGTCGGCGACTGCTTAGTCGGGCCATACCTTTTACCATCCCGCATGACCTCCGCGAAGTATCTGATATTTCTGGAACAGGTTCTACCAGGCTTACTTGCCCATGTTCCAGGAAATGTGAGACGCAACATGTGGTTTCAACATGATGGGGCACCTTCCCATTATGGAAGGTGTGTTCGTGCACATTTCAACATGTCTTTTGGGCAACGATGGATTGGGCGTGCTGGACCAATTGCCTGGTCCCCACGCTCACCTTATTTAACGAGAGTTGATTTCTTTCTGTGGGGGGGCCCTCAAAGCTACCGTTTATAAATCGCCTGTGGAGTCTGACATGGATCTCGTGGCAAGGCTCGTCTGCGCTGCTGCTACTATAAAAAAAACTCCAGGTGTGTTCGACCGTTGTCCGGCAATCAATGCTCCGTCGGTGTCACGCATGCATCGCGTCTCATGGTGGAAACTTCGAGCATCTGCTGTAACATTATGAAATGTATCATCTAGTACGCCATTTGTAATAATTATGTCCAATAAATGTTTTCCCATTAATCACTGTCTTGTGTCCTTTCAGATCTTGTACCTCTGCTACCACTTTCCCATGACATTTCCGGTTATGGGTTCCTATGCAATTCTCATTCCTTTAGATGTTATCTACCTCAACTAAAAGTTTGTACCTATATTTTTGAAACACCCTGTATATACATTATAGAAGTTTGCGTAATGATTATTTCAATATTTGGCAATTATGAATGATTGTTGTAAAACAAGATAATTTATTGTTCAATATTCGAGCTTCCATAACTCTTTAAATACTGAACGAATATTGTTGAAAATCGTGATTGAAATAGATCTGTTATGTTTTTTAATTTATCTTCAGCCACACGTTTCCATTAAATGCATATTTTAAAAGTTATAGCGCTTCGAAGTTGGATTCCCAGTGATATAACATGGAAATTCCCTAATAATTGGGGCGGAGGTGGCTCAGTTGGTAGCGCGCCAGGCTCGTAATCTGTAGTTCCCAGGTTCGAGTTCCAGCTGGGTCAGCGTTGAGATTTATCTCCGCAAAATTCCTCGCCCTGCCCACGGTCAGTAGGGGACACCGATGGGTTTGGAAAGGCTGCCATCCGTCGGATGGGACGTTAAGCTGTGGCCCCGTGTGCGGGAGAGCCATACGCTGTGCACGTTAAAGAACACTCTGGATGGCCTTGACGGGAGACTACCATCTGTCTCCCAACAGCTGTTCCAGTGGGTCCCCTCCCCCAACCTTCTCTGAGCCTTCGGGGTCCTTGTGACCTGGACATTTAGCCCATGGTGTGCAAAAACGTGCCGCTCAGATGTAAAACAACCCAACCCAACACTAATAATTTGGTATGGCAGTTTATGTTAGCCATCTATTACTTTTGCTAATAAGTAAGGAACTAATAACACTCTCAGATTCTTGAAAATAGGGTCTCTATTTAAATGAATATTACAGAGCAAGATTATTGAATCAAAACGAAATAGTTAATAATTGTATCCCTAGATGTTTAAAAACTGCTGTGATTATATCCTTTTATTTTAACCTCTACAGAGCTCAACGGATGGTTGCGATTTCATCATTTTTGATGAGGTTTTAATCATCAACCTGGGAACTTCCATTACTGCTGAAAAATGAGACAGAAATATTTATCAGAGCTTTCTAATTAATCATGAATGATATTAATTTAAAATGAAAGCCGAAAATATGATTAATTTTGAATTGAAATAAGATAAATTGAAAAGTAGGCGGAGCAGGGTAGACTAATCCGATTCGAATTTCAAGCAAAGCTAAATTACTTTTTGCTTTATTTATGACTGTTTACTTCAGAATAAAGGATTTCTAATTAATATTGTAAAGATTTAAATTACGTTTTAACTTAAGAAATACGCAAACATTATATTCTGCCTAAAGGAGATGCTATTTTAAAATCTTGTTATTACTGTTATGCGCAACAACAATCAAAAATTATTATTTTAATTTTCGAAGCTGGTTTTGCTTTCAGTCACTTTTGGAAGATTTGGAACACTGGTTGCCAACAGGGGGCGTTTTAGAAATTTGCGGGGACGTTTTTGTAAATTCGTATACATGGTATTTTCATGAGAAATGAGGAGGAGATATAAGAAATAGCTGGTTCATTGTTTTACCACTTTGTTATACAGTATTTCTTTTCCACATAAAAGAATAAATATTGCCATTAAATGAGCTGAGAAGAAAAACTGTCACTAATCGGGTGGGATCCGAACCCACGACCTCCTGATAACATGTCGGATGTTCTGACAGTTCAGCTACCTGCCGCTGATTAAAAACTTTCTCTATTAGTAGATTTCAGCTTTATAATATAATCAATGTTTGGAATCAATCTGACTGTAATTGAGGAGTCTCGTCTTGAAGGCACCTTCTAGGTTAGTGCACACGGCCAGCAACATTCAATTCAAATCCATAAATGAAAATTCCTACATCTAATAACTTGATAGATGTAGACTCATTCAGACAAAATTTTAGTGAAAAGAAAATTTCTCTTTTTTTATATATATATATTTTCTATTTTTTTTGTATTTTTTATCTATTTTTTTTTATCATTTTTTTTCTCTATAAAATTATTTTTCATTCATATAGGTATATTTGTATCAGCAACATCAATAGGCATAGTATTGTTTTTAGCCAACACGCTTAAAGCTTAAGGATACTATGTTATTTAATCACGATTTAAAAATTCTCGGTTAATAAAATTTTAATGTGCATAGTCTACAGGTGCTTACCTGTAATTGACTATCATTCAGTGTTTTAACATAGTTAAGTCAGTAATCGGGCTTTTTTGTAACAATCTTCATATTGCTTTTCGCGAGATTCTCTACAATGTTTGGTCAACACAATTGAATACAATTGAAACACAATTGAAATATAATGTCAATTCCAAAGATCGCGATTTTCTCTACAATGTTAAAGAAAAATTTCTAAACATTGTAGAGAAAGTTTAGAAAGGCTTTTTTGTTTTCTCGGTTAATAAAATTTTAATGTGCATAGTCTACAGGTGCTTACCTGTAATTGACTATCATTCAGTGTTTTCACATAGCTAAGTCACCAGTTACCCTGCATTACTAGACTGTAGGAGTACTGATGGGCTTAGAAAGCTCGCCGTCCGTCAGATGGGGCGTTAAAGCCGTGGTTCCGTGTAATGGGACAGCCATAGCCTGTGCACATTAACGAAACACTGGATGGACGACGGGAGGCTACATCTGTCTCCTAACAGCTGCCCAGAGAGTTCTCTACCCCCCAACTTCTCTAATCCCTTGGATATTAGCTCTCTTCCTAATCGTCGGGAGTTGGCTTAGTCGGCAGCTCGCCAAGCTCTGTGGTTTCCAGGTTCGAGTCCCAATTGTGCCTGGGTTCAGAATCTTCACCGCTACTTACCGTTCTGCCTCGGTGAGAAAGAG
This sequence comes from Ryuthela nishihirai, assembly GCA_038380435.1. Taxonomy (NCBI): domain Eukaryota; kingdom Metazoa; phylum Arthropoda; class Arachnida; order Araneae; family Heptathelidae; genus Ryuthela; species Ryuthela nishihirai. Next base: position 93,953,512 of record JAWZYU010000001.1, read on the forward strand.
GGAATTGATGGGCTTGTAAAAGCCGCCTCCATCGGATGGGAAGTTAATCCGTGGCTCGACATTCAGTAAGAGCCATACGCTCTGAACGCTAAAGAACACACTGGATATTCTTGACGGGAAGCTTCCAATGTAATAGATATCCAGTGGGTCCTTTATTCCCAACTTTATTTATTATCCTCAACTTTATCCCCAACTTTATTGGATATTAGCTCTCTTCCTAATCGTCGGGAGTTGGCTTAGTCGGCAGCGCGCCGAGCTCTGTAGTTGTCAGGTTCGAGTCCCAATTGTGCCTGGGTTCAGGATCTTCACCGCTACTTACCGTTCTGCCTCGGTGAGAAAGAGGGAATTGATGGGCTCGTAAAAGCCGCCTCCATCGGATGGAAAATAAAAAGGAACATTTGACACTAAATCACTAAATTTCTCCATGGCGTTTGAAAGATATAGTGGAACAAGTGTTTTCCAAATCCACAAAAGTGAAAACCAATAAACTGACAAAGAGACAAATGAAGCGCGGAAAGCAATATGAAGATTGTTACAAAAAAGCCCGATATTTCTGTCAGTTAGTGTTGCCTGAAAATAAATTATCCTGGACGATTTATCGAAGTAAAAATCTGTTCGATTAAATCTTGTCCTATTAATTGTTGGTGCATCACACACCTGCAGATTTGTCGGTCGAACTGGTCTACGATAAGTCGCACAGGAGGAATTCAAGGATTGGGTTGTTTTACCTCTGAGCGGCACATTTTTGCACATAATGGACTAAATGACAAGGTCACAAGGACCCTGAAGGGTCGGAGAATGTTGGGGAGGGATCGACTGGACAACAGTTGGGAGACTGATGGTAGCCTCCCGTCAAGGCCATCCAGCGTGTTCTTTAACATGAACACACACATATATACAGGGTGAATCTGAAAAAGTGGGCAAAACTTTACGGGGTGGTAGAACGCAGCTATACGAGCAATATTCGTCATAGAAAGTATGGGCGGAACGCAAACGGCGAGCCGCTAGGTGGCGTTGGAAATGGTATAAAAGGGTCGGTCCTCGCACCCAACGGCATTTCTACCATGGATTGCCGAGAGGATGGCTGGTTATACTAACCACGAAATGGCGGATATTACAGCTGGCGGCAGCTCTTTTGAGCAATTTCTTTGAGCATGTACCTCAATTACATTCCTGTTAATAAAATGTTTTCTGAAGTATCTCCTCTCCTTCTTGTGTTCATTCTTTAAATGTGACAGTGGAAAACTACCTTTTAACTTCTCACCGCTTGCGTTCCGACCATACATTCTATGACGAATATTGCTCGTATAACTGCGTTCTACCACCCCGTAAAGTTTTGCCCACTTTTTCAGATTCACCCTGTATATGGCATATAGTATATATAGTAGATATGGGGGCCGATTTATCCACTCGACAAGATTGCCGGTGCCCTGTTTCCCATTGAAGCGAATACGAACTCAGTTACTAATTGAGTCATCGATATGGTCTAGGTTTATTTTCTACTTTTTAGAGCCCTATGGGAAGATAGGTAAGTTTAATTTTTTTTTAATTTATATTCTCACAATGCGAATATTCTCACATCCCTTTCGGTGTGAATAGGAAATCATGTGCATGCAGATGTTTTCGGTGAAGTACTTCATAAACAAATAAAGTAACCGCAAACTTCAGCAATTTATTTACTAAATCTGTTTTTGACAATTTCCCTTTCACACTTACGCTTTATAGGCAAATGACGCAGGCAAAGTAAACGAAAATGTCTGTTGTTATTTTCCCGGTTTTTTTTTGCAGATAAAGAATGGAGAAACAACCAAAGGCGTCGTAAGATTAGTATGATAAAAGACGATTGCAATTAAACCAGTTTTTTTTATATAATTCAATAGTAATTTGCATTTGCATTTTCAGTTGCCTAAAGTTAAATTTCCATGCGTGGAAAATTCTTCTCGTACGATTTAGTTGGGGGCAATTCCTACTCTACAATCTTCCTAGTCTCATGGATTAAATGGATTTTTTCAAACATATTCTTGAGGAATGTGAATCCACTTTTAAAATGGGATGAAGAATTCATTCAGTCGGTAGTACAGTCGCTCAAAAAAGTATCCGAACACTGTGGTTGATTATAGAATTCGGAAAAAATATCTGGCAACGATTTGTTTTAGAAATTAGTGATCTGTCAACCTTCGTGTCAAGTGATCTGGCAAACTTCGTGTCACGTGACACGAAGGTTGACAGATCACTAATTTCTAAAAAAAATCGTTGCCAGATATTTTTTCTGAATTCTATAATCAACCATAGTGTTCGGATACTTTTTTGAGCGACTGTACCTGGTTTGCAATTGGATGTTCGCAGGTTGAATCCTTCGACCCGTCCTCTGCGAGAAAGGGAACGGGAGCCACCGCCGATCCAATGGAACGAAAATACGTAACCGGTTAGCAGGTGCACCATATTCTATTCTGCTCAAAGAATGTACTAGATGACCTTGACTGGATACTTCTATCTGTCTCCTGAAAGCTATCCAGTCGATGCCTTTCCGCTACTCAACTATGAGTTTTTCTTGGGGTTCTTGTGACCAGTGGCGCACCAAGAGGTGGGGGGACAAGGGGCCCTGGCACCCCCCAAAAGAAATGAAGAAAAAAAAACACCAGAAAATTTTCCAAAAATCTTTTCCTAATTAAAATTCATTTTTTATATTTATGTTTTGTCGTGTCTTCTATTTCTATACTACTAATGAATTAGCTGTCACGTTAGGTGAGAATACCCTATAGCTCTCGGGAATCACGGCCGCTGTGAACACAAGGCGAACGAAGTAGTGCTCGGGCGGACCGAGCGCTACTTTGTTTGCTCGAACCGGGCCAGCGGGGCCCCTCGCACCCCCCCCCCCAAGATTAAATCCTGAGTGCGCCACTGCTTGTGATACGGCCATTTAACCTACTTTGTATAACAACGACAAAAGCAACGCGTTTTTCAAATGCATTTTTAAATAAGCTCTAGATGTCTGAACCGTTAGCGTGTTTGTACAGGAAGAAAACACTCATGGGAGAAATTCTGATAGAAATCATGCATTTCTTTTTTTATTCAAATCTAGCTCCACTCAGAGGTGTGAGCATTTATGGCGAAAAGCACCCTCGAAATCTTTGTGTCAAGCAGGATACGCCAGGAGAAAGTTCTATAAATGATTTTCTTGAGGGTTTAAATTAGTAAGGGAAAAAATATTGGTTTCGGAAGGTTTTACATTTAGTTTCATATCTCTTGAAGAAAGATTTCAAGATAATAACCACTTAGGAGAAGTTAAAGTTTCGAAATTTCACCAAAAAATATTTTGTGAACTCCTAATAATCTAGTTTTGATGCTACTAATAAAACAATTTGAACTCATCTCTAATAATCGATCAACTGAATAAAACTTTCTGTAGGAACTGTCCCGATTCAGTCAATTCCTCGATTTCGGTCCCTGTTTTCTTTTTCTTTCCCGACGAGAAGAGGCATCATCCTCAGGAGGCCAATTGTATACGACAGCCACCTGCTCCATCGCACTTTTTTTTCCTCTCTCACGAGGTAGCATCTGTCAAAAGCAGATCCACTTGGATCGTTTCCCCACTGATGGCTAACTTGGTCACGTTTTGCTGTATATCGTTAAACAGAACTTTCAAGAGATTGTGCTTTGGGGGAAAAAAGAACAACTAAAAAATAATAATGTAACAATATTTTTGAAAATGGTATTCATGGATTTTTTTAAACAACTGCACTTCAAAACTTTGCAGCTATATAATGGAATCGTTCGGATGTCGTTGATGTACATATAACTAATGATTATTGAAAAACAGTTTAAGCTGGAATACCACACTGATTTTAGTTATCTGTTTTGTTAGTTCGAAAGGGATTTAAATGGGGAAAGAAGTTTTTTAGCTATCTTACTATTGCTTTTCGTTTGTGTTCTTTGGTGGTTTGTGGATTCGTTAAAACAGTTTTTCCACCATATCTGTCGAAAGCGACGAACAAACATAATGATTTATGTATCAAATGAAAGCTTTGACGCTGGGAGTGTCACAGGCTGTAAAAAATTTCCCCCATGATTTCTTCTCCCTTAAAAAGGACGGATTTTGGTTGGGTTGTTTTACCTCTGAGCGGCACTTTTTTGCACACCATGGGCTAAATGGGCAGGTCACATGGACCCCGAAGGCTCAGAGAAGGTTGGGGGAGGGGACCCACTGGAACAGCTGATGGGAGACAGATGGTAGCCTCCCGTCAAGGCCATCTAGCGTGTTCTTTAACGTGCACAGGGTATGGCTCTCCCGCACACGGGGCCACGGCTTAACGTCCCATCCGACGGAAGGCTGCCTTTCCAAGCCCATCGGTGTCGCCTAAAAATCGTGGACAGGGCGGGGAATTTTTGCGGAGATAAATCTCAACGCTGACCCAGCTGGGACTCGAACCTGGGAACTACAGATTACAAGCCTGGCGCGCTACCGACTGAGCCACCCCCGCCCCCTTAAAAAGAGGAAATATGAAAGATTCACTTATCTTCGAAGCGAAAGAGCCGAAAGCAACGGGCTATACGTCAAATGAAAGCTTGTGAAATGGGGAATGCCACCGGTTATAAAAAATTTTTCCTTCATTTCTTCTTCGTTCCTAAAAAAAAAGGGAAATATGAAAACGATTGTTCCGCTATATCTGCGGGATGCAAAGACCGAACTTAACAAGTTGAATGTCAAATAAAAGCGTGTGACATGTGGAATGTTGTGGACAAAAAATATTAATAATATAATATAATACTGATATAATATTATAATATAATACTGATTTGCTCCCCCCTAAAAAATGGAAATGTAAAAATTGTACTTCTATTATATCTTTCGAATGAGAGGGCCTAGTTGAGAGTTGGGTATTTTTACCTTTGAGGGGCTCTTTTTTTGCATACAGTGGACTAAATGGCCAGATGGCCAGGTCACAAGGACTCCAAAGTTGGGGATAAGGGACCCACTGGACATCTATTACATTGGAAGCTTCCCGTCAAGAATATCCAATGTGTTCTTTAGCGTTCAGAGCGTATGGCTCTTACTGCCTGTGGAGTCACGGATTAACTTCCCATCCGATGGAGGCGGCTTTTACAAGCCCATCAATTCCCTCTTTCTCGCCGAGGCAGAATAGTAATTAGCGGTGAAAATTCTGAACAGGAACAATTGGGACTCGAACCTGCCAACTACAGAGCTTGGCGAGCTGCCGACTGACGCTACCGACGATTAGGAAGAGAGCTATGATTAAAAAGAATTTCTGAAAATATATTTTACCTTTAACGCTCTTAATGTGCCAAGTATTTTATGAGGGACTAAGTCGTCGGTCTTCTTCTGAGGCTTCTAATATCGATTTATTTCCAACGATCGCTTTTAGTTTGATCATTTTCTGAGCGTTACTTAGTCAATCAAACGCAAGTTCACTTTCTTTAACTTTCAGTTTTCCGAAAAAGATGAATTTGGGTATTTTGATTTTTTTTTTATCACGTGTTCCTTCTGTTTTTTTTTTCTTATGAAACATGAATCAAGTGTTCTGATAGAGAAAAGAAAAAGACTTCGAGATTTTCGATCAGGAATGCATTTGCGGGGTCCGTGAATTCGAAAAATCGCTTTTCTCAATGTTGTCTGTCAGAACGGATCAGATATTGAATTGAAATTTCACAATCAGATCGATTTTCATCTGTCCCAGTGAATGGCCATAAAACAGTGACAAAGAAACCTAAATGTCAGAAGGAAAAGGAATTAAAGTTCTTATCCTCTCATGACAGCTCTGCAGAATATATCTACTTCTAGGCATCATCATCCTGTGAAGCAAATGTTTTAAATCATTTCTTATCTACTTCGTATTAATGTCCACTTCGAAAAAGGGTGGCTCAGTCGATAGCGCGCCACGTTTGTAATCTGTAGTTCTCCAGGTTCGAGTCCCAACTGAGTAAGCATTGAGATTTATCTCCGCAAAATTCTCCGCCCTGCCCACTGTCAGGAGGGGACACCGATGGCCTTGGATAAGGCCGCCGTCCTTCGGATGGGACGGTAAGTCGTGGCTCCGTGTGGAAGAAAGCCATATCCTTGCACGTAAAAGAACATGCTGGATGGCCTTGACGGGAGTAAGCCGTGGCCCGTGTGCGGGAGAGCCATATCCTTGCACGTAAAAGAATATGCTGGATGGCCTTGACGGGAGACTACCATCTGTCTCCCAACAGCTGTTCCAGTGGGTTCCCAACCTTCTCTGAGCCTTCGGGGTCCATGTGACCTGGCCATTTAGCCCATGGTGTGCAAAACCTTGCCGTTCAGAGGTAAAACAACCCAACCCACTTCTAAACCCTTGGCGCTCTAATGCTAACATTTCTCCTCAATTCACCAATGAAACGAATAATTCTGTCTTTAATTAAAAGCGGCAAAAAAGTAAAAAGTTGAATATTTTCCGAATGAACTGGCGTTTACGTCACGGTTAGCTAACAATCTGTTGCAGAACTGAAAACGATTGTTTTGGAAAATGTCTTCTGAATAATTGATACGTTGGCATCGTGTTTTCGTGATGCTGGCAAATAATCGCTGCTCCTGGAGAGAAAAAAAATCCTTCCGAAATTAAAAGTAATTAAATGCTTTTTGCGTTTGCTGGAGCACGAGGACGAACGAAACTCTGGCTGAATGTCGGCGCTGTACTCCGTTGAACAGATTAATGAATCGGCAGTCGGGGATTAGGGGAATGAGACGAAAGTAGCAGCAGTGATATTTTGGAAACAATTTGTGAATGGAAAATTTCATTGTAATTGCTGCAATAACCTGACTTATTCAGATCAAGGAAAATGAGTCAAAATAATCTGCCAACTTAGGCTAAATGAAGACAGTGGCATGCCAGTTTGTTTTTACATATTTCATGCAAGAAGACAATGTTATCAACTGTACAGAGATAGATGTTGCTTTAGTATGTGCATTAATTGAGTGCTAGTCAACAAAATGGCAGTTTTAGAGATATTCAGGTAATTAAAGAGAATGCGTTTTTAATATAATTGTTAATGAATAAACTTTACATATTTATTAAAAATAATGTTTATACATTAACCATCTGTACACATTACTCTAAATGTAACTTCATAACATTTAATAACACATTACTATAAATGAAAGTACATAACACTTAATTAACACATTACTATAAGTGTATGTACATAATTAATGTATACCAATTATATGTAACTAGGGGCGGGGCTGGCTGGCTGGCTCAGTCGGTAGCGCGCCAGGCTCGCAATCTATAGTTCCCAGGTTCGAGTCCCAGCTGGGTCAGCGTTGAGATTTATCTCCGCAAAATTCCCCGCCCTGCCCACGGTCAGTAGGGGACACCGATGGGCTTGGAAAGGCCGCCGTCCGTCGGATGGGACGTTAAGCCGTGGCCCCATGTGCGGGAGAGCCATATCCTGTGCACGTTAAAGAACATTCTGGATGTCCTTGACGGGAGGCTACCATCTGTCTCCCAACAGCTGTTCCAGTGGGTCCCCTCCCCCAACCTTCTCTAAGCCTTCGGGGTCCATGTGACCTGCCCATTTAGCCCATGGTGTGCAAAAAAGTGCCGCTCAGAGGTAAAACAACCCAACCAAAATCCGTCCTTTTTAAGGGAGAAGAAATCATGGGAGAAATTTTTTACAGCCTGTGACACTCCCAGCGTCAAAGCTTTCATTTGATACATAAATCATTAAGTTTCTTCGTCGCGTTCGACAGATATGGTGGAAAAACTGTTTTAACGAATCCACAAACCACCAAAGAACAAACAAAAAGCAATAGTAAGATAGCTAAAAAACTTCTTTCCCCATTTAAATCCCTTTCGAACTAACAAAACAGATAACTAAAATCAGTGTGGTATTCCAGCTTAAACTGTTTTTCAATAATCATTAGTTATATGTACATCAACGACATCCGAACGATTCCATTATATAGCTGCAAAGTTTTGAAGTGCAGTTGTTTAAAAAAATCCATGAATACCATTTTCAAAAATATTGTTACATTATTATTTTTTAGTTGTTCTTTTTTCCCCCAAAGCACAATCTCTTGAAAGTTCTGTTTAACGATATACAGCAAAACGTGACCAAGTTAGCCATCAGTGGGGAAACGATCCAAGTGGATCTGCTTTTGACAGATGCTACCTCGTGAGAGAGGAAAAAAAATGTGCGATGGAGCAGGTGGCTGTCGTATACAATTGGCCTCCTGAGGATGATGCCTCTTCTCGTCGGGAAAGAAAAAGAAAACAGGGACCGAAATCGAGGAATTGACTGAATCGGGACAGTTCCTACAGAAAGTTTTATTCAGTTGATCGATTATTAGAGATGAGTTCAAATTGTTTTATTAGTAGCATCAAAACTAGATTATTGGGAGTTCACAAAATATTTTTTGGTGAAATTTCGAAACTTTAACTTCGCCTAAGTGGTTATTATCTTGAAATCTTTCTTCAAGAGATATGAAACTAAATGTAAAACCTTCCGAAACCAATATTTTTTCCCTTACTAATTTAAACCCTCAAGAAAATAATTTATAGAGATTTCTCCTGGCGTATCCTGCTTGACACAAAGATTTCGAGGGTGCTTTTCGCCATAAATGCTCACACCTTTTTTGCTCTGGCCCTTTTTTGTTTTATTACTATCCTGCGAAAATCAAGCAAAATGAGTCAAAATAATCTACCAACTTAGGCCAATCAGGGACAAATGTCACTTTGAAATTAGGAAGGGCAATCGCCTTCAGAATACAGAATGTTCGTTTTCAAAGAGGAGAATGTTTTCCATTTTTCTACTTTCCCACACTCTAATGGTGGAAAGCTAAATCAAATCAGAAAATGTGAAGCTGATATTTAACGGTACAAATTTAACTCAGAACGAATTTTGTCACTAAAAACCTTTTGACCACCGTACCCTACCGCCGATTTTGTCACTTAAAAGTCTACCGCCAAAATTTCAAATTTCACTCTTAAATAAATGGTTTACAACCTAACAAAATTTTTCATTTTTCATCTTTTATGAACTCCATTGGTGGAAATTCGGCTAATAGAATTTTCGGGAAATGCGAATAGTAATATTTTATTAATACTTAACTTCGACAACAACAAAATTAATTTTTCTTTTTATCTCTTAAAACCAAAAAAAATTATATATGTAGATCAGTGTTTTTTCAATTGGTGTTCCGTGAACATGCCCCTCCCAATGTTAGATTTTTTTATTAATTTAGATATCTTAATAAAACGCTTGGTTGGAAAAGGGAAATTTCTCGCAGAATGGAAATAAAACATAAAGGGAGAGAGACTTCTGTCAGTTGAAGAAGAGCTGAGGGTGTGTTGGGTTGTTTACTTGTTATTTTGCACACAATGGGCTAAATTGTCAGGTCACAAAAATCCGAAGGGCTCAGAGAAGGGTAGGTGACCCAGTGGGCAGGGAGATAGAAGGTAGACTCCCGTCAAGACCATCCAGAGTGTTCTTTGGCATGCCTAGGGTATGTCTCTCCCGCACACGGGGTCACAGCTTAATGTCTCATCCGACAGACTGCGGCGTTTCCATCGGTGTCCCTTTTTTGACCGAGCGTAGCATGGAGGTTTAGCGAAGATAAATCTCAACTTTGGCACAGGTGGTTCTCGAAGCTGGGAACTGCATATTACCAACCTGGCGTGCTATCGCCTGAGCCAACTCACGTCCTGCTTACAATGCATTCAACAAAAAATTAAATCCCATATAAAAGAAATATGTTACCATAATCAACTACAAGTTTCGCACTAAAATATTTACTTTATTTATAAAATCGAATGAATTAATGTATTTTGCTTCTAGCTATGACGCGGTTGTCCACTAATCAAAGGGACCTAGGTTTGAGCACTGAGGTTTGTGTTGTCTCTTTGCTGAGGTCTCGTCTTCCCCACAGATCTGGTCATGTCAGACTACTGTGGCAAGCAGCTGCTTGCGATATTTATTTTATTTTTTAAATATATTTTTTTATAGATTTGCATTTTCGTTTCCATTGAATACAGAAAATAGAGTTTATATAATAAAGATGTATGTATTTGTTTATGAGTGTTCGATCAAATTCTTATCACGTTGCAAAATATTCCACCAAATTCTTTTCACACGCTACAAAGTGTTCCGAAACCTCAAAAATGCATAGGGGCGGGGGTGGTTCAGTCGGTAGCGCACCAGGCTCGTAATCTGTAGTTCGCAGGTTCGAGTCCCAGCTGGGTCAGCGTTGAGATTTATCTCCGCAAAATTCCCCGCCCTGCCCACGGTCAGTAGGGGACACCGATGGGATTGGAATGGCCGCCGTCCGTCGGATGGGACGTTAAGCCGTAGCCCCGTGTGCGGGAGAGCCATATCCTGTGCGCGTTAAAGAACACGCTGGATGGCCTTGACGGGAGGCTACCATCTGTCTCCCAACAGCTGTTCCAGTGGATCCCCTCCCCCAACCTTCTCTGAGCCTTCGGGGTCCATGTGACCTGGCCATTTAGCCCATGGTGTGCAAAAAAGTGCCGCTCAGAGGTAAAACAACCCCACCCAAAAATGCATGAAAAGGAAACAAAACTGTTATATACGATCAGACGGGCGGAGCTGACAGTGTGAAATAATAGTTTGCTTTTTAAAAACGAGCTAAAATGCACATTAAAGCAACAATTTTTTTTCATTCATTTGTGTGGATGGATAATTGCAAAGGTATGATATGAATATAAATATATATATATATAAATATACATAAAATATTTATGCAAATAAAGAAAAAAATGTCTTTGCTTATGACTTTGAATACAAAAATGTGAATATTACTCTCGAAATGAATGTAGGCAAGAAGTTGTAAAGTTGCCAACGCTAAGAGAAAAAGCGTTCTATTTGACATAATTAAACGATCCAGCATCCAATTCTGAAAGAGTCATTGCTGAACGGCTAAGGTGGCCATATAATAAAGGCAGAAAACAGATATTTTTTCCAAACTATAAATTTTTTTTATTTTCTTTTGAAAATGCCAAAACTTTCCAGGAAACTATGATTGAAAAAAACAAACTAGTTTTATATATATATTTGATTACTATGAAAGATAATTTATTTTCTCCAAATTAATAGTTTTAAAGTTCATAATTAAGGTAGATTTAATTGAAAAATATCATATTTAATATCAAACAATCACAGGTGAATCGAGAACAATGTAAACAATCATGAATAAACATCGTTTGAAGTTGAAGGCTTGAATAGCATTCAATATTCAAATATTATGTTTAGATTCATCCAGTAATATTTACTTTTTTAACCTTTACTAAAAAATATGCATCCTTAAATATTTTAGAAGTAAAAGTGTTTGTTAGTAGTTAAAAAAGTGAGAACTTTATGTTTAAAAAATAGAGTAAAAAAAATCGGAACAAAAAAGAATAAAATAGATAGTAACACAAACACGTTGTCTTTAAAAAGATGCATTTTGGCCATCCTATGTGGGTAAACCTGCCCGTCTCCTAAAGCAGCTAATTTGAATTTTATCCACTTTTAATAAATAGCATTTGATAAATAAAATATCGTTGATAGAAACCGAAAACTAGAAGAAAGATTATAGTTGTATCCTGAAAAGAGGTAAAACGGTAGTTTAATCCGAAAAAGGAAGAAGGGAAATCATCAGCTGAATTGAAAAGAATCGTTAATTGAATCTAGAAAATGGAGAACAATCCTTAATTGAATCCGAAAAAGCAAGAAGAATCTTTGGCTGAATTCAGAACAAAACAGTCGTTGAATTGAGGGGATAAAAAGCCGAAAATCGTTAGTTGAATTCTAAAGGAAAAAAAAGGACGATTCGTTTGTTAGCCAATTCAGACGCTGTGCAATAAAATGTATATTACTTTTTAAACACAGGAAGAAGTTCCTGTGGTCTTGCAATGATCGCAAAGTAGCCTTACTCTATAGTAGTGGTTCTCAACGTGGGGTACGAGGTAAAATATTTTGGGGTACCCTGTGAGAGTTCAAAAGTCATTAGATTTAGTAACAAAGTAAAAGTTTATAATTTTATAAGATTTGTTAAATTGTTTACGTCATTTTTTGTGTTTATCGATATATGTAATTTATGAATACAATAGTTAATGTGTGTATATGTATTTATTTTATTCCCATTGTTATACTATAACTATAGTTTAATCATCTATACAAGGGGTACGACAGTTACATACACATTTCCAGGGGGTACTTGAAGAATAAAAGGTTGAGAACCACTATATATATGTTTTATTTTATTCCCATTGTTATACTATAACTATGGTTTAATCATCTATACAAGGGGTACGAGAGTTACATACACATTTCTAGGGGGTACTTGAAGCATAAAAGGTTGAGAAACACTATATATATGTTTTATTTTATTCCCATTGTTATACTATAACTATGGTTTAATCATCTATACAAGGGGTACGACAGTTACATACACATTTCTAGGGGGTACTTGAAGCATAAAAGGTTGAGAACCACTATATATATGTTTTATTTTATTCCCATTGTTATACTATAACTATGGTTTAATCATCTATACAAGGGGTACGACAGTTACATACACATTTCTAGGGGGTACTTGAAGAATAAAAGGTTGAGAACCACTATATATATGTTTTATTTTATACAAGGGGTACGACAGTTACATACACATTTCTAGGGGGTACTTGAAGAATAAAAGGTTGAGAACCACTATATATATATTTTATTTTATTCCCATTGTTATACTATAACTATAGTTTAATCATCTATACAAGGGGTACGACAGTTACATACACATTTCTAGGGGGTACTTGAAGAATAAAAGGTTGAGAACCACTATATATATGTTTTATTTTATTCCCATTGTTATACTATAACTATAGTTTAATCATCTATACAAGGGGTACGACAGTTACATACACATTTCTAGGGGGTACTTGAAGAATAAAAGGTTGAGAACCACTATATATATGTTTTATTTTATACAAGGGGTACGACAGTTACATACACATTTCTAGGGGGTACTTGAAGAATAAAAGGTTGAGAACCACTATATATATATTTTATTTTATTCCCATTGTTATACTATAACTATAGTTTAATCATCTATACAAGGGGTACGACAGTTACATACACATTTCTAGGGGGTACTTGAAGAATAAAAGGTTGAGAACCACTATATATATGTTTTATTTTATTCCCATTGTTATACTATAACTATAGTTTAATCATCTATACAAGGGGTACGACAGTTACATACACATTTCTAGGGGGTACTTGAAGAATAAAAGGTTGAGAACCACTATATATATGTTTTATTTTATACAAGGGGTACGACAGTTACATACACATTTCTAGGGGGTACTTGAAGAATAAAAGGTTGAGAACCACTATATATATATTTTATTTTATTCCCATTGTTATACTATAACTATAGTTTAATCATCTATACAAGGGGTACGACAGTTACATACACATTTCTAGGGGGTACTTGAAGAATAAAAGGTTGAGAACCACTATATATATGTTTTATTTTATACAAGGGGTACGACAGTTACATACACATTTCTAGGGGGTACTTGAAGAATAAAAGGTTGAGAACCAATATATATATGTTTTATTTTATTCCCATTGTTATACTATAACTATAGTTTAATCATCTATACAAGGGGTACGACAGTTACATACACATTTCCAGAAGGTACTTGAAGAATAAAAGGTTGAGACCAGTGGTCTAGGTCAGTGGTTCTCAATCTTTTAATGGGGCGGGGCGGGGGTGGCTCAGTCGGTAGCGCGCCACGCTCGTAATCTGTAGTTCCCAGGTTCGAGTCCCAGCTGGGTAAGCGTTGAGATTTATCTCCGCAAAATTCCCCGCCTTGTTCACGGTCAGTAGGGGACACCGATGGGCTTGGAAAGGCCGCCGTCCGTCGGATGGGACGTTAAGCCGTGATACCGTGTGCGGGAGAGCCGTACCCTGTGCACGTTAAAGAACACGTTCCCAACAGCTGTTCCAGTGGGTCCCCTCCCCCAACCTTCTCTGAGCCTTCGGGGTCCATGTGACCTGGCCATTTAGCCCATGGTGTGCAAAAAAGTGCCGCTCAGAGGTAAAACAACCCAACTCAATCTTTTAATACTAGAATTACATTTATGAAATATGTGGCATATTTTTCAGGCCCTTGTTTCATTTTGAGATTTTTTTCGCCAAATCAAATGTGACGCTTATTTTTTTGCATCTTTTCCACATTCCTCTGTGTCACAAAATTCTTTTCGTCTGCTGCCATTTCAATAATCCTTTTGCGACCGACATGCAAATTTATAATGAACACCGACAGTTATTAATAAAAGTCATCTGCAATTTGCGATAAAAAGTTACGTTACTAATAATTTTTGTATAATTAGATATCTGATAAAAAGAGTTGGATGATATTGATCCTTATTCGTCACTCTGTGTAATGTACTTGAACAAAATTAATTATTTGCCGAAGAGAATTGCATTATTCTACTATGCATTTGTCCGGTTTGTGGTAATACGGTAATTTTTGTGCATAAAACTTTCCAATATTTGTTCCCTTTTTCAAATATTCCTTCCCCTTTAGCCTCACAAGAATAATGTATTAATTAAATGCAGTTATAAAGAGATTTTTCTCAGCAATTCGTCAACAATTCATTACTATTAATGACAAAAAGGTTCGTGTTTTGCACGTAAAAGAAACCTTCTTTACTTCTGGAGTTTTGGGCAGACACTTTTAAAACAGTAAGTCTGTAGTGTATGTACACCGAAGAACCAAAGCATTATGACCACCTGCCTAATATGATGTTGGTCCTCCACGTGCCGCCAAAACAGCTCTTACCGGCGATGCACGGATGCTACAAGATTTCTATAGGTGTCTTGTGGTATCTGGTACCAACCAGCAGATCCTTTAACTCTTGTAAATTAAAGGTTTAGTTAAGTCTTGTAAGTTAAGGATCTGCATGGTTGAGTCGCCGCAGATCGGATATGCTGTTCCAACACAAACCACAGATGCCAGATTGGATTGGTGTCTGATGAATTTGGAGGCCAGGGCAATACCTGCAAGTCTTCCTCATTTTCCGCGAATCTTTCTCGAACAATCCGGGCGTGTGACATGACGCATTATCCTGCTGAAAGAAGGCATTACTAGAGGGATATGCCGTTGACATGAAAGGATGTACCTGATCTGCAATGATGCTTAGGTAGGTGATAGACGTCATAGTTTCCTGCACATGAATGACTGGATGCAGAGTTTCCTAGCAGAACATTGCCCAAAGCATTACACTTCCTACACTGGCTTGTTTTCGTCACAAGGTGCATCCTAGTGCCAACACCTCCCGAGGTAAACGATGCATACGTACCCGGTCATCCACATGGTGCAACAGCTAACAAGATTCATCGGATCAGACGACTTTCTTCCAATCATTCAAGTTCCAGTTTTGATGATTGCGTACCCATTGTACTATTGTATTTCGATGGTGAATCGAGGTTAGCATGGGCACTCGGAGCGGTCTACAGCTACGCAACCTCATTTTCAACAGGGTGTGATGAACTGTGTGTTGTGATACATTACTCCCGTCACCAGCATTCAAATTATGGGCGAGTTGTGCCACAATATCCCTTCTGTTGGCTCGTACCATACGGGTAGCCTTCGCTCACCTCTAGCATTGATGAGCCGTGGTCGGCCCACACCTTGTTGACGGTTCGTGATTTATCCCTCCTCGGACCACTTTTTGAAGGTACTAATCACGGCTGACTGTGAGCACCCCACAAGCCTTGCGTTCTCGGAAATGCTCTGACCCAGTCGTCTGGCCATTACAATTTGTCCTTTGTCAAACTCACTTAGGTCCGTTGTCTTTCCCATCTGAAGAACAAGAATAACACTGATTAACAGAGCTCAGTACCAGGTGATATTTATATCGTTCCATGACCTTCACACGTGCCATCGTTTATCTGCAGTTGCTTCGTTTTGCATAATGGCGCGCTGATCATAATCTTTTGGCTCTTCGGTGTATGTACTTTTAAACAACTGTGCAAAATATTTTAGTTTCTAAAGGAATAAACAACTGTGCAAAATATTTTAGTTTCTAAAGGAATAAACAACTGTTCAAGGAATTTTTAAAGGAATAAACAACTGTACAAAACATTTTTGCTTCTAACAGAATAAACAATTATGCAAAGCATTTTTATTTATAAGCGAATAAAGAATTTCTGCAAATCATAAAAATCCATGTTCAACAACTTTTTCGCATTCCTATTCAGTGTGTGTTTTTTGGTATTGCATAATCTCTCTAATCCAGTATTTTTCGATTCTTCAAAGGTCTCACAAACTTTTTTTTTAAGGAATCTGCACTCTCGATATATTCCTTTGGTGTCGGGACGGGGATTGGCTGATGCGGAAACCGACCCGAATCACAATCCAATGTTTTCTGATTCGACTCCATAACGTTACGATTCTCTCTGTTAATCCCAATTCTACCGGCAGTGAGAGAGCAGTTGGGTTGTTTTACCTCTGAGCGGCACTTTTTTTGCACACCATGGGCTAAATGGCCAGGTCACATGGACCCCGAAGTCTCAGAGAAGGTTGGGGGAGGGGACCCACTGGAACAGCTGTTGGGAGACAGATGGTAGCCTCCCGTCAAGGCCATCCAGCGTGTTCTTTAACGTGCACAGGGTATGGCTCTCCCGAACACGGGCCACGGCTTAACGTCCCATCCGACGAACGGCGGCCTTTCCAAGCCCATCGGTGTCCCCTACTGACCGTGAGCAGGGCGGGGAATTTTGCGGAGATAAATCTCAACGCTGACCCAGCTAGGACTCGAACCTAGGAAGTACAGATTACGAGCCTGGCGCGCTACCGACTGAGCCACCCCCGCCCCAGTGAGAGAGCAGACTAGAAAGCTAACTAGTGCTAAAGGTCACCTTTCATCGAATGGAACATTAAGAAGTAGCCCCGTGTGACATTGTTTAACCATGGCAGTAGCTTATGTCAGACCACAACACATATTTTTTCAGGGCGGAGGGGGGTTGTATTTTATGTCAGGAATTTAAAATCAATATTAGTCCAAATGGAAAATACATCAGGCAGCAAAATTTGATTATTATAAGTAATTGAAAGCATTAGCCATATTTACTCTTTATCTTACTAAAAATATATACCTTATTTTAGGGGGCGGGATTTTCCAGGCCGCATGGATCTCCCCTGCATACGCTCACTTCCTTATGCATATTAAAGTACTCGCTGGGTGGTGAGAAACCTAAAGCTGTACGGTGAATCCATTTGCTCAACTTCTCTGATCCTTTGGGGACTTTGTAACTTCTCCATTTAGCCCACAGTTTGAAAAAAAAAGTGCCGCTCAGAGGTTAAACAATCCATCCTTGAACCAAACCACATCACGTATATCCTGACGTAAGAAAACTAGATAAATGGCCATAATTATTAATAAGTGAACGTCTGCTTCTATTTTAACGAAAATATATCGACCTACATTACAGGATGTTTTTCTCGCGTACCCTTAATGTGAGTTCGTGTACCTTGGGTTACGTGTACCACAAGTGAGAAAAAGTGATCAAAATGATCATCATTTTAATCACTATCATATCACATTAAGATCCTTCCTCAAGGTCACTGCAGAATTCCTTTTTGTGAATTCCACAAAGGACATCGAGTTGAAACTTTAATCATAGAGTCTGAACAGATGGTAGGGAATAGCAAGAGGGAATTTGTGTTATATATTTCTCTGGGGCAATGAACTTGAGATGCTTCAGTTAATGTCTTTTTTTTATCCATTACGTTTCACTGTGACAGTTGCAAAAAACCGATACGATAAAAAAATCTAGAATCCTTAGTCCAAAAAGAGTTCAAAAGAAATGTTGTTTATGTATTTCAGTTTAAAACCTTTTTCCCGTGGTGCGACTGCATTAAGTGGTCGGCGCATAAAGCCTCTTCAAATGATGCAAATGAAGAAATCGAAGAAAATGCTTGCAAAAATAACGTTTATTCGATCAACTGTAAAACTACTGATTTTTATTTTGCTTGAGCATTTTAACTTTGTTTTTAGCTCGTTTTCAGAAAGAAGAAAAAACGAGCTAATGTTTTCATTTTTGTATATCTGTCCGTATGTAGACATTGAACTCTTCTATTCTTAGAGATAAATTAAAAATTGGTTTTGAATTGGGCAACATTTTGATGAAATATTTCGATTCGCATTTTCGGAATCATCTTATATCTATAATTGCACTCTCTTATTATGGAAAATTTTGAAAATTGCAACGATCATCGCTAGTCTTTTCATTCAGTTTTAACAGCACTAACAAAAGAATATTAATTTTATTGCGTTGCCTCTGAGCGGCACATTTTTGCACACAATGGGCTAAATGTCAAGGTCACAAGGACCCCAAGGACTCACAAAAGATTAGTGGAAGGAGACCCACTGGTCAGCTGTTGGGAGACAGAAATCTCCCGTCAAGGCTATCCAGCGTGTTCTTTAACGTGCACAGGTTATAGCTCTACTGCAAAAAGGACCATGGCTTAACGTCCCATCCGACGGACGCGCCCTTTCCAAGCATAATTGTATATTGTGATGGAGAGGGGGTTAGCTGCGATATATCTCAAACTGGCACAGGCTGGACTTGAACCTGGGAACTTCAGTTTACGAGTCTGGCGCTCTACCCGACTGATCAACGTAGCGTTTATTTTTTTTTTCTATGGGAACTTAAAGAAAGCAAATATTAATGTTTTTTTACAAAATGGATGGGGCTTCTCAAAATAAAGAATAAAGGTAACCTAGCAGCTGTATCAGTCTTATCCTGATTTATCATAAAACATATAAGAGTTTAAGTGTTACACAATTACATGACTGCTGGCTTAGTACTGAGGTACATTAAACACTACGTTAAAGAGGGCTTAATACCGAACTGACGCTATTAATTCACTCTTCATTTCTCAATTGGGAACCTCACTATTTGTGACAGCAAAGTTAGCTGCGATATTTGGAGTTGGAGAGTATTCTCTCATTTTTGATCTCATGATTAGCATGCGCAGAACCTCCAAGGAGAACTAGCTAATGTGCACTTTGGATGTCAGTGTAGGAATTCGGATTGGTCTCGTCATTTATGCACGTTTTCCATGCCTAACAGTAAGGGTGAAGATTTACCGAAATATGAATATTTCCATAATTGAACATGCAAAATCAGCAGAGATGATGAAAGTAAAATCTTTGAGATCGTGGATTTGAATTGGGTTGTTTTACCTCTGAGTGGCACTTTTTTGCACATCATGGGCTAAATGGCCAGGTCACATGGACCCCGAAGGCTCAGAGAAGGTTGGGGGAGGGGACCCAATGGAACAGCTGTTGGGAGACAGACGGTAACCTCCCGTCAAGGCCATCCAGCGTGTTCTTTAACGTGCACAGGGTATGTCTCTCCCACACACGGGGCCACGGCTTAACGTCCCATCCGACGGACGGCGGTCTTTCCAAGCCCATCGGTGTCCCCTACTGACCGTGGGCAGGGCGGGGAATTTTGCGGAGATAAATCTCAACGCTGACCCAGCTGGGACTTGAACCTGGGAACTACAGATTACGAGCCTGGCGCGCTACCGACTGAGCCACCCCCACCCCCATGAGGTCGTGGAACCTAATTCTATCTTTTAATACAAAAAATGTTTTGGAAGTGTGTAGTTTAAGTACAAAAGTATAAAATAAATAAATCATTCCTAAAGTAGTAGCGTATTTTGAAAATATGCTTTTTTTTTTGGGGGGGGGGGGGTAGATTTTTTCAAAAGTTTAAAATATAGTGACCTATACGTAAATATATGCAAAAAAGTAACTAATAAGTAAATAAAAAACAGTGATACATTTTGCATCAATGCTGAATAGTTCCTAAACGTTTCTAAAGCATAAAAATCCGAAATTATTTTTGAAACGTATACATAGGGGGGTTAACCCCCAAACTTCCCCCCAGAACTCTCCTTTAAATGCGCCACTGCCCTTAAACAAGCTAGAGCTGGATTTCAATCTTACGCCTCCTTAAGCACATGAAGTGGTAGTTCTTCCTTATGATCGGTTGATTTAGAAATTTTTTACTTTCATAATCACAAAAATTTCATAAAGGAAATATAATCGAAAGGTGTGTGGGGTTTGAGTCTTTTTTCTCTCCCAGCCCCCGAAAACGTCATTTCACCTGTTGATTTTGAATTGCCATCTTTTTTAAACTAATTTCCCAAAACTGTCTGAGTTTGTCGACTTCTCCGATTTACCTAGCTTTTACAACTCAACAGGCCAACAATGCAGTGAAGTGTATGATAACTGCATTTCATATCTTTTACACACATTTCCTATCATTTCATATCTTTTACACACATCACCTTCTGAAAATTAGTTTAACCTCATCATCCCCCAAAACTTATCCCATAGGTTAACATGGGTTTCCCTATACTTTAACATTGCGCCAGAACTCTCATTCTTCTCACTACTGTTTTGTAATGATAATTATTATAGTTTTGATACCAAATATTGTAAAAATTAACACAATAAATTAACAATGTATATAGCATATAATTTATAACGTCAACATTCAATAGTCATTTTAAAATAAAATTATTCATTTTCGTAGCCCTTTTGGCAAATGATGTTGATGAGATGAACTCTTTCATTCGAGCTGTTGATGAGACTGGTAGTAGAGTAGGTTTGGTTATAAACAGAGAAAAAACTAAAGTGATGAAAATTGGTCAGGCAGGTTGTGATTCAGTTAATCTGAATGGTTGCAGTCTTGAGCAGGTGTCACAGTTTAATTATCTTGGGATCTATGTAACAGATAATGGTGATGTGCGGCATGAGATTAACAGACGAATAGGTATTAATGCTGCCGGGACTTTTAAGAAGCTATGGAGATTGTGGAGAAATAGGAGTATACACCTAAAGACTAAAATTAGACTGTATAATAGTTTGGTTCTTTCTAGGGTTAGTTATGGTAGTGAAACTTGGACGCTGTGTAAACAAGATAACAGGAAACTAGATGCTTTTTATTCCAGATGCTTACGCAGTATCTTTGGCATTAGGTGGTTCAACTTTGTAACTAATGATGAGGTTAGGCAAAGGAGTTTGCAACCTCCTTTAAGCAGCATATTGTGCAGAGAGAGACTCCGTTGGTTTGGCCATGTTGCCTGTATGGATAATTATAGATTGGCGAATAGGGTTATGAACAGTGTGCCTAAAGGCCTCAGAAAGAAGGGGAGATCTAGGATGCGTGGGCACACAATGTCAAACAGGACCTTGTTAGAATTGGTGTGCAGTGGCCAGATGCAGTAGATGTAGCTCAGGATAGACTTGCTTGGAGAACTAAATTGCACGGTCTGGTTGGACCTCCGTAGCCCATGGCTGCTTGAGGATGATGATGATGACTTAAACATTTTCCCTGCATCTTTTTTTTTTCGCTCTGGGAATAAGTAAAATTGGCGAGTTTCCAATATGGTTTCCCATTCACATAAAATCGAAATATCCTAATACTTTGGAAATGATAGGGTGTACAGTCACTAAAAAAATATCCGAACACTATGGTTGATTTCAGAATTCAGAAAAAAAAAATCTGGCAAAGTTTTTTTAGAAATTAGTGATCTGGCAATATTCGTGTACGTACACGAAGGTTATCAATAATTTCTGGCAACCTTCGTGTACAGTAGCTAAAAAAAGTATCCAAACACTATGGTTGATTACAGAATTCAGAAAAAACATCTGGCAACGAATTTTTTTAGAAATTAGTGATCTGGTAACGATTTCTTTTAGAAATTAGTGATCTGGGAACGATTTTTTTAGATATTAGTGATTTGGCAACCTTCGTATGCCAGATATTTTTTCTGAATTCTATAATCACCATACTATTTGGATATTTTTTTGAGCGACTGTACGTAAACGAATGTTGTCAGATCACTAATTTCTAAAAAAATCGTTGCAGATTTTTTTCCTAAATTCTGAAATTAACCACAGTGTACGGATATTTTTTGAGCGACTGTATATCTTCATAACGCGTGATTTTTTAAAAGCTCATTTTCGACTGTCAGGAGAAAGCGGGTTCTTTGAAGAGAGAGCAGGCACTATCAAGCAAAAACTAGTAATAATAACTAACCCTATTGACTATAGGGTTAGTTAAGTACGTACCGTAGGGTTATAGTAACTATACGGTTAGTAGTACGTTAGTTAAGTTACGTACTATAGGGTTAGTAAGTTAGTTAAACTAATTAACGTTATAGTAACTATACGGTTAGTAGCAATAGTACTGACCGTATAGTTACTATAACCGTAAGTACTATAGTATAAACTACAACTAACCCTATTGCAACCAGTTTTTTACTCCCTCTATGACTGGGGCGGGGGTGGCTCAGTCGGTAGCGCGCCAGTCTCGTAATCTGTAGTTCCCAGGTTCGAGTCCCAGCTGGGTCAGCGTTGAGATTTATCTCCGCAAAATTCCCCGCCCTGCCCACGGTCAGTAGGGGACACCGATGGGCTTGGAAAGGCCGCCGTCCGTCGGATGGTACGTTAAGCCGTGGCCCCGTGTGCGGGAGAGCCATACCCTGTGCACGTTACAGACCACGCTGGATGGCCTTGACGGGAGGCTACCATCTGTCTTCCAACAGCTGTTCCAGTGGGTCCCCTCCCCCAACCTTCTCTGAGCCTTCGGGGTTTATGGGGCCTGGCCATTTAGCCCATGGTGTGCAAAAAAGTGCCGCTCAGTGGTAAAACAACCCAACCGTCTATGACTTAAAAGGGGCAAAATTTTGCTCTTACGTATACAAACAAGTTTGACACTTGTGCTGGCGCCGCTGGGCATGTGCTTAATTTGGCTTATGGGAAATTCTACCCTGTCTCAAGCAGCTGCTTTGCCACAGAGGGTGTTTGACAGTATAATGCTCTAATAGAGAAGATCTGTGAGGAAAGTGAATCTTCAACAGAAGGACAACACACGAAAGAAAATATCGGCGCCTTTATTTAGTTCTCTAATCAGTAGCCAGCAAGCTAACCACTCTGCAATAACTCTCCTGTATAGCGTAATCAACTGATAAACTCCTATCCGATCTCTGCGCCTTGACTAATTTTTAGGATTTTTAAATTTAAAGTTTAAATAAACTTTTACAATTTATATGGAAACAAATTCCTATTTTAGAACTATGCAACTTCTTCAGAATTTAGATTGCAAAAGTGATATCTTAAATATATTTTTCTGGTATTATAAATTTTTCAGTTGATTTATTTCAGTTCGTTTATTCCGGATGGGTTGGGTTGTTTTACCTCTGAGCGGCACTTTTTTTCCACACCATGGGCTAAATGGCCAGGTGACAAGGACCCCGAAGGCTCAGAGAAGGTTGGGGAGCAGGCACTGGAACAGCTGTTGGGAGACAGATGGTAGCCTCCCGTCAAGGCCATCTAGCGTGGTCTTTAACGTGCACAGGGTATGGCTCTCCCACACGGGGCCACGGCTTAAAGTCCCATCTGACGGATGGTGGCCTTTCCAAGTCCATCGGTGTCCCTTACTGATCGTGGGCAGGGACCTTTGCGGAGATTTTGGACAGATTACGAGCCTGGCACCCTACCGACTGGACCACCCCCGACCCACTATTCCCGATGACCCCGAGTTCTGTACAAGCAAAATGGAAAGATGTCAAGACCGCGGCTAATTCAATTTGCATCAGCCTAATTATATTTGCTCAGGCAGATTAAAGAACTTCGAGGGCCAGAGGCATTTAAAAGATCAGTGTCTCCCCCCTCCCGGCTCTTTTGGCACCCTGGGCAAGAAAGATTTTTGTCGCCCTTTCGCCCCTTCGAATTTAATAAATGGAAAAAAATGACACATAAGCGAGATTAAATTAATTTGATTTTATGAAAATCACATTCATTGTTGGCAAAATAAATATTATCAAAAAATATGTTAGTATAAGACAATTCAGTCATAAATAATTAGAAAACAATATTTAATCATTTAAACTGGAAAGAGGGCTAAGCTACGGAAATAGTGATCAAGATTTGGGTTGTTTTACCTCTGAGCGGCACTGTTTTGCACACCGTGGGCTAAATGGCCACGTCACAAGGACCCCGAAGGTTCAGAGAAGGTTAGGGGAGGGGACCCACTGGAACAGCTGTTGGGAGACAGATGGTAGTCTCCCGTCAAGGCCATCCAACGTGTTCTTTTACGTGTACAGGGTATGGCTCTCCCGTACACGGGGCCACGGCTTAACGTTCCATCCGACGGACGGCAGCCTTTCCAAGCCCATCGGTGTCCCCTACTGACCGTGGGCTGGGCGGGGAATTTTGCGGAGATAAATCTCAACGCTGACCCAGCTGGGACTCGAACCTGGGAACTACAGATTACGAGCCTGGCGCGCTACCGACAGAGCCACCCCCGCCCCAGTAATCAAGATAATTATGATTTTATATTTTAACATATTTTACAAGTTTCAAGTACGAGTACATGAATTACTATTGTGAAGTCTAGTAAATTGAAAACAAACAATTGCAGTGTTTTATGTTGCCACGAATGCTTCCCTATTGTTAAGCCACTTTCCTTCCCCATAGGTGTGCCGCCTCTCCCACCCTTGCAGAGTGTTGCGAAACAGCAAAAATAAGTCAACAAAATTAATAACTGTCGTAAACATTTATATATATATAAATAAATAAATACCCCCTCAAGCAGCTGCTTGCCACAGAGGTCTGACAGGAGCTTGTCAGTTTATATGCCATAGTAGAAGGTCTGTGAGGATGGCAGGACCTCAGCAGAAAAACGACACATACATCCATGCCTTATCCGGGGCTCGAACCCAGGTCAGTAGCCAAGCGCGCTAACCACTCGGCCACGGGTTTGACGATTAAGTCGATCGCGATACCTCTCAGCCATTGGAGCCTTGGGAGAGGTCCCCCATCCTTCCTTGCCCATCATATCAAAAATGAAACGTAAATAAATGAGTAAATAAATACAAGCACCTATCTTATACCACATTTCTTTCACTATAATATTATCGGGGAGGGGGGTGCTACCAAATGTTTAACAACCGACTCACGAAAGGTTTAACATTCAATTCGCAAAATGTGGAACAAACGACTCACAAAATGTTGAACAACTGACTCGCAAAATGTTGAACAACCGGCTCACAAAATGTTGAACAACCGGCTCACAAAATGTTTAACAACCGACTCGCAAAATATTGAACAACTGACTCTCAAAATGTTGAACAACCGACTCGCAAAATGTTGAACAACCGGCTCACAAAATGTTGAACAACCGACTCGCAAAATGTTGAACAACCGGCTCACAAAATGTTGAACAACCGGCTCACAAAATGTTTAACAACCGACTCGCAAAATGTTGAACAACCGGCTCACAAAATGTTGAACAACCGGCTCACAAAATGTTGAACAACCGGCTCACAAAATGTTGAACAACCGACTCACAAAATGTTGAACAACCGGTTCACAAAATGGTTAACAACCGGCTCACAAAATGGTTAACAAACAGCTCACAGAATGTATCAGACTAGAGTAGCTTGGTTAGAGCATTTTCGTACATATATTTTCTGTTAGACGGAAAGAAATTTTGCTCGGAAGTTTTCGCCGATTGGAAATAACAGTACTTGGGCTCTCGAGAAATAGCTGAAATGGGATAGTAAGCTGATATTATAATTTATAGCAAATGAGTGCGTCTATCTCTTTGCCATTCAGTTCAATACTTACGTGTTAACGATCAATAAAGGATTGTTTTACTAAAGGCTGGAGTCGAACATATTTATTAAGAGGATCTCAGTATTGAGTCCCTGCAAACGCCATCGAATCACAGTAGTCATAAGAAAGACTCACCCTGTTCGCGTATTGCGATCGAACCAAGGGTCAGTTTTCCTCAGCTATCAACAAGGGACTCTTTGTAATCACATAGTCGTGTTTTGTTCGTCAGTCTGATAGCGCCATTAATTACCAAGTGATACTAACGACCGTACGAGCCATCACCAAGTGATCCTAACCAACAGATGAACCGCAGAGTCATAAAAAAATGTTTAACAACCGACCCACAAAGTGTTTAACAACCGATTCGCAAGATGTTAAAAAAAAATCTCAATGTGAAAAAAACTAAAATTATAAATATTTCACCTTTTTCTATTATAAATCTTTTTTTATTGAAAATACATAAAAGCAATATAATAGGATCACGATATAAAGTAATAATATCCAGTTTCTGTTACACCTGCGAGAATATCTTTAAAAACGTTAGCAATCGGCTATCACGACTTTGAATCCCAGCAGGCTCCAATGGACCACTGACAACATTGTTGTTACAATTCAAAACTTTTACGAATTCAAAATATATGCTAATTTTGCTTATAAAAATGCTAGGTGAGAGCAGTCTCCTTGAACCCCCCCCCTCCCCTCTAATCCCGTCCTGTATTTGCCTAATATCTATCCATATACAGTCGCTCAAAAAAGTATTCGAACACTAGGGTTGATTGCAGAATTCAGAAAAAAAATATCTGACAACGATCTTTTTAGAAATTAGCGATCTGGCAACCTTCGTGTCTGGCAAACCTAGTGTTCGGATACTTTTTTGAGCGACTGTACAGAAGGAATACAAGGCTTTGCCAATATTTCCCCGAAAGCTGATTGAGATGTTGTTATGTTCACAGAATTAATAAATCAACTCAAATTTCCAGTTAAGGACATAAATGAAGATTTTATTTTTCTGGTTTGAAGTGAAAGCGACAAATGCTCTTAATAATTAATGCGACACTTTTCAATGATCGGATACCTTTAACTCAGTCTCCTATGCGAAAATTGGCTTTTCCCTTCTTCAAATAACTACACAGCCGTAGAGAGTTCAATTAAAACACTCAATCAACAGGGAATGAACGAATGATAATTACTATCTCTCTCTAAATAGAGAAGCTTTATGTTTCTGGTACGACAAACTTCGAATTCCGAAAATGCTTATGATAAAAGTGTACTCGTATTTACATCACGCAGACCAAGAGACATTAAGCAATTTGATTAATTTAATTAAAAACCTTAATTTTGGAACCGTATAAGTTTAATTTTGGGACGCTAAAAGTGCTATTATTTTTACTTAGGAAATCAGCGTATGGCAGCACTCAGTGAAACTAATGTTTGGAAATTGCGAAACTTTAAACGATTATGCAAGCAATGTATTTGTGACGGAAATTTTAAATTTCGGCTAAGTTGTTTTATCTCTGAGCTTTGCATGCAATGGGCTAAATGGCAAAGTCACAAGGACCCCGAGAAGGTTGGGAAAAGGAGATCCACTGATCAGCTGTTAGGAAATATAAATAGCCTCCCGTCAAAGCCATCAAACATGTCTTTAACGTCCTGCACAAGGACCACGGTTTAACGTTTCATTCGACGGACGGCTACATTTCCAAGTTCATCGGTGTTCCCTACTGATCGAGGGCAGGGCGATGAGTTTTGAGGAGATAATATCTCAACCGCTGTCCCAGACGGGACACCAAACAGGGAACTTCAGATTACGAGCCTGGCACGCTACCGACTTACCCACTCCCTGCCCCTTGAAACTTCGATGGTAGATTGTGAAGAGATAGATCATTCGTTGAGAGCAATGATTTCCTTTCTTTTCTCAGAGGGAAGGATGAGAAAACTCAACTTTTCCTTTTGAGGAAAAAACGAGAAATTATTTTTGTGTTTTATCAGAACTACTGAAATACTACTATTTGCATTTCGCTAACCATTCATTAGTACGAATTACCACTTTTAAATATTGGAAAAGTAAGAAAACGATAAACTTCATTTTCTTTGAAAACAGGCATGCCAGGGACGATATACACTGGCGGAAATTGAAAAAAGAACACCCAGAAGGAATTCCTTTGGGAACGTCATATTATAATATGTTAATAGTTAAGGGCAGCAGAAACCGTGATCCAAGATTGAAAGTCATTGGATGAAATAATGACGACACTGAGGACGACAACATGCAAATGTACGCAGCACGTATTTAAGGACTAGGGCGTGAAGAATGAAGTTATTTGTCTTGGGTTGGGTTGTTCAGCTCTCTTTGAAGAAGCTACCATGCCTGGACGATGCAGGCGCGAAACATTTGTTCAGTTAGTGGAGTCTGAGTGAGGTCGTGTAATGGGTCTTTGGGAAGAAGGTTGGTCTTTTCGTGAAATTACACACTGCGTTGGATGAGAGGTATCGGCAGTGGTATGATGGTGGCGTCGATGGTCAGAAGAGCATTCGCACACTCGCAGACGTGGTTCAGGACAACACAGAGTTACGGACGCACAAGAGGATTGGCGTACCAGAAGGGCGGCAGTGGCAGAGCTGACGGCTTCGGTGTCACAAATTCGATCCTCTGTCGTACCAATGGTGTCTACAAGAACGGTATGCAATCGTCTTTTGGAAGCAGGACTACAGCACGCCTGTCACTGGCACGGTTACCACTGTCACCTCGTCACTGTCGAAAACGTTTGCAGGGTGTCAAGAACGAATCAAGAGTTCATTGGAAGGAAAAATGGCAGTGTGTGGTCTTCAGTGATGAAAACCGATGCTTAGGAGCTTCTGATGGAGACAAGGTGAGCGGCTTCTTCCATCGTGCATCCGCCAGCGACACACAGAGCCCAGTCGGGCATCATGGTGTGGGGAGCGATTAGCTATCACTCTCGTATATGTCTGGCGTTTGTACAGGATACAGTGAATAGCAATACGTACGTCAGCAGCATCGTGCAGCCGGTCTTCCTGCCACATTTGAGTGTAATCCCAAATGCGATATTCTAGCAGGATAACGCCCGCCCACACTCCGCCAGGCAACAACATGCTCTTCAGACAGTGCACCAACTGACTTGGCCAGCACGCTCTCTGGACTTGTCTCCAATCGAGCATGTCTGGGACTGGATCAGACAAAGACTCTTCCGCGGACCGAGGCAGGCAATGACCATCGCTGAATTATGCGTCCAAATTGAAAGTGCATGGAATGGTATCCCCCTGTGTGTTATTCAGCATTTGTATTACAGATTGCATGGCAGATTGGAAGCTTGTATTGCTGCTCAAGGAGGTTCAACACCTTATTAAAATGTGCCTTCTGTAAAATGTAATTCTCATTAAAAGGTAAAAAACACATTGAATCCGTGTGATCACTGTCCTTTCTCAACAAATTGTTTCTAATAATAAATCTCAGATTACGCTTCAATTGTTAATGGTGTTCTTTTTCAATTTCCGCCAGTGTATATTCTATTTTTTTAACATCCAGCAATAAGTATTCAACAACTGGTTAGAAGACACCCCACATAAAAACTTCGTTAATACCGTATAAAATTTTGTTCAGTAGGAATAGGTATATTTGGATCTGTCAACTGTTTCAATCCCGAATTAATGTGATTCATGTCATAATTTTGCACACAAATATTCGCTAAATAAAGTAAAAAATAATGAAAATGAAAGAAATGACACAAGAAATCAAAGCAAAATGGAAAACAACAGAAATCCTTTATTAGTTGTAAATATGGGGTTTTCCAAAAGGGACTCTAGGATGTTGTTTTGTAATAAAGAGGAAAACACATGGAATATATCTGATTTGTTTATTGTAAATTAAAGTTTCATCGATTACAATTAAACTTGAAAGATGATATCATTTAAATGTCCACCACGGCTACGTTTGCAGGCATCGATACGAACATCATAATTTTGTAAGATATTCTAAATCATTGAGACATTAATCTCTCTTATGACTTCTCGGATGTTATCTTTTAAGTTTGATATGTTTTCTGGTTTGTTGACGTAAACTTTACTTTTCAAATAGCCCCAAAGGAAATAGTCCAATGGTACTAAGTCGCAAGATCTTGGAGGCCAATTCACATCTCCATTTCGTGAAATTACACCTCCAGCGAATTTCGTGGGTAGTAACTATCTGTTCGCTCGTGTCGTATGGCTCGTAGCACCATCTTGTTGAAAATGAACATCAGAAATGTCAATTCCATCAATTTGAAGCCACAAAAATTCTGTAATTATCGCATTATAACGCTCTGCATTCACCGTAACAGCATTGCCACGATCATTTTCAAAGAAAAATGGGTAAATGATTCCTCCAGACCACAAACCACACCAAACCGTACATTTTTCTGCATGAAGTGATTGTTCGTGAATAATTCGAGGATTTTCTTCCCCCCAAAGTCGACAATTTTGTTTATTGACACTTCCATTTAACGTAAAATTGTTTAGGACGATTGAAAGCGCCGAAAAAATCACGAATTTTGCGATGTATTTCTTTTACTGAACATCTATTTCCATAATAAGTTTTCGATTTTAATACGTTGTTCTTGTGAGAACGACGCCATAGTTAGACTTGTATATGACTGAAGTTAGGGTATATGAAATTCCACCTGAAAAAAAAAATGAAGTTAGCGGCATTCAAAATCCTAAAATCCCTTTTGGAAAACCTTTATATTGCAAATTATCATATGGGAAAGAATATTCGAAAATGTACTTTATTTAATAGTATTATATTGATTAAAAAGTGTTAATGTTCCCGTAGCCGTCCCGTGGCCGAGTGGTTAGCGCGCTTGGCTACTGATCTAAGGGACCTGGGTTCGAGCCCCAGATAAGGCATGGATGTGTGTGTGTTGTTTTTCTGCTGAGGTCCTGCCATCCTCACAGACCTTCTACTGTGGCATATAAACCGACAGGCTCCTGTCAGACCTCTGTGGCAAGCAGCTGCTTGAGGGGGTATTTAAAAAAAATTAATTAAATGTTCCTGTACGGGCATATGAGGACTGAGCGGTTAATAAGACGCCTATGTGGTAAGATAGCCGGAAGCTAAAATAGTATCAAATATATTCAAAAAAGTAGATGAATCGGGAAAACCATTTTTTAAATATTTCTACTGCTGTAGGATATAGAGACTACTCAACGCGTATTCGAATTGTTCTATTCTTTCTCACTCGTTTATTGCCACCATTTTTCGCTAATTGACGGATATGGTTCATTTTTGAACTTCAGACGGATGTTTGAATAAATTGGCTCTGCACCAATCAATAATATGATTCGCCGAAACTGTTTCAGAAGTATTAAAAACAAACAATTTAACAAACCTACAAACATATGTTATTTATTTAAAGTTGATCTAATAAAGAGCATAGAGGCTTGCTCAAACTGCTCATGAAATGCAAAAGAAATTTGAACTCTGCAAACTTGTTATGTAATCTTTGATTCAGGTGTTTGTTTTCACTACACATCCTTGTTTATTAATTTCTTTTTATAAGCGCTTTTATACCACAAGGGGACGAATGCTTGGAAAGATATCTTATTTCGATGCATTGATAATCTCTCATACTCATAATTGCAACAAAAAGTAAAATCTTTTTTGCTCTTTCGAAGAAAGCTACAGATTCCTATAATTAATTTTATGCAGACTGCGAATGTTCAAATTTCTGTCTGAAATTCTGAAAAAAATCTATAACTAATATTCTATACACCGATCAACCACCGATACATCATTAAAACGATCTCTGCGTTTTGCAGAAAAGGGCGCTTGCAGCCAATCAGTGTCACGTGCCAAGGTCGCGAATGATATATATAATTCCTGGGTCCATGGGCGTCCGAAGAGGGGGCAAACGGAGCACTTGCCCACCCCCTGGGATCGAGTAAAAATTCCACAAATTATAATCGTAACAATTTAAACGTAATTAATTTATATACATTATGTATGAGTTTTTGTATTGATGCAATACTGTATTCTACAATCTACTTGTGAAAAAAAAACCCTAAAAAATTAAATATTTAAATAAAAATTTATTGATGTAGTCATTTGTCTCCAAGCTTTGCTCCCCCCCGGAAAATTTTCTGCGGACGCCCATGCCTGGGTCGGAGCTTGCGCAGGCAGTATTTCGTTTCGTCTCAACATGGGAAAAGCAAAGAATTTATCTGATTTCGACCAAGGCCAGATCGTTATGGCAAGACGCCTTGGTAAGAGCATCTCCGAAACAGCGACGCTGGTAAGCTGCTCACGCTATGCAGTAGTTAGTACAGTCGCTCAAAAAAGTATCCGAACACCTATGGTTGATTGCAAAATTCAGAAAAAATATCTGGCATTGATTTTTTTAGAAATAAGTCATCTGGCAACCTTCGTGTCACGTGACACGAAGAATGCCAGATCACTAATTTCTAAAAAAATAGTTGCCAGATATTTTTTCTGAATTCTGTAATCAACCATGGTGTTCGGATATTTTTTTGAGCGACTGTACCTATCAGAGATGTCCGAAACAGGTGACACTTCGAGTTGTCAACAAGGCGTGGGCCGGCCACGCCTCATTGATGCCAGAGGTCAGCGCAGCCTATCTTGTCTTATCCGCAGCAACAGAAGGACTACTGTGACTGACATTACCCATAATTTCAATTGTGGTAAAGGACCCAATGTGTCCGAACACACAGTTCATCGTAAGCTCTTGGATATGGGTCTCTGCAGCCCCATTTGTGTGCCTATGCTCACAGCCATTCACCGTCGTCAACGCTTGCAGTGGGCACGGAATCATCGACATTAGACTATAGAAGACTGGAAGAGGGTCGCATGGTCAGACGAATCCCGTTTCTTGTTACACCACGTGGACGGACGAGCTCGTGTGCGACGTTTACTCACTGAAGCCTTCTCACTGGATGCCCTTTGGGACGGATCCAGGCGGCTGGAGGAAGTGTTATGGTCTGAGCAATATTTTCTTGGGGAACACTTGAACCAATTATCCCTGAAGAGCAAATTCTGACAGCTGTCACCTACCTGAACAACGTGGCTGACCAACAACACCCGTTTATGGCGACTGTATTCCCTGGCGGAGATGGCATCTTTCAACAAGACAATGCCCCATATCAACTGCAAAGAAGGATCAGGAATGGTTCCTAGAACATCATGAGGAATTCCATTTATTGCCATGGCCCCCAAATTCGCCGGATATGAATCCTATCGATAATTTGTGGTTTGAATTGGAGAAACGTGTACGAGCAGCATCACCCCAACCACGTAATTTACGGGAACTGCGGGATCTTCTGTTGCAGTCATGGTACCAGATATCAAGCGACACCTACCAACATCTCGTTGACTCTATGCCTCATCGGGTGAGAGCTCTTTTGGCAGCGAGAGGAGGACTGACATCATATTAGGTGGATGCTTTTAAAGTTTTCGCTGATCGGTGTATATTCCAAGTATGATTTTTCAGGAAAATGCAAACAAAGGTTTATGTAAGAGAGCCAAATGTTTTTGTAATATTATTTTAATAATTCATTTTAAACTAATCTCAGTTTTCTGATGATAGCTTACATTTATAGGTATTATTTGGGACCTCCTTTTTAGGGCACAATAGTAATCGGACACTTCGTTCTCTGAAATCTTTGCCTTTCGTGATATCTCTAATTTGTTAGTCTTCAAAATTCCTTAAAAAAAAGCTGTTGTTTTGGCTTTGTTGTTTATCCGCACATCTGGCTATCTTTCTTTATACACCCAATTTGTTTTGTGAGAAGAATGAAATATTCCTATTTGGGTTTGTACGGGTACTAAATAAAATTCAAAATATTTTCCATTTTCCGTATTTTCCATTTGTTGGAATTTCAGCCATTTTATCGCTCTAAAGTTGAAAAATGACAAAACTTTAAGCTAATATTGTAAAAAGGGTAAGCTAGATATTTCATATTTCGGTGACTGAGTATCGGTCGAGGGATTTGCATTGGCAGTCGCGATTTGTCTTCTCTGACGGTTCGAGGAAAGGATACTGAACTTTTTTTGTTTTAAGAGATAAAGGAAAAATTCTCTTTGGGTTGGAGAAGTGCTAAAAATAGGACTATTCATATTTTCGGATCTTGTATTATTCTTCATTTACACGGCTATAGATTGGATTGGATTGTTTTACCTCTGAGCGGCACTTTTTTGCACACCATGGGCTAAATGGCCAGGCCACAAGAACCCCGAAGGTTCAGAGAAGATTGGGGGAGGGGACCCACTGGAACAGCTGTTGGGAGAGAGATGGTAGCCTCCCGTCAAGACCATCCAGCGTGTTCTTTAACGTGCACAGGGTATGGCTCTCCCGCACACGGGGCCACGGCTTAAAGTCCCATCCGACGGACGGCAGCCTTTCCAAGCCCATCGGTGTCCCCTACTGACCGTGGGCAAGGCGGGGAATTTTGCGGAGATAAATCTCAACGCTGACCCAGCTGGGACTCGAACCTGGGAACTACAGATTACGAGCCTGGCGCGCTACCGACTGAGCCACCCCCGCCCCTACACAGCTATCATCATCATCATCATCCTCAAGCAGCCATGGGCTACGGAGGTCCAACCAGACCGTGCAATTTAGTTCTCCAAGCAAGTCTATCCTGAGCTACATCTACTGCATCTGGCCACTGCACACCAATTCTAACAAGGTCCTGTTTGACACCGTCTGCCCACCACATCCTAGGTCTCCCCTTCTTTCTGAGGCCTTTAGGCACACTGTTCATAACCCTATTCGCCAATCTATAATTATTCATACGGGCAACATGGCCAAACCAACGGAATCTCTCTCTCTGCACAATATGCTGCTTAAAGGAGGTTGCAAACTCCTTTGCCTAACCTCATCATTAGTTACAAAGTTGAACCACCTAATGCCCAAGATACTGCGTAAGCATCTGAAATCAAAAGCATCTAGTTTCCTGTTATCATGTTTACAAAGTGTCCAAGTTTCACTACCATAACTAACCAGCTATAGTACAGCTAAAATCGAAAAAGGGTAAAACTCTATATCACTCTTTGAAAAGAGTATTTCATATTCACCAGAGGCCATTCTATAAGAAACTGCACTTAGTCAACGCTTCACTCTTCGTCGAAATTTATACTTTAAGAAATAATAAATCTTCCAAAGTTTATTTTCGTAGCTACCACGAAAATCTTCATCAAACTAATTTTAATATCGAGCAGTAACAGAAAGAATTCTTTTTCTGTGACAAACAAACAGTGACACTCCTTTGTCGTTAGAATTTTGTCCTTAGAACTGACCCGAATCCTGCTGCTTCTTTAACCTAGGAGTGATTCTCTTATTCATGATTATCACACTCCCAGAGGGATAGTACACTCGCTCAAAAAAGTATTCGAACACTACGATTGATTGCAGAATTCAGAAAAAAATATCTGGCAAAGTTTTTTTTTTTTTTTGAAATTAGTGATCTGGCAACCTTCGTGTCATCGTGTTTTAACGATGAGCCCTTTTTCGAAGTCAGTCAGATTAGTATTTTATCTATGTAGCACTTGACTTTGCTTTCCACCAGGGCGTTTACAACTTTTATGAGACGTAGTGGAGTAAATCTCCACTGGTCTGTAAATGGTAGCTAGGTAGTCACTGGAAGGAGAGCTATGCACCTATCCCCTGTGATGATGCATAGAACCGGCCAGGCCTAGCACCTAATGTCCGACCCCGCCTTCTCGTGGTGCAGACCGTTAGTAGCTTTCAAAAGAGATACTCTCTTGTGGAAATGAACGGAAGGGGAGGGCTGCCAGATTAGTGTGGCCTACTGATCTGGACAACTATGGCTACTTTTCTTTTTTTTCTACCCTGCTGAGGAGTGGTCAACCACACAGGGTCCTGGTGCTGACGATATAAACCCACTGGACTGGACAGATATATGGCTCTGAGCTTGATTATGGATCCTGATTTTGCTGCACTGGTGGGCTTCTGTGGAGGGAAAACCTTCCGCTCTGTTTTCTGTTTGTTTGTGGGTTGACAGCCCCAAGTGAATAGATTCACAGGATATGTTATTAGCTGGTGGATAATCCTCAACAGAGGTCATCGCAGGCACCTGAACTCTTTGCTTCTATTGGCATCGTCAAATTCTACATTGAAGGAAGTCTTCCAGTGTAGATGGCTTCAGCCTTTAGTGGTGGGGGAACGGGTCTTTGCCCCATGTCTGCGATTAGGGGGCTGTTTGATATTGTCGGCATTCCCTCTCTCAATAAACATAGTTTCTTTAAACATCCTACTAACCATTTTCTCTCCATAAGGTAGTTGGAATGTGAGGACTCTGCACAAAGCTTTTTCTCTTCATGTCCTCACACAAGAATTCCACCATTATAATTTAGATATTCTCGGCTTGCAAGAGACCAGATGGACAGATAAAGGTCAGATTCTTAAAAATAATCTTAAATTTCTCTTTTCAGGGAGGGACGACAATAAGCATCACCAAGGCGTGGGTCTGCTTCTCAGCAGACACGCTAGTGATGCTCTTCTAGGATATGAGTGCATTAATGAAAGATTTCTTACAGCAAAATTTCAGACAAGCGTTAAAGACCTGAATGTTATCTGCTGTTATGCCCCCACTGAGGATGCCGATGAGGATGAGAAGGATAGGTTTTATGAACAACTTCAGGATATTTTGAATTCTGTCAAGAAAGGAGATATTACCCTTGTTCTTGGTGACTTCAATGCCAAAGTTGGTACTGACTCTGACCTTTGGGGAGGGGTGATTGGCCCTTTTGGTATTGGTATCTGCAATGGCAATGGGCAACGTCTCCTACAGGTAAGTAAGCTCAATGGTTTCAGAATAACTAACACATATTACAAACACCGCGACATACATAAGTACATATGGGTTTCACCTGATGGGCTGCATAGGAATATGATTGATTATATATTAATTAACAGCAAATGGGCTAGTTCTGTTAGAAATACCAGGGCATATAGGGGAGCTGAAATTGGATCTGACCATTACCTAGTTAAAAGTGTCTTGCAACTTAAACTTAAAAAGTGTTGTGCTAGGGTTAAAAATTTCCTTTTAATACTGAAGCTCTGAAAGACCCAGTTATAGCCAAAGCTTACCATGATAGGTTACTTAGTCATTATGACAGTCATGGTATGCTTACCACTGAAGTTGAGGAAGAATGGGATCATTTTAAACAGGCTTTTTTGGACACTAACAGTACTCTTTTAGGAAAAAAGGAGCAGAAGAGGCAGAATTATCTGAGTGATAAGGCACTTGAGCTTATTTCGGAAAGAAAGAACTTCAGGAATGTCCTTAATCAATACCCTACTAGTCCTAATAGAAAGCATTACAGAGAACTTAATAAACGTGTAAAAGATCAGTTAGCTGCTGATAAGAATCTTTGGCTTGATGGTTTGGCTGACAAAGCCGAGGAAGCAGTTAGACAGCACAACAGCAGAGAGCTGTACCAGATATTAATATTTTATGTGGTAGAAAACGGAGAGGTATGTAGGGATTGAAGGATAAACAAGGTAAGGTTATAGAAGATGAGGATTCTGTCATGGCTAAGTGAGCTGAGCATTTCAGTGATATTCTAAACAATGCAGTTTGTTCTATTCCCATTGTTTGCAATGATGATAGATGCATTGGTGGCTTTAATGCTGGCCCTATAACACAATCCGAAGTTATTTTGGCTGTTTCTAAACTTAAACTTCATAAATCCCCAGGGGTAGATGAAATTACTACAGAAATGCTTAGAGCTGGAAATGTTTCGGTTACCACTTGGATGACTGAAATTCTGAATATCTTTTATGATAAAGGCATGGTTCCTAAGGATTTTACCAGAGCTATTGTTATCCCTATTTTCAAAAAAGGTGATCGCAGTTCTTGTGATAACTATAGGGGTATCAGCCTACTCTCTGTTCCAGGTAAAGTTCTTTCCATGATTGTGCTTAATAGAATTAAGAACCTGGTTGACAGTCAATTGCGTGATGAGCAATGTGGATTCAGAAGTGGTAGGGGATGTGGGGATCAAATATTTTCACTTAGGCAGATTCTTGAGAAATGTTTAGAGTTTCAGAAACCTTTGGTTGCTAGCTTTGTTGATTTCAAAAAGGCTTTCGACTCTGTTGATCGTCGTAATTTGTGGTTGATTGTGAAATCATAGGGTATACCAGACAAGTTAGTTAACATAATGAAAGCTCTCTATAATAACACTGAGTCGTGTGTGAGAGTTGGTAAGGCTTGTAGCAATTGGTTTAGCATTACTTCGGTGTTCGACAAGGGTGCATTTTGTCTCCTTTTCTCTTTAGTTTGGTTATTGATTATGTTATGCGAAATTCACTTCAATGGAAAGATTTTGGCCTTAAATGGGCTGGAGATAGGAAAATTTCTGATTTAGATTATGCTGATGATTTAGCCCTTTTGGCAAATGATGTTGATGAGATGAACTCTTTCATTCGAGCTGTTGATGAGACTGGTAGTAGAGTAGGTTTGGTTATAAACAGAGAGAAAACTAAAGTGATGAAAATTGGTCAGGCAGGCTGTGATTCAGTTAATCTGAATGGTTGCAGTCTTGAGCAGGTGTCACAGTTTAATTATCTTGGGAGCTATGTAACAGATAAAGGTGATGTGCGGCATGAGATTAACAGACGAATAGGGATTGCTGCCGGGACTTTTAAGAATCTATGGAGAGTGTGGAGAAATAGGGGTATACACCTAAAGACTAAAATTAGACTGTATAATAGTTTGGTTCTTTCTAGGGTTAGTTATGGTAGTGAAACGTGGACACTTTGTAAACAAGATAACAGGAAACTAGATGCTTACGCAGTATCTTGGGCATTAGGTGGTTCAACTTTGTAACTAATGATGAGGTTAGGCAAAGGAGTCTGCAACCTCCTTTAAGCAGCATATTGTGCAGAGAGAGACTCCGTTGGTTTGGCTATGTTGCCCGTATGAATAATTATAGATTGGCGAATAGGGTTATGAACAATGTGCCTAAAGGCCTCAGAAAGAAGGGGAGACCTAGGATGCGGTGGGCAGACAATGTCAAACAGGACCTTGTTAGAATTGGTGTGCAGTGGCCAGATGCAGTAGATGTAACTCAGGATAGACTTGCTTGGAGAACTAAATTGCACGGTCTCGTTGGACCTCCGTAGCCCATGGCTGCTTGAGGATGATGATGATGATGAGTGGAGTAGAATACTTTTCTGAGTAACAAAGTTTGCATACATGGCATGCCTCATGATACTTCATGCAAAGATGCACTGTTCATAATAATTTGACCAGGCAGTGTACTTCATTCTCATAAAACAATGAAATGGAAAATATCTCTTAAAATATATTTTTTTCACCCTCATTTATTTTCCCGTAGA
The DNA here is from genome assembly GCA_038380435.1 of Ryuthela nishihirai. Lineage (NCBI taxonomy): Eukaryota > Metazoa > Arthropoda > Arachnida > Araneae > Heptathelidae > Ryuthela > Ryuthela nishihirai. The sequence goes on from JAWZYU010000001.1 coordinate 93,992,571, forward strand.
ATCTTCAAGCTGTTTAGAGCAATGCGAATGGGAAAAGGCTTAGCAAGACACTGCTATTGGGGAGAAACGTACCAAATCAGATGGAGCATATTACAGATCAAATGATGCCTATAAAAAGGTGAAATTTTAAATTTTTACCATATAACCATGGAACTAAAAATGCTATTTACCATGTTATTTAAAAATAGGTAAATTTTTAAATTTTCTTAATGTTATTACAATAAGATTTTTGAGTTGGGTTTTACTTCTGAGCGGCACTTTTTTGCACACCATGGGCTAAATGGTGAGGTCACATCGACCCCGAAGTCTCAGAGAAGGCTGGGGGGGGGGGGGGAAACCCACTGGAACAGCTGTTGGGAGACAGATGGTAGCCCCCCATCAAGGCCATCCAGCGTGTTCTTTAACTTGCACAGGGTATGGCTCTCCCGCACACGGTTCCACGGCTTAGCGTCCCATCCAACGGACGGCGGCCTTTGCAAGCCCATCGGTGTCCCTACTAACCATTTTCAGGACGGGAAATTTTGCGGAGATATCTCTCAACGCTGACTCAGCTGGGATTCGAACCTAAGAACTGCAGATTATAAGCCTGGCGCGCGACCGACTGGGCCACCCCCGCCCATAAGACTTTTGATGCAGTTGAATAGTTAACTGAGAAAATTGAACATCTCTGTAGGGGCTGATTTATCGATAAGAGACTAAGTGGCCACTTAGGATCCAGCTACCGAGACGCCTCCAACTTGCTTTCATATTTGTGTAGGTCATTTCAACTGCACACCACAGGACCCCTACATTGACCTCTGAATCCTCTAATGCAGGGGTGGGCAAATAGCGGCCCGCGGGCCGCATTCGGCCCTCTAAGAATTTTTTGTGGCCCGCCAAGACAGTCAGAAAAATTCGCCTTGAACCGAGATTTCCTTCCCGTGCGCGACCGAAGATTCGTCTCGCATTTTCCACTAGGACGGCCACGTCAATACGCATGCGCAGTGTAGATACGAAAACAATTGCCCACCCCTGCAGTCTAATGCATCGCTGGGAGTGTGAACCACTGATAATATGTCAACTGCTCTGACCACTGAATCATCGAAAGCTGTCTCAATTCCAGATATACAGAGACTATAAACTTTCTCTCGGGGCTCCATCTATTGACCGGGAAGAGACCGTCCAGTTGCTCACAGAGAGGGTGAAATAATAATTGTTATAATGAAACACGCAGAAATGAAGTTATCAATGAAAAGTAGAATATTAAAGAAGTAGAGGTAATGTCCCTTAAACATGGGACATTTGAATAGTTAGCTGAACCCATAATTACAGGATATGTCCTGTGCTTATTTGGGGAGGAAATGGCTCAATCGGTAGCGTGACAGGCTCATAATCTGAAGTTCCCAGGTTCGAGTCCCGCCTGGTCCAGCGTTGAGATTTATCTCACAAATCTCCTCGGTAAGTAGGGATATCGATGGGCTTGGAAAGGTCGCCGTCCGTCGGATTTGACATTAAGTGTAGCCCCGTGTGCGGGAGATCCCTACCCTGTGTACGTTAAAGAACACACTGGATGGCCTTGACGGGAGGCTGCCATCTGTCTCCCAACAGCTATCCATAGGTTCCCTCCTCCCAATCTTCTCTGAATGGGGCGGGGGTGGCTCAGTCGGTAGCGCGTCAGACTCGTAATCTGTAGTTCCCAAGTTCGAGTCCCATCTCGGTCAGCGTTGAGATTTATCTCCGCAAACCTCCTCGGTAAGTAGGGATATCGATGGGCTTGGAAAGGTCGCCGTCCGTCGGATTTGACATTATGTGTAGCCCCGTGTGCGGGAGAACCCTACCCTGTGTACGTTAAAGAACACACTGGATGACTTTGACGAGAGGCTACCATCTGACTCCCAAAAGCTGTTCCAGTGGATACCCTTTTCCAACCTTCTCTCAGCCTTCGGGGTCGTTGTGACCTGGCCATTTAGCCCATGGGGTGCAAAAAAGTGCCGCTCAGAGGTAAAACAACCCAACCCTTCTCTGAGCTGTCGGGGTCTTTGTGACTTGGCCATTTAGCCCATAGTATGCAAAACTAGTGCCGCTCAGAGATAAAACAACTGAATCTTGAGCTTCTCTAACATTGATATTGATGTAGCGGAGACCAATAAACAAAAGTTTATTTGCCTGTTTCTCACAAAAGTGTGAGGGATAAAAAAACTTTCAGCTCATTTACATAATTAGTATGAAAAGTTCTTCAAGAATCGCTCTTGTCCATCGGCGAAACAAGACCAATAATTGAAGCAGCATAATTTAGCAGTACTTGACTTAGTGGCAGTTTGTTGTATTATGAATAGCTTTGTCATGTTGGAAGTCAGGCGTTACTCAGTATAACCCAAGAGACTTCTTAATTATGTAAACTTTAGTAGTCTTAAACAGCTTTATTCAGCTATTTATGTCTGAGAGCAACAGAAGCTTCATGATTTGCTTTTCAGGTCGTAACGATAACCTTTCGTTTGCTGATGGTTCTTAAGCTACCACCGCGTCAGAAAAAAATGCGCCTCGTGGGAGACACGTGGTTAAACACAGAATGAATCAACATGGCTCGTGTACAGCGTAAGAATGATGGAGATGTCAACATTCTTTCTCAACACAAGAACTGAGAAAGGAAAAGAAATCGTTAATCTGCCAATTAGTGGCTACCCTTACTGAACACAACCTCACTGGAAGTAAAAAAGGTTGCAACGTCACAGCTGAGACGAGACGAACTTCAACGGCTGCAAATTGAATCATAATGGAGAGAGAAGGTTTCACACTCTTTTCTAACAATTGAACAAGGAGATTTATCTAATTGAACACGTCAATAATTTTCGGATTATTGAAATAATGTTGCTACGGTAACAGATTCACTTGTTGGAGTAGAGAATATCATTTCAAGCACTATAAAAATCGATAAGGGATTTTAAGAAGTGTACAAACAGCTTTGGCTAAACTGCGCTTTGTTTATTTTTAATTACGATGCTGGGACATCGCACTCCACTCTTTCGGTTAATTGCCTCCTCCTTGTGCAACAGCGTAAGCCGCTTCCGGTATGACAGCTGAGAGGAGCGAGAAAGGATCACGTGGCACCTCTGACATCGGAGGGAGAGAGAAAAATAATAATCAATAGAAAATGCCTTTCAGTGAAATCAACAGAGTAAAAGCTTGTCTCTTAACTCTTCATGACAACTTTAAGAAGCAAGATTTCAGTAAGCTTAGTGCCATTTTGCATAACAGTATGCAATTAAGGCTTGTTTATTTTAGGTTTAGAAGTTGTATCATACAGTTAATTACCTCAAATGTGGGGAAAGTTTTATGCTTTTTGTTTCATACAGAGAAACAACCAGAGGTATCTGTTTTTTTACTCCAGGGCGGTTTCTAAAAATGAAAGCAAATCCTCAAAATTGGAGACATAAGACCATAATTCTTTCGTTGGGTACAGTAAATGCATAATATGTGCGAGTGTGCCGAAGCTGAAGCGAAGTAACAGTATGCTTGCAATAAAATGGTGTTTTGGTATTCTTATTTAAGTAGCATTTGAGTTCTCTTAGCTCGCATCCGTTTTGCTCACATTACTGCATGCTCTGAGCTAAACGTTTCGTGACTAACTGAAGCTCTGAGCTAAACGTTCGTGATTAACTGAAGCTCTGAGATAAACGTTTGTGACTAACTGAAGCTCTGAGCTAAACGTTCGGGACTAAATGAAGCTCTGAGATAAACGTTCGTGACTAACTGAAGCTTTGAGCTAAACGTTCGTGATTAACTGAAGCTCTGAGCTAAACGTTCGTGACTAACTGAAGCTCTGAGCTAAACGTTCGTGACTAACTGAAGCTCTGAGCTAAACGTTCGGGACTAAATGAAGCTCTGAGATAAACATTCGTGACTAACTGAAGCTATGAAATAAACGTTCGTGACTAACAGGCTCTGAGCTAAACGTTCGTGACTAACTGAGCTTTGAGCTAAACGTTTCGTGACTAACTGAAGCTCTGAGATAAACGTTCGTGATAAACTGAAGCTCTAAGATAAACGTTCGTGATTAACTGAAGCTCTGAGCTAAACGTTTGTGAATAACTGAATCTCTGAGCTAAATTTTCGTGACTAACCCAAGCTCTGAGCTAAACTTTCGTGACAAATTCAAGCTCTGAGTCAAACGTTTTTTATACTAAAAATGCTTTGCTTCAATCTTTTTATTTCATTAATAATAAGTATAAGCAGGACGTATTAACCAATTCGGGGCCCGGAGCACTTAAAAGATTTTAGGGACCCCCCTCCTGTTATTAGAAACGAAGCATAAAATAGGAAATATGTAAAAGTACCGATGTTTTACCACCTTTCTTTGACTTTAATATTGTTGTTAGCAATTAAAAAATTTAAGAAGTTCAAAGGAGCAAGGGTAGCTCAGTCGGTAGCGCTCTAGGCTCGTAATGTGCAGTTACCATGTTCTAGCTCAACCTGGGTCAGAACTGAAATTTATCTTTGCAAAACTCCCCGCCCCGCCCTCGATCAGTAGGGGACACTATGAGCTTCGAATGGCCGCCGCCGTCAGATGGGAGATTAACCATTATTTCCGTGTGCAGGAGAGCTATATCCGGTGTACGTTTAAAGAACACGCTGGATGGCTTTGACGGGAGGCTACCATCTGTCCCTTAACAGCTGTCCAGTGGGTTCCTCCCTCCAAAACCTTCTCTGAGCCCTCTGGATTCTTGTTATCTGGCCATTTAGCCCAATACTGCAAAAAAAAAAAAAAAAAAAAAAAAAACGTGTCGCTCAGAGGTAAAACAGCCCAGTTCGGAAGTTCAAAAATATGTAAAATTCATATTTTAAAAAATTCTAGGTATTAGTAGCAAAAGGGACTAGATTTTCCTCCCCCCTCTTATTCCGGCCCTGAATATGCGTATTTATTTTTTCAGAGCAATTATACAGAATGAAAAATTTCGACAAAGAATTTTGACAATTTCAAAAGAAATTTACAAGAATCATTCACGAGAGAAAGAATTCTCTTGTGGAAGAAATAAAAAAATATAAAAAAATTTTATAACATTAATATTAAAAACCTTAATAATGAATATAATCTTAATATAATATTCACTATTGTATGCATCATATTTCGAAGAAATGCATAAATGCAATTGTGTGCCTTTTAATTTCGCCCATAAAAACTGAAAGAATTCGTTTCACCCAACCAGCCAAATATTCGGTATTATGTGAAATTTGTACCTTTTATGATTTGTACTTTAATTCCGAAGTGTTCTCTCTGTAGCGCGCCAGGCTCGTAATCTGTAGTTCCTAGGTTCGAGTCCCAGCTGGGTCAGCGTTGAGATTTATCTCCGCAAAATCCCCGCCCTGCCCACGGTCAGTAGGGGACACCGATGGGCTTGGAAAGGCCGCCGTCCGTCGGATGGGACGTTAAGCCGTGACTCCGTGTGCGGGAGAGACATACCCTGTGCACGTTAAAGAACACGCTGGATGGCCTTGATGGGAGGCTACCATCTGTCTCCCAACAGCTGTTCCAGTGGGTCCCCTCCCCCAACCTTCTCTGAGCCTTCGGGGTCCATGTGACCTGGCCATTTAGCCCATGGTGTGCAAAAATGTGCCGCTCAGAGGTAAAACAACCCAACCCAATCCGAAGTGTTCTTCCTTTATACAATTTCTTCACTTTCCTTTTCCTTAACTTTTTTTTAATCTTCTGTGCTCTTCTTACCCAAATATTTATCCATTTGCGGCGGATTCCTCTTTATTTTTCGAATAATCTAGATTTCCCTTTGCCATGTTTTCATCGTTTTTCATTCGATAATCCCATGCTTAGTTTGCTTCCTTCAGTCTCCAACTCTATATTATTCGAGGACTAACTTTTAAACAGCCTTTTTCCATTCAATTTTGCATACATCAACTAACCGTCTTAGAGAGCGAATTCCTCTTCTTTAAGTTGCCCACAACTCACATAATTCACCTTCCTCTCGTTCTCTAATACATACAGTGACAATTTACCTTCATCGAACTGCTTAAAGATGAAGAAAAAAGCTTTCAGTATTTCCCTAGGAATCTCCCTGTTTTAGGCAATAAAGCTTTAACATTTCAAAGTGTTTTAAAGAATCATATGCAGAGAATACATAATTTTCTGCTTTTCCGCCAAAAAATAATTCAGCTTCATCATCAAAAAACGAAACTTAGCCCAAAGCTCATATTTCAGAACCAAAAAGAGCCAGCTTGGTTATTAGCTAGTTTTAAATCTACTCCCTTTCTGACAGAGAAGCGGATGCAGCCTTTTCGTCTCGTACGTCACCGCTCCTAATCTTCCTCATCAGGAAAAGCAGAAAAGAGAAAAGCATATTTCTCATCGTCATCAAGGATTCTGCTTCTTCTTCAATCATTCTCGTCTCCAGAAGAGAAAGAAAAACTTCACAAGAAAACCAACCCTGCACTGTTGACGGTAAAACCCAGATAAAAGGATTTTTAAAATACCTTGCTATGCACTCAAAAATAATTCTGTCATTGATTAAATACGTAGGTAAATCCCTTCACTGTCGTTATTTATTTATCTGAGTTTTGCTCATTTGTATTTCATGCCTCATTTAATTAAACATGTATATGATATTAGCGTCGTTTTATATGTCTGCTAATCCGCAAACGATAATTACGTACGCGAAGAAAAGCTAATGGAATTTTTAAGTACTGCAATGCTTTCTTTTGTTTTGGCAGCAGATTAGGGGGCCAAATAAATGTTATTTATCGGGAAAGCCAAGCTCCTTGAAAGATTTGTTACTTTTAAAGTTTTCCAAAGCCTTGCATTTGTTATTAATGTACTTTTCATATGGAGCATGTTTGCTTGGTTATTAGAAAATTTCGATATGGAAATGCGAAGCAAGTCGAACATTTTCATTTTGTAAATAGTGAGTTAATTAAGAAGGTACGACTTTATATTATTCAAAGTACGAAAACTCATTAAAAATCATTCAATTTCGCAATTCTTGATTAAAACGACAGAGCATTGGTGTGGACTTCTTTTCCTATAATCATTGAATCAGATGAGAATTCAAAGATTCTTAAACCAATAGCAATATTTTGAAATGTATTATCAACATGTAAACTGAGAAAAATGGGTTTTCCACCATCATTTGGGAGTATTGCCGTTCACTAAAGTACAGGATGGATACTTTAAATGCATATTTTTAATAAATAATATAACCTCCTCAAGCAGCTGCTTGCCACAGAGGTCTGACAGGAGCCTGTCAGTTTATGTGCCATAGTAGAAGGTCTGAGAGGATGGCAGGACCTCAGCAGAAAAACGACACACATTCATGCCTTATCCGGTGCTCGAACCCAGGTTAGATCAGTAGCCAAGCGTGCTAACCACTCAGCCATGGGACGTTATTTTGTATATGCAGTTAAACCTTGGCTTTATGCACTTTTTCTGCGGTTCTAGCCAAATATCCAAAAAGGAACAAATTTTGATTTTAACCGATTTTACATTTCGTAGTCCAAATTTTAGAAATTTTTATTCTTGGGAACGAAAATTCTCTCCTGTCACCAGTTACTAATAGCCTTATGTCTGATTGCTCATTCCACATTTTCAGTTGGCTGCTGCATGGCTGGGTTGGGCTGTTTTACCTCTGAGTGGCCCTTTTGCTTCACATACTAGTTAAATGGCATGGTCACAAGGACATCACCGATTTTGGGTAAGGTAGGGGGAAGAGGACTCCACAAGGCAGAAGTTAGGAGATAGACAGAAGCTTCCCGTCACAATCATCCAGCGTGTTCTTTAACATGCCCAAAATATGGCCCATGGCTTAACGCCCCATCAGACAGGCGGCGGCCTTTCTAAAGCCTATTGATTCCCTTTTGACTGACGACAGCGAAGATATATCTTAACACGGCACAGTTGGGACTCGAACCTGGGAACTACAGTTTATGAGCCTGACGCTCTACCGACTGATCCGAACCCTCGCCTCGATGCATGACTGCATAGAGGAGATGGGCGGGGGTGGCTTAGTCGGTAGCGCGCCACGCTCGTAATCTGTAGTTCCCAGGTTCGAGTCCCAGCTGGGTCAGCGTTGAGATTTATCTCCGCAAAATTCCCCGCCCTGCCCACGGTCAGTAGGGGACACCGATGGGCTTGGAAAGGCCGCCGTCTGTCGGATGGGACGTTAAGCCGTGGCCCAGTGTGCGGGAGAGCCATAACTTGTGCACGTTAAAGAACACGCTGGATGGCCTTGACGGGAGCTACCCTCTGTCTCCCAACAGCTGTTCCAGTGGGTCCCCTCCCCCAACCTTCTCTGAGACTTCGGGGTCCATGTGACCTGGCCATTTAGCCCATGGTGTGCAGACATGATTTTAATACAACCCCAGAAAGAACGACAACTATGTTTGGATTGTGGAAGATGAGCCGCGTCCCCAAATCTTACGACAATCTTTCGCTCAAGGAAGTAGATGTTCACAATTTGTTCACTTCTCAAGGAGTGGTAGCCGTGGACACCTTACCTGAAAATATAACTATAAATGACTAATATTATACCAATCCTGTTTTTCGCAAAACGGTTAAGGAGATGAAGGAGCAGCGTCCAAAAACAGGCGTGTCAAGGATTCTCCTTCTTCATGAGAATGCCAGTGCTCACAAAATCCAGCAAGTTACGGCCTATCTGGAGCAGGAAAAAATTCAACAGGCTATTCCATTTTGCATATTCTCCCGATTTTGCACCACACGATTTTTGGTTATTTCCAAAAGCAACTTGCCGAGAAGCCTTTTTCAAGGGTGAAATACAGTGCAAAATGCATTCATTCAGAGTTGAGAAGTATTTCCCAACAGGAGTATCTCCAAGCATTCTAGAATTGGCGTAGTAATCTATGTAAAGTTGCGTCTGCAACTTTACATAGATGCTGCAGGGACGTATTTTGTTGGACAGTAAAAGTTTTTTAGGGGGGTAAGTGCAATGGTGTTTGTTCTAAAGATGCATTTTAAGAACTTTTTGAATTCCACTCTTATGGCAAAAGTTCCTTAACATACCTTTCTTGTTACATGTCTTTTTGTGTTTCAACCAGTTCTTACACCCCAAATTACTAACTTTATAGCCTTTTTATTATTTATTCCGAAGTATTTTGGTACGCTGATTTCAGATCCTTTTTTCTCTTTTCTATTATTTTAAATAGATTTTTTAGATATTTTGAAAAATCCATTGAGTTATGGCTTGACATAGTTTTGTTCTAAAACAATCCACATTTTCCTTTACATTGCAAAGTATATTTTCTCCGATATTACACTCTCCTGGATTTTACCTTCATTTTAAATGGTTCCTTGAAAAGTGTAAAATTGGGTTTCGTTGCATTTCATTTCTCTTAGTCGTATATTAAATAAAGACAAAACTTTCTTTCGTATCATATCCAATCACACTTGCATCACTATATACCCACCGAGCAAAAGAATATTAAAATACTGAACATTATCTCGGAGCCATTTATTTCGTTGATTATTGTTTTTAACAGAGTTCAATTTAACATACTTTGGCAATAACGTCTCTCCCGAGTACATTGGAAGTGTATAAAAATTTCAAATTTTATGCAGTGATGTATTAGGATGGAACCATGTGATAGAAACTGCATTCCCTTCTTACATTTTCTATAGTGAAAATGTGTCCCCTCTTTTTACTGTAAACGAGAAAATATTTTATTATCAGAAAGATATCTTAAGGTAATTAAACATAAATATCGTACTATTTTAGAGTACTTACCAAGTAGCAGAAATAGATTCTTCCAATCACATGCCAAACAGAATGAAATGTGAAGCGCAAACTATTGACAATATCAAAATGTTTTAATCAAACATTTACAACTGCTCAGTTTAATCTGGTACAATTGAGAGCGATATTTTCTGATCTAATTATTTTGATAAAGTTGGGTTGGGTTGTTTTACCTCTGAGCGGCACTTTTTCGCACACCATGGGATAAATGGCCAGGTCACATGGACCCCGAAGGTTCAGAGAAGGTTGGGGGAGGGGACCCACTGGAACGGCTGTTGGGAGACAGATGGTAGCCTCCCGTCAAGGCCATCCAGCGTGTTCTTTAACGTGCACAGGGTATGGCTCTCCCGCACACGGGGCCACGGCTTAACGTCCCATCCGACGGACGGCGGCCTTTCCAAGCCCATGCGGTGTCCTCTACTAACCGGGGGCAAGGCGGGGAATTTTGCGGAGATAAATCTCAACGCTGACCCAGCTGGGACTCGAACCTGGGAACTACAGATTACGAGCCTGGCACGCTACCGACTGAGCCACCCCCGCCCCATTTTGACAAAGAGTAACTGGAGAGCGCAATAGATAAACTATACCTTTAGGTACAGTTTAACCATTGCGCAGACGTGGGTTCTCAGTCGGTAGCGCGCCAGGCTCGTAATCTGCAGTTATTGGGTTCGAGTTCCACCAGGGCCAGCGTTGAGATTTATCTCCGCAAAACCCACCTTGCCCTAGGTCAGAAGGGGACACCAATTTACTTGGAAAGTCCACGGTGTCCCCTTCTGACACCAATGGACACCACCTATGCGAGGCTAGCATCTATCTGCTAATAGCTGTCCAACGGCTCCCATGCCCCTAACCTTCTCTGAGGCACTGGAGTCCTTGTGATCCGGCCATTTAGTCCACGGAAGGCAAAAATATGTCGCTCATTGGTAAAACACCCCAAACCAAAGTTTACCCATTGCATCATGATTTAAAAATTCCTTTATCTGTATCAATTTCCGTTGGTTTCTGTTTTGATCAATTCTCAGCTTTCTTCTTTTACCCGGTCTGCAGAAGGTATTTCTTAATTTGCTTGTAGGCTTTGTTGCTTTAATGTTCCACGTTTTAATTAAGCTTCGAATTAAAAAGGGCGTATTTTGAAGAATGTGAAATATGTTATTCCTTAAAGCGAAAAAGTGTCCTCAAAAAGTCATTTTCGTTAACGCCGAATGTTAGTAAATCTAGGACCTTTCCATGTGCACGTAGAACAATACTATACATAATTTCCAATATTTTCTACTTTTTTTTATCTTGAAACATACCTATGTTGCTGGATAAAATTAGAATACATTTTTTTTATTTGTTATCTTTAGGATTGCAACATACTCAACAATTTCAAGATCATAGCTGGCGAAGGTGTTTGTGAGAATTGCACTGCTTTTTGAACCTTCACCGGCCTCTTCAAATTTGATGGGTTTTCCGCTGGCTTTGAGTATATCGAAAATGTGTTTAAATTAACTTCGGAAATATATTTTATTTTTAACCAGGTGGGGTTGACTTGTTAGGTAGCACTCTCCAGGCTGGTAGTCTGTAGTTTTCGAGTAACAACCGCTCCAGCGTTGAGATTTATCTCCGTTACTCCCTATCAGGCCAGAGGATTCTCATATGCGCCAGAGGCGATAAGCGTTCTTCTAGTGGGGCGGGGGTGGCTCAGTCGGTAGCGCGCCAGGCTCGTAATCTGTAGTTCCCAGGTTCGAGTCCCAGCTGGTTCAGCGTTGAGATTTATCTCCGCAAAATTCTCCGTCCTGCCCAGGTCAATAGGGGACACCGACGGGCTTGGAAAGGCCGCCGTCGGTCGGATGGGACGTTAACATGTGTGCGGGAGAACCATACCTTGTGCACGTTAAAGAACACAATGAGACAGATGGTAGCCTTGACGGGAGGCTACCATCTGTCTCCCAACAGCTGAATAAGTGGGTCCCCTTCCTCAACCTTCGGGGGGGACACAATGGGCTAAATGGCCAGGTCACATGGCATTCGGGGTCCATGTGACCTGGCCATTTAGCCCATTGTGTGCAAAAAAGTGCCCCTCAGAGGTAAAACAACCCAACCCTATCATGCCTTTGGTGAGAAAGGGAATACCCATGGGCTTGGAATGCTGTCGTCAATTGGATTGGACATTACGACGTGGCCCGTGTACAAGAGTCGCATTCTGTTCTCTTTATGAGGGAAGTTCAAAAGTACTTGGCATTCATCCGCAGAAGAAAAACCATTGCAAAACCAAACCCAACAAAACTTTTACTGTCCTTCAAAGTACTCCAGCATCTATACAAGTTGCAAACATCTATTCCAATTCCGAAACGCTTGATGGTACTCCTGTTGGGGAATCAACCCAACTCTGAATGAACGCATTTTGCACATCTTCCCAGCAAGTTCTTTTTCAATTTTTGGAAACAACCAAAAGTCACATGGTGCAAATTCAGGTGAATATGCAGGATGGGGTAACTGTAGGATTTTTTTTCATGCTCCAGGTTTTTGGGTTTTGTGAGCATTGGCATTGTCATTAAGAAGGAAAACCCTTGACACACCTTTTGCTGGATGCTGCTCCTTCATCTCCTTAACCATTTGGGACAAAACATTGTTGGTGTAGTATTGGACATTTATAATATTTTTTCAGGTAACGTGTCTACGTCTACCACTCCTTAGGAATTAAGAAAGGTTGTGAATGTCCTCATCCTTGAGCGAAAGTCTTGTCGGAGGATTTGGGGACGCGGTTCATCTTTTACAACCCAAACATAGTTGCCGATCTTTAGTTGTATAGTAATAAAATCACGTCTCGTCACCTGTGACATTGCCTGTTAACCGTTTAGGGCCACTAGGTTCAAACATTGTCAGCATATCTTTGCTCGAGTCGACTGTAGGCCTTTTTTTCTGTTTACAGATCTTTCGGAACTTTAAATGATGATAACTAATTGTTTCCACACTTCCAATCGATACATTGACATCTAAATTTATAACCTGAACGAGATATGTGATAACGCGATCGATATATATGTGAATCGACATTATGACATCTAAATTTATTACCTGAAAGTGATATGTGTCACAGTGGGTTTAACTTAATGAGTTCACAAATAGCAGTGATGGTTCTCTCGTTTACGACATCCTTCGAAGGTCCTGCACGAGGGAAAAGCGATTCAAAGTTCTGCCGTCATTATCTGAATTTGTGAATACATCTCCTAATGTCCCATACGAACAGGTATGATCCCCATATACTTAAGATAAATCAGCATGAATTTTTTCGCTTCTCCCCAAGCTACACCGAAGAGCCAAAACGTCGTCCACTTGCCTAATATGATGTTGGTCTTCCACGTGCTGCCAAAACAGCTCTTACCCGACGAAGCATGGGCGCTACAAGAGTTCTAAAGGTGTCTTGTGGTACCAATACGTTACTAGCAGATCCTTTAACTCCTGTAAGTTACGTGATTGAGCCGCCGCAAATCTGATATGCTGTTTCAACACAAACCACAGATGCTCGATTGGATTGATGTCTGGGGAATTTGTAGGCCAGGGCAGTCTGTAGAAGCCTTCCTTATGTTTCACGAACCATTCTCGAACAATCCGGGCAGTGTGGCATGGCATGTTATCCTGCTGAAAGAAGGCACTATAAAGGGATATACAGTTGCCAGGATAGTATGTATGGTCTGCAATGATGTTTAGGTAGATGGTAGACGTCGTAGTTTCCTGCAGATGAATGACTGGATCCAGAGTTTCCCAGCAGAACATTGACCAAATTATTACACTTCCTCCACCTTCTTGTTTTCGTCCCACGGTGTATCCTGGTGCCAACATTTCCCCAGGTAAATGACACACACTTACCCGGCCATCCACATGGTGCAACAGGAAACAAAATTCATCGGACCAGACTACCTTCTTCCAATCATTCAAGGTCCTGTTTTGATGCTCACGTGCCCATTGTAGGCGCTTTCGATGGTGAGCCGAGGCTAGCATGGGCTCTCGGAGCTGTCTACTGCTACGCAGCCCCATTTTCAGCAAGATTCGATGTACTTTGTGTTGTGACACATTACTCCCGTCATCAGCATTCAAATTACAGTCGAGTTGCGCCACAATATCCCTTCTGTTGACTCGTACCATACGGGATAGCCTTCACTCACCTCTAGCATCGATGAGATGTAGTCGACCCACACCTTACCGGCAGTTCAAGGTTTTTCCATTCTCTGACCACTTTTTGAAGGTACTAACCACGGCTGACTGTGAGCACTCCAAAAGCCTTGCCGTTTCGGAAATGCTCTGACCCAGTCGTCTGGTCATTACAATTTCGTCTTTGTCAAACTCACTTAAGTCCGCTGCCTTACCCATCTGAAGAACAAGAATAACACTGATTAACAGAGCTCAGTATCAGGTGATATTTAAACCGTTCCATGACCTTCACACGCGCCGTCGTTTACTTGCAGTTGCTTCAATTTGCAAAAAGACGCGCTGGCCATAATGTTTTGGCACTTCGATGTATATCCTTGTGAAAAAGAAACTCCCCCCCCCCGTCTTTAGTAGACTCCATAGCAACAACGCACAGATTTCGCAGACCGAAATTTACGCGCTGATAGCGAGGAGAGAAACGATGATACGGCCTCTGTTTTTAACAGGTAATGACAAGTTTATATGGTCGCTCAAAAAAGTATCCGAACACTATGGTTGATCACAGAATTCAGAAAAAATATCTGGCAACGTCTTTTTTTTAGAAATTAGTGAGCTGGCAACCTTCGTGTCACGTGATTACAGAATTCAGGAAAAATATCTGGAGCGTGTACAGCAACTGAACACGCTCCAGTTACCGTTCACAGCAAACTGGAGCGTGTGCAGTTACTGCACACGCTCAATATTTCCGTGAGTGAGCCCACACGATATAGTATCAAAATAATATGACCACCTATAGTCGCTCAAAAAAGTATCCGAACACTACGGTTGATCACAGAATTCAGAAAAAATATCTGGCAACGAATTTTTTTTAGAAATTAGTGATCTGGCAACCTTCGTGTCACGTGACACGAAGGTTGCCAGATCACTAATTTCTAAAAAAAAATCGTTGCCAGATATTTTTTCTGAATTCTGTGATCAACCATAATGTTCGGATATTTTTTTGAGCGACTGTACAAGTTTTCAAAGAAGTCGTAGCTCGGTAACTTCAGAGGAACGAGTACAAATCTAAACACGTGTCGAGAACATTTTGAACGCCCTCCGTAAAGAACACGATGGATTGCCTTGAGGATAAGCTTCCATCTATCTTCTAATAGCTAGCCATTGGGTTCCGTTCTCATCTTCTCTTCGCCTTAAGGTTCTTTGTGATCTGGCCATTTAACTGATTGTGTGGAAAAAAAAGCGCCACTCAGAAATAAAACATCCCAATACAACTTAACTTACTTTTAAAACACTCTTTCCTTTCAAACACTCTTCTCTTTTCCTTTTTCGGGGCGGGGGTGGCTCAATCGGTAGCGCGCCAGGCTCGTAATCTGTAGTTCCCAGGTTCGAGTCCCAGCTGGGTCAGCCTTGAGATTTATCTCCGCAAAATTCCCCCGCCCTGCCCACGGTCAGTAGGGGACACCGATGGGCTTGGAAAGGCCGCCGTCCGTCGGATGGGACGTTAAGCCGTGGCCCCGTTTGCGGGAGA
Organism: Ryuthela nishihirai; assembly: GCA_038380435.1. Taxonomy (NCBI): domain Eukaryota; kingdom Metazoa; phylum Arthropoda; class Arachnida; order Araneae; family Heptathelidae; genus Ryuthela; species Ryuthela nishihirai. The sequence goes on from JAWZYU010000001.1 coordinate 94,007,958, forward strand.
GCCATACCCTGTGCACGTTAAAGAACACGCTGGATGGCCTTGACGGGAGGCTACCATCTGTCTCCCAACAGCTTTTCCAGTGGGTCCCCTCCCCCAACCTTCTCTGAGCCTTCGGGGTCCATGTGACCTGACCATTTAGCCCATGGTGTGCAAAAAAGTGCCGCTCAGAGGTAAAACAAACCAAACCAAACTTTTCCTTATTTCTTTTGTTTTATATCACTTTTCCCTGTTCAAAATTTATACTTTATTATTTCAGGATAATTTGGATCACAGCTTTCGAAGTATAAACCACCATACAGGAGAAACAATTAATATTCTGATGTCAGATTTTTCTTGTTTACTGAGCTGATCATCGATGTGAAACCCTCCACAGGGCACTTCTTTTGAAAAATCGAAACTAGAAACACTTTTCATTTCTTTTCAGTGATTAGATTACTTTTCTCTTTCCTGAAATTAGGAACAACTGAATGGGTAATTCATAAAAAATAATTCTGCTGATATTGGAAAATATCTCTTATATAGATCGATCATAACCAATATCGTATTCCAATTGATAAAAGCTCAACTGCACTGGGTTGTTGGGTTGTTTTACCTCTGAGCGGCACTTTTTTGCACACCATGGGCTAAATGGCCAGGTCACATGGACCCCGAAGGCTCAGAGAAGGTTGGGGGAGGGGACCCACTGGAACAGCTGTTGGGAAACAGATGGTAGCCTCCCGTCAAGGCCATCCAGCGTGTTCTTTAACGTGCACAGGGTATGGCTCTCCCGCACACGGGGCCACGTCTTAACGTCCCATCCGACGGACGGCGGCCTTTCCAAGCCCATCGGTGTCCCCAACTGACCGTGGGCAGGGCGGGGAATTTTTGCGGAGATAAATCTCAACGCTGACCCAGCTGGGACTCGAACCTGGGAACTACAGATTACGAGCCTGGCGCGCTACTGACTGAGCCACCCCCGCCCCAACTGCACTGGAATAGTGGAATAAGGAATGGATGTTTCTCTTTTCGTTTTGTCTTTCTGCCGTGCTCTCTACTTAAAGATCTTTGCTATGATGTATTACAATGACAGGATCTTGTCAGATCTTTCCGACAAACGTATTTCTTTTTGTTTTATTTTATCTATATATCTGAGAATCAGAACAGAATTTATTTTACTGTAGAGAGGTAAGTATAACATTTATGGTGTGAATATATTTATATGCAGATTATAGAAATTATAGCTTATAAATATTTTTTTTTATATGCGATAATTTCGCATATAAAAAACGCTTTTTATTGATAAGGAAAACATTGACTTTAATTGGTACATACAACGTCCAGATTTCCCACTTTTTTACACACGCTCTTCATTTTAAAAAAATCGATATTATGAATTACAAATTCAAATGCTAATAGTAAAATGTATATTAATAACTGCAAGTGAACACTTTTCAAGAAACGTGTAAAATCATATATCGATTGAAATGATTCCACTGAAAGAGCGAAGCTATCTAATTTCGTTCTGGTCAAGACGAATGAAAGGCTTGCAGTCATTAATTTGAGACTGATAGAAAGAAGGCTAAAAGCTTTTCCAAGAAGCACAACATCGAGAAATTTGGAAGTGAATAAAAGAATACTGCCAATGTGACATATCTTGAACAGTTTAACATGATCTGTTAAACTTGCGGTAATCTTAAAATATAAAAAAAAAGCAAATTCAGCCAAGTGTTTGCCTTCGTGCCTCTTAGGTCAATGTTGTTTTTGTTTTTCGATGTCATTTTAAGAGAGAATGTTTCATCAATTGATCGCAAAAATGCGCCTCTTTCCAATGAGTTTTACGGGGGTGGCTCAGTCGGTAGGGCGCCAGGCTCGTAATCTGCAGTTCTCAGGTTCGAGTCCCAGCTTGGTCAGCATTGAGATTTATCTCCGCAAAATTCTCCGCCCTGCCCACGGTCAGTAGGGGACACCGATGGCCTTGGAAAGGCCACCGTCCGTCTGATGGGACGTTAAGCCGTGGCCCCGTGTGCGGGAGAGCCATACCCTGTGCACGTTAAAGACCACGCTGGATGGCCTTGACGGGAGGTTACCATCTGTCTCCCAACAACTGTTCCAGTGCCAGCTCCCCAACCTTCTCTGAGCCTTCGGGGTCCTTGTGACCTGGCCATTTAGCCCATTGTGTGAGGTAAAACAACCCAACCCAATGAGTTTCATTTTGCAGTGAGAACACTCGCCGAATAGATGAGGTAAATTCTAGGATCAATTTGAGGCACAACGTGCACATATTATACACTGCCCTATCAATACACTGATTTCCAAAAATTGAGCAACAACCCTATATTATGTTAATGAGAAGCTAACGTCAATGCTCTTTAACTCCTAATTGTTTTTTTAATGTGATAGCAGATAAAGATCTCAACCAAATATATCAATGTCTCGATTTTCAATATCGTTCAGTATTTAATGAGTTTTGGAAGTTTGAATATTTAACAACAGCAATGAAGTCACAAATATTGACTTCAGAAGTTAATTGAAACTTAATGATAAGTATTATCCAAACTGTTTAATAATATCCAAAGTTATCCAAAGTTATCCAATGTATATCCAATGTTAATATTATCCAAAGTGTTTAATTCTTTCACTATTCATCACTTTATATTAAAACATCTGAAAAAAAAAATATCGCTGATGGGTCGGCAATTGAACCCGTAACTCTCTAGATACATGCCATAGCGCTCTACCGTTAAACAACGCATCAGACGTTCAGGTTTCAACGTCTGATGCGTGGTTTTAACAGTTCAGCGCTCAGATGGGTATTAATAACTGCAAGATTATTGATGCTGATTTAACAGTACAGATCAGATGGATATTAATAACTGCAAGATTACTGATGCTGATTTAACAGTACAACCCATCAGACGTTCAGGTTTTAACGTCTGATGCGTGGTTTAACAGTACAGCGCTCAGATGGATATTAATAACTGCAAGATTATTGATTCTGATTTAACAGTACAGATCAGATGGATATTAATAACTGCAAGATTACTGATGCTGATTTAACAGTACAGCGTTAGACGTTCAGGTTTTAACGTCTGATGCGTGGTTTAACAGTACAGCATTCAGATGGATATTAATAACTGCAAGATTATTGATGCTGATTTAAGAGTATAGATCAGATGGATATAAATAACTGCAAGATTACTGATGCTGATTTAACAGTACAACGCATCAGACGTTCAGGTTTTAACGTCTGATGCGTGGTTTAACAGTGCAGCGCTCAGATGGATATTAATAACTGCAAGATTATTGATGCTGATTTAAGAGTACAGATCAGATGGATATTAATAACTGCAAGATTACTGATGCTGATTTAACAGTACAACCCATCAGACGTTCAGGTTTTAACGTCTGATGCGTGGTTTAACAGTACAGCGCTCAGATGGATATTAATAACTGCAAGATTATTGATGCTGAATTAACAGTACAGATCAGATGGATATTAATAACTGCAAGATTACTGATGCTGATTTAACAGTACAACGCATCAGACGTTCAGGTTTTAACGTCTGATGCGTGGTTTAACAGTACAGCACTCTGGCATGTATCTAGAGCAGTGGTTCTCAACCCTTTATGCTTCACGTACCCCCTGGAAATGTGTATGTAACTGGCGTACCCTTATATAGAGATAAAACTATTATTATAGTATAACAATTGGAATTATATAAAACATATATATATCCCATTAAATTTTGTATTCATAAATTACATTTATTGATATACAAAAAAATGACATAAACGATTTAACAAATCTTATAAAATAATAAACATTTTACTGGGTAATAGACTTTTGAGCTCTCACGGCGTACCCGAAACAATTTTACCGCGTACTCCACGTTGAGAACCCTTAAACTAGAGAGTTGCCGGTTCGAATCAGCGATAATTTTTTTCAGATGTTTTTAATAATTGTTGAAGTCTATTTCTGCAGGTAATCTGCGTATTTACTATGAATCACTTTATATATTTGGCGCCCAGGATATTTAATTCACTTGGTGTTAGTTTAAGAAATGCGAAATAATTTGGTGTTAATAAAAAGCAAAAAAAAAAACAGCATTTAAACGAATATTTACTAGGTTTCAATGTCTACGGAATAATTTTTAATTTTTCTTGATTTCAGTCTGCTTTAAACTAATATGCACTCAACTTCCATTTATTCAAACCTCTACATCTCGAATTTCTCATTAATCGAAATTTTTAAAAATTTCCAACTGACTCCTTATGCATTTATTGCTATTTCTCTCACTTTCACTCGAACTATTTTTTCATTGGCACGTCGAAATGTTATGTAGAATATTTAAATGAAAATCCCTTTATTTTTTATAAGTTTTTCCATGAAATTTTGTTTTGTTACTAGTGATGGTAAGTTTCTGAATATTTTTGCCAGGTGGACAAAGCGATTCTCATTAGCTAGGCATTGTCCCTACCGCTTGCAGATGGACAAAGCGATTCTCATTAGCTAGGCATTGTCCCTACCGCTTGCAGGTGGACAGTGATTCTTATTATCTGAGCACTTCTTCCACCATCCCTCCCACGGCTGATAGATAAGGATTCCTCCCATTCGTCATAGAAAATGCTAGTTTAATTTTAGTTTAGATCTCGTTTCTCTTGGTGCAAATTTAACTGTATAAAAATGCCAGCAAAGCTTAAACTGAATGCATTGTCGTTATGTGATAGAGCTAAAGTGATCACAGTTGTTGAAAGTACGAAAAAGAAGAAAAAATATATTGCCAAAGAATTCGGAATTCCTAGCAGTATTGTGTCACTTTAAAAGTCACTTTAAAAAACAAAGATATGATATTGAAAAAGCTAGACTGTGATAAAAGAAAACGAAAATGTGACATGCAGAATTTCCTGATGTTGACTAGTAAAGTTGCTAAAATAATTTATTCGATGTAGGAATTAAAACATTTCAGTAGGTGGGAATCTGTTATTGGTTCTGTGCCAATTTTTGAACTATTTTTCTGTATTTTTAGCACATATTCGTAATTCGAAGTTTTCCCGTTGCCTTTGAGATTCGTGTTAATGAGAATTGACTGAATATATTAAAAAAAATTAATTGAAAGAGAATCTAGATTTTAAAACTGATAAACAGTGAGTCTTAATGCTTGTGTCGCACCCCCCCCCACCACCAGAGGTTGTGTCACGTGGGACTCTAAGCCAATGTGTAATCGAAAAATGTATATCCGTTGTTTAGCTCTATACCGCTTACCAAGAATTTATGGCTGCTGTATATAACCCAAATGAAAAATAGGAAACTGTGGAGATCGTGGGTGAAAGTGCCCCTTTCCTGCACACAGTTATATTCCATAAGTTAACCTGGAATCGATGATGATTCTCATTACTTCTAAGGTTAAGACTTGCGGTGGGTTACCACGTAATGTTCTTATTTCGAGGAACAGTCAGTTATGCTTGATCGTGATGGTTCATGGAGAGTAGTGAAGCGGACTGTTTGCGTCTCACACAATGTAAGGACACTTGCCTACTCCACCTTTTCCTTCAGAAGCTCACCTCCTATCCGGCAGTACACAGAGCTTCAGGGTCTCATTTTGGCTAAGCGACAGTGCTTTGGCAGTCTAAATGCCTTTTCCAACCCTTTTTTTGGATGGTTGGTAGTTCGGCAAGACTCCTTTTACTGGGCAAAGAACTAAACTCTGAAAATACGACATAAGTCTGGCAAATGCTTTGAAAAATAATAATACTGAATTTATTTAACTTCTAAATAAATGACAGGTGCTGTTCAGTAGATAGTTGTGGAGGCGACCTATTCAGAACCACTTAAGAGGGACTAACAAGATAACACACAAATATACTATCCTAAAATGTCTACCTAACTTATAAAAAAAATACAGATAAATATCCCCTCAAGCAGCTGTTTGCCATAGAGGTCTAACAGGAGCCTATCAGTTTAATACCCCATACTAGAAGGTCTGTGAGATAGGCGGAACCTCAGCAGAAAGCCAATACAAACATCAATGCATTACCCGGGGCTGGAACCCAGCTCCCTTTTGATCAGTAGCCAGCATGCTAACCACTCGGCTACCGGGACAGTCTTAACTATATCTAACTTAATTATTCTAACCTAAATCTAGTTTACTTGCAGACTAAGAGGAACATGGCGCTAGATAAAAACGCCTACCGCATAAATCCACTTCCATAGGGCTCGACTCACTGTGGAAGATGTTTCCAACTGCTTTACTGGTCCCAAAGCGATGCTGCACAAAAATCCAGGAAAGAGCTCACTCACTCACTTTTGGTTAATTCTACGATCTCGAGCAACGAATGTAGTTCATTGAATGATGGAGAGTTTCTGCCTTCCAGGCAAACGAGGGGAATTGAGCCAAACAGCCCTTTTCTGCACAAGCACTAATTGGTTGCAAGATGGGCAGATAAACTGGGTGGGGGAAAGGACGTTGAAGGGACAAGACTGACGTGCTGATGATGACTACAAGTCAAATTTTTTAGAACTACGAGAGGGAGATTTTGCAATTAGTAATAGTGGGTCTGGGAGGAGCAAGAAGCCAGGTTCCAGCAGTTCCTATGGTTAAGTAAAGTTCTACTTTCACAGAATTCCAACTGATTCCAAAGTTCTATACAGACTTCCAAATTCTCGTGGTCTGAGGACGCTTTTTACTACACTGATCGAAGTGCAAATCGCAACACCGCGAAGGAAGTGATTTATACGCCCGAAACTAACAGGACGGAAGCTATGTGGGTAGATGCGCAAATGATCAAAAAAGGGAAAGTGAGAACGCAAGGTACGTGCGTTTATTGCAGATTCATCAGCACATAGTAGACCCAACTCGGGCACTTATACAAGCTTGTAGACGTCTCGGCATTCAATCAATCAAATGGTTAATGGCATCCTGAGGTATGGCGTTTCGAACAGCATCCAAATGAGCACGCAACTGTACCAGGTTCGCCGCCATAGGGAGCTGGAGAAGACAGCGAGCGGCCCATAAGGTCCCACACATAACACTAGATAACAAATTTAAATTTTTTTATAACATTAGTCAAATAGGATGTTTTAACTAATTTTGGGGTGCTAAATTCAAATATGGCTGTGAAAAATCTGCAGCACGTACAGTTTTTTTAAATTACGGATTGATGCATTTTAAATTTCAATGAAATCATATATCTGAGAAATGAAAATAAATGTTACAATTTTATTAAATTGCAACTTAAACCTCATTAATTAATTACATGATTCAGTGAAAAAAATTAGAAGCATCATAGTTATAGACCACTGAATATAAAGTAGCAGATGAAATAATATTGAAACACAAAATAAGAAAACATGGGTAAGGATCATTTATACTTACAAGAAGTTCATTTTTATATTTTATGTGCTTAGGTATCTTCCTTCTGCAAGAACCAGCAGTTGTCACCCTTCATTGCTAGGTCCCACCTCCCTTGGTATCTCTTCTTCATGGTTCGAATATACTGTGGAAACTTTCCCCTTGCTCATCATTGACAGCTCTTAAGATCTTAGGAAAGAAGTCCAGATGCAAGTGCAAGAAATGGATCTTCAAAGACATTCGGAAGCCAAATGTTTCATGGTTTTGAGAAGATCTTGAATGAGCTGATGGTAGTTTTCCTCTTTGTGATTCCCCAGAAAACCCTGGACCACAGACGTGAAGGATTTCCATGCAGCGCGCTCCTTCATATTCAGTTTTTCTTCGAAGAGAGTATCATTCAGTAGTTTCCTGATCTAAGGACCAACAAAGATCCCTTCTTTGAGTTTGGCATCACTCAGTTTTGGAAATTTTTCCTTCAAGTGCAAAAAACCTTTACTAGTTTTGCCCATAACTTTCATAAAGTTTTTCATAAGCCCCAGTTTGTGTAGTGGTGGGTTGTATTAGAGGGTTCAACTAGAGGTTTATACCTCACATTACTCTTTCCAGAAATAAAAATATCTCTTTTGGGTCAGTCTTTTGTTCTATACTATTCCTTTCTGTCCCTACTGTCCCACAAATACAGAAAACAGCAAAATTTTGTGAAGTCTCCTTGAAGCCCAAGCAAGAGATATATGACTTTTAGGATTATTTTTAGGACTATTGTCCGCTTCAAGAACTTTTTTAAACTGGTCATATTTTATAGCAGTGAGTATTTTTTCCATGCTTTCATAACTTTCATTCATTTCCACAGCGTGTGTCATTGGAATGGAATGTTTTTAGTTTCCTTTATGCAAAAGGACAGCTTTTAAGCTGAATTTTGACGAATCTATAAATAGACACCATTTCTTAGGGTCGTGAGTTCTTCCAATTTCTTCCATCAGCCCTGAAATATCTGTGCAGAAACGCAAACCATCTTGCAACTCGTATAAGCAGATAAACTATTCAGAACCAAATTTCTCTTTCTGAACAGAGAAACTCTGGCACCCTTGGTCAGAAGATTCCACTCTTGTGGTCTGGAACATGAAACCTCAGCTTGTTGTTTGGAAAATGCTAGGTCTAGAACAAGATCATTTAGTTCAGTTTCTTGAATCATACTCTTAAGAAAGTGAATCGTCCATAGTGTGACTCGTCTAACTTTTTAGGGGTGTATGTAGGATCAGGATCTGCATGTGCCTCAAAGTCTTCCTCTGATGAATATGAATCCATATCCTCCCAGTTGGTTGGAGGAGTTGGTGCACGAAGATCTTCTCCATGAGGAACTGGCCTTATGGCTGAAGGCATATTTAGATATTGTATTTTGCTATTGTTCTTTTTTAAAAAGCCCGACACTTCATGTTAAACAAAAATAGCAATCATGCAAGTGACTAGTTGGCTCATGCCAAACCATTGGAAGCAAAGGAATTGGATTGCAAAGGCATTGGAATCCAAACCATTGGACTGCAAAGGACATGGGTTTTATCTTACCTTTCAACCATTCACTCAGGCCAACAAAGCACAAATTGCAGCATACATGTGAAGCCCATGATTTGTCCTGATCTCCAACATGACATCCAAAATACAAGTTATTAGTTATTTAAACGACAAAATTCACTCTTCAACGTTCAGCACGTGTTCTTCCTACAATGAAATCAACAAGAATGGCGATCTGAGGTTAGGTTACTATTAAACGCTTTCTCCCACTTGGCAATCAGTGTTGCCAGTCACAAAGAGTAAAATATCTAGTATCCTCCCAGTTGCCTGGAGGTGTTGGTATAGGAAGATCTTAATAGGAGTCAAAATGACCAATAACATAAAAATGTGACATAAAAAATGACCAATAACATAAAAACGTAACGTAAAACGTGATATTTTAAGGCCAGATCTAAAATCAGCCCCTGAAAAATAGTTAAAGGCAGCTACAATTCTTCATGTTATAAAAACATTGTAAACCAGTGTAATCAATGGGCATCAAGTCCAGGGTGTATGGCGGCCATGGAAGAATGTCCACACCATGGAGACTATCCATCATTGCACGTACAGTGTGTGGGTTGGCGTTGTTCTGCTGCAGAATCAGTCCAGACTTGGTGGTAAGGAAAGGTCGTACCACAGTATTACGATGTCAGCGATGTAATGTCTCATCCGTTAGCGCGTCAGAAATAATGGAGCAGAGGTGTCCGGCTGACATATGTGATGCCACCCCACACCATTGTATCATGGTAGGGAACCATATGGTGGCTAATGGAATAGGCTTCCTCATGTCATTGACGATGCAGATGCCATACAGATAAATGACCGTCTGGCATGCCAAAACAGAATCGGAACATCTTTGAACAACACTCTTCTCCATTCCAAAGTCCAATGTTGCCTTGCTCGACACCAGTGGAGATAGCATAACCGGTGATGTTGCTGTAATAGCAGATGCCAGACTGGATGTCCTGCCCTACTTTTTTCATCATACAAACGTTGTTAATTTTTTGTGTGCTCCTTTCTTGCCCTGCTGCTCAGAACACTGCGCTGATCCCTCGGAGGTTCAATCTCAGCTTTTACATATTGAGGATTCGCTCTCCCTCAAAAGATGTCAATGCACATAAGGGTCTCGCCAGCGTCTCCAAGGCATGTTCTGAATATTTTCTCAGCATGCACTCCAACCTCACTATCGGTTGTGCTATGATACGAGCTCATGGGTGCCCAGTATTTATCCACGGCTCGGATGTGTGTCACATGTCCATTTGCTGCGGGACTTTGACCATTTGCATATCACCAATGGCCGATTGCCTCCTGCGATTTATATATCTCTAGTTTCATCCGCTCTTGGTGCTGCGATTTCCATTTTGAGCAGTGTGGTATGTGACACCAAGTTCTCAATAGGAAAGGCCAGCATTTATGGAGGGAGGCATTCCTTGCTTCATTTATGGAGGGAGACATTCCTTGCTTCATTTATGGAGGGAGGCTTTCTTTCTTCATTTATGGCGGGAGGCATTCCTTGCTTCATTTATGGCGGGAGGCATTCCTTGCTTCATTTATGGAGGGAGGCATTCCTTGCTTCATTTATGGAGGGAGGCGTTCCTTGCTTCATTTACGGAGGGAGGCATTCCTTGCTTCATTTATGGAGGGAAGCATTCCTTGCTTCATTTATGGAGGGAGGCGTTCCTTGCTTCATTTATAGAGGGAGGCGTTCCTTGCTTCATTTATGGAGGGAGGCATTACTTGCTTCATTTATGGAGGGAGGCGTTACTTGCTTCATTTATGGAGGGATGCGTTCCTTGCTTCATTTATGGAGGGAGGCGTTCCTTTCTTCATTTACGGAGGGAGGCGTTCCTTGCTTCATTTACGGAGGGAGGCGTTCCTTGCTTCATTTATGGAGGGAGGCGTTCCTTGCTTCATTTATGGAGGGAGGCGTTACTTGCTTCATTTATGGAGGGAGGCGTTACTTGCTTCATTTATGGAGGGAGGCGTTACTTGCTTCATTTATGGAGGGATGCGTTCCTTGCTTCATTTATGGAGGGATGCGTTCCTTGCTTCATTTACGGAGGGAGGCGTTCCTTGCTTCATTTACGGAGGGAGGCGTTCCTTGCTTCATTTATGGAGGGAGGCGTTCCTTGCTTCATTTATGGAGGGAGGCATTCCTTGCTTAACTGTCGAATATCGGATTTGGGCTGTCCTACGATTAATCGCTTGCGCGAATTTGTAGCCGATCACCAAACGATTACCTCACACTAATGGTATCCATTGCAGTGTAACATTTCTCCTAAGTATTATCGGACTTAGAAAAATTCCTTGCATGACATATAAATAAGTTTCTAATTATTGCATAATTTTTGCCTCTCTTACCGTTATTAGCATTCATCATGTTCTCCCCACTGGCACCCCTCTAGATCCGGCCCTGACCATGTCTAATTTGATACATCCTTTAGACAATTTAAGGGGGGTCGAAGATTATTTAATTAAAAAAATGGTTAAATTTAATGTGTAATATATACTGATGTAGAACAACCAGGTTTGAGTCCCCACTCTCATGCTTTGAGAGTTTTCTACGCTGGCTCCCTATCTGCCCTTGGTGAAAAAGGGAAAAATCAATGAACTTGGATAAATCGATATTTGACGGATGGTAGATTAAGCCGTGGTTCCGTGTGCAGGAATGTCGTACCATGTGCACGTTAAAGAGCATATTAGCTAGTATTAACTGAAGCTGTTCCTCTGTCTCCAAACAGTTATACAGCGAATCCTATTCCTCTATCCAACACTCAGCCCTCGGGCCCTTATGACCAGAAGGTCCAAAGGTGTGTGCATAGCATACCCGCTCTGAGGTAAAACAACTCAATGCAACTTAGTGAGCTGGCCACTTCGCCCATTTCATTCACGTAGGTAACATAGCAATCTAGCAACCAATTTGATTATGACAGTTAATAAATTTGGGATTGATACATATTTCTCCTTCCAGTGTATTCCATACAGAACGACGTGCTAAAAGGTAGTATTGTAAGTAGAAATGATTGCATTTGCAACATTGTTACTGCAGTATCACTGCAGCCTGTTTAGTGAGGCGGATACATGGATATTAGAGTAACATCAGTACGAGTGTGGTCGCCTTTCATTACAATATAAGCACTGATACGGCTAGGAAAAAAAATGATAATAAATATACTCTCCAGCAGCTGCTTGCCACAGAGGTCTGATAAGAGCCTGTTAATTTATGGGCCATAGTAGAACGTCTGTGAGGATGGCGGGACCTCAGCAGAACACTATGCAAACATTTTTGCCCTACCTGGGGTTTGAATACAGTTCCCTCTGATCACCAGCCAAGCACGATAACCACGCTGCCACGGGATGGTACAGTTAAAGAGTGAGTAAATAAAGGTTCCATATAATGTCCTGATCTATGGTTCTCTAGATTTGCTGCACTTGATTGCACTTGAAAAACCGTCGTGTTATGTGCTGTAATCAGTTCTGTCCTCACACGTCGTTTAGTGACATTCAAGATGTTCTCAATCGGCGATAAATGCTGAGATCTGGCTGGCCATGGTAACACGGAAACGGCTTGCAGACGCCATCGAGCAATGCGTGTGATGGTCTGGCATTATTGTGCTAGAATGCGGCATTTGGCATGCTCTGCAAGAATGGTAAGACCACAGGGCTGAGAATGGTATCCATATACCACTGGACTGTTAAATTACCCTCAATGACTATGAGAGATGACCTACTGTCTTAAGAGATGACACCCCACACCAAGACTCCAGCAGTGGACACTGTATAGCTTCGCGATACAAAATGTGAAAGCTCTTTTATCAGTACATCGCCGTACTAGAGTATGGCCATTGTTCTGTCCCAGACAGTTGCAGGTCTTTGCTGAAGACGATATATCTCCATCTGTGAAATCACTCTGCTCACTCATTGCATCACTGCAATCTTGCATTCCTGTGGTTTCAAGTGAGCGGTATGCAGAGCAGAGGGAACCTCCTTCACCTACCAGCTTCGTGCATGCATCGATGAATAGTGCTAACAGAGCCAAGCAGCACTTTATCAGTCATTCTGTTACTGGATATCTGTTGGCCAGTCGGTTTTTGCTACTGATAATTATCCAGCAAATCTTCCTATCATTCTGATCTGTAGTAACTCGAAGACCACCTGACCCTAAACAATGATGTAAAACACCTTCCCATGTTCATTGCTGCTAACAGGGGCCAATTGCTTGCGCATCATGTCCAAAATGTAGTGCAGTTCATCACGTAGACCATCCTGCTTCAAATTATAATTAATTATGCTTGTTGCTCAGAACCACGAAATTATCGTTTACTTCTGTATCAGCTGCAAATCGGAATGAACATCCGAACGCTGAATGACATCCACGAAAATATTCAGATGATGCGTGAAGATGGCCTTCGGGGCAGTTACGACTCCAGTATTATTTATTACCATTGACCTGGGCAACAGATCCACCAACTCCTTTCAACAATTGCATACTCCATCATCATCATCATCATCATCATCATCATCATCATCATCATCATCATCATCATCATCATCATCATCATCATCATCATCATCATCATCATCATCACCACCACCACCACCACCACCACCACCACCACCACCACCACCACCATCATCATCATCAAGCAGTCATGGGCTACGGAGGTCCAACCAGACAGTGCAATTTATTTCTCCAAGCAAGTCTATCCTGAGCTATATCTACTGCATCTGGACACTGCACACCAATTCTAACAAGGTCCTGTTTGACATTGTCTGCCCACCGCATCCTAGGTCTCCCCTTCTTTCTGAGGCCTTTAGGCACACTGTTCATAACCCTATTCGTCAATCTATAATTATTCATACGGACAACATGACCAAACCAACGGAGTCTCTCTCTGCGCAATATGCTGCTTAAAGGAGGTTGCAAACTCCTTTGCCTAACCTCATCATTAGTTAAAGTTGAACCACCTAATGCCCAAGATACTGCTTAAGCATCTGGAATCAAAAGCATCTAGTTTCCTGTTATCTTGTTTACAAAGTGTCCAAGTTTCACTACCATAACTAACCCTAGAAAGAACCAAACTATTATACAGTCTAATTTTAGTCTTTAGGTGTATACCCCTATTTCTCCACACTCTCCATAGATTCTTAAAAGTCCCGGCAGCAATCCCTTTTCGTCTGTTAATCTCATGCCGCACATCACCATTATCTGTTACATAGCTCCCAAGATAATTAAACTGTGACACCTGCTCAAGACTGCAACCATTCAGATTAACTGAATCACAACCTGCCTGACCAAATTTCATCACTTTAGTTTTCTCTCTGTTTATAACCAAACCTACTCTACTACCAGTTTCATCAACAGCTCGAATGCAAACGTTCATCTCATCAACACCATTTGCCAAAAGGGCTAAATCATCAGCGTAATCTAAATCAGATATTTTCGTATCTCCAGTCCATTTAAGGCCAAAATCTTTCCCTTGAAGTGAATTTCGCATAACGTAATCAATAACCAAGCTAGAGGGAAAAGGGGACAAAATACACCCTTGTCGAACACCAGAAGTAATGCTAAACCAATTGCTACAAGCCTTACCAACTCTCACACACGACTCAGTGTTATTATAGAGAGCTTTCATTATGTTAACTAACTTGTCAGGTTACCATATGATCTCACAATCAACCACAAATTATGACGATCAACAGAGTCGAAAGCTTTTTTGAAATCAACAAAGCTAGCAACCAAAGGATTCTGAAACTCTAAACATTTCTCAAGAATCTGCCTAAGTGAAAATATCTGTTCCACATATCCCCTACCACTTCTGAATCCACATTGTTCATCACGCAATTGACTGTCAACCAGATTCTTAATTCTATTAAGCACAATCATGGAAAGAACTTTACCTGGAACAGAGAGTAGGCTGATACCCCTATGGTTATCACAAGAACTGCGATCACCTTTTTTGAAAATAGGGATAACAATAGCTCTGGTAAAATCCTTAGGAACCATGCCTTTATCATAAAAGATATTCAGAATTTCAGTCATCCAAGTGGTAACCGAAACATTCCCAGCTCTAAGCATTTCTGTAGTAATTTCGTCTACACCTGGGGATTTATGAAGTTTAAGTTTAGAAACAGTCAAAATAACTTCAGATTGTGTTATAGGGCCAACATTAAAGCCACCAATGCATTTATCATCATTGCAAACAATCGGAGTAGAACCAACCACATTGTTTAGAACATCACTGAAATGCTCAGCCCACCTAGCCATGACAGAATCCTCCCCTTCTATAACCTTACCTTGTTTATCCTTCAATCCCTGTATACCTGTCCGTTTTCTACCACACAAAACATTAACTATCTGGTACAGCTCTCTGCTGTTGTGCTGCCTAGCTGCTTCCTCGGCTTTGTCAGCCAAACCTTCAAGCCAAAGATTCTTATCAGCAGCTAACTGAAACGTGTAAAAACGTTTATTAAAGTTCTCTGTAATGCTTTCTATTAGGACTAGTAGGGGTGTTGATTAAGGACATTCCTGCAGTTCTTTCTTTCCGAAATAAGCTCAAGTGCCTTATCACTCAGATAATTCTGCGTCTTCTGCTCCTTTTTTCCTAAAAGAGTAATGTTAGTGTCGAAATAAGCCTGTTTAAAATGATCCCATTCTTCCTCAACTTCAGTAGTAAGCATACCATGACTGTCATAACGACTAAGTAACCTATCACGGTAAGCTTTGGCTATAACTGGGTCTTTCAGACCTTCAGTATTAAAAGCAAATTTTTTAACCCTAGCACAATACTTTTTAAGTTTAAGTTGCAAGACACTTTTAACAAGATAATGGTCAGATCCAATTTCAGCTCCCCTACATGACTTGGTATTTCTAACAGAACTAGCCCATTTGCTGTTAATTAATATATAAGCAATCATATTCTTATGCAGCCCAACGAGTGAAACCCATGTGTACTTATGTATGTCGCGGTGTTTGTAATAAGTGTTAGTTATTCTGAATCCATTGAGTTTACTTACTTGTAGGAGATGTTGCCCATTGCAGCTACCAATACCAAAAGGGCCTATTACTCCTCCCCAAAGGTCAGAGTCAGTACCAACTTTGGCATTAACGTCACCTAGAACATGGGTAATATCTCCTTTCTTGACAGAATTCAAAATATCCTGAAGTTGTCCGTAAAACCTATCCTTCTCATCCTCATCGACATGCTCAGTGGGGGCATAACAGCAGATAACATTCAAGTCTTTAATGCTTGTCTGAAATTTGGCTGTAAGAAACCTTTCATTAATGCACTCATATCCTAGAAGGGTATCACTAGCGTGTCTGCTGAGAAGCAGACCCCGCCTTGGTGATGCTTATTGTCGTCCCTCCCTTAAAGGTGAAATTTAAGATTATTTTTAAGAATCTGACCTTTATCTGTCCATCTGGTCTCTTGCAAGCCGAGAATATCTAAATTATAACGGTGGAATTCTTGTGTGAGGACATCAAGAGAAAAAGCTCTGTGCAGAGTCGTCACATTCCAATTATCTATGGAGAGAAAATGGTTAGTGGGATGTTTAAAGAAACTATGTTTATTGAGAGAGGGAATGCCGACAATATCAAACAGCTCCCTAATTGCAGACATGGGGCAAAGACCCGTTCCCCCACCACTAAAGGCTGAAGCCATCTACACTGGAAGACTTCCTCCAATGTAGAATTTGACGATGCCAATAGAAGCAAAGAGTTCAGGTGCCTGCGATGACCTCTGCTCAGGATTATCCACCAGCTGATAAACATATCCTGTGAATCTATGCACTTGGGGCTGTCAACCCACAAACAAAACAGAAAACACAGTGGAAGATTTTCCCTCCACAGAAGCCCACCAGTGCAGCAAAATCAGGATCCATAATCTAGCTCAGAGCCATATATCTGTCCAGTCCATTGGGTTTATATGGTCAGCACCAGGACCCTGTGTGGTTGACCACTCCTCAGCAGGGTAGAAAAAAAAAAGAAAAGTAGCCATAGTTGTCCAGATCAGTAGGCCACACTAATCTGGCAGCCCTCCCCTTCCGTTCACTTCCACAAGAGAGTATCTCTTTTGAAAGGTACTAACGGTCTGCACCACGAGAAGGCGGGGTCGGACATTAGGTGCTAGGCCTGGCCGGTTCTGTGCATCATCACAGGGGATTGGTGCATAGCTCTCCTTCCAGTGACTACCTAGCTACGGAGGGAAAAGTGGACAAACGTACAGCAGACATTAGTTAGGGAATACGAAAGATTGAAAGAAATCCAGAACACTCTTAGAAGCTTTAAAACAGAAGGATCTTGCTTGTATGATTTCTTCATTCCTTCAATTGCTTGTATGAATCTCAATTTCTTGTATGATATTCCTTCAAACGATGAGGAAAGTTCAAGTGACTCCGTGGATTTTCAAGTTTTCAAATTCTAGTCATTTCTGGAATAGTCATATTGCTCACACCAGAGCATGCAATCCAAAGCGTAACTCTGTTGAATAGAAAATCGAAACAGATCCTACAGGAAGCACTAAAAAGATCCCAGTTGAGGATTACAATTTTGATGGCTATGATCAAGAGCTTGTTGATGCATTACAACGGGGTATTTAAACGAAGAACCAAATGTAAACTGGGATGATATTGCCAAACTTCAAGAAGCAAAGAAAGCATTCGAAGAAGCTGTTGTCTAACCGTTATGGCTTCCTGATTGTTTCAAAGGGCTGTGCAAATGGTGGAAGGCAGTTTTGACGTTTAGTACGCCTGGAACTGGGAAGACTACGTTAGTCGAAATTGTTGCTCCTCATTCTTTAATGTTTCATCTTCTACATTAGCTTCCGAGTATCTTGGTCGTTTTGAAATATTGATTCGTTTACTATTTGATGTAGATCGAGTCTAAGCACTCAGTACGGTCTTCATCGACGAGACTGATTCACTCTTTCCACTCCGAGGTGAAGAGTCTGAGCATGAAGTTAGCAGACGAGTTAAGTTAGAACTTGTCATTGAGATGGATGTTTTCACAGATTCCCGAAATGATGATCCTAGCAAAGCAATCATGGTGTTAGCAGCCACCAGTTTTCCCTGGGATATAGATGAGGCTCTCAGAAGAAGATTAGAAAAGAGGATTTATATTCCCCTTCCCAATGATGAAGTACACCAAGCACTGTTGAAGATCAACTTGAAAAATGTTCAACTCAGTGAACACTTCAGTTTCCTAGAAATATATCTACATCGTTGGAGGGTTATTCTGGCGCTGACATAACCATAGTCTGCAGAAATGCTGCGATGATGTGCGTACGAAAGATGAATTTCAGTCTCAAATCCGAGCAGATCAGGAGGCTTTCAGCATAAGAAGATCGAACTACCTGTGACAATGGCTGATTTTCAGGGAGCTGTAAAAGAAAGTAAGTAAATCCGTGAACGAGGCTGAACTACAGAGACATAAACAGTGGATGGCCGATTTCGGCTCCGTTTCAATGGTGATTCAAATTGTATTCGAAAAGGCTTCACTCAGAACTATGTAATACTTAAGAAAGGTTTTATATAACATAGATCTATGATATGACCTCGCTCAAAACTCGATGAATTAATTAAACATCCGTCTATGACGTACAAACGGAATTACTATTCAATGGTAACCAGATTTAGAAGTCAGGATTGGGCGGGGGTGGCTCAGTCGGTAGCGCGCCAGGCTCGTAATCTGCAATTCCAAGGTTCGAATCCAAACTGGGTCAGCTTGAGACTTATCTCCCCAAAACTCCCCGCCCTGCCCACGGTCAGTAGGAGACACCGATGGGCTTGGAAAGGCCGCCGTCCGCCGGATGGGACGTTAATCCGTGGCCTCGTGTGCGGGAGAGCCATACCCTGTGCACGTTAAAGAACATGCTGGATGGACTTGACGGGAAGCTATCATCTGTCTCCCAACAGCTGTTCCAGTGGGTCTCTTCCTCCAACCTTCTCTAAGCCTTCGGGGTCCTTGTGACCTGGCCATTTAGCCCATGGTATGCAAAAAAGTGCCGCTCAGAGGTAAAACAACCCAACAAGTCAGGATAGGTTCCTTTAACCTACACTGCCCACCATTCCCCTAACGATAACCTTCCATACAACTAATGGAATCCTTGTGATTCGCAAGGATTTTTTTAATGTAGCAAGACCAGGGATTTCCCCTTTATTTGCACATTTCACTATTCCGCACTTCCATACCAAATTGCATAAACGTAGTTCTGCTCCTGGATGGAAAATTTTGCTGATGAGCAATGTTGTTATTTATCATTCTAGTTATGATTTTAACATTAATTTTAAGCTTTCCCTCACTTTGAAACTGTAACGTTCTATCCTAGAAGTTATAAAACTGAATGGAAAGAAAAATTTTTCATGTAAAATGAGTAGTATGCAGAAATGTAATTTATTTTAAATCAAAACTTGCAATATCAGTGTGCTTTAACAACCTGCAGGTAACAATAAAAATAAGGTAGCTAATTGCAGTAAGGGAAAGCAGTTTCCTTCCCGTTTCGGTTTCTTGTGATCTCTGTATAGAATCCAGCAATTTTTGTCTTCCTCAAATAAATCACAAACACTCTCAAAACAGTAACTCGAATTCGGTCCAACGCGGTAAGTCGAAAGTTGAAATTTAACCAGCAAATCACTGAACTGCATTAGCATAACCAAAGAACAAGGATTTAGAAATAAAGTTCTCGCCCAAACCTGCATAAAATGCATAAGGTAAGTTCGTGAAATAGTTAACCATTCTCAGTGGCCTATACACCAGAAGTAAAGCCTGGCTGCTCTACTTCTTTCAGCGTCGCTTCGCCTGGGCTACAGTTAAGCCTTTTTGTGCATCAGCGGCCCTGCCTCCTTCTAGTGATGTGGCTGATGAAATGCGTGCGAGATGTTGCACGGGCGTGGAAAACCATGTTGTGCCTCCCTCGACTCACTTTTCTTCCGCTCATCACATGCCCGGAAGAGTACAGCGACTGCTGGGCGAATGTCCCAACGCAGGGTCGTCGATTTGCCTCCATCAGTGTAACCTGAGTGTAATGTCTTTCACATGGGATTTGCTTGTAAATAGGACATGTGCTTGCTCTGTTAAGATGGGGAAAAGATGTACGATGGAATCTTGCTTGAACGGACATTTGGTTCTGCTGAGTGCGGATATGCATCACTGAAAACGTGAACATATATTTATACGCCAGTATCCTAGCTTTCGAAGATTGATCAAGAAGTATGGAGATAGGCACATGACATACATTTTCATCATTTTGTTTCTTTTTAATGCTCAGTTCCAAATTTTTATTCATACTTGGTTCTGTGGATGACTTCACAGAAATGTCAATTTCGATATTTTACCTTGATATCGCTTGTGGGAGGTATCAGCGAATTTTATGTGGAAGACAGCGCTCGTTATGGTGTTTTGCTCAATTTCCCCTAATTTGAAGTTGCATCAAATTATGCGGGAATCAATAATTCTGTCAAGTAATTTTGTATTCACGTGTGAAGCATTGTTCCGATTGTCATTCATTTATAATTCATTTTTGCTCATACGTTAGTGGTTTTTAAGAGTAAAAACATTGCATTATGTAGGACAATGAGTGGAGCATTCATATGGCAATACACCTATCCCTCGATTTACACGGTACTCAGTTCACACAATTTTGGCTTTGCACGGTCAAAAAATGCAACCAGTTTCGATTTACACGGTACTGACTGAGACATACATAGAAAGGAAATCTCATTCAGTACCGTGTAAATCGAAACTGGTTGCATTTTTTGACCGTGCAAAGCCAAAATTGTGTGAACTGAGTACCGTGTAAATCGATGGATAGGTGTATAGTGTAATCTTCTAGGATTTCCCTGTAGTTCTTCGTAGGCGATTTTGATTATTTGGATTTTTCTTACTCCCTCTTTTTTTTTTGTCTCAGTCAGTACCACTTAGAGATAAAACAATTTCACCCTGACCCCACCCTCACCTCCCCCTCGCAACTTTTTGCGATCAACTAGTGTTTTTTTTTTACACGTAATGTTAGCTTAGACCAGGGATTCTCAACGTGGGGTACGCGGTAAAATTTTTTGGGGTACGCCGTGAGTGCTCAGAAGTCGCTAGATCTAGTAACAAAGTCGCTAAGTTGGCATTATTGTACTATAACTATAGTTTTAACTATCTATATAAGGGGTATGCCAGTTACATACACATTTCCAGGGGGCACGTGAAGCATAAAAGGTTGAGAACCACTGGCTTAGACACTTCCACTCTTCATTTTATCTCCTTGAAAACTGAACCAATCCGACTTAAAATGTGTTGGGTTAGGTGTTTTATCTCTTAGTAGGCGCTAGACTCGCAATCTGCAGTTCCTAGGTTCGAGTTCCCAGGTCCCAGCTGGGAGAGCATTGAGATTTATCACCACAAAATTCCTCGCCCCTCCCTCGATCAGTGGAGGGCACCAATTGGCCTGGAAAGATCGCCGTCCGTCGGATGTTCCAGCCGTGATCTCGTGTGCAGGAGAGAGAGCCAGTGATGGCTCAGTCGGTAGAGCGCCAGGCCCGATCCCAGCCTTGACGGTGAGATTTACAACAAAATTCCTTGCCCTGCCCACGTCAATAGAGGACATCGATGGACTTGGAAAGGCTGCCATCCGTCGGGTGGAACATTAAACTGTGTCCCCAAGGGTGGGAGAGCCATACCCTGTGCACGTTAAAGAACATGCTGGAGGGCTTTGGCGGGAGATTACCATCTGTTTCCTAACATCTGTCCAATGGGTTCCCTCCCCGAAACCTTCTCTGAACCCACGGGGTTCTTGTGACCTGGCCATTTAGCCTATGGTGGGCAAAACAGAAACTGTGTGCTTTGAGATAAAACAACCCAACCCAATCTCTTAGTGGCGCTTTCTTCCACGCAAAGGGCTAAATAGCCAGGTTATAAGGACCTCAAAGAGCTCAGATATGCTTGGAGAAGAAGATCCACCAGACAGTGTTTAGGATACCTAAGCAAACCTCTCTTCAGGACCAGCCAGTGAGATCTTTAAGATGCACAATGTACGGCTCTCTCCTGCACACGGAAATGTCCCACTGAAGGACATCGGCCATCTCTTTTTCTTACCTCTCTCTTGATGGACCATACAGTGGTGGATATTAGCGAAGATAAATCTCAACGCTAGACTGGTTAGGACTCGAACCTGGGAACTGCAGATTTCGAACCTGAAGCATCACCGACTGAGCTAACCCTGACTTCCTTAAGGGGGGGAGGGGTACAGTGATTTCAAATTTTGAGGAAACTATTACTTTGTGAATAAAAAATGTATCATTTGTTTCTGATATCTGTCATTCATGAGCCAAAATGGACAGAGGTGCAACCTTATTATCTTTAAAACATAAAATTAGCGGTAGCGTTACGTGAATGATAACCGGAGAGATTACAGGTAAACTCTGATACTGCTCATATTCATGCCCCCCCCCCCCCCCCACACACACACACCTCCCATCGTATAATTCTACTCAATTACCCTATGCAATTGAAAATTATAATCTGAAGTATTATCTAAAATGAAAATGTTTTGTTGTTGGAAAACGTTTTAACGCCAATTAAATTCACAAAATTTTCAATTCCTTATGAAAATAAACGTGTACGAACGGCATGGAAAAATGAATTTAAAAGCTCAAGCATTCTATAGTTGGAGTCAATTTATAAAAAAAATCATTTATGCATTATTAGTACAGTAAATTTTTATTTTATAAATTGGAATAATCGCAAACACATTACATATGTCAACAGTTAAGTTTTCAAAAATGCGTTAAATCGAGTTTCTGTGGATCTGAATTCCTCATACACATAATTTATTTATCCTTGAAGGTGCCCATAAATTCAGTGCATTAACTGCCATTCAAGTGCTTTAAAATAATTGGAATTTCAGCTATAAAATAGTAGAGGTCTGCAAAATTTACCTTTCATTCCAATTTTATTCGAAAACAGTGTATTAGGTATCTCACTAAAAATATTTCTAAACACAATTACATTCGACTGTCCTTACCGATTCCGTTCATGCTGAACTGATTTAAAGCATTAGCCATTGATATACAGTAGTTCTCAAAATCTAATTACATTCAATAAACATGCAAAGTTTTGATCCTTCCGATCTGTTTGCAGTTGACTTTATAAAGGCTAGACGACGATGATTCGATTTCAACCACTTCTGCGCCTGTTATTTATTACGTGTGAAATCGATTTTACGTAACTGGACAATTAGTTAAGAAAACATGATGTTTAACACATTGGAGGTGTTCTCCTTTACATATTGGAAATAGCCTAAAGTACTGCACTGTCCAGCAACGTTTTCGAGATCACGGGACAGCTTACTTTCTCTGCAAAAGTTATAGAACTCGGTGGGATTTAAGCAAAGCATGAAGGGAGAACGAACACAAAGGGAGAGAATACGGTCTCAGATGGGTTAGGTTACGTTCATTCTTTATTTTATTAGAAACCTGTAAACAAACACTGATTATTTAGGGGCGGGGTGGCTCAGTCGGTAGCGAGCCAGGCTCGTAATCTGCAATTTCCAGGTTCAAGTCCCAGCTGGGTCAGCGTTGAGATTTATCTCCGCAAAATTCCCCGCCCTGCCCACGGTCAGTAGGGGACACCGATGGGCTTGGAAAGGCCGCCGTTCGTCGGATTGGACGTTAAGCCGTGGCCCCGTGTGCGGGAGAACCATACCCTGTGCACGTTAAAGAACACGCTAGATGACCTTGACGGGAGGCTACCATCTGTCTCCCAACAGCCGTTCCAGTGGGTCCCCTCCCCCAACCTTCTCTGAGCCTTCGGGGTCCATGTGACCTGGCCATTTAGCCCATGGTGTGCAAAAAAGTGCCGCTCAGAGGTAAAACAACCCAACCCAACTGATTATTTATTTGAAGATATTTCTGATTGAATTTTGAAATTAAAATTTTTACTTGAGACCTGTACTAGATTAAGCCACAGTGATGTTTTAGGCCTGGGTAATACGGAGGACGTTCAAAAATATCTTGATACGTGTCTGTAAATTTTCAATCATTCCTCCGAGTTAGCGAACTACGATTTGTTTGAAAGCTTGTCTAAACTTGTCATTACGTGTTAAAAACAAAGGCCTTATCATCATTTCTCTTTTCGGTCTGCGAAATCTGCGCGTTGTTTCTATGGAGCCTACTGTGGCCCCAAAGGTGGGAGAGCCGTACCCTGTGAACTTTAAAGAACACGCTGGATGGCCTTGACGGGAGGACACCATCTGTCTCCAAACATCTGTCCAGTGGGTTCCCTCCCCCCAACCTTCTCTGAGCCCTCGGGGTCTTTGCGACCTGGCCATTTAGCCCATCGTGTGCAAAAACGTGCCGTTCAGAGGTGAAACAACCCAACTCTTCCTGAAAACAGTTTGTAGTTTTTTTTTTAAAGATTTATCATTTTTGCTCTGTCATCTCTCCGTTAATCTTGAGATATTCAGCATTTTTGTCCTTTTTAGAGATAAATTAAAAATTTTGTTTTGGTTGGATAGGTATTGATAACATATTAGGTTTCCTATTTTACGAATCTCCCAATAGCTTCAAAGACGCCTTCTGCAGGTGGTAAAGTTTGTAAGAATTGCAAAACTTTTAACGAATTTTACAAATGACTATTTTATAACAGATGTGTCAAATTTTGGTAGTGGAATGTGACGGTAATTTTCTTGCTTTAAGAGATAAATGAAAAATTCTGTTTGAGTTTGAGTGTGCACTAATTAAATATTATAATTCACATTTTTTTTTTGAATTTTTCAATTACTGTTGTTGGTTGCCCGTATGGATAATTATAGATTGGCGAATAGGGTTATGAACAGTGTGCCTAAACGCCTCAGAAAGAGGGATGCGATGGGCAGACAATGTCAAACAGGACCTTGTTAGAATTGGTGTGAAGTGACCAGATGCAGCAGATGTAGCTTAGGAGAGACATGTAGTAGTAGTAGAACACATAACATAAATTGAATATTCTTGCTTTATAAAAGCAAACTCATTCAGAGGCTTTTTGAATCTGAATTAAGTTAAATAGATGGTATAGTATTTGTAATTTTTTAAGAATTTTAGAGTTCTTCAGAAATTGAATGAGATAGTTATACAGAACAGGTATTAGCTTTGAGTTTGAAGAAAATAAAATGCTTGGAGAACTAAATTGCACGGTCTGGTTGAACCTCCGTAGCCCATGGCTGATGTTGATAGCTGGTGTTAAATTTAAAAAAAAAATGAAACTTTAAACAAATATTAATTTTACTGTAAAATTTAAACTTTATTTGCACTGACTGATTTTTCTCTTTTAACCAAAGTGGGTGGGAGGATGCAAAATAGAGTGTCACGTGAGCTATCTTTAGTGCAGTAATTCGCAAACATTTTTTGCTCACGGCACACTAAAATTTTGGCAAAACTGCGGGAGACTCACGCATGCGTAGTTTGTCTTTAATGATAGCCATTTCTGTGGAGTCGTTTGTAAGCGCCGATAAATTCTGTTCACGTTCAGACTTGTATTGAGATTAGTACGTACGTTGTACGTGTCAGGGTAATGTTTTGTATTAATTTTCGTTTTAAAGGGAGGTTTTAAAACAATTAAAATTTTATAATAATTTCGGACGAAATTCCAAAGAATATCAAATTCCCTACCTATGTAACTTGCTTCCTAAATAAATTGTAAATTTAAGTATAATTTCTGATGTTAAAGAAAAATTATTTGAGTGGTTGATAAAAAAAAGCAATGATTTTAATCAGAGACTTTTATCATTTTATTGTTTTCTTTTTTATTTATTCTTTTTCTTCTCTCACCATTTTAGGTCATGATATCGATGTAATCTAGATCTTTTCTACTAAAACCATTTACATTCCCGCTGATAAACTTCGGCTGAGCTGGATTTTTTATGTAAAATAACTATAGATCAGGGGTTCTCAAAAACTACGCGGTAAAAGTTTTTGGGGAACGCTGTGAGAGCTCAAAAGTCGCTAAGTGGCATTATTATACTATAACTGTAGTTTTGTTACTAGATCTAGTAACAAAAGATCTAGTGAAAAAATGTGTAGATAATTATCAATCATATTTCCAGGGGGTACGTGTAGCATAAAAGGTTGAGAACCACTGCTATCGATGATATTTTGAAAAATGAATTTGAGTTGAAATTTGAGTAATTATGGCTAAGATTAACAATGATTACTATGGATAAATTAATTAACTTAACTAACTTAATAATTACTATGGATTACTATGGATTTACTATGGATAACTATGATTAAGATTAATCATAGTTAATTAAATTAAGATTTATTATGGATAAACTTTTGATTAAACGAAAAAAGTTAAACGAAGAATCAGTAGGTGAAGTCGAAACGAAATGTTTCATAAATTATTTTTTATCTTCAATATCATCCGAAATTTCACGGCACATCCTTTGAGAACAATGCTTTAGAATGTTCGGTTGCAAATTATACGGTCAGATTTTCGTGGCCTGGGATAGTTGCCAACCTACAGGGGGGGGGGGGGGAGTCATGTTCCAGAGTCTGCGAAAGCTCAACTAGAGCATAGAATTACAGAATTGAAATGCTATCAAATCCATAATCTCACATAATCCACAAAAGTCACGGTTTCATTCTAGAGCATTCTTCTTGTCACGTCTTTCATCAACAGCCAACGCGTTTGGTCATCTCAAGCAATCAATTCTTCCCTTAAAACTCCCACAGAAGCGAAAGCCGAACTTTGGAGATAACAACAACTTCCCACTGAATCCACCGATAATTGTAATCGAGCGAGAATTAGGAAACGACCTAAAAGTATTGTGACGTTTGCGAACCAAAAGAAATCATCGCGAAATGGAATCGCCGCTTGTGGTTTGAGATAAAGACGACACATAATTATATGGACCGAGAAACGCATTTTGTCCGGGAACTTCGCCTTCTCAGACACTACTCCGGCCGAAGCGATAGCTATCGTCGTACGAAATAGATCATCGTCTTTCCTTAGTCGGGGTTCCCATCACGCTCTGCGGGGTAAGAATAGGCAGGGAGAGAATCCGCCTCCATTCATGGGCTCTGGCTACAAAAGACGTGGTCCGAGCTCTAAGGATCAGTCGAAGCTTGCTTGCAGGGGCTGCAGCTGACAGGAAACATGACTCATGCGTAGGAAAGGAGCCACGAAGAGGGGACATATACATATGTCTATGTGTCTGTTGTTGCAGCTCTCTCTTCAGTACGCGATTTCGAAAAATAGGGAAAAAAAGAATTTGAAGAATTTTCCAAGATAGAGTTGCATCTTAGGAGTTCGCTTAAGCTCTTATGGAATCCGAGTGCGACTAAAGGAATAGAAGTAAAATAAGTTGCAATATTAGTTTTCAGTTGAAATTGTTTTGGTGGTGCTGATCTTCATAGCTGCACAAAAGTTTTGCTGAGTTCAGTACTTCCGTTATACTCAGTCGAGTTCAGATGAAAAGTTGGGGCGCTGCACGCCCAACAAATGCCTGCTCGTAAACTAAGCATTTAAAAAAAATTTACCTATTATATTTACGAACTTTTGGAAAGTTTAAAATTAGTGTTAGCAATGAAATATACACTTCATTTACAAAAAGAGACCTGACAATTCCATATTATGTGAATGAGAAGACACATTCTAGGCTCTATTAACTTTAAAAATAAGATTTTTACGGAAAAGTGTCACTAGACATAAATCGAGGAATGTCGATTTATGTCGATTAAAAACATCTGTTTAATATTTGAGGAGTCATTGAAGCTGGACTTTTTAACAGCAGACGCTGATGTCACACACTTCTAAACGTTTTCCTCTCCAATTGATAAAACGTTCAAAAATCGTTAAATAAACTTTAAATATTTCATTTATGTAAGTGAAAAAGAACTTTTGAAGAAAATTTTCATGATTAACAGATGTTAGATTTAAATATTTCATCTTCCATAACTCCATAACGGTTAATTAAATATTAACCAAATATTACGGAAAATAGAGATTTACAGAGATTTTGTGAGATCTTCAAAATTTTTTCATTAATTTTTTAATAAAAAATTATTTTTAAGGTTAAGGAGCTTTGAGTGTGGTTTTACATTTACAGAAAATGGAAGTGCCTGGCTACTTTTTCTCTAATATATACATAAACAGAAAATGTTACGATCTATAGAGAAGCTTATGAGCACTTCATTCTCC
The DNA here is from genome assembly GCA_038380435.1 of Ryuthela nishihirai. NCBI lineage: Eukaryota > Metazoa > Arthropoda > Arachnida > Araneae > Heptathelidae > Ryuthela > Ryuthela nishihirai. The sequence continues at coordinate 94,035,999 of JAWZYU010000001.1, forward strand.
CGGAGGTGATTGTGCTTATCATTGAAGACATATTAGAAACAGAAGCTAGTTTTGCAGTCGAGTCATGATGTCCAAGCGATTGCAGTCATAGGACGAAGATCGGTCTCATCATCATCATCATCCTCAAGCAGCCATGGGCTACGGAGGTCCAACCAGACCGCGCAGTTTAATTCTTCAAGCATATCTCTCCTGAGCTACATCTGCTGCATCCGGCCACTGCACACCAATTCTAACAAGGTCCTGTTTGACATTGTCTGCCCACCACGTCCTAGGTCTCCCCCTCCTTCTGAGGCCTCTAGGCACACTGTTCATAACCCTATTCGCCAATCTATAATTATTCATACTGGCAACATGGCCAAACCAGCAAAGTCTCTCTCTGCACAATATGCTGCTTAAAGGAGGTTGCAAACTCCTTTGCCTAACCTCATCATTAGTTACAAAGTGAAACCACCTAATACCCAAGATGCTACGTAAGCATCTAGAATCAAAAGCATCTAGTTTCCTGTTATCTTGTTTACAAGCAGAACACAAACGAAATAGAATGGATGCAATGCGTTTTGGTTCTTAGTCAAACTATTCGCCTTTACGTCAATGATTAAATTTTGGAAGTATTATATGGAAAATTAATACCTTACAAGGAACTAACCCTTGATTATTTCTTTGGTTGGAAACAAACGCAGAGTGCGAAATGAAGGCGAAATCCTCTGCAATGATTACGAAACCTTTTCGGTAGCGAAACCTAATCCCCAATTAAGCTTTTAACGAATCTCAGAGTGCATGAAAATATAATCCCATAAAATCGCTCACCTCAGATGACTTAATGGCATTGACTGGAACTCATGTTTCTAACCTCATTAAGTTGACTGTATAATATTATTTCATGAATATATTATCAGCTAACCCTTGTGATGCAGGGCTGTACACAGAGAGGGGGGGGGGAGCGAAACCTTTTTATATATAAAGGATTGCTTGTATCATGCGATTAAGATTTTTGCTTTCACCATTCGCATGCTATTTTCCTAATTTCGACGTATTAAGTGATATTACCATATCAACTAGAAGAACGGGTTGGGTTGGGTTGTTTTACCTCTGAGCGGCACTTTTTTGCACACCATGGGCTGAATGGGCAGGTCACATGGACCCCGAAGGCTCAGAGAAGGTTGGGGGAGGGGACCCACTGGAACAGCTGTTGGGAGACAGATTGTAGCCTCCCGTCAAGGCCATCCAGCATGTTCTTTAACGTGCACAGGGTATGGCTTTCCCGCACACGGGGCCACGGCTTAACGTCCCATCCGACGGACGGCGGCCTTTACAAGCCCATCGGTGTCCCCTACTGATCGTGGGCAGGGCGGGGAATTTTGCGGAGATAAATCTCAACGCTGACCCAGCTGGGACTCGAACCTGGGAACTACAGATTACGAGCCTGGCGCGCTACCGACTGAGCCACCCCCGCCCCACTAGAAGAACGCTTATCGCCTCTGGCACATATGAGAATCTCGTTTCCAAAGTGAATGAAGGGTTTCTTTTATCTACTGTTTCAGTCCTTAAAGGTTTTAATTTGATTTAGCGGATGATGGGAAAAAATGCAAATAGTATTTCATTAGTAATTATGCATCATAAGAGTATTCGTCTTTTAATTCTTAAATCTAAAGAGTTACATTTCCCACATCTCTCTCAGAAAAGTGGGTAGATTGTTGCTGCCAGTGGAATATCTCTATATAACTTCCGCTAACTTTTTAAATTAATTAAACTTCATAACAGCTCTGTCGCTTCATATTAGAAGTTGTATATATATTAAAACTACTAAGTATTTGAAAAATGCGAATTTATAATATTTCATTAGTACCAAAAAACAAAAAAATTGTTTTTTAATTATTGTTTTCATTGTTTCCAATTGAAACTTTTTGACGTTCACATTCCACCACCAAAATTTCATATTTCTATCATTAATACGTCATTGCAATATTCGTTGAAATTTCGGAATTTTCAGACTTTTTCACCGTTAGAGGGCGCAATTATAGTGTTCGAAAGATTCCGAAAGGGGGAATATTTTATCAATTCCTATCTAACCCTAATTTTTTTTTCATTTGTCTCTAAATACAAACAATTATAAAACATTGGATTGTTTCTATTGTTTCACCTCTGAGCGGCACTTTTGTGCACACCATGGGCTAAATGGCCAGGTCACATGGACCCCGAAGGCTCAGAGAAGGTTGGGGGAGGGGACCCACTGGAACAGCTGTTGGGAGACAGATGGTAGCCTCCCGTCAAGGCCATCCAGCGTGTTCTTTAACGTGCACAGGGTATGTCTCTCCCGCACACGGGACCACGGCTTAACGTCCCATCCGACGGACGGCGGCCTTTCCAAGCCCATCGGTGTCCCCTACTGACCGTGGGCAGGGCGGGGAATTTTGCGGAGATAAATCTCAACGCTGACCCAGCTGGGACTCGAACCTGGGAACTACAGATTACGAGCCTGGCGCGCTACCGACTGAGCCACCCCCGCCCCAATTATAAAACAAAAAATTGTCTTTTCATTGTTGCCAACGGAAACATCCTGACGTTCATATTCGACCACTAAAATGTAAAATTTTTGGCTTAAATGCGTCGTTTGCAATATTTGTTTTAAATTTTGGAATTTACAAAATTTTCCACCGTTAGAGGGCGCAAATATGTTTTTTGGAAGATTTCAAAAGTCTGAAAAATAATATTTTATTAATTCCTATCTAACAGAAAAAGAATTTTTCATTTACCTCCAAAAATAAACAATTATTTGCTAACGCTAAAAAAGTAAGTTTTCCCACCCCTCTGGGTCTAAAGGGTCAACTCTTGTTGACAATGGAAAATTCGTGACGTTCAAATTACACCACCAAAATGTCATATTTCTAACATAAATACATCGTTTGCAATATTCATTTGAATTTTCAAAATTTTCCACGGATAGAGGGCGTCATTATAGCTTAGAGAGATTCGTAAAGTGCATATCGCAATATTTCATCAATACCTATCCAACACAAAAAGAATTTTTAATATATCTTTGTAAACAAAAAAAAAGCTGGATGTCTACAGACGGACAGACCACAAGGCCTATAATGCCTTAGATATATAATATATATAAGGCATCTCACGAATCAGGATTCGCTATTTATCAGGAATTTAGAGAAATATCTTATAGCTAACAAGAGTATATATTACTATAGAGTCTTAGGCATATTATATCACTAACAAAAGTATATATGTACACTTCTGGCCATTATTTGTAACACCAGGAAAGACAACAGATATCAAAGCCATATTTAGTGAATACATACATAGCTTATGTTACAAGGATCAAATGATTACAAATACAACTCGGTTAGACTTGTGGAATACAAAGAACTCAATATCTTGTGTAGCCACCATGAGCGGAAATAACCGGTGCTACACGGTCTGACATTGAGAGGATGAGACGTCGGATGTGTGTTTGGGGAATGTCAGTCCATGCAGTTTCGATACGTAGTCAAAGTTCATCTGTTATAGCAGCTGCTGGTGTCTGGTGTGCTAGTCGTCGTAAGATTCATTTTCAATTGGTGACAGATCCAGGTTAATGCGCAGGCCAAGGCAAAACTGTCACATGGTGGCTTTCCAGGAATTGTTGGAGGATGCATACCACATGTGGTCGGGCATTTTCCTGTTGGTAAATGGCACCAGAGAGCCCCTGAAGATAAGGTACGACCACAGGCTCCAACACCTCAGTGACGTGATGCTGGCTGTTCAAAGTACTGCTAATGCGTACAAGGTGCGTGTGTGATTGGAGTCCAATGGCATCTCATACCATAATACCAGGGGCCTGCGGACCTGTGTGGCGCTGCATCATGCATATCTCACTGAGCCTGTGGCCGCGGTACCGCCAGATACGGATTCGTCCATGGTCCATGGTGCTGCATACTGAAGCGGAATTCGTCTGAAAAGACGATACGGAGCCATTCGCATATCCATGTGTGACGTTCTTGGCACCATTGCAGTCGCATACACCTGTGTTGCAGAGTCAATGGTAGCCGAAGCAATGGCTGCCTAGCAAAGATGCCCTGATGCTGCAGGCGACGTCAAACCATATGTACGAACACTGGTTGATGTACAACACACCCTAACTGTTGAGCTAAGGTGTTTGATGTGGCTGTACAATCATTCAAAACCATGCGCACGAGATGTCTGTCATCTCGTTTGTTTGTGTGACAGGGCCGTTGAGATCCCTCACGTCGGTGAGTTCGTTCCTCCTCTACCCACTGACGCCATATTCTCGTCACTGTGGCAGCATTCCGTCCATCACGAGCACCGATGTCTCGGTGCAATAATCCGCCTTCCCGTAATCCCACAATTCTCCCTCGATCAAAATCAGAAAACTGATAGTATGGATGCCGTGTTTTTCAACATGGCATACTTGATCCTTTAGTGCACAAGAACTGCGAGTAAACACAATTCCAGTGTTTCACACCGGCTCTTTGTAATCTCTTCTTATACCAATTCCAGGGAGCGTTATGTCACATATGATGTGCGTATGTGCTGCGCTTTGAATCATTTACATGTTCTTCCATGGGCTACCCATCTTGCATATTTCGGGACAATCTGATGAGTTCTTTCTGGTGTTGCACTTTTAATGGCCAGCAAGGTATATAAGAAACAGGATATGTTTTCAGGATTGATAACATTCAGTTTTTACAAGTTTTCCCCTGACTTAAAATTATTATTCCGATTTTCATTACATGTAATCTGAATGGTTCTTAAATTACTGAGTGAGTGAGAAACTGTGTAAAAATAAAAAGATTTATTATGGGGTGAGATAGAGCCTCGACATCAGTCGCCATTTTTAACAAAAGTAAAAGCTGAATGTTACCGACCCTCAAAAATCCAGTTTCTTAATCCTGCGTAAAGCATAACATTTCTCTAAATTCCTGTTAAATATCTAATTCTGACTCGTAATAAAGCTTTTTATCTCCCTTTTTTTAAAAATGAGCATACAGTCGCTCAAAAAAAATATCCGAACACCATGGTTGATTACAGAATTCGAAAAAAATATCTGGCAACTACTTTTTTAGAAATTAGTGATCTGGAAATTAGTGATCAACCTTCGTGTACTGTAGGCGAAGGTTGCCAGATCACTAATTTCTAAAAAACTTTGACAGATATTTTTCTGAATTCTGTAATTAACCATAGTGTTCGGATACTTTTTTGAGCGACTGTATATATTCACTTTGTCGTCTGTCTGTCTGCAGACGTCTGGGTTGCATAAGTATTGATGAAATATTTACGATTCTCACTTTTCAAATCTCTCTTTGAGTCTTCTAAAGGTGTAAAAAAATTCGAAAATTCGAAAATTCCCAGAAATATTGCAAATGATTTATTTATGTTAGAAATCTGACATTTCGGTGATCGTATGTGAAGTTCATGAAGTTTCCATTGGTAACAATGGGTTTATCCCTTATACTTAGGGTAGGTGGTTGGGTTGTTTTACCTCTGAGCTGCAATTTTTTGCACACCATGGGCTAAATGGCCAGGTCACATGGACACCGAAGGCTCAGAGAAGGTTGGGGGAGGGGACCAACTGGAACAGCTGTTGGGAGACAGATGGTAGCCTCCCGTGGAAATGGAATCCCGTCAAGGCCATCTAGCGTGTTCTTTAACGTGCACAGGGTATGGCTCTCCCGCACACGGGACCACGGCTTAACGTCCCATCCGATGGACGGCGGCCTTTACCAAGTCCATCGGTGTATCCTACTGACCGTGGGCAGGGCGAGGAATTTTGCGGAGATAAATCTCAATGCTGACCCAGTTGGGACTCGAACCGGGGAACTACAGATTACAAGTCTGGCGCGCTATCGACTGAGCCACCCCCAGGGTAGGTGAAAAATACAACTGTTTTAAGGGATAATTGGAAAACTCTGTTTTAGTTGTATTGGTACTAATGAAATGTAATTCGCATTTTTTAAATCCTTAGGTAGTGGGGGTTAGGGATCTAACCGTTTGTATACTGCTCACAAAAATTAGGGGATATTTCAAAATTAATATGAAGCGAAGAAATATCCCCTAATTTTTGTGAGCAGTATATTTAGAGATAAATAAATTTTTTTTTAGTGTTAGATAGGAATTGATAAATATTATGATTCGCACTTTCGAAAATTTTCGAACACTATAATTGGCCTTCAAACGGTGAAAAATTTGAAAATTCCGAAATTTCAAACGAATATTACAAAGATATATTAGTAATATAAATTTTAAATTTTGGTGGTAGAATGTGAACTTCATGAAGTTTCGATTGGAAACAATGAAAATAATAATTAGAAAACTCTTTTTGAGTTTTATTGGTACTAATGATATATTATAATTCGCATTTTTCAAATACTTAGTAGTATTAATATACGTATATATATATTCAGGTAAATCCCGTTATGACGCGGTGTTGAGAGTACAAAGAATCGCATCGCTATATAAGCGGTTAGAAAAAATTCAAGCCATTTTTCGTCATTCAAACTTCGTACAGTCGCTCAAAAAAGTATCCGAACACTATGGTTGATCACAGAATTCAGAAAAAAATATCTGGCAACAATGTTTTTAGAAATTAGTGATCTGGCAACCTTCGTGTCACGTGATTACAGAATTCAGGAAAAATATCTGGAGCGTGTACAGTTGCTGTACACGCTCAATGTTTCCGTGAGTGAGCCCACACGATCTAGTATCAAAATAATATGACCACCTACAGTTGCTCAAAAAATTATCTGAAAAAAAAAAAAGAAACCTTCTTGTCACGTGACACGAAGGTTGCCAGATCCCTAATTTCTAAAAAAAGTTGCCAGATATTTTTTCTGAATTCTGTAATCAACCATAGTGTTCGGACACTTTTTTGAGCGACTGTACATCGGCCAACTAAATCGACTTGTCGTTGCAGCTTTTTGGCGTACTATAAATTGCAATAGAAGGATTCATGGAAAATCGGAAAAATCAAGTAAACAATGTTATTTTGTGGAATATTAAATTAATTAATATGATATAGTGCATTGTTTCAATCATGTCTTGAAGTATGATAAAGTATTTAAAACGAGTAATAAAATTTGTACGATAAACACACACATTTTGTTACCATTTTTAGCTTTCCACGTGGCTGTATTAGTAAGTTACGTTCGTCAGTTAGCTTTGTCAGTCAATCAAACGGATGTTGCCAACGAAAGGTTACAAGTAAATGAATCAACTACTGGAATTTTTTCGGATGTCAAGTATCGCGGATTCGCGCTAGAGTGAAAATATCGTCCATCTGTACACAAAACTACACAAGGAATGCAACATGTATTCTGGATGAAAAATTACGTTTCATATGACAAAAAAAGGAGCCACGCTTGCACTGTGATATAAGCGGAATTGGATTCTATCGGATCGCGTTTTAACAGGATTTATCTGTATATCTTTACAGATTACTAAATATGGAAACGGCAAAACCATAAATATTTTACGAATAATATCTGTATAATAGAAATTTCAAATTCCAGTGGTAGTTTCTAAGAGATATTCCATTGCCAGCAATAATCTACTCACTTTTCTATGAGAGGTGTGGGAAATTAATAATTATTAATAAAATGCTATTTGCATTTGTTCCTCATCCGCTAGCTCAAATTAAAGCTTTTAAAGAGGTGAAAGAGCAAGTAAACGAAAAACTTCATTGCCTTTGAAAATGAGATTGTGATATGCGCCAGAGGCGATATGCGTTCTCCTAGTTATCTTTAAAGGTCACTAAACAGGGGGGGCGGGGGCGGGGGCGGCTCAGTCGGTAGCGCGCCACGCTCGTAATCTGTAGTTCCCAGGTTCGAGTCCCACCTGGGTGAGCGTTGAGATTTATCTCCGCAAAAATTCCCCGCCCTGCCCACGGTCAGTAGGGGGACACCGATGGGCCGTCCTTCGGATGGGACGTTAAGCCGTGGCCCCGTGTGCGGGAGAGCCATACCCTGTGCACGTTAAAGAACACGCTGGATGGCCTTGACGGGAGGCTACCATCTGTCTCCCAACAGCTGTTCCAGTGGGTTCCCTGTCCCAACCTTCTCTGAGCCTTCGGGGTCCATGTAACCTGGCCATTTAGCCCATGATGTGCAAAAAAGTGCCGCTCAGAGGTAAAACAACCCAACCCACTAAATAGGGAGAAGACGATAAACTTTTAACGAATGTTGCAAGTGATGTGTTTATAGTAGAAATTTGAAATTTTGGTGGTAGAGTGTCAAGAACTATTCCATCTACAGAAAGAGTCTGTGCCATTTTCTCAGATGGTTGGGAGGAAAACAACTTCTTAAATTTAAGGAATAAAAGATAAATATTTTTCTGTCGTACGCTTACGAATAAAATACCACAATTTCAGAAATAATGTATCACAGGAAAAGTCCTGTGGACATGGAACTCATGAAATATGTAGCTGACAAAAATTGGCTTCGGGATCCCACTCATGACAAAGGGCAATTTTTTTTCAGGCTACATATTTCGTGACTACAGATGCATTTTTTGCCTGTCATCTGTTATTTCGAATTAAAAATTTTAAGGGGTGTAAAAACAGGTAAACAAAAAACTTCATTCTCTTTGAATACGAGATTCCCATATGCACCAAAGGCGATATGCGTTCTTCTAGTTTTAATATGATAATACTACTTTTCACAAGTGGAATCGAATATGAACCCACGGTTTCCAGGTAATATACCAGGTACAGTCGCTCAAAAAAGTATCCGAACACTATGGTTGATTACAGAATTCAGAAAAAATATCTGGCACCTTTTTTTTTAGAAATTAGTGATCTGGCAACCTTCATGTCACGTGACACTGAATTCTGTAATCAACCATAGTGTTCGGATACTTTTTTGAGCCACTGTACTCTAATGATGAGATAACAGCTGCCTTATTTTTGAATTAACAAGAGTTATGATGAAATCCATTCGATACAAGGATCATATAACTATAAAATCTGAGTACAGTTCAACCAGATCAAGAAATATAGTAATGCAGATTTCAGACGGTATTAACACTTTTAATGATATACAGATTGCAAATATTTTACTTTCAAGTTTCTTTTCTCTTGATCTTTGCTTAAAATATTACAAAAGCAGAACATATCCTTTCAGCAGTGGGAGAAAAAGCCACAGTAGACATATCACCTCGAAGAATGGTAATCTTTAGTTTGGCAGCGCTGCATTGCTGTAGCTCTGCGTTCAACTCTTTCTTTTATTGTGGGTTTGTGATCCCCTTTTTCCTTTTGCTCGGCTACCTTTTTTGCTTTTCAGCCACTCTGAGCCGAGTCGTTTTTCAGCTGTCTGCAGATCGATCCCTCAGATACAGCTGCCATTTGCATAATGGGTAAACATGGCTCGTGCACGTGCCTCAGATTGTGCCAACTCCTTTGATAGGTTGTGCACCTGATGCAGGAGCGGCGTGGACTCAGTCGGAACTGTTCGAAACTGATCCTTTCTCTCCGCTTTTACAAGGCACGCTGCTTTGGCGTATGATACAAGATAAATCTTTTTTTCTCGGGCCTAAATTCCACACTAACAATTCCACTTCTCGCTTCATGGCAAAATGTCATTCTCTGAACTTCCAGCTGAATCTAGATCATTGTACATCCCGGATCCAAGGGCACAAGTAAGCAAACATTCTGTGGGAAGCATCGAAGGTGAAATCTGCTTTATAACAAGCAGTCCCTGCCGTTGCTTTCCCGTTGTATTCTTTCTTAAAAGTAATTAGGTATTCTGAAAATTCCTTTAACTGAGACTGCCCTTAGGAAATACACTTCCAATATAACAATTACACTGGTCAAAATAATTGTGGGATAATGCGCATCTTTTGCCAATTGAAAGTCGCAATCAAAGATCCTTAACTCTTTTTTGAAAAATATGAACAATGATAAATCAATTTTAATGTGATAAATATCAAAGTCGATGAATATCGAACATCTGTAATATTTTTTCACCCATACTCGTTCAATATTCAAAGAGCTATTTAAGTTGAATATTAAGCAATATGCAATCACATTCCTTAGGAATTTTTTCCAACACTTGAAAAATACGAAACAATGACTAGGCAGACTTCACAAAATACTCTTCATTTGGCAAAGTGTTTAAGTTTATTCACCTTCCAATTGTATTTTAGGATACAGAGCTCTACCAAAAAAATTAAGAATATCCATATTATGCGGATGGAACGCCAAATTAGACCCTTAATATCTTGAAGAATAAACTTCCTATGGGAATGGATCTGAAAATATATTATAGATTATAATATAGAATTCAAATAGAGAATCAAATACACCCAATTCTGTTTTTACACGGTAGATAGGTTCCCGAAAAAACCGTCAAACAAAATAAAACCGTGTAAAAAAAATACAGTGCATATGAAGAAACAGAAGATTGGTTCCAAACGTGAAAGCGCAGTGCAAATAATAAGTTGTTTTCAAACAAATCATATCAAAATCTTTAATTAAATATTTATTTGATTTTTATTCATTTAAACACAATTTTTTATTTTATAAACTTATAAAGAGAATTATATGTACATATATAAAGTAAATTTTCCTTCATAAAAAAATAATATGTCACTAATTCAAGAATACAAAAGTGCAAACAAATATGACTTACACATATTTTTTTAACTAGATTTTATTCGTTGTCTCTTTCTGACAATAGACGCATTCGTCTCCGTAAGACTAGAATTAAATTACTCTCATCGCTTGAAACATTTTGGCCGTCCTGTTCATATTCCAATGGTGAAATACTCTCTCTGGCATGGGGAATCAAATTATCACCTGTTTCCAGTGATTTCGAAGTTTAATTAGTTTTGACAACAACTCTGTAATCAAACGTTGAGATCCTGCTTTGACTAGATCTTTGTATAATTCTTGATAACGCGCCATACATGACTTCAGTTCACGATTAAACTGTACAGCTCGTTCGACGATGAGATCATGTGTAAGAAAATGACTTTCCAATTTACTAACCATTTGAAGCCCTTCTTTAATTAAACCTACAATGAGTGGAACCTCTTCATCATCATCACTTTTTCTTTTTCATCAGGAGTTTCAAGGACAACTTCTATTACAGTGGACCCCCGATATAACGCGCATGTCGGGCGGGAAACAACACCCGCGTTATAAGGTGAACCGCGTTATAACGAGCGGCGCGGTGGCGACACAATAAATTTCACACTGTAAGCTTTTCTTTTACTCATCATGCATACAATAATTAAACACTATTCAAAATACATGCAGGAACTCAATACATACACAATTACTCAATACGCAGTAACAATAAAATGCGATACTCACTAACGCCGCACGGACCTGTATAAACATGTTTGAACTTATCGCCAACATCGCCTGCGCTATAACCGAATGCACGGTATAGTGAGCAGCGCTATAACGAAGGTCCACTGTATTTCATCTTCGCTAAGAGCATTGTCAACCAGCAATTCATCAATATCTGCAAAGGATAAATCATCGAATCCTTCTCCACCAACTACATATGCTAAAGAGATGATATTAGGACCTTCAGTCGTATTTGGGGGTACAGGATCTTTGCTTTTTACACATTCTGGCCAAATAGCTTTCCAGCATGCGATTAAAGTTGGTTTTAATTCTGATAATGTCAATCCAGCATGCCTGATAGAATCTAAAATAGAAAATTTCTTCCACACATCAATAACTGTTAGTGTTTTATCTTTATCTAGTTTATCCAAAATGTATTGGAATGTTCGTCTTAGTAGTAAGTTTTAAATGTATCAATTGTACCCTGGTCTAGTGGTTGTATTAAGGATGTCGTATTAGGCGGCAGAAAACAAAATTTCACATTTGGGTGTTCCAAAACATGATGGCCAGGAGCATTGTCTATAATCAATAGAACTATAAATTCAGCCGTCCCATGGCCGAGTGGTTAGCGCGCTTGGCTACTGATATAAGGGCCCTGGGTTCGAACCCCGGGTAAGGCATAGCTGTTTGTGTCGTTTGTCTGCTGAGGTCTTGCCATCCCTCTCAGGCCTTCTATTATGGCATATAAACTGACAGGCTCCTGTCAGACCTCTGTGGCAAGCAGCTGCTTGAGGGAGTATTTGTTTATTTATTTTATTATAAATTTATTTATTTTATTATATTCCTTCAAATAGCGTTTAACTTCTGGAACAAAACATTTATGGAACCATTCATTAAAAATTCTTTTGTAGCCCATACTTCTTTGTTTGCCATCCAATACACTGACAATTTATTCAAATCTACACCTTTCATTGACCGTGGTCTTAGGGATCGATTGATGAATAGCGGTTTTAACATACGATCTCGTGAAGCGTCGCTGCAAAATAGAAAGGTCACACGATCCTTAGCTGCTTTAAAGCCACAAACAGGTTTTGCGATTTTGCTACGTAGGTTCTATTTCGCATTTTTTTTTCCAAAAAAAAAAAACTAGTTTCATCTGCATTTCAAACTTGATCAGTAGTGTATCCACCATCTTCAATGAGTTGGGCCAATTTTGGACAAAATTCTTTAGCAGAAGGCTCATCTGCAGATGCAATTTCATCTTTTATGTTTACATTATGAAATGCGTGTCTTGGAAAAAATCCTGCAAACTAACCTGTACTTGCACAAAATTCGTAATTTCTGTTTAACTGAGTTGATGTAGTTGGTTCCATTTCTTGTATCTGCTTATATATTCGTAATGTCATCTGTCATATGGTATTTCCGTCTAGAGGTATTCTTTTTTGCGAGTTATCTTCTATCCACATTACTAGAGCCTTTTTCATCTTCACTTTTACTATGTCTCTCGTGTACGATGACGACTTAGCTTTATGACGACAATTTTGTTCCATAAAGCACAGATTTTTTAATAGCATCTTCATTTTTTTAATGGTTCTTACGGTAGCTTCGTTCAAACCAAAATATATATCTATGGATGTTGAACTTTCTCCAGTTGCAAGACGATCTAAAATTTGGATCTTAGTATCCAAAGAAATAGCTTTCCTTTTCTGCTTTTGTATAGTTGAATTATCCGACATCGTGGTAAGACTTACGAAAAATATTTGAATTACAGTTAATAAATCAGATGATGAAAAATTGTAAATTACTTATCAGCAAATTTTAATAAATTTATATTACGCACACAAAACCTTCAAGAAACAAAACAATTTTTTTCCGATTTCTTCTATTAAACATCTAAACACTTCTAATTTTAAATACGAAATGAGAGACCAAGACTAACGTATGTATTGAAGATAAAATTGCGGGGAATTCCGGAACTCAATGTTGCCACTTTATTCCTAATGGAGTAGATTTTGTACAATTTTTCCATAAAATAGAGAAAACTTGTTGTGTAGTAATGTTACTGTAGTTTTTATTTTGGAGATTTTAGTGCACAAAATGTGTATCTATAGTACATTTAAAAGTTAAAACTACTTCGAAAAATGTGACCATAAAAACTGCATCTTTGTTATAAAAGTAAATTTTAAGAATTTTTTTCTTGAATAGGAATATTTTTTCAGAATTAAATTCAAATGAAGATTTTTTAAAAGGCGCCGTTTGAACCGTGTTGGATCAAAATAAATCATGTAAAAAGAGAATTGGAATTTTTTCCTAAACCACGATAAATCAAAATCGTGTAAAAACAGAACTGAGTGTATATTTAAAATCAATATTAATCACTATTTGTTTAGCATTTATAGAGTTATAGGGGCTGGATTATTTAGGAGCAAAAGTATTGTACATTGATAAGTTACGCTAATAATTCCATCAATTACAGTCAATTTTGATGAAGCGTTTATAAGGAAGAATCACGCTGCTGTCTTATTCCATCTTCCAAAAATCTCGAAATGCTGAATTAACATTGATGAAATTCTAGATACAGATATGATTTGATTAAGATATTTCATTTACCTTCCGCTCCATTCTCATAGAAAATTTATTCTTCAAGATATTAAGAGTCTATTTTGATTTTTCATTTGCATAACTGGAAATTCTCTACTATTTTGGTAATGTACTGTAAATTCTTGCGAATAGAAAAAAAAATCTGTAAGATTATAAATATATTAAAATAATGAGTCTGTGCATTAATTATTAGTTAGATATCAGCAGAAACTCCCTGTATTTAATATTTTATTCCATATTGTATATGGCAAAGGTTTGGAACATATGGTCCACTACCATCTTTGTCCATCACAACTGTTGAATGATTGCCGTATTTTCCTCTCACGCGCCCCTGACACAACGAAGTGGTAGTGCGCCCCTTCGACGGTGCGCCCTTAGGTGCATTAGTTTTTCGTACAAAAAAAATTTTTTTTTGCTTTCACAAATATAACGAAAATAAATAATGTAATATAAATGGAGTAGGATTATTAATGATAAGCAAAGTTCTGTTAATAAGCAGAAAAATGAATGTAATAAATCAATATTATACATATCAAATTCTTAACAGAATTGAGAATTTGGTTGATGGACAACTGCTTGATGAGCAGTGTGGATTCAGAAGTGGTAGGGGATGTAATGAAAAAATATTTTCACTTATGCAGATTCTTGAGAAATCGAGTCCCAGCTGGGTTAGGGTTGAGATTTATCTCCGCAAAATTCCCCGCCTTGCCCACGGTCAGTAGGGGACACCGATGGGCTTGGAAAGGCCGCCGTCCGTCAGATGGGACGTTAAGCCGTGGCCCCGTGTGCGGGAGAGCCATACCCTGTGCACCTTAAAGAACACGCTGGATGGCCTTGACCGGAGGCTACCATCTGTCTCCCAACAGCTGTTCCAGTGGGTCCCCTCCCCCAACCTTCTCTGAGCCCTACGGGTCCATGTGACCTGTCCATTTAGCCCATGGTGTGCAAAAAAGTGCCGCTCAGAGCTAAAACAACCCAACCCAATCTTGAGAAATGTTTCGAGTTTCAGAAACCTTTGGTTACTAGCTTTATAGCTTTGAAAAACGTTTTTGACTCTCTTGATCGACATAATTTGTGGTTGATTGTTTGATCATGTGGATACCTGATAAGTTAGTGTAATGAAAGCTCTGTATAATAACACTGAGTCGTGTATGAGAGTTGGTATGTCTTGCAGCGATTGGTTTACAATTACTAGTGGATTTAGATAAGGGTGCATTTTGTCCCCTTTTCTCTTTAGTTTGGTTATTGATTTTGTAATGCGAAATTCTTTGCAAGGGAAAGATTTTGACTTTAAATGGTCTAGAAATTTCAAAATTTCTGATTTAGATTAGGCAGATGATTTGGCCCTGTTGGCTAATGATGTTGATGAGATGAATTCGTTCATTAGCGCTGTTGATGAGACTCGTAATAGATTAGGTTTGGTGATAAACAGAGAAAAAACTAGAGTGATGAAAATTGGTCAGACAGATGGTGCTTCAGTTTCTTTGAATGGCATGGCTGCATTTTTGAGCAAGTGTCTCAGTTTAAGTATCTTTGGAGCTATGTAACAGATAATGGTGATGTGTGGCATGAGACAAACAGAAAAATAGGAATTACTGGTGGGACTTTTAAGACTCTATGGAGAGTGTTTGAATGTTTTCTTTGAGTTGCTTTGAATGGCTGCACTCTTGAGCAAGTGTCTCAGTTTAATATTCTTGGAAGCTTTGTAACAGATACTGGTGATGTGCGGCATGAGATAAAGAGAAAAATAGTCCCAAAACTGTCTGACTTTGTCGACTTCTCCGATTTACCTAGCTTTTACAACTCAACAGCCCAACAATGCAGTGAAGTGTATGATAACTGCAACATTTTCTCAACAAAACCCATCATTTCATATCTTTTACACACATCACCTTCTGAAAATTATTTTAACCTCATCATCCCCCAAAACTTATCCCATAGGTTAACATGGGTTTCCCTATACTTTAACATTGCGCCAGAACTCTCATTCTTCTCACTACTGTTTGGTAATGATAATTATTATAGTTTTGATACCAAATATTGTAAAAATGAACGCAATAAATTAACAATGTATATAACATATAATTTATAACGTCAACATTCAATAGTCATTTTAAAATAAAATTATTCATTTTCGTAGCCCTTTTGGCAAATGATGTTGATGAGATGAACTCTTTCATTCGAGCTGTTGATGAGACTGGTAGTAGAGTAGGTTTGGTTATAAACAGAGAGAAAACTAAAGTGATGAAAATTGGTCAGGCAGGCTGTGATTCAGTTAATCTGAATGGTTGCAGTCTTGAGCAGGTGTCACAGTTTAATTATCTTGGGAGCTATGTAACAGATAATGGTGATGTGCGGCATGAGATTAACAGACGAATAAAGATTGCTGCCGGGACTTTTAAGAATCTATGGAGAGTGTGGAGAAATAGGCATATACACCTAAAGACTGAAATTAGACTGCATAATAGTTTGGTTCTTTCTAGGGTTAGTTATGGTAATGAAACATAGACCCTCTGTAAGGAAGATAAACAGAAAAGTTGATGTCTGATTCCAGATACTTATGCAGCCATTCGAAGCATTTGGGCAGTAGGTTGGGTTGGGTTGTTTTACCTCTGAGCGGCACTTTTTTGCACACCATGGGCTAAATGGCCAGGTCACATGGACCCCGAAGGCTCAGAGAAGGTTGGGGGAGGGGACCCACTGGAACAGCTGTTAGGGAGACTGATGGTAGCCTCCCGTCAAGGCCATCCAGCGTGTTCTTTAACGTGCACAGGGTATGGCTCTCCCGCACACGGGGCCACGGCTTAACGTCCCATCCGACGGACGGCGGTCTTTCCAAGCCCATCGGTGTCCCCTACTGACCGTGGGCAGGGCGGGGAATTTTGCGGAGATAAATCTCAATGCTGACCCAGCTGGGACTCGAACCTGGGAACTACAGATTACGAGCCTGGCGCGCTACCGACTGAGCCACCCCCGCCCCAGGGGCAGTAGGTGATTCGGCTTTGTTAGTAATGATGAGGTTAGAAAAAGGAGTCATCTACCTCCTTTGAGCAGCAGATTGCACAGAAATAGAGTGCGCTGGTTTGGCCTGTTGCCCGTATTCATAGCTCCAGATTGGCAAACAGGATTATGAACAGTGTGCCTAATTGATTCAGAAAAAGGGGAAGACCTAGGATGCGATGAGCAGACGATATCAAACAGGACCTTACTGGAATTGGTCTAGAGTGGTCAAATGCAGCAGTTGTAGCTTAGAACAGACACGTCTGGAGAGAAATATTGCACAATCTCCGTAGCCCATGGCTACATGATGAATGGATGTATGTATAACTTGTAATATGCAACAGACAGTGACTTAAAATAATAGTCATTCAAAATTTGAAGTGTTTTCTTCCTCTCTTTTTCATTTGTCCGGGAATGAACACATTATTCTAAATTAACAAAAGTATCGCGACATTTCCATACTTCGTGTGAATGAAAAACTGTATTCAAATTCATTTTGTAGCAAAATGTCACAAGAAATGGAAAATCTCAAAAGGTTTCCCAAATCAAGATTTTGAACACTATTTCTTTACTATTGAAAGAATTCTAAAAGCTGAAAAATTAAACATGATGTTCTCTAATAATAGAGAATTTTCATGTTATGCCAATGAAAAATTAAAATCACCCTTAATATCTTGAAGAATAAACTTTCTATGAGAATGGAGCGGAAGGTAAATGAAATATCGTAATCAAATCATATCTGTATCTAGAATTTCATCAATGTTAGTTCAGCATTTCAAGATTTTTGGAAGATGGAATAAGACAGCAGCGTGACTCTTCCTTATAAACGATTCATCAAAATTGACTGTAATTGATGGAATTATTAGCGTAACTTATTAATGTACAATACTTTTGCTCCTAAATAATCCAGCCCTTATAACTCTATAAATGCTAAATCAATAGTGATTAATATCGATTTTAGATACATTTAATTCTTTATTTTACTTCTATATTATAATCTATAATTTATTTTCGGATTCATCCGTTTCTCGTAAGAATTTAACTTAAAATTATAACAAATTATTTGCTAAATAAATGTAATTTTAGAAGTCTGAGTAAGTTTTGCACTTTGCATCAATTTTGAAACAGTGTTTTAGACAAACATGCGAGCAGTATATGCTGTCAAATAGTTCAACTGCAATAATTCTTTAAATATCAAACGATTCTTTTCTAGAATCGAAATTTGTATAAAATTTGACTGAGATGTACAGTCGCTCAAAAAAGTATCCGAACGCTATGGTTGATTGCAAAATTCAGAAAAAATATCTGGCAACGATTTTTTTAGAAATCAATGATCTGGCAACCTTCGTGTCACGTGACACGAAGGTTGCCACATCACTAATTTCTAAAAAAATCGTTGCCAGATATTTTTTCTGAATTCTGTAATCAACCATATCGTTCGGATACTTTTTTGAGCGACTGTACAATTTGTCTTCTACAATATTTTTCTATAAAAAAAAAGCCTCTTTTCAAAGTTAAAGTTTTGAATATGGTTTTCCACTGACAAAACATGTAAATATCCAAGTATGTTTGGTAATATGATCTATAATTTTTTAATTCTCCAATTGTCAGGAGAGAGAGTACTTTGAAAAGGGAGTAATGGCTCTCCATGCATACTTGCAGCTAGTTAAAATTAAGAAAGATATAACTTTATTGTTACTTCAATAAACAAATTGTTGCATTTAGATAATGGCGTCCTTATGATGCCGTCTCTTATGATGGTGCCTAACGTACCTAATAGGAAATCCGGGCCTGATTCTTATTAAGAATGTATTAAAAAGGCAGTAGTGAAGTAAAAGATAGTTTTCTAAAATATCACGCTGAAAATACATATTTATGCACTAAAGGTTTTATTTTCTGTGAGACAAGGTTCCCAAAAGTACATCACATAACGCTCAGCTATTTTCTTATAACAGAAAATAATATCATTAGGAATATTTCAGTTAAATATAGAAAGTGAATAATGGAGTGGGGGGTGGCTCAGTCGGTAACGCGCCAGACCTCGTAATCTGTAGATCCCGGGTTCGAGTCCCGGCTGGGTCAGCGTTAAGACTTATCTCCGCAAAACTCCCCGCTCTGCCCACGATCAGTAGGGGACACCGATGGGCGTGGAAAGGCTGCCGTCAGTCGGATTAAGCAGTGGCCCCGTGTGCAAGAGAGTCATATGCTGTGCACGTTGAAGAATACACTAGACGGCCTTGACGGGAAGGCTAACATCTGCCTCCCAACAGCTGTTCCAGTAAGTCCCCCTCCCAGTCTTCAGAGTCCTCAACATCAGACTATGCGACAAGCCGGTTGAGGTATTTCAAGTTGCATCGGACTCGCCAGGAGTGGAGAGCGAGATGCAAAAAAAAAAATGCGGACCCTGTTCTAAGCAGGACTAAAACTTAAAAGAACAAGAAGATAAAAAGTGAATGTTTGTTTTTTAATAATTATCTTAAACAAGTCGTAGTAAGAGGTCTCTATTTAAGCAAAACCTTCGTAATTTCTATGAGGTAGAGATATTTTTGGTTTTGAAATGGGGTTTGCGAAAAGATGCAGAACTCTTTCTAAGGTCAAGATTTTGATTTAGGAGAACTTAAGTGGTAGCGAAATTACAATAAAGTTATCTACGACAAATTTATTATTGGAACCAGGGATAGGATAATTTTTAGTTTTATTGAATTCCTCAAAAACACAACAAAATGTTGTTTAATTATATTCTAGTTATAATACTTTTATATCGAGATACTCGAACTCAATGTTAATAGCATTACTTAGGTTCAACATCAGTCCAAATATTTTGAGAAATTATGCCTGAAAATAAATGTGAAAACAGAAGATGGTCATATTAAGACTAAACTCTAACTTTGCAAATCATACACATATTTATTCTTTGTAAAATGAAATGACTTCAAATTTACCTAGGAGAGTGGGGGTGGCTCAGTCGGTAGCGCGCCAGGCTCGTAATCTGTAGTTCCCAGGTTCGAGTCCCAGCTGGGTCAGCGTTGAGTTTTATCTCCGCAAAATTCCCCGCCCTGCACGTGGTCAGTAGGGGACACCGATGGGCTTGGAAAGGCCACCGTGCATCGGATGGGAGTTAAGCAGTGGCCCCGTGTGCGGGAGAGCCAACCCTGTGCGCGTTAAAGAACACGCTGGATGGCCTTGACGGGAGGTTACCATCTGTCTCCCAACATCTGTTCCAGTGGGTCCCCTCCCCCAACCTTCTCTGAGCCTTCGGGTCCATGTGACCTGGCCATTTAGCCCATGGTGTGCTAAAAAGTGCCGCTCAGAGGTAAAACAACTCAACCTAGGAGAGTAAATTAAATTTGACGAAAATGATAGCCTTTTACAAATTGTTTTAATGGTTATGGAAAGTGATTACTTCGAAGGACCTATCGCATCCAAATTTTGGCAAAATTTTTGAGATGCACGACTCAAAATTCCCTCAGACCAACACCTCCTATAACAGAAGGCCGGTGGACCAAGTTATGACGTCACCATAGGTAATCTTGCAACGTCGATAATTCTTATACAATTATTTCTATTATTATTCCTGGTACTTTTACATTAATATTTTTATTAAAGTTTATCTAGAAATATATCTTATTTAGAAGAAAAAATGTTTGAATTGGTTAGCAATTACCATAATGCTAAAAAAATACGAATACTGTTTCTTCTGCATAAGGTATAGTCGCTGAAAAAAATATCCGAACACTATGGTTCATTACAGAATTCAGAAAAAATAACTGGCAACGATTTTTTTTAGAAATTAGTGATCTGGCAACCTTTGTGTCACGTGACACGAAGGTTGCCAGATTACTAATTTCTAAAAAAACCGTTGCCAGATAGTTTTTCTGAATTCTGTAATCAACTATAGTGTTCGGATACTTTTTTGAGCGACTGTAGGTGGTCATATTATTTTGATACTAGATCGTGTGTGCTCACTCACGGAAATATTGAGCGTATGTGTGCAGTAACTGCACACGCTCCAGTTTGCCGTGAACGGTAACTGGAGCGTTTACAGTTGCTGTACACGCTCCAGATATTTTTCCTGAATTCTGTAATCACGTGACACGAAGGTTGCCAGATCACTAATTTCTAAAAAAATCGCCAGATATTTTTTCTGAATTTTGCAGTCAACCGTAGTGTTCGGATACTTTTTTTGAGCGACTATATCTATAAATAAGCATTAGTATAAACGTACACCACTGATAATAATAGGAAGACATATATAAGAATTATCTACGTTACAGGACTACTTACGTTGACGTCATAACCTGGTACACAGGCTTTCTGTTCTAGGAGGTGTTGCTCAGACACCAAATTTTTAGCCCTCTGACATCAACACATCTAAATCTGACTTGTGACCTCGACGGACCCTCCGGATCCGAAATTTCATAACTTTTCCGACATCTACAACCAGAAACACCCCAAGATACTAATTTCCCAATTTCTAGCACATGTAGAGTAAGGTCTGATCTCTACTTCACCTCTATTTGACCTTGGACGATACATCGGAGGTCAAATTTCGGATATTTCCGGAGATCTATGACCCGGATTACCCCTAGCTGAAAATTTTCAGAGTTCTGCGTTTTAGTTAGAATTAACCTGAACTCCTGTCAGCCGTCACTTAGTTGGGTTGGGTTTGATTGTTTACCTCTGAACGGCACTTTTTTACACACAATGGGTTAAACGGCCAGGTCACAAGGACCCCGAAGGTTAAGGGGAGTGGACCCACTGGACAGCTGTTAGGACACAGAGAGTAGCCTCCCTTCAAGGCCATCCAGAGTGCTCTTTAACGTGTACAGCATATGACTCTCCCGCACACTGAGCCATGGCTTAACGTTCCATCGGGCCGACGGCGCCATTTCCAAGCCCATCCATGTTCCCTACTGACTGTGAGCAATGCGGGAGTTTTGCGGAGACAATTCTGAACACTGGCCAACTGGACCGCCACTTAGTGAATCACTCACAATCGTCTATATACAGATAGTAGATATCTGTTATCAGTTTTAGATGTTTCTATTATCCATTTTAATTATCACTTATAATTTCATTAATAACCCTTCATTTGCTTTCCTCAATTACTCGTTCCTGATTTTGGGGGCGGGGGTGGCTCAGTCGGTAGCGCGCCAGGCTCGTAATCTGTAGTTCCCAGGTTCGAGTCCCAGCTGGGTCAGCGTTGAGATTTATCTCCGCAAAATTCCCCGCCCTGCCCACGGTCAGTAGGGGACACCGATGGGCTTGGAAAGGCCGCCGTCCGTCGGATGGGACGTTAAGCCGTGGCTCCGTGTGCGGGAGAGACATACCCTGTGCACGTTAAAGAACACGCTGGATGGCCTTGACGGGAGGCTACCATCTGTCTCCCAACAGCTGTTCCAGTGGGTCCCCTCCCCCAACCTTCTCTGAACCTTCGGGGTCCATGTGACCTGGCCATTTAGCCCATGGTGTGCAAAAAAGTGCCGCTCAGAGGTAAAACAACCCAACCCGTTCCTGATTTTAGAGTTTCTTGAAGTAAAACTAAATAATCTGAAGTTATATAAAAAATAAACCCATTCACAATTTTGTTCCTTGCCCTTGATTTCCATCGCTTCACTCGATATCATAAATTCTTATCACTTCATCCTCCAGAAAACGATAATGTTGGTGCACATGAAGAGGGTTTTTTATTTTCCTTGAGCTTTAATTAAAAACCTAATCTGATGCCAATATTATAAATTGCGTGAAACGATCATCTTCAATTTGAAAATGGTCATTTCGTTTAAAAAACTTTCAATCTTTAAGTGAAAAAGTGTAATTTGACACTTGCATATATCAATACTAAGACGTTTTATCCTGCAGCAATTTAGATTATTGATTAACAGCAGAGGTGAAAAGATCACTGAAGCTTCAACCTATTTTGGAAAATTAACCAATTATAGTGGCTAATAATTTACCTTTAATTCTCCATAAAGCTTTCCAACATTTGACATTACATTTTATTTAGAAGCGAGGATTTGAAGATTTATAGATTATTTGTTACGTAAATGAAATCGAGACGACATCTTTAAGCATTCTGTGACCTTCGCCATCTCATCTCACCTTTTAATCCGTTAATGGCTTATCAGTAGTTGAAATGCAAACACAGAGACTTCAGAACCTCTCACCTATCTCATTTAAATTTCAATGAAACAAAGCTTATTTTCCTGAACTTAATACATGCAAATGAAGAATTGCAAAGCTTTTTGGAAGCGAAATGCAGAGGAATGTTGAAACAGAATCAGCCTAACATAATAATGACATTTGGTAATTATCTTCGTGGTGATGGTGGTGGTGGGACTAAAAGTCAAACTTTGATCAGCTTGATGACTCGGAGATAGAACAATTGAGCGCTCTTTTCATCCGAAGAGTAAGTTCTGATGACTCACTTCGTAATGTGTTAGATTAGTCAGTTCAAATCCTTATCAAGAGATAGATTTTTAATGAGAGTTAAGTTATGCATTCTTCTTGAAGTGGATATACCGGCCGAAATCAAGGGTCGGGGTGGCTCAGTCTGTATTGAGGGTGTCCCGTCGATTCATCGCAGCGTTAATTCATCGCGACATCATTTGATCGCAGCATCAATTCTTCGCGACATCAATTCATCGCAGTGTTAGATATGTGATTTTATTGACTTTCTGCATCTGTAGATCTGTAGAGACAATAATTTAGACTTTAAATGGTTAAACATGCGTCAGAAGAATTTACCTC
The DNA here is from genome assembly GCA_038380435.1 of Ryuthela nishihirai. Lineage (NCBI taxonomy): Eukaryota > Metazoa > Arthropoda > Arachnida > Araneae > Heptathelidae > Ryuthela > Ryuthela nishihirai. Next base: position 94,059,646 of record JAWZYU010000001.1, read on the forward strand.
AGAAATTAATAAAACGTGCATAACAAATATTGTTTTAAACCATTTAATAAAATTTACATTTTAAAAGTGTGCGAAATGATTATTTTAATATTAGGCAATCATTAATGATATTTATAAAAATAATCCTACAAGCAAGTAAACTTAACGGTTTTCGAATAACGAACAATACTACAATCACCGGAACATTTATAAATACACGTGGTTTCATCTGATGGGTTGCACAAGAATATGATAGATTATATTTTAATTAACAGCAAGTGGACTAGTTCAGTTAGGAATATCAGATACAGGGGAGATGAAATTCCGTCTGACCCATTACCTGGTCAAAAGTGTCTTGCATCTGAAGCTGTTGTGCGAAGGTTGAGAGAATTACTTTTAACCCTGAAACTTTGGGTTGGGTTGTTTTACCTCTGAGCGGCACTTTTTTGCACACCATGGGCTAAATGGCCAGGTCACATGGACCCCGAAGGCTCAGAGAAGGTTGGGGGAGGGGACCCACTGGAACAGCTGTTGGGAGACAGATGGTAGCCTCCCGTCAAGGCCATCCAGCGTGTTCTTTAACGTGCACAGGGTATGGTTCTCCCGCACACGGGGCCACGACTTAACGTCCCATCCTACGGACGGCGGCCTTTCCAAGCCCATCGGTGTCCCCTACTGACCGTGGGCAGGGCGGGGAATTTTGCGGAGATAAATCTCAACGCTGACCCAGCTGGGACTCGAACCTGGGAACTACAGATTACGAGCCTGGCGCGCTACCGTCTGAGCCCCCCCCCCCCCCCCCCGCCCCCCTGAAACTTTGAAAAATCCAGATATAATAATAGCATACCATGATAAGCTAATTAGCCATTATGACAATTGTGGTTTGCTTACTGCTGAGGAATGCAGAGGAATGTTGATTTCAGTTCAGAAAGCATGGGATAAGTTTAAACAAGCTTTTTTTTTGAGACCAACAGTAGTCTTTTGGTTAAAAAGGAACAGAGGAAAAATATATATTATTTGAGTGATAAGTCTATAGAACTTATTTCTGAAAGAAGGAAATGCAGGAATAATATGCATCAATACCCTACTAGTCCTAATAGACGGAATTACAATGAACTAATAAACGTGTAAAGGATCAGTTAACAACTGATAAGAATTTTTGGTTTGATAGCTTGTCTGACAAGGCAGAGGAAGCAGTTAGATAGTATAGTAGCAAGGGGTTGTGTTAGATAGTAATGTTTTGTGTGGGTAGAAACGGACAGGTATTATCAGGGATTGAGAGACAAACATGGCAAGGTGATTGAAGGTAAGGATCTTGTGATAACTAGGTGGGCTGAGCATTTCAGAGATGTTCTAAACAATGCGATTATTTCTGCGCCCATTGTTTGTAATGAGGATGGATGCATTATTGGCTTTAATGTTGGCCCTATATCACATTCTGAAATCTCTTTGGTTATCTCTAAATTAAAACCGCATAAACCACAGGAGTGGATGAAATCCCCACTATTTCAGTGGTGATTTAATCCACCCCTGGGGTTTTTGCAGTTCGCAATTGGACAAAGTGCATTTTGTCTCCTTTTGTCTTTAGTTTGGTTATTGATTATGTTATACGAAATTCTTTGCAAGGGCATTAAATTTTGTCCTTAAATAGACTAGAGATTTCAAAATTTATGATTTAGATTATGCAGATGATTTGGCCCTGTTGGCTACTGATGTTGATGAGATGAATTCGTTCATTAGGGATGTTGATGAGACTGGCAATAGGATAGGTTTGGTGATAAACAGAGAAAAAATTAAATTGATGAAAATTGGTCAGGCAGATGGTGCTTCAGTTGCTTTGAATGGCATGGCTGCATTTTTGAGCAAGTGTCTCTGTTTAAGTATCTTTGGAGCTATGTAACAGATAATGGTGATGTGTGGCATGAGATAAACAGAAAAATAGGAATTACTGGTGGGACTTTTAAGACTCTATGGAGAGTGTGGAAAATAGGCATATACATATAAAGACTAAATTTAAGCTGCATAGAAGTTTGGATCTTTCTATGGTTTGTTATGGTAGTGAAACATAGACCCTTTTTAAGCAAGATGAACAGGAAACTTGATATCTGATTCCAGATGCTTATGAAGTATCTTGGGCATTAGGTGGTTTGACTTTGTAAGTAATGATGAGGTTAGAAGAAGGAGTCAGCAACTGTCTTTCAGCAGTATTTTGTGCAAAGAAAGACTGAGTTGGTTTGTCTATGTTGTCGGTATGCATAGCCAGAGATTGGCAAATAGGACTATAAGCAGTATGCCCAAAGGCTTCAGGAAAAGGGGGAGACCTGGGATGCGTTGGGGAGACAAACAGGACCTTGCATGAATTGTCCTACAGTGGTCAAATGCAGTAGCTGTAGCTCAGAACAGGCAGCTGTGGAGAACACAATTATTCAGTCTGGTAGGACCTCCGTCCACATGCAGCCATGGACCTCCATGGCTGCATGTGGATTATGTATGTATGCAATTTATTGCGAAATATTTCAGCTTCCGTGCCTCTTACTGAACGAATATTGTTGAAAGTCCAGATTTAAATAAATTTGATTATGATCTTTAATTTATCATCAGTCACATTTTTCCATTAAATAAATATTTTAGAAGTTATAGAGCTTTGAAGTTATATTTCTGTTGACATAACGTGGTAATTTTCTATTTTAGCAGGGCAATTTTTGGTTGCTATAATTATAGTCAATGTAGAGTTCTTTTGGTATGTTGACCTATTGTAACGTGAAGTACCTTAAACTCGTTATATATTTAATGCTCCATCTTAGTAAGAGAGGATTATGTTCTTTTACTGTAGGAGACACCCCCTGGACAGTCGCTAGGAGACAGATTGAAGCTTCCCATCAAGGATATTTATCATATTCTTTAATATGCACTGGGTATGTCTTTCCTGCACACGGGACACGGCATAACGTCCCATACGACGGTGGCGGTCTTTGGAAGCCAATTAATGTCCCCTTTCTGACCGGAGTCAGTTTATCAATTCCTATCCAATCCAAAAATAATTTTAAATTTATCTATAAAACAGACATTATTTCTTAGAACAAATAAATGGCATTCCCCACCCACCATCCCAAACTAAGCGTAAGGGAGTTCAGTATCAGTTGATTTTTGAACAATTTACTTAAAATAACCCTGGGCACAATTACGGCCAGCCATTTCTTTTTGTCCCGCCCTAGAGCTACTGATGACAAATTAATTAATTTTGCAAAAGAGAAAAAGAACGTATATAGGACAAGAAGTCCAACTTCGATAAAGCAAATTCTCATTAAAATAATTAATTTTAACAAAAGTGCATAATTTATGTTTCTTTTTTTTTCACTGGTTTTATACATACGTTAATGATTATATATTTCTTTGGTGGTCTATAACTTCTAAAATATACATTTCATGGAAAAAATTTCACTCATGATGAATTAAAGATCATAATCAAATTTATTTTAATCTCTATTTTCACAATATTCGTTTAGTATTTAAAGAGGCACGGAAACTGGAATATTTAACAATAAATTGTTTTCATAAATACCATTAATGATTGCCTAATATTAAAATAACATATGATGACATATGATTTGAAATAATACTCGTTATGCACGTTTTAATTAATTTCTGAGGTAAATTCTTCTGACGCATGTTTAACCTTTTAAAGTCTAAATTATTGTCTCTACAGATTTTTCAATAAATTTATTAAAGATCTTTGAAACGGAGGGAAAAAGGTTATATTGCAATGGAAATCCATTCATTTGCCTCCCCCCTTTTTACTTCTTTCCCTTTCGATTGCATCACTTGTCCACTCTCTCCCCCTTTTTGAAAATCTGTTCCTAGTTCCAGCTATTAGGTTTAGAAAAGTTTAATCTTGTACCGAAGGAGGAGTAGGAGGGAATAAATTTGCTGCTTGCACGGGGGTGAGAGGACATGGTCCCTTTATAAGGAAAAATGTGAATAACCAGAAGATAAAAGAAAAAATATTATTTACATATATTTGCATACATTTTCCAAAAAAAAAAAAACTAAAATGGGGGAAAAAATTAGACATCAGAATGGCGTTCCAGTCAACTCCTGCTCAATCCACACGCTTATGCTGGCTGGCCCTTCATTTTTTTCTAGATCCGGGCATATCTGTTTGGAAATATTTCTCACATGCATTAGATCAATGGTTTCCAAACTTTTCTCGTGCAACCAAATACCTAGTAATTCTTTTGTGCCAGTACTAGCCCCTCCGATAGGGGACCACCTTGACGTGGTGGTGGGGCTTGTGGTCCAGCAACCGGTCGAAGACTCTGCTGACCGGTATAGGCCTCGGTTGGACAGAACCAAGACCAACCGAGGTCGATGGCATTGCTGACCGGTTTAGTGGCCCGGTTGGACAGTGCTAAGAACTCAAAATCAGGTGCTCAGTGGAGCAGTTCAAGGGCCCTGCAGAAGGGAGTGGTGTCCTAGTACCCAAGGGCCCTTTTCAAAATCTGGGTCCCACTAAGAGTCTCCACCCCGGGTGCCGAGCGAACTTGGATCTTACATATCCTTGTTCATGGCTAACCGGGGAACAGAGTAAATTTTGGTTTTGACCGATGGATGAGCTTTCCTTCTATAGGACTGCTCGCCATAGGATTGTCGCGGATGAGATGCATCTATGTGGTGTAGCCTTGCCCCCGACAGTAGATAGTCGCGGCTTTCCATTCAACTTGGTAGTGTCGAAAGACGGAACCGGGGATTGCCGTGGTTGCTGTGTTGTGCAGCAACAAAGACTACTTTGTACCAGTACTAGGTAAATATGAACTTGAGAAACATCGTTTTAGTAATAAGAGAAGCATTTGGAAACAAGGTAAATGAATGTAATAGGTAGTGCTGAAAAATTATTAATTTTTCTTGCATTTATCATGCTACAGTTGCAAATCCACATGTGGATGAATGATGTGGCACTAAACTCGAGTAGAGACACAAGCTCTATCTATCACAGTTTGGGAATCGCTGCATTAGATGAACACTTTTAACCTAAACCGAGCGGGAAGACTTTGGGATCGGAAAAATCAAATGTACTGAAATAGGAACGAGAATAAATAAAAACACATCGCCACTGGTGGATATGGAAAGTTTATTTTCAAAGAGAATGGAATTCTTCATTCTAAGACTTTAGCACCATCTAACGGTGGAAATTCGAATTAATGAATGGTGAAATGTCAATCGCAGTGTTTAATTAATAGCTTTTTGCCATCCCCGTGGCAGAGTGGTTATACGCTTAGCTACTAACCAAAGGGTCCTCAGTTTTAGGAGGCGGAGGTGGCTTTGTCGGTAGCGCGCCAGGCTCGTAATCTGTAGTTCCCAGGTTCGAGTCCCAGCTGGGTCAGCGTTGAGATTTATCTCCGCAAAATTCCCCGCCCTGCCCACGGTCAGTAGGGGACACCGATGGGCTTGGAAAGGCCGTCGTCCGTCGGATGGGACGTTAAGCCGTGGCCCCGTGTGCGGGAGAGCCATACACGGCGCACGTTAAAGAACACGCTGGATGGCCTTGACGGGAGGCTACCATCTGTCTCCCAACAGCTGTTCCAGTGGGTCCCTTCCCCCAACCTTCTCTGAGCCTTCGGGGTCCATGTGACCTGGCCATTTAGCCCATGGTGTGCAAAAAAGTGCCGCTCAGAGGTAAAACAACCCAACCTCAGTTTTCGATAAGACAGGCAAAGGTTATAGCTAAAACGCCGCTTAGAAAACTGAAATAGAAGGGTGGGCGGTTAAAGAAAAATACACTGGTTTCCATAAATTAAAGAAAATCCCTATGTTAAGCGAATAGGAAGCTAGCGTCAAAGCTATGTAACTTCTAAATTAAGTTTTTTTGTTTTGAAAAATGTGATTGCAGATAAAGATCTCAATCAAATAAATCAATATCTCGATTTTCAACAATGTTCGTTCAGTATTTAATGAGTAATGGAAGTTTGAATATTTAACAACAGCAATGCCAGTCTTAAGAAACTTATGCAAAACTGAAGAATAGTGAAAGAATTCTTTACACAAAGTTCTAAAATGCAAACTTATTTTATTAAACACTTTGATACAATAATTATTACTAAGTTTTAATTAACTTCTGAAGTCAATTTTTGTGGCTGGCATTGTTATCGCTAAATATTCAAACTTCCATAACTCATTAAATACTGAACGAATAGTTGAAAATCGAGATATTGATTTATTTGATTGAGATCTTTATCAGAAATCACATTTTTCAAAACGAAAAACTTATTTTAGAGCTGTGACGTTAGCTTCCCATTGACTTAACATAGGGATTTTCCTTAATTTATGGAAACCACTCTATAATCAATAACCTACATATAAACAACGCGAAAGAACCTAAAATGAAACATAATGTAATTTTAATTAAATTAATTATTTTATTGATAATTAGCTTCCTTGAAGTTGGACTTCTAGTCCTCTGTAGTTCTTTTTCTCTTTCCACAAATTTAATTAATTGTATGGTAAATTATGCTTATATATGTGGAATCGTATTGTATGGCTGGCGAGCCATACAAAAAAGGGTGACCTGCTGTAGTTTGTCCAGCCTTGGAAAAGGGTAGGAACATTTATTTTGTTTCTTGTTTCTGCTGAGCTTCTACCTTCGTCGCAATATCCTCTTTAATGCATTGAAAAAAGGATCATGGCAGACCTCTGTGGCAAGCTGCTGCTTGAGGGATAAATTTATTATATTTTTTAACGAATTCAAAGGGGATTTTTCATTTATTTCTTAAAACAAAATAATTTCTCCTCTCCTCCCCTCCGGGAGCAAGCGATAAATCCTTGTTGTCAACGTCAACCCTTTGTCCATTATGATCTACCACCAAAAATCGAAATTTCTGGATAAAATGAATTGTTTACAATATTCGTTTAAAATTTTGCCTTATCCCAATTTAGGGCTTCTATTGGTGAGATACGTATAGCGCCTACAGCGCCATGTGCAAAAGAGATGCGCCAATGAAGTTTTCTTGTAAGGGAAGAGAAATCTTTGTGCCATTTTCTTGATTTTATGTTATCAGTGAACACGACTGGCATGGTTGATTTATTTTGGGTACGTGTAGTAAAGTGAAATGCACATCTTTTAGGAGTAAATAATGCTTATATATGTGGAATCGTATTTTTCAAAATTTCGCAATATTTCAGAATCCATCGGCAAAAATTCGAACTTCCAGGAAAAGTGCCGACAGTCATCTAGCTACAGTGGTGTGGGAGGGAACAACGTACGGAAAGATCTCCCCCGACACTGTAGGAGGATGACGAATGCGAAACTTAGCAGGTAAAGAGTATCCTCAATAGCATCATATGAAGGTAAGTCGTCACGTGTTGAGATTTCCAGTATCAAACGAGGAAATAGCGCAAAATTATTTTAAGTTATAAAATACGAAATTATTAAAAGATTCGGAAAATGCAAATCCTAATATTTTTAAGCACTTATTTAACCCAAAATGGAATTTGTCATTTACCTCTGGAAACAAAAAATAAATTTGATGTGTACAGACAGATGTCAAAATAAAAAAAAACGAGCTTTTCTTTTCCCTTTTTTTTGGAGAAACACGGTTGAAAGGCAGATATGATCCGAATTCGAACCACGGAAATAATTCACAAATTTGTGAACTGTCTAGACAAGTTTTGCAAAATTGTCTATACAGTTAAAGCTCTCTAATTCTGACTTCGTTATATCGAAACCTTTGTAATCCTTTATAATTCGACCTGCTACTAGTAATTAACGTAACATAAGTTTTAAATCTGTTTTTCAACAAGAGTAAGTAGTGTTTAATTAATAATCTGTTGTACTAATGTTTATATTTGTAGTGTTTTATCAATTATCAACAGAAATTATTCCATTAAACGAATTTAAAGAAATAAAAAAAAATAAAAAAATGGAAATTTTCTTCAAGGCATAAAATTTAACATAAAAAACTGAACCACTACAACAGAGCTTCCACTGAAATTTCACATCGACACAGTTAAGAGTTCGGGGCGGGGGTGGCTCAGTCGGTAGCGCGCCAGGCTCGTAATCTGTAGTTCCCAGGTTCGAGTTCCAGTGGGTCAGCGTTGAGATTTATCTCCGCAAAATTCCCCGCCCTGCCCACGGTCAGTAGGGGACACCGATGGGCTTGGAAAGGCCGCTGTCCGTCGGATGGGACGTTAAGCCGTGGCCCGTATGTGGGAGAGCCATACCCTGTGCACGTTAAAGAACACGCTGGATGGCCTTGACGGGAGGTTACCATCTGTCTCCCAACAGCTGTTCCAGTGGGTCCCATCGCCAAACCTTCTCCGACCCTTCGGGGTCCATGTGACCTGGCCATTTAGCCCATGGTGTGCAAAAAAGTGCCGCTCAGAGGTAAAACAATCGAATCCAGTTAAGGGTTCGATGATCCTTAATCCTTAATCCTTTCAGCAGATGCTTTGTGGGACATTTGTTTAAACATTTTTGTATAACTAACTTAAAAAGATAACTCTTATTCACCTTAGTCTATTTACTTAGAAACTTATTATTATTATTATTAGAAATTAATTAGAAGATTATGATTATTATTGTATACAACGTATAACTTCTACATGTGCAAAAGAGATGCGCCAATGAAGTCTTCTTCTTGTTTCAAATTCAATTTTGCTAAATAGAATTTGAAACTAAATCCTAATATTTCTTTAGCACTTATTTAACGAAAAATGGAATTTTTTTCTTTACCTCGGAAAACAAACAAAATAAAAACCTTCAAACAAAACTGTTCAATAGGGGCATTTCTGTTCTCTGCTTCCAGCAATTTATTGAGCGAAAATTACGTCACAGCGATCAAAATCGTTCACAGCGAGTGTCTAACAGCCGATAAACAAGTAATATTAATGTAATATCCTTCAAATATTTAATAATGCTATTCTTTCCGACAAATTTTTTCTTGAGACATGGAAAACTTTTGTGAACGTGAAACTTTTTCCCAATAATTTTAGAGATATACATTAGTCGAGCGAAACGTCCAGAACATTGAAATTTACACTCGTATACAAAAAAACGACTCACCTCAAAGCAAGAGTCCGAACGCAATGAAACGTAGCACGTGCAATGTGGAGGAAGAGATAAAGAAGTGATTACAATATCAGATCAAATGGAGTCTTTATTTCAAAAGAGTCGTAGCATCGTCACTGATGTTACTAACTGTTACTGATTAGTACCCTCGTAAAGCCACCTCTGACTGCGATGCACGCTGATCTACAGCATGGTATGGAATCAAACAAAACTCTGATGTTGTCCTGTGATAAACTGCGATAAGAATCATCCTATATAATTTTCGATAAATAAAAGGTGGAAATAAAATGAAAGCACCTGGATGGTGCAATCAGTCACTGAATTTGTATTCACTTCAAAGGAAGATAGGGACCGGCAATCTTGTTGAATAAGTAAATCGGATAAATAAGTAAATTGAATAAATAATCTATCTTCCTTTCAAGTGAATACGGATTTAATTGCTGTACAAGATCCCCTATATTCCGTGATGGCAACAGCTGCCGTCCTCCCTCATGAAGCTGACGTCAGCATGTCCCAGACATGCTCGATAGGAGAAAGATTCGGGGATCCGGCTGGCCAAGGGAGAGTTGCAACACTGCGGAGACACTCTCCTGGAGAGGCGAGCCATGTGTGGCGATAATTTGCGAAAATATTGTGTGATCCTCACCAAACTTGTTCATGTAACCCGTAACGCAATGTCGAGTGAGCACATCGTATGCAAATTAGTCTAGGTTGCGTCAATTTGCGAAATCTGACAGCGGCATAAAATCGGGTGTTTTGGAGTGGATCGTTATTTTGTGTTGTAAATGTGAGTAAAGAAATTCGAAATAGCCATTTTGTAGGAATGACCTCGAGACATCATTTGACAAATGAACTGCTGTGGAGAGCTATTGGCCAGCTCTAAGCAGGCCAAAGTCAATCAGACGTGGTGCGATGGCTGAATGTGAGTCCTTCTGTGGTCCATAGATTGTGGAATGAATATCGTAGCACGGATTCTGGGTTTCGGAAGTTTAGCCGAGGAAGGGTTAGAGTTATGACCGCTGTACAAGACCGATATCTGCGATTAACAGCGCGAAGGAGCAGGACGTCTACTCCCTCTCAGCTACGATCCTCTCTTGCAGCAGCTACTGCGAGGGTTGTATCAGCTTCTACTGTGCGTAGTAGGCTTCATGAGGGAGGTCTGTACGCTAGTAGCCCAGTAATTTGTGTACCCCTCACGTCACGTCACAGGACAGAACGGTTGAATTGGGTACACACGCATGTTAACTGGACAGAAGAGCAATGGAGGTCCGTATTCTTCACAGATGAGTCCAGATATTGCCTGCAGAGTGATTCCGGACATTGTTTGATATGGAGAGAACAAAGTACCCGCTATCATCCCAGTAACATCCGTCAAAGAGACAGTTACGGCGGAGGTAACATATGCAGAATTTTCACAGTCATATTTGAATTCAGCACCCCAAAATTAAATTGGATTCTTATACATTATCTCGGCTGACAAAGCAGGCTTGATTACATTATTTGCTTGATAGCTTGGCTGACAAAGCAGAGGAAGCAGGCAAACCTGCTTCCTCTGCTTTGTCAGCCAAGCTGTCAAGCCAAAGATTCTTATCAGCTGTTAACTGATCCTTTACACGTTTATAACGCTCACTGTAATTCTGTTTGTTAGGACTAGTAGGTTGTTGATTCATATTAATCCTGCACTTCCTTCTTTACGAAATACGTTCCGTAGCCTTATCACTCAAATAATTTTGTTTCCTCTGTTCCCTTTTACCCAAAAGAGTACTTACTGTTGGTTTCAAGAAAAGCCTGCTTAAACTGATCCCATTATGTCTCAACTTAAGTAGTTATTAAGTTTCAACTTAAAGTTATTTATTTTCTTTACAAGCCATGAGCCGTCGATGACCTTTCTGAGTGATATGTTCTGTATCGTTTCAAGTTTCGCTATCACTTGAAGTTTCTTTATATTTGTCTTACGTGTATTTCTCCACACTGGAGAGGCATAAGTCAGAATAGCTCGAAGAACAGTTTTATAAATCGGAGTTTATTATCGAGAGTAGAAGACTTAAACAGTAAGCAAACCAAGATTGTCATAATGACTAAGTAGCCTATCATGGTATGCTTTGACTATATCTGGATCTTTCAGACCTTCACTGTTGAACGTAATTTTCTTAAGCTTAGCACAACATTTCTTAAGCTTCAGCTGCAAGACACTTTTGACCAGGTAATGGTCAGACCCAGTTTCGGCTCCCTGTATGATCTGATATTTCTAACTGAACTAGCCCATTTGCTGTTAATTAAAATATAATCTATCATATTCCTGTGCAACCATCAGGTAAAACCCACGTATATTTATAAATGATCCCATTCTTTCTCAAAATTTATAAATGTCCCGGTGTTTGTAGTATGTATTAGTTATTCGTAAACCATTAAGTTTACTTACCTGCAGGAGACGTTCCCCATTGTCATTGGAACAACCAATGCAAAAGGGACCTAAAACTCCTGCCCAAAGGTCAGAGTCAGTACCAACTTTAGCATTGAAGTCACCTAGCAAAAGAGAAATATCTCCTTTCTTCACAGAATAACAAAATATCCTGAAGCTGGCTGTAAAACATCCTTCTCGTTCTCATCAGAGTCCTCTGTGGGGACATAACAACAGATGACATTCAAGTCTTTAATTTTTGTTTTAAATTTTGCTCTAAGAAATATTTGATTAATGCAGTCATATCCTAGAAGAGCATCACTGGTGTGTCTGCTGAGAAGCAAACATCACAACTTAACAATCATTTTGCATCAATAAAATTAAGCCACAAGGTCAAAAAACCATTCATAAAAAAAGAAAAAAAATATGTACTCTTCTCTCATGAAAAATAATCACCCCTCTCACCTCACAAAAAAATAAACAAAAGGAAAAAAAACAACGAAAAATGGATGATTTGATTGTAGTAAATGTATTCTGATTTACAATTATTCCGTACATGAGATAATACAGCTAATCCTGCGACTTCCTCTTACTTTTACCACAGGCTCTAATTATCCTGAGAATAAAACAAACTCGATATTTTTTCTTCACGTGGAACCCGCCGCGTTGTGCCAACACGAGAGATGACAAATGAGCTCTTAAACCGAGCTTTACCCGGTGGAGATGTTATGTAAATACTTCGTCGCTAAAGACGACTCGAGCCTCGGGTGATGCTCAGCACACTGATGCAGACCTCTGGGCCGCAGTCATTCGAAAGGCACACGTGGTGTGGGAGACTTTCTCTCGCGATGATGATTCTGCGCTCGTGACTCAGTTGCGAAGATGAGCAGGAGTTCAAACGAGATCTCTTCTTCGTCTTCATTCGCCTCTGGATGCGGAAAATGATCCACGATGTTGATTAAGGATGGGCAGGACACGTTATTTCGAGCAGAGCCGAACTTTTTGGTTTTTGTTCGAAGCTGAACTCTTTGAGATTGGAAATTGGGGACTTGAATTCTTACTTTTCGAAAATGATTGTAACGAATTTGAATTTTCAAGATTCGAAATCAATTGGATCACAGGGACTCTTTAGGGTTCGAAAATGATCGAAAGTATTTTAGAGTTCGAAACCGATTATATCGAAGTTTCTCTTTAGGGTCCAAAATCGATTGTGTCAAAGTGACTCTTTAGGATTCGAAATCGATTATATCAAAGTGACTCTTTAGGATTCGAAATCGATTGGATCGAAGTTACGTTTTTAGGGTTTGAAATCGAATGGCTCTAAGTTGATGTAATTTTAAAGGTTCGAAATCGAGTTCAGGGAGTGGGTTTTTGGGCTGAACTTGAGATAACTAGGTCGACTTTTTCGCTTGTAAATGGAATCATCATTTCCGTTACTGCAGTGGAAAAACAGCAAGATGAGACTACGTGTTGTGCAATAATCTGTTAAAGTTTTTTTACCACAATAGAAGTTAATTTTGTGAGAGATTGTGTTTAAAGTCTGAAAAGTTGAATGTAAAATGCAATGTCTTTAGACCCATTTCCTTAAACAAAAGATCTCCCTGTTTTCGGCTTCCAGTATTTATAGGATGTTACACCGAGGTATAAAGATGAAAGGTAAATGGGTCTTGACTTCCATTCAAAACTAAAAGACACACAAAGACACATGTTCAATCGGTTAGCAATTTCTATTCGTCGTGTTACTGTTCTTCATAAGAAAATTATATACAAAAGTATAACATTTATATTAAATTAATATGTATTAATATGGATATTAAATTTTTCTTTGCAGTTAATCGATTGCAGTTAATCTTGCAGTTAATCACTTACGTTTTTAGAGTTATAAGAGTTATTTAAAAGAGGTTTTTAAAACAGTTTTTCTAGAGTCTGCTGTTTAACAGATTTTTAGAGAAATAAAATTTTGTTTGGTGTCAGAGAGTGATTTGTCAGACGGGAAAACCCTCCCCTCTCCAATTTAAAACATTTGATTGCGACTCTGGGATCGGCAACTCACCAGAATGCTTTTTTCCTTCATTTCACACTCAGCGATCCTCGAATCATGACCATCCTCCTCTATGCCGAAGAATGAAAGTGCAATCGGAGGAGAAGCAAGACAAAAGGGGCAGTCTTCTACTCTCGATAATAAACTCCGATTTATAAAACTGTTCTTCGACCTATTCTGACTTATGCCTCTCTAGTGTGAAGAAATACACGTAAGATAAATATAAAGAAACTTCAAGTGATAGCGAAACTTGAAACGATACAGAACATATCGCTCAGAAAGGTCATCGACGCTCAGGGCTTGTAAAGAAAATAAATCTTCATAAAGACATGGAAGTTGAACAAATCAATACTTTACATGAAAAAGGTAGTGGTTAATTTCTATGTGTCTGTAGGAGTTTCACTTATTTCAGGGACGCAGCTACAGCAAGGTGGCCGCGATGAAAACTCGATTTCGATTTTTGTAAAAATTCAATATTTATTGTGTCGATAATTCCAACTCACTGCTTAAATCGTTTTTTTTTTCACAATTCTTTGGAATTTGTGTAAAGTAAGAACTGCTATTATTAAAAAGAAAGTCTTGCTCGTGTTAGGTCCAGGGGCCAACGACTCTGAGAATCCGCTATGCTACAGCGACCCTTCCCAGTCCGCGACTGCTTGAACGTAATCCCAACAAAATCATTAGATCTCTTACAAAAGTATGACCATACTAGAGAATCGAAGGTGAAAAAACTTCGAAGTACTTTAGACAATGAGAAAGCTTATGAGAATTAGAAAGTCATATAAATAGTGGACAAACCGCTGCATTTATCAGAATTTGAAGGAAGCATTATTGATGGTGCCGCAGTCTCAGAAACAGTACTAGTTGTTTCAGCCAAGCAGTTGTTGGAAAGAAAAACAAATGGCCACAATAACTGTAGTGGGAAATATAAGTAAGAAACGGGGTAAACATCTTCTGCAAGTTAAAAAGCAGGCAGCAGTTGAGACAGTCACACGCAAATGCAATGCTGAACGCTCACAATTGATTTCCTTTAGGGCAAAGCTTCAAACTGTCCATCATTCGAGATATCAGTACACACAATACCAACCCTTGACCCTAAAGCACTGAGACCTGCAATTTAACCAGGTTTTCCGACTTTAGAAAAGCGTTTTACACACAAGATGGAAAAATTTACGGACAATCAAGGATTTTTAAGGACCCACTTTTACTTCGGGACAAAATGGCTACCATGTGTAGACAAAGTTCAATAATATTAAGTTTTCGTTATGATCTCAAGAAACTTCACAAGAACAATGCTTATTTTTTGCATGCCAATTAATTTTATTTATTTTTCACCATGTTATTAAAGGGGGGCGCATAAGGGCAGCTAGTAGTGCATTTATAGTTTCCGATTTTATGTTCATTTTGTGTTACTTCAAGACATAAATTAATGATTTTTATATCATTACATGACCTACTTATAGGAAGCCATCCATTTCAAAAGTGAACTTTTTGATACGTAAGTGATTGATCATTAAATTTAAATTTAAAAATCGTAATCTTTGTTTCTGACCTTAACACCCAGTTTTGTCTTCGGATCACGCTACTTTTGTGAAGTCTATATTTAGAAACGACTTGACTTTGAACTACGGAGTCGTCGATAGTTCATGTCCGTAAATTTTCTAATTGTGTGAACATTACCCTAGAGTTTCGGCATTGACGGTGTCGTGAAATTACTGTGCATACATTTCTTCTCTATGGCATCACATCATTATGGCAAACGACAATCTGCACAGTACTCCACTTAAAAGTAATCTGCCACTCTACGTAGTAATTTTATGTCACCGATGGAGAACACGTGTTCTCCACCTGCGACATATGCGAAAAAAATCTGACAAACAGAATGACAGAATAGCCATCGACTATGCCAAGAAAGAAGTTGTTAAGATCTTTGAGGACTCTGAAAGAAGAAGCTGATAAAATGTCTCCTTTTCCTTGCTTGAACGCAATCCATTGAATATTTATCCGTTATCCGAATTTTAAAAAAATTGAAATTTTTCTGGAAAAAAAATTTAATTACTGAAGAGCGAAATAGATTTTAACAGAGCAAATATAATTTTAATATTTTACCTTTGTAATGCCATGTGCAACATTGGGTTGGGTTGTTTTACCTCTGAGCGGCACTTTTTTGCACACCATGGACTAAATGGCCAGGTCACATGGACCCCGAAGGCTCAGAGAAGGTTGGGGGAGGGGACCCACTGGAACAGCTGTTGGGAGACAGATCATAGCCTCCCGTCAAGGCCATCCAGCGTGTTCTTTAAAGTGCACAGGGTATGTCTCTCCCGCACACCGGGCCACGGCTTAACGTCCCATCCGACGGACGGCGTCCTTTCCAAGCTCATCGGTGTCAACTACTGACCGTGGGCAGGACAGGGAATTTTGCGGAGATAAATCTCAGCGCTGACCCAGCTGGGACTCGAACCTGGGAACTACAGATTACGAGCCTGGCGCGCTACCGACTGAGCCACCCCCGCCCCTGCCATGTGCAACAATTCGGCTATCAACTCTAGGTCATCAAATATTCCAAACACTATTTTACCATCCTCTCTTGAATTTTCACATGTCGGTGCTGTCGATGCTCATCCTACTTCCACCCCTGACAATCATCCCCCTGATCGAAATAGTCCAAGCAACAGCAAATCTAGTCAGTCGTCTTCATCTACTAACTCGCTGGAATCCAGCCGAAAAGTGATTGCTAAAACCTAGTCAACCAGCTGAAAAACGTTTGTATTGGTCAGCATTCCCCCAAAAAAGCGATTTGTAGTTAATAGATTAACCCTATTATTGCTTCAAGTAACCTTGTGAACATGCTTGGCAACACAGATATTGCTAATGAATGTGTAAAACTCAGAACAAAAAATATCGATCTATATGCCTCCTTTGTCATAACGTGTAATAATCAAAATCTGGATTATTTCTTAAATCTGAATTTATGCTCGAAAGGAACTTTTCTCACTGAATTTAAAGGGATTCCAAGGCACCTTATTATGTAACCTACGTCGCCTTCCAATCAACCACCTGTTGTTTCAAGTTCACAATCCAACAACAATCAATGATTTTTCAAATAATTTTGGACACCGTAGAGCTATGTTTATGAATCCGCGCAGCATATGCAACAAAATTCAATCTTTGCGCTTTTTATTGGTTAAATCTTAGCGCATTTTTTATTTATCCAACTTCCTTGGAATCCCTTTATCCGCTCACAACTTGGAAATATTGTGTGTCGCAGAAACGTGGCTCGATGATACCTACTCTGACGGTCGTGTTTGTCCTAAAGATTTTTCCGTATTTCGCAAGTATAGACTGAATGCTAAAGGTGGTGGAGTGGGTTTATTCATAAACAAAAATCAGATCACTGCACTGTAATATCAACGCCTACTCGTTTCAGCGAGTATATGTTGACATTTATTCATCTCGCAGTCGCATAGGTCGTATACTCACGGCCTACATCCCTCTGTATAATTCTGGCAACCATTCTTATATACAACAGATGGCTTCCTCAATTGCGTAGAATATGTTACTAATGTATAGTGACCAGACGTCCCGCTTTTGGCGGGACAGTCCCGATTTTTAACAATTTGTCCCGCGTCCCGCGGCGTTTTAAAAAAGTCCCGATTTTTGGAAAGAATGCACGACAAGCTAGGGAACGGCGGGAGAACGGGAAGGGAATATACGGTTTTCGGCGGCCATGTGGCTATTTCGCCAGGATATGAGTTTTATATTATTTTTGTTAATTTTATAATGTTAAACTTTAATAATAACAAATAATTGTTGAGAACTGATTATCGAGAACTGCTTATCAAAGTTCGCATTGTTGATCAGTTGTGAGAATTCGACCACCATTGTTTGGACTTAATGAACAATGGCATTTTTTTGGTATTGGCAACGACGAAAACATTTCGTAACTGTCTCTCAGACGATATACACATCGTACTGCGTGCTAGTTAAACAAGTGATGTCAACAAATCAGCTATTTAGATAATTTAGGTAAGTAATTTATTTATTTATTTCATAAATACATAAATTTTCTTGAATTTAGCAGACAGTACTCGTATTATTTATATTTTATAGTGGCGGCAAAAAGTCTAGCGCCGGCCTTGTAAGTGACACTTACGACTTACGTTACGGCAAATTCAGAGGAAAAATAAGACAAGTTAGTATTGTTATTATTTAGAAAGAAACATAGGATTAAAATTAAAATAATTTTTAAAATATAGTTACTTTATAACAATCAAATTAATTTAATTTATAAACTAACAATAAAATATGGTGTCCCGCTTACCAATGGTGACCGCTCATGGTGTCCCGCTTTACCAATGTTAAAATCTGGTCACTAAATACTAATGGCAATACAAGTAGTTCTCACTGGAGACTTTAATTTTGCCAATATAGACTGGACAACTCCATTCTATACAAATAATGCCCAAGGGCTTGGCTATATCACGACTAAATTTCTTAGGATTCCAGCAACTAGTTACTTTTCCCACGCGAGGCGAATATCACCTTGACATGGTCTTCTGCAACCACGATACGTTCATATTGAGCATTTGAAGCATTCTGCCTTTTTCCACCAGTGATACGCCTTCCGATATTCCTGTTGCTTTTGACTTCAACCTCTGCTCTTCTACACATGCCTATCCTGAGTCACTGAACTTTACAAATGCAGATTATGATATTTGATCTGAGATAGCAACATGTTCACGCATCATGGTTCTGCTCTTCCTCAGTGTTTTGACCAACTGGCAGCTGAGTTCTCCGATACTATACATTCAAGTCTGCAGCTAATTACACGTATTTGTATGAAAAGCAAGACCTCCAATTCCTACCTACGAAAATTGGCCAAGCTTAAATTGCGAGCTTGGGGAGTGCTTCGAAACGATAACAATTCTACTAATAAAGCAAATTAAAACGCAGCATCCAAGATATATCCAGATGCTTCACAAGAATGTTCTTCTCAGCACCTTCTTCAGCTTTGCAATACTAAAACAGTCAAATCTTTAAAAAGATATAAGAGGTAAACTTAAAGTCCACGAGTTATCCCTCCTTTGAAACACCACGATGGCTCAATTGTCACTTCAAATTATTAAAAGGCTTCACTGTTTGCGACCACTTTTGCTAGAATCTATGGTACTGATTGTGATGTTGCTTCGTTTGTTTGTCTATTGGAACCACTTAGGAATGTCCCCTCGGTTCGATCGCAATACGCGACGGGTGAAAGAGTTTTTCAGATAAAATCAACGGTTTTATCACAATTGCTGGGACTCAATACTGAGGCTCCTCCCCAATAAATTGGTTCAACTTCAGCTTTTACTTAAATATAACAAATATTTATTGAACCTTCCAAACATACTTGATACAACAAGGACATATGCTCAATTACATAGCATTACAACAACACCAGCTTACTATGCCTGTTCAGCTGTATTCACAGAGCCCAATGCCGTTATTACCAGTCGGCATTTCCCAGCTTTACAATTTTTACGTCTTTACATGTTCGTCCTACGACTGGCTCTGTCTTCTCCTCCTCGTTGTTGCCAACCCTTTCTCTTTCTCTCTCCGCCTTGACCATCTGGGAAGTCCTCTAGCCTCCGGGTTAGGAGTCACTTGTCAGCGGACGCTAGCCGTTCCCCGGACACTGCTACTTCAATTAACTTTCCAGATGCTGGGACAGAGGGCCTCCCACGTAGCATATGCCCATTTTGGTGAAATTCAAAATAACATACAAACCCCGACCAAAAAAAATATTTAAAAAGGCCTCTAGCCTGACACCTCCCTGCCAGAAGTCAGTAGTTAGTCCTGAAAATGAACTCTGATTTTCAGCATTCAACTTGACTTTTTAGTCAGCAGTTAACATAACTGCTGACTAAAAAGTCAAGTTGAATGCTGAAAATCAGAGTTCATTTTCGCGTAAATCTTAGAGTTCAATGCCATAAAATTCAGAGTTCTAAGTTGCTTTATGAATTCTATAAATTCTCTGCGAATTGGCACATCTTTTACACATCTATGTACACTACACCTAAATACAAAAGAACTTCTAGGTATATACTGGTGTACTGATTCTAAATATTGTCTTTTTTTTTGCTTCAAACAAAAAAAAAAAACTGGTGACTGAAGTAGTTGTCCGAGAGTAAACAGTTTATAAATTAATTCTCTCACTAATAACTGTCTTTGACGAAGGTATTCCATACTGGCGGTGTTCATTCGTGCACAGGTGACATACCAGGTAAAAGGCTATGCACACCTTTCGTGACTACCTAGATATTACCTTCCCGTACGTACCCTCTGACTCTACAGGCTGAAAGTCGTCGACATTGGCGTCGGCCTGACCCATTGTTACCTCCAATTGCCATGTCCGCCCCCTCCCCTGCATAATTTTGATCATCGTAGACATCGAGTCTGACAGATTGCTGCACATGTTTGGGCTGGGAGATAGAACGGCGTTGATTGGACGGTCTCCATGGAGCATACATTTCCCTTTTTCTAACTGGAATTTCACTACCTCTTTCATAGCAGCTTCCTGTATTGGCCCACGGCTCGTGGATTTTCCTCCTGGGGTTACCAGTTACAAGCCTTCTCTTCATCTTTCTAATTAGCTTACTATAAGCTTCCACACTCAGGAGTACCTCCTTCCGCAGATTTGCTACTACTGCGCAGAGCACTTTAATTTCTTCAGACTTTAATTCTCCTGATGGCACAGACCATAGCACTCCCAGTGCTATGGTCTGTGCCATCAGTCAAACTTAAAGGCAGCTCTTTTACCTCTGCCCTTTTGGCATCACCAAACGGTCCATGCAACAACAGATGGTCCTTTACCGGGTGTTTTTCTTCGTTCAGCATCCCCTTTCTGATTACTGTCAGGTCTGCCCCCGAATCCACGACTGCTCTAGCTGTCTCGTCGCCACCTCTGATTCGAACCTCTTTATAATCTACTGGGATACGCATCTTTCCCTGTTCCATTACTCGTCTGCTTGGACTTTTTGAATGTGTGGTAACCCTTCCTATCGTTGCCTCACAAACATCTTCAGAATTCCGATCCAAGGTGCTAACTTGGTATACCTGAGTTCGACTCTCACGGTCCCCAGTTCTCAGTGGGCAATCTCTCATCAAATGTTCATCGGATCTACATTTATGGCACCTCCTTACCTTTGGGACATTTCTATATTCAGCTAAATTAACTGCCGGTTGATACCTTCTGCTCGAATAATTTCTCTCTGAGTCTATCCTCTGCTGGGGGGAAACAAAACATTCTGCATATTGTCTATGCCTTAACTCTTTAAAACATTGGACCTCTTCCATTCCGTTTACACTGGCTAGATGGATTTCTGCCCACGTTGCTATTTCGTCTGCTTTTGCCCATGACTCTGCCTCTTTCTGTACTACGTAAGCATGAGTGTCTTGAGGAAGGCTATCACGTAACTTATCCGACACTATCAGGTCCATAAGCTCCTCAAATTTTGTCACCTTCCTACTGCGGACGTAGTAATCCCAACTATTTCTGAGCCTCGAGGCTAATTGATTATATGATTCATTCGGTTCTTTCGTGATAGTTTCAAACTTTCTCTTGTACGCAGAGGGAGTGAGCTTAAACTCTTTTAATACGGCCTCTTTAACTTTCTTATAATTAGCAAAATCCTATGCACTTAATTTCCGAAAAACGTGATTTGCATATTTACCATCTAAAAAAGAAATGATGACTTTGCCTTGAAACTCCTCTGGTACTTCATATATCTTAAAACCCCTTTCCGCTGTCTCAAAGAGATTTATCACTTCTTCTGGGTTTTTAGGGCTTCCAGCTAACATATTTCCCAATAATTTTATATAATTAGCCAGCCGTGCATCTGCTGGATTACTAGAAACTGCCACCTTTCGCACATCACCCCTCTCCTCGTTTGCATTCCTCATTTGCAGTTCCAGCATTCTATACTCATGCTCTCTCTCCTTTTCCCTTTCTGCCGCCTCTCTCTCTCTTCCCTTCTCAGTTGCATCTCTAACCTCATCCTCTCTAATTCAAAATCATATCCAATCCTTTCTTTAGCTCTCTGCTTTCTGGTCCCGCTCCGCAGCCTATTCGTACCGTTGTCATTGCCATAATCCCTCAACCCTCTCATGTCTTCTGCAGCATCAGACTCTCTGTCTACTGTCACCTCCTCGCTTCCCAGGTGACTCCCTGAAGCACCACCCTGCACGCTATCCCTTTCCGTTTCTGTGTAGCCTCGCCTTAACTCATCCCTTTCCCTATCGCGACCGCTCCTAAGCTCCATTTTAGCTCGTACAGGCCTCTGCCGTATCTAACTACTCACCCCTAGAGTAAGAGGATACTTACCTCCGATGTGAAGACAGGAACGAACTGCCTCGTCAGTCTGCCACCTGAAGCACACAGTCGGAACACTCTTGGCAGTATCAGCCTTTGCGTTGGTCAGCTGCCAGTGGATGTTGAACTTTTCCGTCACCTTCACAGCTTTTTCCACAGTTCGAACGTGATGCACGACTCTTCAGGTACCTTCACAGCTATTCTATCGCTTAAAGCACACCGCAGGATACTCTTGGCAGTATCAGCCTTGTTCTGGTCAGCTCACAATGGATGTCGGAACTCTTCCGTCACCTTCGCAGCTTTCTTTCACCTCTGTTGCGTACTGGCGGCTGCGCCACTTTGTAATGTTGCTTCTTCGTTTGTTTGTCTATTGGGACCACTTAGGAAAGTCCCCTTGGTTCGATCGCAATACGCGACAGGTGAAAGAGTTTTTCAGATAAAATCAATGGTTTTATCACAATTGCTGGGACTCAATACTGAGGCTCCTCCCCAATAAATTGGTTCAACTTCAGCTTTTACTTAAATATAACAAATATTTATTGAACCTTCCAAACATGCTTGATAGAACAAGGACATATGCTCAATTACATAGCATTACAACAACACCAGCTTACTATGCCTGTTCAGCTGTATTCACAGAGCCCAATGCCGTTATTACCAGTCGGCATTTCCCAGCTTTACAATTTTTACGTCTTTACGCGTTCGTCCTACGACTGGCTCTGTCTTCTCCTCCTCGTTGTTGCCAACCCTTTCTCTTTCTCTCTCCGCCTTGACCATCTGGGAAGTCCGCTAGCCTCTGGGTTAGGAGTCACTGTCAGCAGATGCTAGCCATTCCCCGGACACTGCTACTTCAATTAACTTTCCAGATGCCGTGACAAAGGTCCTCCCACGTAGCATATGCCCATTTTGGTGAAATCCAAAATAACATACAAAACCCGACCAAAAAAAACATTTAAAAAGGCCTCTAGCCTGACACTGATGGACCTACATTATTTACTTTCTGTGACCAATCAATCAACCTTCTGTTCTCGGACAAGTTCGACCCCAAAATGTCAGCACTGCCATTTCATTAATTCCCACCAAATCATCACCTGGACCAGAGAAGATTCCACCAAATTTTTATAAGCAGCTACACTCCATTGTTTGCGAAAAGTCTGGAATCTGGCAGGGTTCCTCCTGACTGAACTCACGTCATAGTCATTCCAAATTACAAGAGAAAATATCTCACTGATCTTACCAATTACCATCCAATCTCTCTGACGAACATCGTTACCGAAATAATGGAACGTTGCATACTGTTCAAGCTTCTTTACTCTCTTAAGGTGCATAATATTATTCCATATGAACAGTTTGGTTTCATGGCAAGCCGCTCCTCTACAGTGCAATTACTTCATTGTATTATCAATTGGGCTACAAAATTGACTCTGGCAGTCCAATCTATATTATTTATATAGATTTAGAAAAAACTTTCGATAAAGTAAAACCATTGTTCGTCTTTAACACACTTTTTAGACTCGGAATTTTCCAGACATCGTAAGATTAATCTGTGCATTATTTTCCAACCGTTCTCAACGTATGAGAGTTGGAGATACCTTTCTCCAACTAAGGATACCAGTAGTCGTGTTGTTCAATAATCTGTTCTTGGGACTATACTTTTTGCATTAAATACCTCAAGCATACCTTCTGCTCTACGACCAGTCGCCTGCTACGTATATTGACATTAAAGATTATGCTAATTCTGCTTCTTAAGAAAATTGTTGCATTTAGATTGCATGCGACAACATCGAAAACTGGAGTATATCCTACCAGTTACCAGATTCTGCAGACAAAACAACTATCATGCACTTGGGTCGTAGCAATCAGAAACAGAATTATGTTATCAATGGCTCTGCAATCATCAGTGTATCATTTTCATTGCACTGGTGCTCAAAAGTAAAGGATAATGTATAAATTCGTACATAACTCGAAGTATTTTTAAGGGAATGCAACGAAATTTGGTAAAGAGATGTATTGTTGCATTACAAAATGTAAATCAAGCAGACGAAATTCATAATCATATAATGTGCATGCGTTAAGATCATAATCGTGCAATTGACATGAAGGAGCAGTCCGTGGAACAATACTTAAAGTTTGTTTCCTACGACATGTGATATGTTAATATGTAGTATGATCACCCCTGACAGCCATGCAGCTCAAGCAACTACTCCTCATACTATTTATGAGGATATTGATGAGGTCTTCAGGGATTAATTACCACTCCTCAACAAGTGCTGTT
Organism: Ryuthela nishihirai; assembly: GCA_038380435.1. Lineage (NCBI taxonomy): Eukaryota > Metazoa > Arthropoda > Arachnida > Araneae > Heptathelidae > Ryuthela > Ryuthela nishihirai. The sequence continues at coordinate 94,083,756 of JAWZYU010000001.1, forward strand.
CTGAGTTCGTGGAGTGTTCTGAGAGGAGGCTGGCGAACTCCAATGCGACTCCCTAGAGCATCCCATACATGCTCAATGTGATTGAGGTCAGAAGATGTGAGTGGCCACTCTTTTCTGCAAATATATGCCTCTTCGAGAAAATGGTCGACCACATGAGTTTGATGATGGCGAGCGTTATCGTCCATAAGGATAAAATCTGGACTGACAGATTCCCTGAAATGGTCTGAGATATGGGTTCAGGAACTCGTCTCTGTACTGCAGGGAAGTAACAGAGCCACTCCAAAAGATGTGCAGGTCTGTACGCCCGTTCGTCATGATTCCTGCCTCAACCACCATGCCACGGCCACCAGAGTAGTCATTTTCTCCGATGTTCGAGGGACTGTCCGTTGTTCTCTCCAGATGCGGATCAGTACTTAAGCTGAATCGCGATTCATCTGTGAACATAACATGCGCCCACTGGTGTGGACTACAAGTGTGATGTTGGCGACTCAACGTTAAATGAGCTCGCCAGGCAGCGGGAGTTAGAGGGACACAAATAACAGGTCTTCTGGCATAAAGGCATTGCTCACGAAGTTTCCTATAAACAGTAAGCCTTGAAACCCTTGTTCCTGTGCCTGCTCCAAGCTCCAAAGAGAGTTGCCTAGCGGTCATCACTCTGTTCCGTCTCATCTGCAGCATTGTGGCTCTGGGACAGCATTGTCCTGTTCGATGACGAACATATCCTGTCTGTTGAAACTGTCTCCAAAATTTTGACAGGACATTTTGTGGAACATTCAATGCTCTGGAAACTACCATCTGGGACTGACCTGCTTCCATCATTTAAATTGCTCTCCACCGCTGGAAAATCATCCAGACGATGTCTTCGGGACATAATCAGCTCGACGTGCAAGTGAAGTGAAAGCACGAGTTACCTAGAACAGCTACAAGATGCGAGTAGACTCGCGCGTTTTTTAACGTATTCCTAATTTGCATATTCCGTCTTACCTGCAGCAACTGTAAATACGGGATAGTTTTCTACATCGCGTATTTTCCATGTTTGCCCATTTTCAGTGCATTATTTTACATATATCGGCAGCTATACAGGTTTTTGCCAATTATCTTTTAATTTCGAGCACCAGTGTAAATTTGGATGTTGCCATTTCACCAACCGCTCATTTTCTTTACACTGCTGAAACATCACCAAAAACCCCAACCGTGTCACTTCATGATTTTGCGCTATTATAACAAATGCAACAGGCCCACTCTTTTCAAGGCATTCCCTACTTTTGTTTTGTCTATTCTTAAATATGCATCTCCTGTCTGACCTTACATGATCTTTGACAATACTATAATTTAGGGGTTCTCAACGTGGGGTACGCGGTAAAATTTTTGGGGGTACGCCGTGAGAGCTAAAAAGTCGATTACCTAGTAAAATGTTTATATTTTTATAAGATTTGTTAAATTGTTTATGTCATTTTTTGTATATCAATCAATATATGCAATTTATGAATACAAAATTTAATGTGTGTGTGTATATATATATATGTTTTATTTTATTCCCATCGTTATACTATAACTATAGTTTTTTCTATCTATACAAGGGTTACGCCAGTTACATACACATTTCCAGAGGGTACATGGAGCATAAAAGGTTGAGAACCACTGCTCTAGATAAATGCCAGAGCGTTGTACTGTTAAACCACGCATCAGACGCTAAAACCTGAATGTCTGAAGCATTGTTTAACGGTAGAGCGCTCTGGCATGTATCCAGAGAGTTATGGGTTTAATTCCAACGATAATATTTTTCAGATATTTTTAATATAAAGTGATGAATAGTGAAAGAATCCTTTACACAAACTTCTAAAACAGATTATTTTATTAAACACTTTGGTATAATACTTATCATTAAGTTTCAATTAACTTCTAAAGTCAATATTTGTGACTGTCATTGCTATTGTTAAATATTCAAACTTCCAAAACTCATTAAAAACTGAACGACATTGAAAATCGAGACATTGATATATTTGATTGAGATCTTTATCTGCTATCACATTTAAAAAAAAAAAACATTTTAGGAGTTAAAGAGCTTTGACGTCTACTCAGATGGTTTAGTAAGAGACTATCTGGACTTCCCAACTCAAGCTACGAGGAACGATTGAAAGTTCTTAAATTCACTCGTTGGAATGGAATGGAGAGGTTGGATTATGATCTCAAATCCTGTTATAAAATCATTAACCATCTTCTCCATTCAAATCCGGACGATCCATTAATTCATATCTTGGACTCTAGCAGAAAAAGGAGACATCCTCTATGTATACCAGTTCCTCAAGCTAGAACAAACTGTAAATATCATTCCTTCGACTAATTTTTAGAGACAGTCCATAAATTTGAGGAAGGTTGGCAACCTTATCAATGTGTATGCTAGAAGGATGAATCGCTTTCTTTTTAACCATGCAAATAGACAGCTATTAGTATCGAGAAAGAAAATTGAGGCATTGAATATTCCATGCTTATTTAGAAAGGAACGTGGGGCATTGGATCCGCACATATTCTAAAAATAGAGCAGGCTGGTGGCGATAGTAGTCTGGTCTGGGAGGTTGGGTTGGGTTGTTTTACCTCTGAGTGGCACTTTTTTGCACACCATGGGCTAAATGGCCAGGTCACATGGACCCCGAAGGCTCAGAGAAGGTTGGGGGAGGGGACTCACTGGAACAGCTGTTGGGAGATAGATGGTAGCCTCCCGTCAAGGCCATCCAGCGTGTCCTTTAACGTGCACAGGGTATGGCTCTCCCATACACGGGCCACGGATTAACGTCCCATCCGACGGACGGCGGCCTTTCCAAGCCCATCGGTGTCCCCTACTGACCGTGGGCAGGGCAGGGAATTTTGCGGAGATAAATCTCAACGCTGACCCAGCTGGGACTCGAACCTGGGAACTACAGATTACGAGCCTGGCACGCTACCGACTGAGCCACCCTCGCCCCTGGTCTGGGAGGAGAGGGGATTCTGTTGGGATGTACTGAGTCCTCTGATACAGGTACAGCATTAATATTCAGATCAAAGCATCTTTCAATGTTAACGTTGTTCCTCAGTGGTTTGGTTGTTTGGGGTTTTATGAGGCGTCAGCAAATAATGCTAAAGAGTTTAGAATTTAAATACAAAAGCATAAAAAGCAACAAAGAAAACAATACCGAATGCAAAGAACCCGCGTGAAAATGAAGAATCTAAAACTGTATAATACAAATGACAAGGAGCATAAAGTAACCTTGTAGTTGCTCAAATCTGTTGTATCTTTGAACCAAAGAAATTCCCACGACATTTGGCTGGTACGGTACAGGAATAGTTTGCAGAACATTCAGACGACTTCACCATAATCGAATGGTACTGCTACTTCTCAGATTTCAATCCCCATCGTCTGTGGGATGTTATGGAACGGGCAAACTGATGGGCTGATACACCAATCCGTTCACTATTTGGTGTGCATTATGGTTAGTTTAGCTGAACATATCTCTATAAGTTTACGAAAACCAGCAGAATCTAGTGGAGTATTTTGAAAATATGTTTTTGTTAAGGGGAGGATTTGATTTTTAAAAAAGATTTAAAAAATGTAATTAATGAGTAAATATTAAAAAAAGGAAAGAAATAAGTAAAAAAAAATGATATAATTTGTATTAATTCTCAGCAATTACTAAATGTTTCAAAACCTTAGAAATTCAAAAAACGTTTGAAATAGCAACCCCTCAAATCTTCCCCTTAAATACAACCCTGGCATAGCATCCATGATATGCCATGTTCAAGCATTTATTCGAGGCAGCCCCACGCAGTATTAACTCGGTAGTATAATTAAGTGTACACTGAGTGTTTATTAATACAAAAATACATTTGTATGTACTCGCATTATTGCATAATGCATACTTTTTTTATCGAAGGTATATGGTTGCAGCAGTGTTTTGGGTTACTGGATTGCTATACCAGTGAGGGGCACTTATTTGAATAAAATGGGATAAATGTCCAGATCATAAGGATCTCTATTTATGAATCAGTAAAAGGACAACTATTAGCTACTGGATAGCCTATTATGTGCCTGTACAGTATACACAGTCGTATCAAAATAACATGACCACCTATCATAGTATATGTATGACAGGTCATATTATTCTGATACGACTGTGTATGTCCCTGACCTGGTACCACAGGAGGTATAGTCTAAATAGGTGCAGCCATTATGTAAATGAGGCTCATGAAAAGTGACGGTCCATGTTCTTCCCGGATGAATCGAGATTTGCCCTCCACATCAATTCGCAGCTTCAGTTGATATGGAAGTAACCAGGAACACGCTATCATGCCACAATTATCCGTGAACTGTACACCTACAGTTGCGGTAGTGTCATGGTTTGGAGTGAGATCTTTGGTCTCACACACAGATCTCTATGAACTTTCAAAAAGTGACGTCACTAGCCGCAGATACAATAATCAAATCTTAGACCCTTCGTGCGACCATATGCAGGTGCAATAGGTGATACGTTCCTCCTACAGGATAATAACGCCTGCTTACCCTGTTGTCGCAGTGTCGATCGCTGTCCGCAGAATAGTACTATTAATTGTATGGAGTGACCAGCCCACTCTTTGGACCCTAAATCCAATTGGAACCTACATAGGATACTCTCGAGAGAAAGATGTTCCCCCGAATTTCGTTCCTGGAAGCTTCTAAGAGCTTCGACGTGCTTTTGGAAGCAATGGAGATTGCTACAAACAGTGCTGCTAGACAGTGTTATCAAACAATATGAGGGGGTGGCTCAGTCGATACGCGCCAGGCTCGTAATATGTAGTTCCCAGATTCGAGTCCTAGCTGGGTCAGGGTTGAGATTTATCCCGTAAATTTCCCCGCTCTGCCCACGGTCAGTAGGGGACACCGATGGGCTTAGAAAGGCCGCTGTCCGTCGGATGGGATGTTAAGTTGTGGTGCCATGTGTGGGAGAGTCATACCCTGTGCACGTTAAAGAACGCACTGGATGGCCTTGACATGAAGCTACCATCTGTCTCCCAACAGCTGTTCCAGTGGGTCTCCTTCCCCAACCTTCTCTGAGCCTTCGGAGTCCATCTGACCTGGCCATTTAGCCCATGGTGTGCAAAAAAGTGCCGCTCAGAGGTAAAACAACCCAACCCAACAACATGAGACATTGCTAGGTGGCCTGCGTAGTAGTAAGACGTGACCACACTCCATATAGAACCATCTATGTTATCTTAGTTGACCTTTACCTTGTTACCTGTACGTCTTTATTCGTATAAAATTTTGGGAACTAAAAGTGTGCTTCCATTTTCACCTATTTTCCCATTGCTTTTCGCTCGTCATTTGTTAGTTTGTCTGTTTGTGTATTTGCCAAAACAGTTGTCCACCAAACGAAACCGACAAACATCGTGAGTTATGTGTCAAATGAATGCTTGTGAAGCGGAGAGTGCCACAGGCTGTAAAAACATTCATTCACATGCATTCTTCTCTACTAAAAAGGAGAAATATGAAAACGAAAATGCAGGAAAATATGTTTTCTGTTTTATTTTAATTTGTTTATTCAAATGTTATTTTTAATCAAATTATTTATATAACCTATCCTCCGATTCACTTGCAGCAGATCCAATTGGTTTTCAGGTTGTTCCTTAATTTATGGAAATGTATTATTAGTGTATTATATGAGGAAAATTCATTATGTTTGGTTTTTAATGGAGTAATATGGTTTAGTAATATGGTTAAACAAGCTTTTAATTGAGACTGTTGCACTCGGCTCTTGAGTCTGAAGATATAGGGAAAAAATCTGTTACAACTAATCCCTTTTTCGGGGGAGAAGAATTGTACGGAAGTAGTTTTCTTGTAATCTATGATGTGGCCTTCAATGTGAATGATTAAAGAGCTAGATGAAAGAGTGCAACACGGTGATGAAATTAGTGGAGACGCTATGTGGATTTCAGACAAATGGAAGCACCCACAGTTGAAATTGGCCACGAAAAACCGCGAGACAATGCGACACCACTGCGCGATACTGGTGTTAATGAGTTTTTTTCCATGGATAGCCGATTCCCTGCGGGAGGGAACAAATATCACTCACTCCATTAACCAAATATAGAGTTGTCCACTTTTCATTTGAACGACCCTTATATGTACTTTTCAGCTGTACCTGTTTTTGCACCTACAATAGCATTTTGAGTGGGAAGTGACATAAGGGTATTATATATCTGTCCAAGTAACAAGTTGAAAGAAAATTGCGACTGGAGCATACTGTCTTTTTCTGTAGATGAAACAAAGTTCAGTGCCAGAGTTTTACGTTCCTGTAAACCACATATTGGATGAAACTGCTTTAAGAAAATAATTAAGCTTTGAGAAAAAATGTTAAACAAAATGGATATTTACCTATCTCTTGATTGATTTTAGCTAACCATTTGTCGAATTGTTGGTCGATATGTTGATTGTTTGTGTGTTTGTCAAAAAGGTTGTTGCACCATATCTTTCGAAACCCCTAGCCAATCGAAAAGGGTGATGTATCAAATGATAGTCTGCAAAGCTGGAAGTTTATAGGTTATAAAATTTACACGCATACGGTCTTCCTGCCTAAAAATCGGAAAAATGTGCAAACGATATATCTTTCAAACATGACTGCTCAGCATAACGAATTATTTGTCCATAAATTTGACGAGGCGGCATATCATAGTGGTTCTCAACCTTTTATGCTTCACGTACCCCCTGGAAATGTGTATAACTGGCGTACCTCTTGTATAGATAGATAAAACTATAGTTATAGCATAACAATGGGAATAAAATAAAATATATATATCAGGGGTTCTCAAACTTTTATGCTTCACGTACCCCCTGGAAATGTGTATGTAACTGGCGTACCCCTTCTATAGATAGATAAAACTATAGTTATAGTATAACAATGGGAATAAAATGAAACATATATATATATGTACACATTAATTTTTTTTCATAAATTATATATATCGATAAACACAAAAAAATGACATGTTTGCACAGCAGTGTTGCCAACTTAGCGACTTTGTTACTAGATCTAGCGATCTTTGAGCTCTCACGGAGTACCCCAAAAATTTTACCGCGTACCCCACGTTGAGAACCCTTGTCATAGACTATAAGAAAGCTACTTATGTGCTTTGTTCATCCCCCCCAAGCAAAGAAAGAAATGTATAAACGATTGTTACTCTACATCATCCGAATCATCTCAAATGAAACATTATGATATGGGGATGTCCCAGCCTGCTTAAAATATGCCCTCTCATTTCTTCTTTCGAAAAAGGGGGTTGATCGCAACAAGTTATATCCCAAATTGAAAACGTGTGACGTAGCGAATGTCATGAGCTACCACAAATTATGCTCCATTTTTCTCCCCACGTAAAAAGGGAGAGAAATTTAAAGGGTGTCCATCACAGCGAGTCATATTCCAAATAGAAGCTTAAGACACGATGAGCAGCATTGAGAAGGTAACACTTGGGAAGAAGGAGAAAGATAGATGTTTCTAGTGACAAAGACTCATGGGAAGTTGCCACTGAAAAATCGGGGCTGGGGTGGCTCAGTCGGTAGCGCGCCAGGCTCGTAATCTGTAGTTCCCAGGTTCGAGTCCCAGCTGGGTCAGCGTTGAGATTTATCTCCGCAAAATTCCCCGCCCTGCCCACGGTCAGTAGGGGACACCGATGGGCTTGGAAAGGCCGCCGTCCGTCGGATGGGACGTTAAGCCGTGGCCCCGTGTGCGGGAGAGCCATACCCTGTGCACGTTAAAGAACACGCTGGATGGCCTTGACGGGAGGCTACCATCTGTCTCCCAACAGCTGTTCCAGTGGGTCCCCTTCCCCAGCTTTCTCTGAGCCTTCGGGGTCCATGTGACCTGGCCATTTAGCCCATGGTATGAAAAAAAGTGCCGCTCAGAGGTAAAACAACCCAACCCAGCCACTGAAAAAAAATACATCGATTGAAAAAATTAGAAATACCTGTATTCCTATATGAGTCCTTAAAAGCAAAAAATGAAAGTAAAACCTACATAAAGAAGTTGCAATGAAATTAATTACTGAATTCATATTAACTTCAAAGAAGATAAATAGGACCCCGAAACGGATTTCCCTTAATATTTGAATGAAAATTGCCGGCGCCTTACCTTAATACGAATTCAGTCAGCGATTTCAAGACTGGTACATTTTAATGTTATTTACTACTTTTCAAGGTGTATAGAGGAATGTTTTTTTGAAATGTATTAATTTATTTATTTTATTTGCTAATTCATTTTGCGTTCTATCTAAACCTGAATGCTGTTAAGATCTACGATGAAATACTTCAAATATGATGATGAACTTTGAGAATTTGATCACTGGATTGGTTCGGAGGAGATGCTTGAGAATAGTGAGGAGATATTCTGGGAGTTGAAGAAGAATGAAGCTGACTCCTTGTTTGTGCATTTATCCTGAAAGCTTCCAAGCGTTCTCTATACGTTTCTTTACGGGTCAAAAGAATCTCTTTCAGTCGATATAGACTGTTGTATCTTGCCATCCTTCTAGAGTTAAGAGTTCAATATTTATGGTATTAAGAGAGGAAAAGGGTACCTTATATGTTCATCGTACCACAACTCAGCGATGTCTGAGACAGGCAGGGTGGTAGATAACAAATCCGAATCACTCAAAACAACGTATAATCCAGATTTACACGCAGTTGGCGAAAAAGGTGTCCACGCAGGCAAATAAATTCGTGTTGGAGGAAGTTTTACTGCACATGTTACTCGTTACTCGGAATTTGTGAAACGTGGGGAATTCTAACTTTTTTTTGCAATGCTTTGAAAGTGCACAAGTGAATGTCGACAGGAATCAAAATTTAGTATTGTATTGTTTTTAGCATAAAACACACCAAGATTTAATAGGTTGAATTTTGGGAAAGCATATTACATTGCATGCATTTAAATATGAAATTCTCTCGTATATTTTGGGTTGTTTTATCTCTGAGTGGCACTTTTTTTTGCACACAATAGGCTTAATGGCCAGGCCACAAGGACCCCGAAGGCTCAGAGAAGGTTGGGGGAGGGAACCCACTGGAAAAGCTGTTGGGAGACAGATGGTAGCCTCCCGTCAAGGCCATCCAGCGTGTTCTTTAACGTGCACAGGGTATGGCTCTCCCGCTCACGGGGCCACGGCTTAACGTCCCATCCAACAGACGGCGGTCTTTCCAAGCCCATCGGTGTCTCCTACTGACCGTGGGCAGGGTGGAGAGTTTTGCGGATATAAATCTCAACCCTGAGCCAGCTGGGACTCGAACCTGGGAACTGTAGATTACGAACCTGGCGCGCTACCGACTCCTCGCCCCTCGCGCCCCGCCCCTCTCGTATATTTTGAACTGAATGTCAGTGCTTAATGATAAAGTAATAATGAGAAACGTGATTTTTACTCGTTGTAGAACTAAAAAAATATATATATAGATATATAGAAATAGATATATAGATAATAGATATATAGATATATAGAAATATATATAGAGATAGCCTGAACTATCATTTTTCTTTAAAAGGTGTGCCATATTCAGTGCCGAATTGCTAACAATGTCAATGAGAGTCAAAAGGTAAACAGTTTTTTCAGAATGATTAAGTCGAATATTTTTCTCACCTTGTAGCTTCCCAGATTCTCTACGACACAAGGCAGTGTGACATCTCTCCCTGCAGCAATAGTGATATTTGGGATGACCTCAGCAAACCAAGGGTCGGGACCTTCGGGTGGTGGACCTGAGGAATGAAAATACTTTTTTTTTAGCATGCCACTTAAATTTTGCTCAGAATGCATTTTTATATTTTGCTTACAATACAATCTCAAATTATAAGCAGGAAACTAACTGTATTTTAGACTTCTGTTGTTGAAATAATTTTGCATTTCAGATCTGAATAATTTTAGCCAAAAGGTAAAATGAAAAATAAGTGCGTATACAAGTTCGGATTAAGTAGATGGAGGCCCCGGAGACATCTTCTGCAGGTGACTCACCCCCGGAGCCTATTTCTAATTGGGGTTTTTCTATCCTGCTAATTTCGAAATACAATGAAAATTGCACGTATTTATGTAAAAACTTTGATTGAAGCGATTCAATTAACCTTTTTAATTTATTTGAAGACGGACACTCCTATCAAAAACAATAATGACAAAAACTTCCCGCCACACCATGCAAAGTCTCAGCTCTGACGACACTTTCAAACACTGCCTGTGGCATAAACACCACATCCTCACATCATCGGCTTAGATACCTTCCACCCCTGCACTTGGGGGAACGAAGTAGCTCGTGCAACTGCTCATGGCTCATGGGTGTCAGCAAGGGAAGGGGTCAGCGAGGCACTTACCCTCCCCTGGATATCAATTTTTTTTTTAATTATAAGAAAACTGTAGGATTTACCATTATCTAAAATCCAAATAGGAATGGAATTCTGCCTATTCTTGCCTAGGAAGAAATTTCCAGAGAAATTTATGCTGACACCACTACGACTGCTCTACCAGTGCCGTCTCTTTGACACGTCTTCTTACTGTACGATTGCAGTACCAGTGCCGCCCCTTCGACGTGTCTTCTTACTGTAAGATATGTACCAGTGCCTTCCCTTTGACTGTCGTCCTCTTAATGTAAGATCGTTACCAATGCCGTCTTCTAGATATGTCTTCTTACTGTACGATATACTAAGAATGACAATAGTGATGTAGAATGTGTAAAATGCAGAAGTGTATTTTCTATTGCAAACTGTGGAAAAACCGACATTGAAAACCACATACAAACAGTCAAACATAAACGGGCCGTGTCTGCAGCAATTGCAAGTACAAGTGTGATATTGTATTTTAAGAAAAAAAACAATTTGAAAATGATGAAAGCAAACTAGCTGCAGCTGAAGAATCCTTCAGCTGCAGCTAGTTTTATAGCTGCAGCTATAACGCATAATCACTCATTCAGATCAATGGATTGTACCTGGAAAAAGCCTTAACTGGCATAGTGGTTAGGCAGCTAGCGACTGTTCCAGCAAGGCAAACTTTGTGTGTTGTGCTAGCTCTAACTAAGGCAGTGGTCAGCAGTGACTTCGGTCGTAGTAGGGCATGCCCTTGTATGAGAAGGCCTGTAAAAGCTAGGAGTAGCTTCTAGGATTCCTCTCTGTCCTTTATGTCGCAAATCAAAAAAATCAATCAATCAAAAAAAAACTGATTAAAACATGTTTTAATGCCCAGTTTACATGTTCTAGAACAAAATGCGAGGCAATAGTTACGGATGCGCTGGTGCCTTATATGAAACAATTATTGGAAGAGGATTTAGATTCTGCAAATTTTATTTCTATTTATTCGGATGCATCAAACCACAAGGAAGTAAAGTTGGTTCCCATAATCAAAAGGTACTTTTCATACCGATCTGGAATACATGTCAAAATTTTGGAAATAAGAGATTGGCCAGGCGAAACATCTGACATAGTTACTGATTATATTTTGTAAGCGTTAAAAAACCATCGTTTAGATACCAAATCACTTGGATTTTGTGCTGACAACACAAATGCTAACTTTGAAGGAATGGGAAGAAGTGGGATTTGGGTTGTTTTACCTCTGAGCGGCATTTTTTTGCACACCATGGGCTAAATGGCCAGATCACATGGACCCCGAAGGCTCAGAGAAGGTTGGGGGAGGGGACCCACTGGAACAGCTGTTGGGAGACAGATGGTAGCCTCCCGTCAAGGCCATCCAGCGTGTTCTTTAACGTGCACATGGTATGGCTCTCCCGCACACGGGGCCACGGCTTAACGTCCCATCCGACGGACGGCGGCCTTTCCAAGCCCATCGGTGTCCCCTACTGACCGTGGGCAGGGCGGGGAATTTTGCGGAGATAAATCTCAACGCTGACCCACTGGGACTCGAACCTGGGAACTACAATTACGAGCCTGGCACGCTACCGACTGAGCCACCCCCGCCCCAATAAAGAAGTGGGAAAAATAACATTTTTACCAAGCTGAAATCAAATTTGGGTGGAAGAGACCTTGTGGGGATTGGTTGTGCCGTTCATATATTGAACAATGCTATACAAACTGCAGCTGACTGTGTACCAATTGATGTGCCAGCTTTCATCACAAAGATTTGTTCATACTTTATATATATATATACAGTGCGCGTTAATAAATTGAAAGAATTTGTGAATTCGTGGATATAGAATATAAGAAAGTTTTGGGATACAGTTCCACACGATGGTTGGCATTAAGACTCGCTATTGAGCGAGTCCTTCAAATATATCCTGCCTTGAAATCATATTTTGCCTCAAACGAGAAGACCTCCACAATTGTCACAAATTAAATCCAGAGACAGAGTCTTGGCTTTACTTTTTGTATAACGCATCATCAATGTTCCACAATGCTATTTTGAAAATAGAAGGACAGGAGATTTCTATTATAGAAACTAGCAATATTTACAAGCACTTAAAAACAAAATTAGCCGACAGAAAAGCAAACGTTTTCTTGCCGTTACAGGTGCGGTAAAATTTGAAGCAGCTTGAGGAAGAAGGCATATTAAAACCTGCTATTTTCAAAGAAAAAGCGGTGGAATTTTATGACACGTGTATTCAATATCTAGAGGAATGGGAAGGACCTATTAAGTAAACAGAATATTCAATTGGGTTTTGTTAAACATTAACTTCACCCATGACAACATTCAAGTATGCAGTGATTATATTCATCAGCACTTTTCTGAAGTCAATTTAGTAGAAGATGAACTGTTTGATGAAACCTACTTTCTCCTGCGCTACACTACAGATGAAAAAATTACTCACTGGAGACAACATTCTGTATCAGTATCGAACAGATGGATTGAAATATTCAAAGCCTTCAGTGAAAATGATGTTTCCTGCAACAATATTGGCAAATTGGTAGAATATTGTCTCTGTTTACCAGGAACCAATGCTCCTGCCGAAAGTCTTCTTTCTTTGATGAACAATATGGGGTCCAGCGATAAAACTCAATTACATGTTGAAACTTTGAAACGTATGTTAATCGCTAAATATAATTTTAACCAAACTTGTATGGAATTTTATAAAAACATTCTGGAAAACGAATTATTATTAAAATCAATCCACTCTTCACAAAAATATAGGAAGAAAAATTAGGAATGTAAATAAAGTACTTTTGAACCTTTTTTTTTTATTAAAACCATTTTGTTTTACTGCTACACTTGTTTCTTTATTATTTAAATTCAAAAATTCTAAGTATACAATTATGCAGGTACTATCAAATATAACAAAAGATAAGCATACTTCGCAATATTTTTCCAACTTATATTCTATGACAGCGATTATTACTCATGCTGACTGAGCTATTATAAACGTCCTGGTTTTGAATTTGAAACAAATGGTCACCTTAGTCTATGGACGATTTTGTAGCCCATGATTAAATCATACTCAAGTCGTCTAATTTCCAGAGAGTGCAGTGATAGTTCATTCATCTCTGTTGATACGATTTGTTGGGAAAGCCCAACAACTTTTTTTGCGAAAGAACTCTGGACTTTTTCAACAGTTTTAATATCACACACACGATAAGGGATGCATACCGGAGATGCCTATTTTAGAATGAAAAGCTTTGTTGAACACAATGGTAGCACTTGTTCCGAAAACAAGCATCTACGACTGCATGACCTCTCTTACTTGCATCATTGGAAGGTTAACTAAGATATTTCCCTCGCTCTTTGTGATCCTTCATAACTCCAATACAATGGGTTAGTATTGAGAATTCTATTCTTAGCACTCATTTCTCGATGGAGAGTTTAAATCAACATGAAATGCAACAGCTTAGAGTATGATTTCGAAGCAATTAAATCAGTGGTTTTGAAATAAAAGAAAAACTGTGCCTTAGTGGAAGCCTTGGGAAGCATTTTTCTTTTTCTGCTGGTGAACATTTTGAAACGGAATTCTTTGAAACGGCCATGATTCTCTCTCTGACTCATTCTCTTTGTCTTTGGGTTTTGGAGACCCCAAAACACCGACATTGCTGTTCCGTCTCAAACGAAACCTCTTGGAATGGGGTTGCATTGAAGGGGGTCAAGATTACTACCCCATCTTTAGCAGAATTGAAATAATAATGGGGAAAAAAGTTTATTTTTTTAAATCCATCTTGAACTAGATTGGGTTGGCAGATGGTTGTTACTTTATGGTCGCTGTCAGGTTTTCCAATTTCCAGTTTTTTATCCTCACCATTTGTCACATAAAACCATGCTCATTACGTGTCACCATTTTTTAAAACGTAGACTGTTTATTATAATTAAAGGTCGAACCCAAGCAATCCTTGTTGGCAACTCAAAGCATGGCGGTCTCACTAAATTGACTACCAATAGGTTTCATGACCGAATCCCATTTGGCTGTTTTCAGTTCCATATCATAAAGGAACTTTTCAAGCTGTTAAGCTCAATCAAAATCATCCTTGGTTTCAGTCACTGATGTTGTTCACAATGGTCGTTAAGTTCGCTTAAGTACGCTGAGCACAGAACTTTTGCCTCATTCCCAATTCTCGAGCAGTGTTTCGAATCGATTACTTGCCATGGGGTTGAAATGAGGCTAACACATTTTCCAGCAGCCCTTGACTTGTTACTGCCTTTGAACGCCAAGCCCTTTTGTCCTGCTTAGCATTCTCGGCATTCGCCATCTTCTCCCAGCTGCGTTTTACTGCATCCTTATAAGGGCAGGCAACGTCCAGAAACCCGTTCAGCAACCATTAGGAAAGCTTCAAGAACGGAATTCAATTGGAGGACTCCATACCTTTCACTCTTACAGATGGAAGAAGATATCCCGTCTCCGATGATCTCTCTTCATCATGATCGTCTATTCGATGAGGATATAAATCGGGGAAGTTCATTCATCAACACTCTTTTAAACGTCTTTTAGCTCCTCAAATGTAATCCTGATTCTCAGCGAAGTGTTTCATATTCTCCCAGAAAGCTTTGAAGTTTTTCATTGAAATGTTTTACTCTAGATATATTTCAGCATCATGAAGCTATAAAAATGGCGCATGAAGAGATCATTTTAATTGTAGACTTCTTCAAGTGTTTACATATTCTTCAGTAATTAAAAATCTAGAAATTTACAAGTGCAAAAAACAATTTGTTAAAAATTGTTTTCTCTGTTTTTTTGCACTTAATTGTTACAAGGTAACAAAAGTTTATAATTAATAGCAAAACAGATAATAAAAATATCCTATAACCATGGACGGCGGCTAAACAAATACGAGGGATCTTAAGAGGACGAGAATATATCAATTTATAATATTCAAGGAGGGCCAACATACTATTTCATGTATTTTCAGGCAGCTCAAATGAGTTGTATTGTTAACAAAATGACGAATTTTCAAGGAGATTATTTCTTCTTCATTTGTCTTATTTCTAACGGCGCCGACCCTTCCAAAAGTTTAAATTATATCGATACCAGAAGGTTACTCATTGAAACGATCGCCATAGTTCCGGTGAGACAGTTTTCAGTTTACTTCATTTCAAAGGATTTTTCCGACATACACTGTTTGACACTGAAATTGCTCCACCCAGAAAGAGTAAACGGGATCTTCTGAAACTCATGACAAATACAGATGATCAGATGGGCATGTCATGATTTCATCTGCAGTTCAATGCAACGAATTAAAGGAACGGCATACGTAACATGATTTTTCCATTACTATGCAGGGAAACTGAACTGGATCAAAGTACACTCAATGATAGGTCTCTGCATCGAGATTTCTGATAGTGTCCTGATTTCTGATAGTTATACCCTGCCACTTGCACGTGGCCCCTTGGCACAGCTGTGTTTTGGGCCTGTTAAGGATGGGCTTGCAGGCGACGTCTGATTATATCCTAAACATGCTCAATAAGCGCGAGGTGTGAGGACACAGTTGACAAGGAATAATCTAAGTTTTAATCCAATTAATTCTTTCGAAGTAACTTTGCAAATAACAGTGAGGCAGTTTATTGTCCAGAGAGAGTTGGGTTGTTTTACCTCTGAGCGGCACTTTTTTGCACACAATGGGCTAAATGGCCAAGCCACAAGGACCCCGAAGGCTCAGAGAAGGTTGGGGGAGGGGACCCACTGGAAAAGCTGTTGGGAGACAGATGGTAGCCTCCCGTCAAGGCCATCCAGCATGTTCTTTAACGTGCCCAGGGTATGGCTCTCCCGCACACGGGGCCACGGGTTAACGTCTCATCCGACGGACGGCGGCATTTCCAAGCCCATCGGTGTCCCCTACTGACCGTGGGCAGGGCGGGGAATTTTTGCGGAGATAAATCTCAACGCTGACCCAGCTGGGACTCGAACCTGGGAACTACAGATTACGAGCCTGACGCGCTACCGACTGAGCCACCCCCGCCCGGTCCAGAGAGAGAGTCGTTGGTTTGACCATGTTGCCAATATGTATAACTAAAGATTGACGAATAGTGTTGAGAACAATGTATCTAAAGGCTTCAGAAAAGGGGGAAATTTAGGAAGGAATGGACAACATTTGGGTGGCAGGGCCTTCCTAGAATGGACTACAGTGGCCAAATGCAGCAGCAGTTGCTCAGAACAGAAGTGTTTGGAAGACTAAAGCACACAGTCTGGTTAGACCTCCATAGCACATGACTGCATAAAGATTTTGTATGTATGCCTGTGCATAGATTTTGTTGAAATATTATATTTTATTTCCTTTTTGTTTGTCTTTCTGTTTATTAAAAAACGACGGCAGTGCTCACAGACTCCCGACATTCACAAAGGGTTTAATTCCCTGCCACGTCAGATAGAAGTCCAATCTCTTCGTCCAACACGGGACCACATGAGGGGCACCGTATGCGAAATTTACGACGAGACTGTCAAATATCTGAGGAATTTCTTGACGCCGAAATCTGTCATCAAGAGATTTTCAAGCTCGTACACTATCTGACTTCAGAACACAATAGAAAAATATACACGCATTATCTATGGTGTCCTCTAGTCCTGTTCATCCCGCAGTTCCGAATACGGCTATTGTTATATAATATGATTGTAATATAAGCTCACCAGACAAAAAATTAGTCATCTCCCGCCGTAAGAGGGTTACGTCCATTCGATAGCAACAAGAGGGCACACCAGTAATATATGCGTCCTACAAATAGCTGTGCCGTGCGCTACGGGGTTCATACAGTGACAAGAAGTGGTTTTGTGCCACGTGTGTTAGTCGCTCTGTGAAATATGGATCGCGCCAAAGATGTGAATGAGTGACAAATAGGTGTTTTTGTGCTTTGCCGAGCCAAAAGGCACAGTGTACAAGAAGTTGCTGCCTTTTCAGATGTGTCGAAATGTACTGTCCAAAGGGTCTTCCAGCAGTGGCAGACATCGCAGCCACCGCTAATCGTCGCCAGAACTGCGGCAGAAAGACTGAGCTCACCAATAGGGACTGCCGCAGTGTGTCACACACCGTTAAGACAAACCATTTTGAAACGAGGCAGGAATTGCTCCAGTCAGTCAATACAGGCCTACAACAAGTTGTTGCCGCACAAACGCTCCGAAGAGAACTGCATGACAAGGATATCTGGAACAGAGTGCCACGAACGAGACCCATGTTAACAGCTCTGTACAAGGCTGCATGGCTACAGTGGGCATGGCGCCACAAAGACGGAACTGTCGATTCTTGGAAGCATGTGATCTGGTCGGGTGAGGCACGTTTTTATTTGTACTCAAATGATGCCAGGCGACGTGTACATCTTAAGCCACGTGAAACCTTCCATGCGGACTGTGTGCAAGGTTCTGTTCAAGCTGAGGAGGCTCTGTGATTTTCTGGAGGTGTTTCGCATACAAGGAAATGGATCCTTTGGCTGCAGTGACGTCACACTTGAACCAAAAGGGCTATATGGAGATTCTGGACGACCACATGTTGCTTTTTGTGCAGCATCTCCACAGTGAACACAGAAGGATACCCCAGTCTTCCAAGACGACAATTGTCGCGTGCACTGTGCTCGAAGTGTGTCAAATTGGCACGATGAGTATTCTTAAGCCTTCGAACATCTCGACTGGCCCGCCAAATCCCAGGATTTGAATCACAGAAAACTCGTGGGACTATTTTGGTCAACGAGTGAAGCACCGCCCTAACCATCGGGTCAATCTGGCCGAACTCTGGCATTTGCTGCTGGAAGATTGGATGAATATCGATGTGCACTACATCCACACACTGGTGGCATCCATGTCAAACAGGATTTCGGCTGTTCTTCAGTCGCACGGAGGCGATAAGCGCTATTAGGTGACATTCAACCAGAGGTGACTAATTTTTTGTCCGGTGAGCTTAAGATTTAACAGTTACATGAAATTTATAAGAGTAAAACAGAGAAGGTTTTCCATCTGCGGTTGATATACTTCTGAACTAAAATACAAGAATATAATTTCGCAGCTATAGTAATAACAAAGTTTATGCGAATTTCCACTCTTTTAAGTAGCAGGGGGAATTTTTGTTTAACAAGCAAGTAAATGGTTTTATGCATTAAAAAATTATAAATTCCAGAAAATTTCAATGATAACGAAAATTTTCTGAACATTTCAGTGAAATTAAAGTAATGATAAAAATATTGAAATAATTTTCCAGTCAAAGGTCTGGAGGCGTGTCTCTTAATTATTAGCTTCTCTTGGACAACCAGCAAATAGTCGAGTTCTTGACCGACGAGCATCGAATCAGCCTCAAAAATATTTCGCGAATAGCCGAATTGCGAGGCTGCTCTCTCTCTGCGTACTGAATTCTAGCTTCTTAAATAACTTCTTGTTACTATAGAGTTAGGTTGGAAAGGCCGCCGTCCGTCGGATGGGACGTTAAACCGTGGTCCCGTGTGCGGGAGAGTCATACCCTGTGTACGTTAAAGAACACGCTGGGTGGCCCTGACGGGGGCTACCATCTGTCTCCCAACAGCTGTTCCAGTGGGTCCCCTCCCCCAACCTTCTCTGAGCCTTCGGGGTCTATGTGACCTGGCCATTTAGCCCATGGTGTGCAAAAAAGTGCCGCTCAGAGGTAAAACAACCCAACCTTAACACTTTTGTCCATTGCCTGCTACTACACAGTGGCTAGGCAACCATTGAAGAATAATGTGATTACCTTTTATAACAGATTTAATGTATATTTTCAAACTATCTAGTATGATCTTATAACGATTATTATTTTAAATATTTTCCAAAGCCAACAAGGCTGTTTTGAAATTTGTTAACAACACCACATTTTCATTAAATAAATTTATTTCAACCTACCCGACATTCTCTCTTTAACTCGTTTAAAACTTTCTATTCATTCTGATATTAAAACTCTAGTTAACCACATTACGAAAACATTGAAAACATACTATTGACTTGTCCCCTGAGAAGCTCCGGGTTGCAGCCCCAGTGGAGGGGCTGTGGCTGAGGGGCTGTGGACTGGGCTTGGGGAACCCAGTCCAGTGAACTCATCAGTGCAGCCTCGGTGAAATTGTGGGTCGGAAGACTGCAGCTGGGGGCCTTCGTCCCGTGGAACTATGGAGATGACAAAGTTGAAGGCTCGCGGCTGGGAGTGGGATCCCCTGTCGATGAGCTTATCGATGGAAAAGCCAGACTAAGAGTCTTCACCCCAGGAGCCGAGTCAACTTGGTTCTATATACCATTTTTGTGGCTAACCGGGGAACAGATTAAATTTAGGTTTTGACCGATGGATGAACCTTCCTTCTATAGGTTTGTTCGCCATAGGTAGCCGTGGATGAGCTGTGTCTTTGTGGCACTGTCTTGCACCGGTGTAGTTAGTGGAGATTATGGCATTGTCCCTACAGATATAATACAGCCATATGTTGCGGACATCTGGGACTTGCCTTTATATAATGTAATGTAATTCGGGTCTGAACTGGCTGGCTGCAGATGCTCACAGTGGCGAGTGAGGGAGAGAAGAGCGTTAAACATTGACGAGCAGTCTGAGCATTGCTGTGAAATTGGAAGGACGTGACTCATGAGCTGTCCTTCGGGTAGGGAGCCCAATCATTCTGATCTTTAACGCAGCGAAGGCCCACGGAATCGAATGTATCCCCAGCACGTAATTGCATGTGAAGTAAATAAACTGTGTCGTCCATCCATTACTCTCGTGCTTGAATTGTTGGTCATCTTTCTACACGTCAGTTAGCGCGGCAAGTCTCAGGCATATGTCAGTACCGGCGTAACAACCCGCGAACCTGTGATTTCACCTAGGTAATGGTGAATGTAATTAAGGGACTAATCGATCTCCTCTACTAGGGTGGATTTGTTTATGCCGCCGTACCCCCCCCCCCCAACTCGACACCATCATCATTGCAGTGAAAGTGATCAGATCAACAGGAGCGCATCAAGAAGATGCCTCCTCGGAATCAGAGAGATGAATGATCAGTTTCTCACCTGGCAATGTCGAATTGAACCGAACCGAGTTTCTGTTATCTCAAACGAAATAATATAAATGGCTCTGTATGCAGTAGTACAGTCGCTCAAAAAAGTATCCGAACACTATTGTTGATTACAGAATTTAGGAAAAAATATCTGGCAATGTTTTTTTTAGAAATCAGTGATCTGGCAACCTTCGTGTCACGTGACACGAAGGTTGCCAGATCACTAATTTCTAAAAAAATCGTTGCCAGATATTTTTTCTGAATTCTGCAATCAACCATAGTGTTTGGATATTTTTTTGAGCTACTGTACGTGTCTCAATAGCTTACAACTGCTAAGTATGGAAATTTTGTGACAAATTAATGCGTAAGAAAATAAAAATTATATTTCCAATTTGATTCTATTTTATTTACAATAATCGCAAATAATTATATTTATCTATAATATGAAAATCAGGAATAATGCATTATAAAACATAATCAACTATTTTAGCTACCGCATTCAGATAACTTATCCTCCGATTGTTTTTCTTATCACACATTTTTCTGGCTTCATCATACTTTTCACAATTTAGCAACAGATGGGATTTGGGTTGGGTTATTTTACCTCTGAGCGGCACTTTTTTGCACACCATGGGCTAAATGGCCAGGTCACATGGACACCGAAGGTTTGTTGTTGGGTTGTTTTACCTCTGAGCGGCACTTTTTTGCACACCATGGGCTAAATGGCCAGGTCATATGGACCCCGAAGGTTTGTTGTTGGGTTGTTTTACCTCTGAGCGGCACTTTTTTGCACACCATGGGCTAAATGGCCAGGTCATATGGACCCCGAAGGTTTGTTGTTGGGTTGTTTTACCTCTGAGCGGCACTTTTTTTGCACACAATGGGCTAAATGGCCAGGTCACAAGGACCCCGAAGGCTCAGAGAAGGTTGGGGGAGGGGACCCACTGGTATAGGTGTTGGGAGACAGATGGTAGCCTCCCGTCAGGGCCATCCAGCGTGTTCTTTAACGTGCACAGGGTATGGCTCTCCCGCACACGGGGCCACGGCTTAACGTCCCATCCGACGGACGGCGGCCTTTCCAAGCCCATCGGTGTCCCCTACTAACCGTGGGCAGGGCGGGGAATTTTGCGGAGATAAATCTCAACGCTGACCCAGCTGGGACTCGAACCTGGGAACTGCAGATTACAAGCCTGGCGCGCTACCGACTGAGCCACCCCCGCCCAACACATGGGAAACAGTCTCTTTAACTTGACAGACGTTATACAAAACGGACTGGCTCTTCTTGATTTTAAAAAAGTAGTTATTAAGTGCAGCAGTACCTACACGCAACCTTATGATTTTATTAATATATTGTCAATTGAAATTATATTGCTTAAAAAATGAAGTATTTTCATCAAGATAATATCTAAAGTTACTATTAATTGGAGCATGAAATTTGAAATATGTATTAAGTTGGGGCAGGGGTGGCTCAGTCGGTAGCGCGCCGGGCTCGTAATCCTCGTAGTTCCCAGGTTCGAGTCCCAGCTGGGTCAGCGTTGAGATTTATCTGCGCAAAAATTTCCCGCCCTGCCCACGGTCAGTAGGGGACACTGATGGGCTTGGAAAGGCCGCCGTCTCGGGTGGGACGTTAAGCCGTGGCCCGTGTGCGGGAGAGCCATACCCTGTGCACGTTAAAGAACACGCTGGATGACCTTGACGGGAGGCTACCATCTGTCTCCCAACAGCTGTTCCAGTGGGTCCCCTCCCCCAACCTTCTCTGAGCCTTCGGGGTCCATGTGACCTGGCCATTTAGCCCATGGTGTGCAAAAAAGTGCCGCTCAGAGGTAAAACAACCCAACCTTAACTCTTTTGTCCATTGCCTGCTACTACACAGTGGCTGGGCAACCATTGAAGAATAATGTGATTACCTTTTATAACAGATTTAATGTATATTTTGAAACTATCTAGTATGATCTTATAACGATTATTATTATAAATATTTTCCAAAGCCAACAAGGCTGTTTTGAAATTTGTTAACAACACCACATTTTCATTAAATAAATTTATTTCAACCTACCCGACATTCTCTCTTTAACTCGTTTAAAACTTTCTATTCATTCTGATATTAAAACTCTAGTTAACCACATTACGAAAACATTGAACTCATCTGATGAATTCTACTCTATATCATTTGATTCCATTGCAGTATTAAATTCCCAAAGGCGCCGAAATGCATGAAATTTTTATGATCTTCAGACATACTTTGTTTAGAAATAATTACGTTCCATAAATTGCTGAATTTTTAAATATCGCGATGCATATTTTAATAAAGAATCTAAAGTAGAAGGGAGAATTTTTCGCCGGCGACTTGACATAAAATTAGCAAATGTAGAGTTGTGATCGTAAAAACTGAACTGGTCTTCAGAAGAATTTTTCCCACATTCTTTTTCTAGCTCTGAACACTTTTTTGTGATGCCATATGAAGCAAATCTTTCCTGCAATTTCGGAAGCTCTTTTCAGACGATTTTAACTGGCTGAGTGGTTAGTGTGCTTGGCCACTGATCAAAGGGATCTGGGTTCGAGCCTGCATAAGGCATGGATGTTTGTGTTGCCTTTCTGCTGAAGTCTCGCCTCTTTCATAGATTTACCTAAGGCGTATTAAACTGACATACTCCTCTCAGACATCGCAGGCAAGTAGCTGCTTGAGGGAATATTTATTTTTTATATAAGTTTTGCTCTTGAGAGTGTTCTAGACTCGTCACCTCAGGAGGCCCTAGGTTAGTTTCAAGGATGCTAATATCGAATCCGATTCCGAAATGAACACAGATGAAGTTGAAAAATCGTCGTTCCCAGGAAATGATTTCGGATAACGTGGGTTCAGATTAGGCTTACTTTGAGGGTCACTTTCTATTCACACAATGGCCTAAATGGTGTGGTCAAAAAGACTCCAAATACTCAGAACGGGATAACATTTGGAATCGTTTGGAAGGGGATCCAAGGGATATCTGCTAGGAGACAGATGGAAGTTCTCCCATCAAGGCCATGCAATGTGTTCTTGTGAAACAACAAGTGTGAATCCCAAACAAGTCTATGCAGTGTGTTCAACGTGAACAGGTTTGGTTGTTTTACTTCTGAGCGGCACTTTTTTGCACATAACAGGCTAAATGGCCAAATCAGGGCCCCGAAGTCTTAGAGAAGGTTAGGGGAGGGGTTGGGTTGTTGGGTTGTTTTACCTCTGAGCGGCACTTTTTTGCACACAATGGACTAAATGGCCAGGTCACATGGACCCCGAAGGCTCAGAGAAGTTTGGGGGAGGGGACCCACTGGAATAGCTGTTGGGAGACAGATGGTAGCCTCCCGTCAAGGTCATCCAGCGTGTTCTTTAACGTGCACAGGGTATGGCTCTCCCGTACACGGGGCCACGGTCTAACGCCCCATCCGACGGACGTCGGCCTTTCCAAGCCCATCGGTGTTCCCTACTGACCGTGGGCAGGGTGGGAAATTTTGCGGAGATAAATCTCGACGCTGACCCAGCTGGGACTCGAACCTGGAAACTACAGATTACGAGCCTGACGTGCTACCGGCTGAGCCACCCCCGCCCCATACAATAAATGAAAGCACTGCTTAGTCCCTTTTGACTTGGCAGAGTGTTTAGAAAAACTTAATACTAAAATAATTAATTAAAATTCGCTACTTAATATTCCAGATATCCTGTTGCTGAGATACGCGGTTAGAAGTCACCAAACTATTCCTTCTTAATGCTGACAGGGTAAGCCACAATCTCTAGAAAATATGTCACGCGCTGCTTTAGGTATTGAGTTATTACAGTCTCATTCGATCTTCACATAATGGGAAAGTATGAAGATAACTGTTATGAGGTGCATTAATAATTCACAAGTAATGTGAAATTTATAACTGAATATTACCGTGACCATTCGTCCTATATTTTAAAGAACAGCCCTATATTTTAGGGTATTATCCTATATATTTATAAAAAATACAGAAAGTCGCTTTTGTCCTATATTTTCTGTTCTCTCCTTTAAAAGTCTTACATTTCTGATACCAAATAAAAATCGTTTCGTCTTGCCACTACTTTTTCTAAAAATTTCTCATTATTGTTGATGTGATTGGGGAATTAATAACACATAACTATAATATAGTGAAATTCGGTATAACGAAATTTTATATAGTGAAATTCGGTATAAAGAAATTTTTTCCTGACCCTAGCAAATTTACTATATTTATCCCTATGTAAAAATATTTCATTTTAGCAAATACTAGAGTAACGAAAATATCAGTTTAACAAAGCAAAATATATTTATGATACAAAAGAAAATGACTGGTATAACGAAATTAAAAAAAATTCCTTAAACAATATACACAATGTATCCTCATAGACCTTCTACTCTGGCATATAAACTGACAGACTCCTCTCAGACCTCTGTGGCAAGCAGCAGCTTGAGGGGGTATTTATTTTATATTTTACCAGTCTGGCAATGCTCAGTAACAGCGATATCAACCAATCACAGCGATATGAATCACGTGCTGATGTATATCGGCGCATGAATTTTTGCCGATCTCACTGCGTGGCATAGATGCTCTCTACAGGTGCCAGCAAAATGCTTTAAAGCGGCGTTGCCACATTTTCTTGGCATAAAAGGGGATTTTCAAACTTGGAGATCTACGCGATTCTGATTGTATTGCGTTGCAAGTAACTGTAGCGTCACTGAAAAGTTCTTTCAACGCAGTTCCCCTCTACGCGTTTTATTTTTATTTCCATTTGGACATATAGGAGAGAGAGGAATCCTAGAGGCTATTCCTAGCTCTTTCAGGCACTTTGATACAAGGACATACTCTCTATGACCGAAGTCACTGCTGACTATTGCCTCAGGTAGAGCTGACACAACAAAGAGCTATTATTATCATTCGTTAAATTTAAGCTCTGTTTATATTTATTTCGTTTTTGCTTTTAATTAACATAATTAATTAGTTTCGTTATTAGCGTTCAATATGGCGCGAAGACTTTGCCATTTCGCAATGACACGGAAAAATATTCCGGATGATGTATTCGAGAGTTGCGACATCATTTTAAAATTCACAGAGAGATGATTCTTGAAACAGATGCTCTGGGTGAGGGGGCGGGGGTGGCTCAGTCGGTAGCGTGCCAGGCTCGTAATCTGCAGTTCCCTGGTTCGAGTCCCAGTTGGGTCAACGTTGAGATTTATCTCCGGAAAACTTCCCACCCTGCCCACGGTCAGTAGGGAACACCGATGGGCTTGGAAAGGCCGCCGTCCGTCGGATGGGACGTTAAGCCGTGGCACCATGTGCGGGAGAGCCATACCCTGTGCAAGTTAAAGAATACGCTGGATGGCCTTGACGGAAGGCTACCATCTGTCTCCCAACAGCTGTTCCAGTGGGTCTCCTCCCCCAACCTTCTCTGAGCCTTCGGGGTTCATGTGATCTGTCTGATGATGTGCAAAAAAGTGCCGTTCAGAGGTAAAACAACCAACCAACTTGAAACAGACAGTTAAAAAACATAGCGACATTTTAAAGAAGTATGCTATAATACACTTCAAATTTCTTTCCTAGTGATTATTTGGTAGTATGTAAGTATCATAGCAAGTTTTTTTTACTGCATTTCAGTATAACGAATATATTTTGGTCACCCGCTCGGATTTCATTATACTGACATTTCACTGTATTTATCATTCGGAATTATTTAATTTTACTAAATTATTTAATAATTCTTGTTAGAGTATATACCTTTGACCTGGCCCGGATCTAGAAAAAAAATCAAGGGAGGGAGTGATGCAAGAAAACACAATTGAGCGAAAAACAAAAGAGTAAAAGAGTGGGGGAAGACACCTGATTTTCAAATGCAATATAACAATACCCTATCCGTTTTACATACATACATACAAAATCCTCATGAAGCCATGGGCTACGGAGGTTCAACCAGACTGTAAAGGGTAGCTACGCATAAACTGTAAGGAGAGCTGTGTACTAATCCCCAGTGATGATGCACAGAACCGGCCAGGTCTAACACCTAATGTCCGACCCTCCTTAACGTGTCGGAGGCCGTTAGGACCTTTCAAAAGAGATATTCTGTTTTGGAACGGAAGGGGAAGGCTGCCAGATTAGTGTGGTCTACTGATCTGGACACCTATGGCTACTTTTCTTTTTTTTTTCTACCCTGCTGGTCAACTTTACAAGGTCCTGGTGCTGCCCATTTATACCCATTATCCTATTTTCAGATTTCAAAAATAATCTTGAAAAATGAATGACATATAAATAAGTTTAACTATTTTTTGCCTCTTTTACCGTTACTCGCATTACGGTCCTGCCTTTGACAAATTTAAAGTTGTTATTTTTATTGATAAATTTTTTAAGTTCTTTAATGTTTTTTATTTTATTTTAATAAAACTAATGCATGCATAGCATTTGTTTCATTTTAGAGCTTTTTAGGATATTTACCTATTTTCGAGGATGACTATTCTAGACATAGCATAAAATTAATAGTATCGTGACAAAAACTGACGAACAAAACGTATAAACGAAAAAAAAAATCCAGAAAACATATTTTCCTTCACAAAAAAAAATGGTCACCGTACTGATAATGCAGGATCTGCGCGTTTGACTACAAAAATCTTTCTGTGGATAATTGCTTTGCCCAATCGCAATCGGTAGATGGTGTGGCGAGCATCTTCAGATTAGTGGTCCTATATAGGGAGAGGTTGGCAAACGGCGTTCATCGACTCCATGTTTGGGCTCTGCTACTGCGTCAGTCTAGCAGACAGATTGTCTAGCTTCGTCAACCATTATATGGGGTTGGGTTGTTTTACCTCTGAGCGGCACTTTTTTGCACACCATGGGCTAAATGGCCAGGTCACATGAACCCCGAAGGCTCAGAGAAGGTTGGGGGAGGGGACCCACTGGAACAGCTGTTGGGAGACAGATGGTAGCCTCCCGTAAAGGCCATCCAGTGTGTTCCTTAACGTGCATAGGGTATGGCTCTCCCGCACACGGGGCCACGGCTTAATGTCCCACCCGACGGACGGCGGCCTTTAAAAGCCCATCGGTGTCCCCTACTGACCGTGGGCAGGGCGGGGAATTTTGCGGAGATAAATCTCAACGCTGACCCAGCTGGGACTCGAACCTGGGAACTACAGATTACGAGTCTGACGCGCTACCGACTGAGCCACCCCCATTACATGGGGACGGAGCAACTTTATAATAAGTTTTGTTACTTAAAATCATGGAAATGCTTTTTTTTACGGATGATTGTTTTCTGTTCTCAATATTTTATAATAATATTTATTAATTGATTATATTACAATTCAGTCAATCATTAATTTTCAAATTTAAGCAATAATCTTGAAAATCTTTCATATTATTTATTTAAGCAATAACTTGAAAATTTTTCATATTATTTATTTAAGCAATAATCTTGAAAAACTTTCATATTATTTATTTAAACAATAACTTGAAAATTTTTCATATTATTTATTTAAGCAATAATCTTGAAAAACTTTCATATTATTTATTTAAGCAATAATCTTTGCAATAATCATGAATTTCCTTCATGCATTCAGTCCCAGATATTAAAACTTTATTTAAAAAGTAAAAATGTGTAACATTCCTGAAGAGATATGGTAATATTTTTTATTTGGGTTCTGATTTAAGCTTTAACAAAATTAATATTAAAATTCTATTCCAAAAGTAATAGTTGAACACTTGTAAATATAAGCAAGTTCTATAGAAATATTTTTACGTATTCTGAAATCTGTCAAAATTATGCTGTACATATAGTAAACTAGACCATTCTAAATCAATTTCTTCCTTTATTACACTATGCTATGTATAAATATATCACTAGAAAAAAATGCTACCTACCCAGTTTTCATAATTAATTTACTTTTGCAATTGTCAATCTCATCAAAACATTACTTTTAATTCTGTTTCTGCCTTTTTAAAAGCCGCTTCATTTCTACTGTCCAAATTCTCATACGAAACGCGATAAAACGATATTTTAGTTTATGCTTAATATTATGACAGTTTGGAAGTTGAAATTGTGAGCAAATTTCTTTTAATATTTTTGAAGCAATGTTTTTTGATGTTGGGCATATTTCAAATTTGTACATCTGTTGAAGTTTACGAAAATATTTTCCCCACATTATGAACATATTATAAATTTCAGTAGTAGCTTTCACCAAAGAGTTTTTATAGCTTCTCACTGCGTTTAATGAAGCATACTCAATCTCCTTAACTGCGGAAACAAGTTTTTTTACGGAAAAATGTCACTAGAAATTAAATGAAGATCTCGCGCAAATCTTTCTAATCTTCGATTTTCACAGCATTTTTTTAATATTTAGAGTTATTAAGTTGAAAACGTTTAAAACAAACGCTGCTATTATAAGAATTCTAATATTTTCAAAATTAATTGAATGATTACACAAACTTATAACGCAACATTTATTTAGTAAGTGAACTTTAAAAATAGCTTTTTAAAATAAATTAAAATTATTTAGAAATACCTATCTTCAAAAACTGTCATTTGATATATGGCTCATAAACATCGACCATATTTTCTACCCTTTTGGAGTCATGTTTGGTGACGTCATAAGCTTTAATTTGAAATACTACTCGTTAAAGTCGGACCCTGCAAAAATCCCCCCGACCTTTATCAGGAAGGAATAGTAGGGTCAAGATTCGAAATAGTATACAACTGTCATTATAGGAGCTTTCATTTGACACCTAACTCGTTGTAGGCCTTTGCTTCTAGAAGATATAGTAGAAGAACGACTTTAATATTTTCAGTTTTTAGGGGTAAAGAAAGCAAAGGGGTCAATGTTTTATAGTCCATGACACTCCCCTCATCACAAGCTTTCATTTGACACATAGCTTGTTATTTTCCACACAAGCTTTCAGGAGATATAGGGGAGTAATCATTTTCATATTTTCCCCCAAAAGGGGAACAAAAGCATGGGGAGGTCAGTTTTTCGTAGCCTACGACATTCCCCGCATCAGAAACCTTCATTTGACGTATAGCTTTTTACTTTTGTCATTCGCGTCCTGGAGATGTAACGGAACAATAGTTTTCATATTTTCCCGTTTTAGTGGGGAAAGAAAGCATAGGGAGTCAATTTTTTACATGACACTCTCTCGTCTCTAGCTTTTATTTGACACATAGCTTTTTACTTTCCGCACTCGAAATTCAGGAGATATAGGAGAACTTCTCTACGCAAATTCAGGAGATATAAGAGAACAATCATTTTCACATTTTCTCCTCTTTTAGAGGGGAAGAAAGCATGGAGGGGTCAATTTTTCCGTAGCCTACGACATTCTCCGCGTCAGAAGCATTTATTTGACGTATCGTTTGTTATTTCGGCATCCGCGTTCTGGAGGTATAGCTTAAGAATAGTTTTCACATTTCCCCTTTTTCAGGGGGGAAGAAAGCACGGGGGGCAATTTTTATATCCTCTGACACTCCCCGTGTCACAAGCTTTCATTTGAGATATAAATCATTAAGTTTCTCCATCGCGTTCGAAGGATATGGTGGAACAACTCTTTTGGCAAATCCGCAAACAGACAAACTGACCAATGGACAAACGTCGAAGCCAAAAGCAATAGGATGAGAGGTAACAATTAATGTCAGTGATTACTTCCAGTGATATATTTCTGTATAACTGAAATTTTCACGGCAATTTCTATTTACAAAAATATTTCTTCAATAATTTAGTGAAGCTGGAATATTTAACAGTGACGTCGCTTTAAAACCAAAATTAATTCAGAAGAATTTGAAAAATTAGATTTTAATAAGTTTTTGTCTAATATTTAGTAAGGTATATTTTTCCCCACTGTAGCTTTTTTATCACAATAATTTTTGCAGTTAATTATTAGTCATTAATAAAACAGATTTCTTTTACCCGCAAATATACATTCAACCTCAAACATTTGCGAATTCTCTATGGCTAATGAGTAGCCAAGAGATGCGAATGCCGATCGAACTTTTGCTATCCGTTCAGATCTAGTAATCACCGCTCAGTCGGTAGTGCGCCAGTAATCTGCATTTCCCAGGTTCGAGTCCCAGGCTAGGTCAGCGTTGAGACTTATCTCCGCAAAATTCTCCACCCTGCCCACAGTCAGTAGGGTACACCGATGGGCTTGGAAAGACCGCCATCCGTCGGATGAGACGTTAAGCCGTGTCCCCGGGTGCGGGAGAAACAAACCCGGTGCACGTTATAGAACACGCTGGATGACCTTGACGAGAGGCTACCATTTGTCTCCCAACAGCTGTTCCAGTGGGTCCCCTCCCCCAACCCTCTCTGAGCCTTCGGGGTCCATGTGATCTGGCCATTTAGCCCATGGTGTGCAAAAAAGTGCCGCTCAGGGTTAAAACAACCCAATGTCATAAAAGTTTAGGTTATGAAGGTTAAAATATTTGCGAGAATGAAATAATCACAAGAAGTTTGAAATATTCACAGTTTTAAACGTATTTATCGGCTCCATTATATATCATCTGAAAAATCGCTGAACTTTGGAGTGAAAAGTAAGGACACATATCAAGTTCCTTTTTGTGTGAACTTGTACAAGATTGAACAGTGATAAATCTGGGAATAAATGTTGCACATTCAACCCGATTCCGTATAAAAAATAGAAGTAAAAATCTGTGATGTGGTCGGATATCCAGAATTCTAAGTGATAGCTATGGTTTCTGATAACGGAATCCCTTAGATCGAGGTACTACTCCGCCAATAGGAATGCAAACATAATACTAGAAAATCATAACTGATATTAGAGTGATTTTCTCTTTCAGTTGTTGGGTTGGGTTGTTTTACCTCTGAGCGGCACTTTTTTGCACACCATGGGCTAAATGGTCAGGTCACATGGACCCCAAAGGCTCAGAGAAGGTTGGGGGAGGGGACCCACTGGAAGAGCTGTTGGGAGACAGATGGTAGCCTCCCGTCAAGGCCATCCAGCATGTTCTTTAACGTGCACAGGGTATAGCTCTCCCACACACGGGGCCACGGCTTAACGTCCCATCCGACGGACGGCAGCCTTTCCAAGCCCATCGGTGTCCCCTACTGACCATGGGCAGGGCGGGGAATTTTGCGGAGATAAATCTCAATGCTGACCCAGCTGGGACTCGAACCTGGGAACTACAGATTACGAGCCTGGCGCGCTACCGACTGAGCCACCCCGCCCCCTTCTCTTTCTGTGTTTTGTGTTTGTCAATTAAGCCTCAACGGTCAGACTTATTTCTTGCAACATACGTAAATCTTTGTTGTGGTCAGGTTGACCCCATTCTAAACATTAAAAATTAAGTCGTCTCATTGTTTAAGATACTAATCCCCAAAATATAATTCTTTTGTCATGTCACTCTCTTCCAAGTGCTGCACTAAGTACAGTCGCTCAGAAAAGTATCCGAACACGATGGTTGATTACAGAATTCAGAAAAAATATCTGGCAACAATTTTTTTAGTGACACGAAGGTTGCCAGATCACTAATTTCTAAAAAAAAAAAATCGTTGCCAGATATTTTTTCTGAATTCTGTAATCAACTATAGTGTTCGGATATTTTTTTGAGCGACTGTACGTGTCTCAATAGCTTACAACTGCTAAGCATCAAAATTTTGTGACAAATTAATGCGTAAGAAATTCAAAAATGAATCATATTTCCAATTTGATTCTATTTTATTTACAATAATCGCAAATAATTCTATTTATCTATAATACGAAAATCATAGGAATAATGCATTATAAAACATAATCAACATTTTTTAGCTACTGCATGCAAATAATTTATACTCTGGCTGTTTTTCTTATCACACATTTTTAAAGCTAGCAATTTTTTTTTTTTGCTGTTTAACGATTTTCCAGAATTCCTGTATCACAGATTAATCGATTACACTAAATGCAGCACACTTTAAGCTTCTTCCAGCACCAGAGATTGTTTTGCTTTTTGCCTCTTCTTACGTAATGGTTGCACCTAATTTCATAGCTCTAATGACTTTGCTACGTCTCACTACACCAGCCCATTTATAGTTAATGGACCTCAAAATCGATCAAATTCTTGTGGCTCTTATCAAGAAACATCCACGTAGACTGATAAATGCTTTCATATTTTTATAGAGCGATTTTTGTTTTCGCTTTCTGCTTCATATAGAACTGGGATGGCTATTAAAACCGCCTTGTTTCAGACCAATATATCCTTTCTTAGCTAAACACAAAAGAGCTGTGTTGTGATACACGTCAGAGATAATTTTCGCCTTTATCATCGCACTGCGTAGAAGAGCAGGCAACCTTTTACAGCTCTCGCTTTTAGTCTTAAAATTTGCAGTTAAAATCATTCCAATGCAATTACACCCACGAGACTTACCCATTGAGTTGGGCAAATAAGATCTGATCTCGGTTTATGGAGATTAGAGCAGCTTGTACAGTTGAGGAGTTGCCATCTCGAAAACGTTAAACTGAGCCAGTAGCAAGAACTGGCCTAGTGGTTAATGAATCGGTAAGACTTTGAAGCGATGAATAAAAAAGTTGCGACGGGTAAAAAAATTGCGTTTTTTGGTTGAAGATTAGCCTTCTACTGTGGTGCAGGCAGAGACACTTAGTGGGAAGCAGCAAAATAACTTTTTATTATTTGTGAAAGAGGTGGAGAATGTCATTTTTCAGTTTACATGGAGTTAGATATTTGTTACCTCTAAGCAACAGTTTTGTGAACACAATAGAAAATATGTTCGGTCAAAAAGATCCCGATGCTTCGGAGCTAGATAGTGGAATAGAATTCACTTTAGATATGTTAAGATATAGATGAAAAATTTAATAGTAGAGAAAATGCTTACAGTTTATACTTAGTTGGAAAGTTGACTATGCATGAGATTGTTCAGCTGTCAGAGAACCTGACATTTTATCAGGAGGTCGTGGGTTCAGATACTATTCGCAGCAGAACACGTATCTTTTCATCTAACTTTTCAGAGTTGGGTTGGGTTGTTTTACCTCTAAGCGGCACTTTTTTGCACACCATGGGCTAAATGGCCAGGTCACATGGACCCCGAAGGCTCAGAGAAGGTTGGGGGAGATGACCCCACTGGAACAGCTGTTGGGAGACAGATGGTAGCCTCCCGTCAAGGCCATCCAGCGTGTTCTTTAACGTGCACAGGGTATGGCTCTCCCGCACACGGGGCCACGGCTTAACGTCCCATCCGATGGATGGCGGCCTTTCCAAGTCCATCGGTGTCCCCTACTGACCGTGGGCAGGGCGGGGAATTTTGCGGAGATAAATCTCAACGCTGACCCAGCTGGGACTTGAACCTGGGAACTACAGATTACGAGCCTGGTGCGCTACCGACTGAGCCACCCCCGCCCCAACTTTTCAAAGAGAGATGGAAGTCTTACGACAAGACCACATAGCACGTGCTAATCTGAACTTAAAACGGAAATGCCATGAAGCAAAATTTCAATATCTTTATTGACGAATAGAATTATTTTTTTCATCATAGTAATTGTGAAGTAATGAGATTTCACAATAAACATGCTGAAAACAATAATTCTATTCGTCAATAAAGATATTAGAATGATATCTTAATATCAAAATGAAACGCCAACTAAATCTTTAGTAATAAGATTTAGTTTGGCATTTCATTTCGATAAATAATAAATCCACAGTTACCAGTTGACTTTGAAACAGTAAATAGCTTTGTGAAAAAAAAATGAATTCTACCGACGTGCAAGATTCGAACCCTCGTCTCTCCACTCCTCGTTTTCAACTATCATGCCAGAGTGTGGTGCTGGGGTGATTCGGTCGGTAGCGCGCCAGGCTCGTAATCTGCAGTTCCCAGGTTCGAGTCCCAGCTGGGTCAGCGTTGAGATTTATCTACGCAAAATTCGCTGCCCACGGTCAGTAGGGGACACCGATGGGCTTGGAAATGTCGCCGTCCGTCGGGTGGGACGTTAAACCGTGTCCCCGTGTGCGGGAGGGAGCCATACTCTGCGCACGTTAAAGAACAAGCTGGATGGCCTTGACGGGACGCTACCATTTGTCTCCCAACAGCTGTTCCAGTGGGTTCCTTCCTCCAACCTTCTCTGAGCCTTCTGGGTCCTTATGACCTGCCATTTAGCCCATGGTGTGCAAAAAAAGTGCCGCTCAGAGGTAAAACAACCCAACCCATGCCAGAGTGACACTAAAGAACAGAAGACATTAAACTAACTCCTGCCACGTCTTTTTTCCGCTAATGTGACCTATCAATCTCTCGTCATTGCTCCTGGCGCCATCTGTGATCGGGGAACTGAAGTTTACTTTTCAATGGTGCACTGAGTAAGATGTAAACAATTAAGTAAGTCTGTCATGAATTTGGAGAAAGGAGAGTTCGAATCCCGCAATCATTTTTTCTACAAAACTATTCATTGCTTTATTTGAAGTGCGGGGAGAGAAATATGTATTGAAATCGACAAAAATCACGAGGTTACTCTAGGTAGCAGGCATAAAATCGGGCGGAAAGGCAAAAAGTGAAAATCCAGTTCAGATGGCAAAAAAAAAATTTTTAGGGGTGGTAAAATGCGTTTATTTATGTAACTGTTAAAAGTAGAATTATTTCCGATGGCAGAAAGGTAAAATCGCTTGGTGCTGGAAATGATAAGTTTGCGTTGTCCGGCAAAATATCAGTCCCGTGCTGCGCAGAGTTGTGGTAAACAAAGAAAGTAAAAAATAAAAAAATAAATACCCCCTCAAGCAGCTGCTTGCCACAGAGGTCTGACAGGAACCTGTCAGTTTATATGCCACAGTAGAAGATATGTGAGGATGGCAGGACCTCAGCAGAAAAACGACACATACATCCATGCCTTAACCCGGGGCTCGAACCCAGGTCCCGTAGCAGAACAGAAAAAAGAGGGACTCGAACCGGAGAACTGGAGGTATGTTCAGAATACTTCATGTGTGTGTAGAAGAGTTCCTGAATTGTTTCAACGTGTTAAAGATGTCCTCAATCAAAAAGTATGATAGATATTTTGATAAGTTTGTCTCGTGCACCGGTCTCTGCCCCAAAATTCTCCCTACCGCAAATACTCCCATTTCATTTGAAATTTACAAGATCTTTGGAATTTACTAAAGCCTGGTCCACAGTATGAGAAATTTCAGAATTTTCTCTGTTACTTATGCAATATCTTTGTAACAAAAAAAAACGTTATATATTTTATCCTGCTTTAAACTATGAGAACTGCCACATTCACTTGAACTCAAACAGATTTTTGCAATTCACAGTAAGAACTCGTAATTTGTAGTTGGGATTCATAAAAGGTATTGTATAGTCCGTGTTTACACAAGGGATAGAATTAAGAAAAATGATATTAAGATATTAAAGGTACATAATTTTTTAAATAGGTGTTACCATTTTAGAGCATAAATTGCATGGCGAAAATTGTTAAATTGACAATAACAAACGTAATTACGGTAATTGGTCATTAGGAAAGGAGGATGATTGGATTAGAGGGGGAAATGTAATTAAATCACTGGGTATCTTTAAAAGTAGATGAAATTATTGTTAATAACAAGTTTGAGTTTAATCGGTTAAACTTAGTTACACAGTTAAATACAGTTTCTTAGTTAATCAGCTAGCTGATTTATAATCTGTTCATAATAACTTCATTAAATTTAATCTCAAATTTTGGTTTTAGGTTGTTTTGGGTTGTTTTACCTCTGAGCGGCACTTTTTTGCACACCATGGGCTAAATGGCCAGGTCACATGGACCCCGAAGGCTCAGAGAAGGTTGAGGGAGGGGACCCATTGGAACAGCTGTTGGGAGACAGATGGTAGCCTCCCGTCAAGGCCATCCAGCGTGTTCTTTAACGTGCACAGGGTATGGCTCTCCCGCACACGGGGCCACGGCTTAACGTACCATCCGACGGATGGCGGCCTTTCCAAGCCCATCGGTGTCCCCTACTGACAGTGGGCAGGGCGGGGAATTTTTGCGGAGATAAATCTCAACGCTGACCCAGCTGGGACTCGAACCTGGGAACTGCAGATTACGAGCCTGGCGCGCTACCGACTGAGCCACCCCCGCCCCAATTTTGGTTTTAACTACATTACAAAACACAATATTTATTAATTTCAATATCTGTAGTTTGGAAGGTAAGGGTGGTCTTAAACATGGGTGGCTGCTAATAAGGTCATTTTGCTCATCCATTCTTCAATGGTTTTAGATGAGGAAAGCTCTTAAAAATGCATTCCACATTTCACGTTCTTTGATGAGGCCTATTGAGTTTATGTAAAGGAAAATTGCTGCGAAAGCTGTCTGCAAATCAAACCAAACTGGCACTTTAGAGATTAATTAGAGAGAAGTGCAAATGGCACGTGGGAATTTCTAAGAAATTATGGAAAATTCCTCGTTGTAAGAGAACGACCTGGAGGGGAAGACGTCGGTATGCTTCGCAACTATCATTCTTCAACGAAGTTCGTTGGAAAGACTTTAATTTTAACTAGACATGCTTGAGTAAATTATTACCTTGTTGCTTGCATGGCAGTTCAAGAATTTAGTTTAGTGACTTCGCGAAAACTGATGGGACTGGTAAAAGGTGTGCATAAACTGCTGCCTATGACCTTTAACACATCCATCACAGACCAAAAGGCGACAATAAGATTGCTAAATGTTGAGTAATGTGCTCGAGGGTTGACCAAGTTTGTTTTCGGAACAAAAAGGATTCGGGTTCGAATCCCCGATTATCTTTCTGCTGGGATCTTCCCTATGACTGATTATATTGAAAAGTTGCTGAGAGACTTTCATGTCAACAGGGCTGCAAGATGAGAATTCCCCCTTTAAACGAATCTATTTTTCTCTGTATGCTGGGTTTGCTCAGGCGGTAGCGCGCAAGGCTCGTAATTTGCAGTTCCAAAGTCTTGTCCCGCTAGTGAGATTTATCTCCGCTAACCCTCTGACCCCCCCCCCCCCTCTGACCTCAGTCAAAAATGGGACACAAATGGGCTTGGAAAGGCCGCCGTCCGTGTGATGGGAGGTTAAGCTACAGCCCCAGTACGCGGGAGAGCCATACCATGTTCACGTTAAAGAAGAATACGCTGGATGGCCTTAATGGGAGAGTACCATCTGTCTTTTAACAGCTGTCCAGTGTGTCCCCTTCCTCTGACTTTCTCTAAGCTCTTGGGATCTTTGTGATCTGGCCATTCAGTCAATTGTGTGCCTGAGGTAAAACAATTCAACCTAATACTGCACATGGAACCGCGGGGTAGCATTTCATCGGAAGGAGGTGGGCTTCCACACTCATTGGTGTCTTCTTTCTAACTGAGGGTAGAGCATGTAATTGTAGTGGGGAAATCTCAAATCAGGCACAGTGGGACTCGAACATGGAAACATTGGTCACTATAAGCTGATTACAACCTCCTTAAATGGACATTGTCTAATCTTTAATGGAGATCCTGGTAAAAATCGGTCTCTTATACAGAGTAACGAGTTTTTACTGCAGCTGGCTAAAACTCAGTTAAAACCTTTAATCGTTAAAAACTGATGAATTAAACCAAAACCACCCAAGACAGTAATATTTGTGCTCCGGGTAATAACACTTTATGTTTAACGATTAATCCAAAATCAATACAAGAGAATAATATTTTATATTTCCTTTGTTTGCTGTAAGAGCAGCTAGAGATTGATGAAGGAAACGCTGACAATATATCTGAAACATTTAGGAAAGAAGCATATCAACATTGAACTCATGAGGCTGTAACCTAAAGCAAAGGGATTGCAGAGAGGGAACGGAACCACATTTGGCGAGAGGGGACTCCGAACTGCTTGCAACCAATTGCTGCTTCTCCTCCTCTCTCCTAGCTAGCATTTGAAATCAGGCGAAAGATGGCGAAAGCGCATTGCGCCAAAAGGGCACTTTATGAGAAAAATGCAAATGGGCAGGGCCGCTCAAAAGGGCATTAAGATCTTAATTGCGGATCGCTTTTGTGATAACGCCGAGCATACTTCCAACTTGCTAAAGAGCTCTGTCCCAGCAGCCTGCGCAACTCCCTTTCGCAGCGCCTATGACGACATTCCTCCAAGCTCAGGAGATAAGCAATGATAAAAAAGAGATGCGGAATGTGTACGAGTTCTTGAATTGAAGAGGATGTAATAACTTCCCAATTAATTTGTATGAAAAGTTATATACATAGGATGCTAATATGCATTTATATTTCTGCATCTCAGTAGTAAACGGTTAATGGAGGATTTTAGTAGTCCTTCATGCTGTCCAGTTGTGGATAGCAAACATGGCCATAGCATTGCTTGCAGTATAGTCGTTGAATCAAGAAGACGGCGTCGGTGTTAGAGGTGAGTTGGGTTGTTTTACCTCTGAGCAGCACTTTTTTGCACACCATGGGCTAAATGGCCAGGTCACATGGACCCCGAAGGCTCAGAGAAGGTTGGGGGAAGGGACCCACTGGAACAGCTGTTGGGAGACAGATGGTAGCCTCCCGTCAAGACCATCCAGCGTGTTCTTTAACGTGCACAGGGTATGGCTCTCCCGCACAAGGGGCCACGGCTTAACGTCCCATCCGACGGAGGGCGGCCTTTCCAAGCCCATCGGTGTCCCCTACTGACCGTGGGCAGGGCGGGGAATTTTGTGGATATAAATCTCAACGCTGACCCAGCTGGGACTCGACCCTTGGAACTACAGATTATGAGCCTGGCGCGCTACCGACTGAGCCACCCCCGCCCCTGTTAGAGGTGAAGATTATGAGTACTTAAGAAATGATGAGCTGAAAAAAATTTGGTTTTGCCATGAGTGAGATTCGAACCCACGTCTCCAGGAAACACGCCTGTTATGCTAGACCACTACACCATCAATGGCTAACCTTTTCTCAGCTTAATGACCTTATAAGCTTTCTGGATTTTTATTTCTTGATCGCACCAGTGGCGCCATCTATCCCGGAAGTGGACAACTCTGTTGCCACTTTAGAGATGGAATTAATATTTGTCACTCACGCTCAGGGCGTTAAATCAATAATTCAGTAGTAAAGACTCACAGGATAAGTCCTGTAGACATGGAACTCATGAAATGATGAGCTGAAAAAAATTGATGATGAGTGTAGTGGTCTAGCATAACAGGCATGTTTCCTGGAGATGGGAGTTCGAATCCCACTCATGGGAAAACCATTTTTTTTGAGCTCATCATTTCATGAGTTCCATGTCTACAGGACTTATCCTGTGATTCTTTACTACTGATTTATTGATTTAACGCTCTGAGCGTGAGTGACAAATATTAATTCCATCTCTAAAGAGGTAACAGAGTTGTCCACTTCCAGGATAGATGGCGCCACTGGTGCGAATCAAATAAAAAAAAATCCAGAAACTTGTAAGGTCACTAGGCTGAAAAAAAGGTTAGCCATTGATGGTGTAGTGGTCTAGCATAACAGGCATGTTTCCTGGAGATGTGGGTTCGAATCCCACTCATGGCAAAACCAATTTTTTTTTTCATCTAATCATTTCATGAGTTCCAGGTCTACAGGACTTATCCTGTGATTCTTTACTACTGAATTATGAGTACACCTATCCCTCGATTTACACGGTACTCAGTTCACAAAATTTTGGCTTTGCACGGTCAAAAAATGAAACCAGTTTCGATTGACACGGTACTGACTGAGATTTCCTTTCTATGTACGTCTCAGTCAGTACCGTGTAAATCGAAACTGGTTGCATTTTTTGACCGTGCAAAGCCAAAATTGTGTGAACTGAGTACCGTGTAAATCGAGGGATAGGTGTATTT
The DNA here is from genome assembly GCA_038380435.1 of Ryuthela nishihirai. Classification (NCBI taxonomy): domain Eukaryota; kingdom Metazoa; phylum Arthropoda; class Arachnida; order Araneae; family Heptathelidae; genus Ryuthela; species Ryuthela nishihirai. The sequence goes on from JAWZYU010000001.1 coordinate 94,123,834, forward strand.
GATTCATGAGGAAATGCGTATGTGACACGAAAGAAGAAATATCTTACTTTGGGCCATTCCGGTTCCATTTCTTAACTATTTGTGAATATACATACTGTATATCACATATGTGATAATATACTAATATACAATAATATACTAATATAATCTTACTAAGGATTACAGTTTCTAATATGTTTTCAAGAAAAATTTGTTTTTAACCCTTTATGCTTTTCGTTTTTGATTTCTATATCGGTTTGAAGATATCTCAAAACGTTCATTTCGCCATATCCTCTGAACCTCTTTGATTTAAAGTAACGACTCGTGTACCTAATAAAAGTGTCATGAAAATTCTCCCACTTTTTGTCTATCATAGAAAGGGCAGCGTAAACGATTCCAGTATACGAGGGTCGTTCAAAAAGTTCTTGACACACATCTGCAGAACAAAACCCATTGCACTTATTTGAACAAAATTTTTACTGTCCTTCAAAGTACTTTCTCCAGTATCTATGCAAAGTTCTAAACGTCTATGCCAATTCTGGAACACTTGGTGGTACTCTTGTTGGGAAATATTCCACAATAGAGCGCATTTTACAAAGTCTTGATACCTTTGGAAAAGGCTTCCCAGCAAGTTCCATTTCAATTTTTGGAAACAATCCAAAAATCCCAATGTGCAAGATCGGGCAGATACGCAGGATGGAGTAGCTGTTTGCGTTTTTTTCCTGCTCCAGATAGGCCGTAACGTCGGGTTTTGTGAGCACTGGCGTTATCACGAAGGAGAATCCTTGACACGTCTGTTGTTGGACTCTGCTCCTTCATCTCTTTAACGGTTTTATGCAAAACAACGTCGGTGTAGTATTAGTCATTTATAGTCATTTTTTTCAGAGGCGTCCACGACAGCCACTTTTTGGGAACTGAGAAAAATTGTAAACATCCTCTTGAGTGAAAGTCTTGTAGGAGGATTTTGAGGAAGCGGTTCATCTTCCTCAACCAAAACATAGTTTTCGAACTTTCTGGGAATTGTATAGTAATAATGCCATGTCTCATCATCTGTGATAATGTCTGTTAAACGTTTGGGGTCACTAGGTTCAAACAATGCCAGCATATTTTTGTACGAATCGACTCTTGCTCTTTTTTTGCTGTTCCATCAGTTTGCGGGGAACCCATTTGGCACAGATCATTCAGAACTTTAAATGTTGATAAATAAATGTTTACATACTCCCAATCGATACACATATTAACTTACACCTGAAATTCTTAATACTTCTAAATTTATTACCTGAATAGTGTTGTATGGGTTTTACCTTAATGAGTTCACGAACATCAACGATGATTCTCTTGCTCACGCATCCTTCGGTCTTCCTGCACGAGGGAGGTATTCGAAGTTCTGCCATCCTTCTCTGGCATTGCACGTCCATTCCATAACAGTGCCATATGCCAAACAACTGTGCAATACTCAGAACCACATTGCTGTCTTAAAATCCTCACCTTTAGCAACTTTGATCATTTGAATCACGTTTCGATATGGCAAACAAATTTTTTGAAAACGTGGATCTCACTCAGAGTAGTGTCATAAGTGCACGGGATTCAGAAGATGAATTAGATAAACTTACAAGGTTGCAGGAGGTGTAGGGGAAGGTTCAATGTACATATTTTCATAACTCGTGCTTACAAAATATAGGGAAATAAATGTTGTTATGAATTTCCAACAACATGTGTTTCGTTGCTAGAACAACAGCTTCTATGAAAACAAATATTTTCCTAACACTCCTTTCTTATGCTTATCCATTAAGGTATATAAATATATTCATAACAAACATCTGGGCGACTTCGTTCGCTTGCGTGAGGGGAATCTTTTTAATTTTTGCTAGCGAAGGAAGAAGTTTATAACCCGGACAATTTAGTGTCTAATCTTTTTTGCTAGATGGCTTCGTGAAGAGATATTCTACTACATACTCAGCATTACACGTTTCCTTCCATGCTAGTATTCGATACAGCGATTATCAACTTTACCATCTACGCTTCTTTTTTTTTAATGTAATACAGAATCGAGGGTGATGGAAAAAATTTAATAATTCCGTGTTATCATTAAATACGTTTATTTTTGAGACATTAGTTTCGAAATTCCATAACATTTAAACATTTTATGAAATGAACAGAAGTAAGTTGTGTCTAATCTTTTAGTACGAGCATTTATCCAAAGTTTGAATTATTTATCTGAAGAGTCTAATTTAGAGACCATTGCATTCCCAACCAATCTTGGTTGGGAATGCAATGGTCTGTAAATTAGACTCTTCAGATGAATACGCTCTAAATTAGACGACCATGAAAATGATCATTGCGACTCTTCAGATAAATAGACTAAATTAGACGACCAAGAAAATGATCATTACGACTCTTCAGGATTATTTTAATAGACTCTAAATTAAACGGCCATGAAAATGATCATTGCGATTTCTTGTTATTTTTAGGAAACAGACATATAAACCCAAAATCAAGCAACGTGAACTGACAAAGAATCCAATGAAATCACATACCTGGATTTCTATTAAAATGTTTTAAATTGAACGATGTAGTAATAATGTATGGTGATAAAGAAGTTAGGATTCTAGTCTTAACTAATTTTGATAGAGAAAGTGATCGTAATATTGCCTCTGAATGTATTCAAAATTGTTCTAACTATAATTTACTTAGACAACATTTCATTTTTCTCTATTTTGCTTTTTTTTCCACAAATATTTTACGAGTGATCCGGAATCGAATTTGGTTTCCCTTTAACGCCAAGTTAATGGATTCATTTCATTTTCAAATGATTTTAGTTATTTCTGAAATATTGAGAATATTGGCATGGCCATTAACAGAAAAAACAAAGCAGGAATTGCGAAAGTAAAGCTTCCATTGAGAGCAATGTTTACCAATGAGTTCTAGACCGAACAACAACAGAAGAAGCAAACTAAGTGATGTGATATGACTTTGCCTGGTAATCTGTAGTTTTCTCACATTCACAAAGAACTGAAACAAACGCTTTTTCTTTGAAGCCAGGAGAATTTTAAATAGCAGCAATTGCATCGCTCTACGACCGATGGTTTCCCCCCTCCCTTTTTTTTCTCTCTGAGAGCGTTTTCCTTTTTCCCTCCTAATCCCACTCCCCAGGCCGCCTTCATTTGCAGAGGCTGCATCTGGTTCTTTGTTGCCGCCTTCGCTTCGAGTGAACGACTCGCTGGCGCCCCTCATCCTCATCCTCATCCTTCCCAGGCTCTCCATCCTCCTCCCTGGCAGAATTACGACTTCGAAGTGCGCCTGCGCAGTAGAGCTCCGTCACTCTTCATTTTCCGACCTATATTTATAGAGCTCGAGCGTTTTGCTTCTCGAGGTCCGCAAAAGCGATGAAGACAGCTTGCAGCAAGTGCCGAAGTGTTGGCGAGGTTTCAACCTTATTTACTTGAGAATAATTTGATAAGTAAAGCCTAAATTGTCTATTAAAATTTTTCTCTCTTTCTCGGAACTAGGAGAATTTTTTTTGTGGCGATAATGTTCTGTAATAACTTCTTGAGCTTCACCTCTTAAAAATTCTGTTTTAACAGTACTTCGGAATGATAAAACTACCGCATTAAAACAATACACTTTTTATTTCATTAATTTCTCTTCATTTCCATAAATTTCATTTTAATCTAATTATTTCTGCTATGTGATGACAGAAAAACAGTTCCGAATATAAATTAATTCTGCTCCTTCGAAAGAGAAATAAAAGCACAAAGAATTGCTTTTGGTTGTTAGTGTTGACCAACTTAAAGAGAAACTTTCTTCTGGTCTACTTTTGAATCATTGAGAAATCGATAGAGAAAAGGGAGCTTCACTCACTTTTTACATGTGATATTCTTTATTTCTTCTACCAGAAAATCATCAGAGATTTTTAATGCGTAGCGCTTTCGTATAAAAAAGAAATCCTTTGGACCATTGAGTAATTTGCATAATTTATTCCGAATTAAACAAGAATTAGTAGAGTAAAAAAACTCACAGAGCCTGATATTCATACCTTATCAAATCGGTGATAATTTTCTACAGGGAATTCCATCGATTACAACGTTTTGACAGAATAACCCTACTGAAAAAATATTAACTCTTTAGTCCATCGGAAAATACAAGTAGAATATTCATTGGTATAAAAGCACAAATGAACTTATTCGAATGAAAAGTGGACAAGTTGTAAATGAAGTTTGAATCATTTATCGATTTGTTCAAATTCGTCATGTCTATTGAGACATTTGGCGTAACATGAAATTCGCAACATGATATCGTCTTTCCCAGAGTGACTTTGGCTGCTGCATGAGTAAGTCTATGACAATGCAATTCACCTCTTAGTCCAAATTCAATTTTCTTCATTTCATGACGTTTTCAAGAAGTCCAGAAGTGTGAAAATGTAATAGGGGAGTTTCCAGGACTACAGGGAGGTTGTTCTAGACATTTCTAAGCATACCGTTTCAGTGTTCTCACTGTTACTTGGGCATTATGAGAGTGGACATTGCCATGCATCAAAACAATCTTATTGAAAAGTCCTGGGCACTTCTACTTGATTGTCTGCGTTCAAATTACAAAGTTTTTCAATATCATTGCGAGTTGATGGTGGACTCGATCGACAGTGGATCACGTAAACCAAATTAAAACTTCAGCGTAGTACACATTGTTCAACTTTGGATATTTCTATACGGATTTGTGGGGAATATTCACAATGCCATCAGTGATTCTGGAGTTGATGAGTTCACTCAGTCTATAACCCAGATAAAGGGGTGGTCCACATTTCATTTCAACGACCCTTACATAATTTGTATACTTTTATGTGCATTCGTTTTATTCTTTTGATTTTCGACATTTAGGTGTTATGTTTGTAACGGGCGGGTTCTTTTCTTCGTTTTCCGTCCACGCGTGTGAGAGTTTGCTTCGATAACTCTTTCACTAGATATGTCAGGATCTACTCAAGTGGTCTATAACTCATTCAACCACACATGCTTTGTAGATATATACAACCTTATTCGCCAACTACATGAAAAAGTGACTACTTCCTGACCAGTCACCAAACACCACAGAGTATTCACTCTACTGAAACAAGGCCTTGTTTCAGTAGAACTTAATTGAAACGTAGTTCAGTAGAACGTAGCTGAAACTTCCCGCCAAGCTCTGTCACGTCTTGGTCACGCGATGTCCACTGGGCATGCAAGAGTCCGTCAGCCAATGGGGTATGTCCACATCTTCTGCGGGCGGCCAAATCCTCCCGAACGCAGAGGTCCTTAGACACAATACTCGTCCCCTGCCCACAACGGGACTGGCTCCGATGCTCTTGCTAGGAAGAAGAGGTCTGCCACAATAACGCTCATTGCTTCTCCACCCCCCCCCCCTCGCACTAGCTTAATCGAACCCTTACAATGTTGCTAATGTGTAAATGAAAGTCTCCACTCCTATTAGAATATTGAAACGTTTGACAAACGCTATCTCCTCACTCCACTTCACACTCGTCATTTTTTGCTGTTTTTCTGGGTTATCCGCAATCTTTTTTTCCCTGTTCAATCATCTAATAGTTCTCTCTGTTATTCTTAAAATTTCTTTTTTCTTTCGTGATGGATATATTTTATATATTCCTCCTTTTAATGCATTTATTATCATATTCACTTTCATATTAGATGCTTGTTTTCGTCTAGGCAACTTCTTGTCATTTATTTATATATCACGTTAGTTGTGCAATTTCTGTAAGCGTTTGTATTTGGTACATTCTTGAATATTTCTTTTGAATTTCTCAAATGTACCGGGGCGTCAACCCACTCTAACATTTAAATTAGTATCTAAAATTACCTGTACATTGGCTTTACTGTAACACCTTAGTATGGAATAAAATAATAAATAATAATAATGGAGGTAGAGTGAAAATTGTTTGTGATGTAGATGGCGTTCTGATTATTAAGTCACCACTATGAGAAAATATTGATCTAAAATAATAACGATAACACAAAATCTCGAAAGACTGGAAGATGAATTTAGCGATGACGTCATCATTATTTATGTTACTTCAACGCTTTTCCTCCTATGATTATGTTATCTTGAATAACATGTGAAGATTAAAAGAGAGATTTAAGTATAGTACTAAGCGTCCAGTTCTTGGTATATTATTTCTTATATTTTTAAAATAATAATTCGTAGTGCTCTGTGTTTATGCTATATGTGAAATCTGACAAAACTACTGAAACATATTTGCACTATTACACTCACAAATATATGAGGAATGATAGGACTAGAGATTGAATACAGTTCGTGTTTCTGATTTTGATTTCAAAGATGACCTTCCTGACATTTTAATCTCTTAATTTTTTTTTTCTTTTCCTCTTTTTCTGGGGCTGGGGTGGCTCAGTCGGTAGCGCGCCAGGCTCGTAATCTGTAGTTCCCAGGTTCGAGTCCCAGCTGGGTCAGCGTTGAGATTTTTCTCCGCAAAATTCCCCACCCTGCCCACGGTCAGTAGAGGACACCGCTGGGCTTGGAAATGCCGCCGTCCGTCTGATGGGACGTTAAGCCGTGGACCCGTGTGCGGGAGAGCCATACCCTGTGCACGTTAAAGAACACGCTAGATGGTCTTGACGGGAGGCTACCATCTGTCTCCCAACAGCTGTTCCAGTGGGTCCCCTCCCCCAACCTTCTCTGAGCCTTCGGGGTCCATGTGACCTGGCCATTTAGCCCATGGTGTGCAAAAAAGTATCGCTCAGAGGTAAAACAACCCAACCCTCTTTTTCTTGTCTTCTTTTTTCAACCTTCTCCTATTCTCAGATATCTAAACAGACAATGCAGCACCAAAAGAATAGTTTCTTTTTATAACCAAAATGCTTGAGCAATCAACCGCAACACAACGAAGCTAATGCTCCATTTTTTCGATTGGGGAATCTTTATCCTTTTGAAGAGTGATAGAGGTGTTTGATTTCCTCCGCTCTTCAAATGATGGGAGGCATTAGATAAACGATCATAGATAAAAGAAAAAGATTTAATTTTTTTATTCTCTTCATTATACTTTTACTTATCGGTTACTACATCGTAGTTGATCGACCAGTGATTTAACGTTTTTTCAAATTACTAAATGGACGTTTATTTCTTTGCTTTTTTACAAATTTATACACTGCTCACAAAAATTAGGGGATATTTCAAAATGAATATGAAGCGATAAAAAAAGAAGCATTTGAATTGTTTTTATCAAACAAGAACATCAGAAAAGCAAACGACAAGTCAAAGAAAGTTGTTCGATTATGCAAATGAGATGCAAAACCAACTTTTTATCATTGGTGAAAATGCACTATATAAAAGGCTGAAAGTACTGAAGTATCTGCACGTTCCCTGATCTTGAAAGTGCACATCCTGCAATTTCCCAGCCTTTGCAATGCCCCTGCAACACGATTTACCCGAATGCGAAGCCTGGAGAGCCATAGGACGTCTTGAAGCTGGTCAAACACAGACGACAGTGGCAACAGCACTTGGAACATCCCAAAGCGTGATTAGCAGACTGTGGAATCGCTTTCAAGAGACTGGCACAGTACAAAGAAGACAAGGGCAGGGTCGCCCATCTGCCACAACAGCAAGAGATGACCGCTACTTGACCTTATTGGTAAGAAGGATGCAACAGAAGAAGGACGCGCAGCAATGCAACAGAGCTGCGGGGACAGTTTCTTGCTGCCACTAGACGACGGATATGCACCCAGACCATACGAAATCGGCTTCATCGTGTTGGACTGCATGTCCGGCGACCAATGGTATGCATTCCTTTATCTGCTGAACACCGTAGAACTCGTAGAAGGTGGGCTGATGAGCATCGTCATTGGACTTGTGATGAGTGGTCAACGGTCTTCTTCTCTGATATGTCACGGTTCAGTCTGCAGCCTAACAATCATCGTGTCCTGATCTGGTGTGAACGAGGAACAGGGGAGAATCCACGTTTCATGCGAGAAAGGGACTCCTTCGGTGGTGGTGGAATCATGATGTGGGCTGGCATCAGCATTGGTGGTCGTACCGACCTCCACGTCATCAGAAACTGATTGCTAACTGCTGTCAGATATCGAGATGAGGTCCTGCACTCTATAGTGGTACTCTATGCTGGAGCAGTTGGAAACAACTTTCTTTTCATGGACGATAATGCAAGGCCCCACCGTGCGCATCTCGTCAACAACATGCTTTAGGAGGCAGGAATCGAACGCATGGATTTGCCTTCACGTTCTCTAGACCTGAATCCCATTGAACATGCTTGGGATGCACTGCGAAGATGTCTGGGCAAACCGTCCAATGCCTCCCACAACACTTCTTGAGCTGGAAGTTGCCCTGGAGCAAGAGTGGCAGAGGATCCCACAAGAACTGCTGGACATTCTGATCCTGTCCATGCCCCATCGCTGTCAGTGTGTTTTAGCAGTCTTGGGAGACCACACACCCTACTGAACAGTCAATGAGTGGCACTCTCGTCCAGTTTGACATGCTTCTGTTCACCCCCACCAATATGTCACTTGCTACTCAATCACGACAATTGAGTTTGCATCTCATTTGCATAATCGAACAACTTTCTTTGATTGTCGTTTGCTTTTCTGATCTTCTTGTTTAATAAAAAAAATTCAAATGCTTCTTTTTTTTATCGCTTCATATTCATTTTGAAATATTCCCTAATTTTTGTGAGCAGTGTATTTCAGCAGTGCTTATCATGGTGATTGTTCCATCTATATACGTTGAAAGCCCAATTTGTTATGCATACGGCCACCATCCACAGACTTGGCACAATAACGTGGCAACCCCTTGCTGGCTATAAATAAGTCAGATACCTATCTTCTGTACAGTATACCTGCGGCTCTTATGATGGGTAAACGCAGTAACCTCAGTGAGTGGATTGTGAGCAGATAGTCGGTGCGAAGAAGATGGGTGTTCCATATCCATGACGAACGTCTGGGATTTCTGTGTGCGACCGTCACACATGTGTACCAGGACTACATAAAAATCGACAAAATCCACACCCACTGGGAAAAACGTGACTGTAACCGGGTCGTTGATATTCGAGGTGAGAGTCTTCTCTCTTGTATCATAACGTTGAAACGGAGAGCCACGGTGCAGATTATAATGTTGACATTCAACGATGGGGCAGCTTCAACTACTTGGCTATGAGGCTGCAGTGGGCGATGGGAAATAGACGATGGACGGTGAAAGACTGAAAATGGGTAGTAGCTTGGTCCGAGGAATCGAGGTTTCAACTATAACACGCTGAGGGGAGGTTGCATGTGTGACATAGTGGGGCCACTTGGGTCCTTTGTATCGATTGAGACCACAATCACTGCACAAAGCTATGTTGACATACTCGCTGACCACCTACATCGGTTCATGGCTATCCATTTCCCCCAGCAGGATACCTTCTTTCAACAACACAATGCCCTATCTCATCGCTTCTATTTTGTGAAGGACTGCTTGGAGGATCACTTGTGAGTTCGAGTGAAGTCGAGTGAGTTCACAATCCTCGAATGGTCCTCTCACTCCCCGGATTTGAACCCTATTAAGCGTCAGTGAGAATAAGTGGAATAATTTTTTCAGCCTGAAACCCACCACCCTTCAACTCTTGCCTCTAGGTTGTCCTAGAATCATGGGCCACAATATCACCGAATGTTTCCAACACCTGATAGAGTCTATGTCGCAACATGTTGCGGTTGTTGTGAGGGTGAAAGGTGGCATTACGTAGGTGTGTATAATAAATTGTCTTTTCAGTGTATATAGATCTATTTATGGCCAAACTTCAAATTTTGAGCACCTTCCAATCAAACCTTTTTTTTTTCATCAAATTTTTTATAGGTTTCTAATGTCAAACGACTTTTGTGCATGATGACGGTTTTTAAGGTGTTTTTTACCCTGTAGTGTGATATATATCAATTTGATTTTGTAATGATAAAATGGAACAATAATCGAGACGTAAAAAGGAAAGAGACGATTTATAATGCAATATAACATTTCCTCCTCCATTTTATAGGTCTTTAAAAAATTTCTTGAGAAACGCATGTAATATAAATAAATTGAATATTTTTTGTCTCTGTTACCCTTACTAGCATTCTGAAAGAGAGGAACCCTGGCACCTTGCCCCCCCCCCCCCAGATCCGGTCCGGAATATACATTGTCCGGTATTATTCAAGTGTCAGTGGTGTTGGACTATCGTAATTTTACTATAGTACAAATATTTGTTATTTAACAGTGTAAAGTGTTCCTTAATTTTTATTTAACGCTTAGGGTTTTGTGGCTACTTACAGTTTATGTAATTATACTCCTTTCCAGATAAAAAAATGTTTGAAGATCAAAGAAATCAATCAACCATTGAAAAGGGGGCCACACTCACATAAGTTCTTCCAAGAACAACTCGCAGATATAAATTCCGTCATAGCAAATAGTTCCATACCTTATGGAGAAATAAGTACTTTTTCTAATGTACTCGTATGTTATTAATATGTATATTTTATGGAAGGGAGAAATTAAAAATGCTGTTTTAAATTTTGAAATATTACAAAAATCATCACTGTGTAAAAATATTACACAGTGAAATATTTACACTAGTATATTAGCGACTAGAAGAATTGCTCAGGTGTTGCTCAGGGAGGTGCTGACGTCAGTGCGCTCTCTCATAGACCGTGACTTTGTCACTGCGCATCGAGTCCCAGCTGGGTCAGCGTTGAGATTTATCTCCGCAAATTTCCCCGCCCTACCAACGGTCAGTAGGGGACACCGATGGGTTTGGAAAGGCCGCCGTCCGTGGGATGGGATGTTAAGCCGTGGCCCCGTGTACGTGAGAGCCATACCCTGTGCACGTTAAAGATCACGCTGGATGGTCTTAACGGGAGGTTACCATCTGTCTCCCAACAGATGTTGCAGAGGGTCCCCTCTCTCAACCTTCTCTGAGCCTTTGGGGTCCATGTGACCTGGCCATTTAGCCCATGGTGTGCAAAAAAGTGCCGCTCAGAGGTAAAACAACCCAACTCAAACCCAATGTCACTGCGCAAATTATCGAAAGTTTCATTTCCGTTTCGACAGATTTTGGTAATTCCTGTATTCCCAAGATACTTGATCGAATGGTCCCAAATAACATAGCCGGGTTGCTACTTTGTTGCTCCGTAATGGGTGAAAAAGTCAGGTTCCTATTTCGAATGGGACGTCATAATCTTTGGGCGTGAGAGGGATCTGACAGCGGTGGGGTTTTCTCGATCAGAATTTGCGAATGAGCAGAAGCTACGAATAGAGAACGGAGTAGAAAGACGTTTCATCCAAAATAGCAATTTCTAATCACCTATTCAACCTATCAAGTTTATATTTTGCACTGTACATGCTCATAGTGCTCTTAATCATCTGATAAAATTGCAGGTACCTATTACCTTTAAGTGAAGAGGTTTGGTGTCCATATTTTATTATTATAGATATAAAACGTATGCCGTAGAAGCTCCCTCCCTAACGAGTTGAGGATTGGTACATTTAAAAACATAAAATCTTGCTTTTCATTGGCTTTCGCAGTTAAGCGTAATAAGCCACAAATGGACAAAAAAATTATTTGAGAGAGCCTTTCCCCCTCCATTTTTTATGCTAAACAGATTATAGGGAGAATTTCTTAACAGCAAAAACAATGGAAAACATTGGTATGAATCAGAAGTTTTAAATCATATTGGGGCCAAATCAGCTATTTTTCAATATATGGCTGGCAGCATTATATTTTAAGCAATAATAAGCAAGGCATAGTTACGTATATGGTTGCTTCATTACTTAAATGTTACACTGTTTCAATTTCAGTAAAACATAAACCGCAATGTCCATTTGCGATGACTTCATCTCTGTTTGAAAAATTCCCGCCCTGCTCACGGTCAGTAGGGGACACCGATGGGCTTGGAAATGCCGTCGTCCGTCGGATGGGACGTTAAGCCGTGGCCCCGTGTGCGGGAGAGCCATACCCTGTGCACGTTAAAGAACACGCTGGATGGTCTTGACGGGAGGCTACCATCTGTCTCCCAACAGCTGTTCCAGTGGGTCCCCTCCCCCAACCTTCTCTGAGGCTTCGGGGTCCATGTGACCTGGCCATTTAGCCCATGGTGTGCAAAAAACTGCCGCTCAGAGGTAAAACAACCCAACTCTGTTTGAAAACGACTATATCCTCCATACTTAACGTGAGATCATCACACTTGAGTGAAGCTAGTAAACCGCAGTTCGCCATCAGGATTATGATAAAACGATGAATATAACTGCTTTTCAGCCCCACAAAATGAATCTGGTCGACAGTTTGGGATCATTGTTCTAAATAGATGTTTTGACGAAATTAGACATATTTTAAGAAGTTTAGAATTTAAGGCATTGAATTTCTGAGTGGCTCAGGGAATTAAAACTAGAAAAAAAGCAAAAGTATTATTTTCATAAACTTTGGAAGTTCGAATAAAGATGAAAAAGAGTAAATCTAAATATTAAACCCTTCAGTGAAACGTTAAATTTAATGGCCACCATCTCCAACAGCTTCAGTGAGAAGAAATTTCAGAAAAGTAGTTGGGTTGGTTTACCTCTGAGCGACACTTTTTTTGCACGCAATGGACTAAATGACCAGGTCACAAGGACCCTGAGAAGGTTGGGAGAAAGAGACTCACTGTACAGCTGTTAAGAGACAGAAGGTAGCCCCTGGTCAAGGCCACCCAGCGTGTTCTTTAATTTGCACAGGATATGTCTCTCCGTACCACGGATTTACGTCCCTCCGTACCACGGATTTACGTCCCTCCGAAGGATGGAGATCTTTCCAAGCCCATCGGTGTCCTCTACTAAAAGAGGGCAGGACGAGGATTACTAGCTTGACGCGCTATCGAAGGAGCCAACGGCACTCCCGTCCCTGGAAAAACCTAAGTTCTATTCCATTGAGCATTTCATTTCCTTACAAACTTTGTGACAAAGACATTCTGTAATTTGAAAAGAGCGTGTTTCCCTTTTATTAGCGTCATTATTCTGATGAAAAAACTTAATTCACATTTTGCGAGTTTTCTCAATTTAATACCAAATGTGATGCACATTCTTATTCTCGGACTCTTACATTGATGACCTCATCATGAGGCTCTGTTTATCATCATCTTCATCAGTGGCAACATAAGCTGCTCTTCCAGCTAGACAGACGAAAACATTATATCAGCCTCAGAAGAATAAATGCAACTTAAATGCGTCACGCGTTGGGTATCAAGGCCTCAATATATTCTCACGCTCTCTCTGGATAACCGAATTAGAAGTCAATGATTTTCAAAGCGTTTTACTGAAGGAGGAAAAAAAAACTCACTAGATGTAAGACAAAAATTCTGGATCGTGACTTTAATATAAATTTTCACTTTCAAAAGGATTCTTCCAGAAAACACAACAACTCGAATATTTAGAAAGTTGTTACGTTACAATAACAGAATTCCTCAGATCTACACCTGGTAGTATTTTGTTAGAACAATACAGAGGAAAAATTGTCATTAGTCGGATGGGATCTGAACCCACGACCTCCTGATAACATGTCAGGTGCTCTGACCTCTGAGCTAGCTGACGCCGAATAATAATATAAGATGATTTAAGACTTCTGATTTATACCAATGTTTTCCATTGCTTTTGCTGTTAAGAAATTTCTCCCTGTAATCTATTTAACACAAATGGAGGGGGAAGGCCCCTAAAATAATTTTTTGTTCATTTGTGGCTTATTAAGGTTAACGCGAAATTATCTCTTAGTGGCTTATTAAGCTTAACCCGAAATTATCTGTTAGTGGCTTATTAAGCTTAACGCGAAATTATCTCTTAGTGGCTTATTAAGCTTAACGCGAAATTATCTCTTAGTGGCTTATTAAACTTAACGCGAAATTATCTTTTAGTGGCTTATTAAGCTTGACGCGAAATTACCTCTTAGTGGCTTATTAAGCTTAACGCGAAATTATCTCTTAGTGGCTTATTAAACTTAACGCGAAATTATCTTTTAGTGGCTTATTAAGCTTGACGCGAAATTATCTCTTAGTGGCTTATTAAGCTTAACGCGAAATTATCTATTAGTGGCTTATTAAGCTTAACGCAAAATTATCTATTCGTGGTTTTAAGCATTATACCATAGAATAGTCATTGGAAATGTGGTTGACTGCAATTGAAGGCTCTGGTCAAGATGCCACCTTCCAGTCCTAAATAAATCGTTACGTGTTTTTTTTTCAAGATGCTTCAGTCTACGATTCTCTGAGGCTGCCTTAGAAAAATACGTTATTCAAACCTTCAGTGATGGTGGCGGTCCCTCCTTGGATACGTTACTATATGCTGTGCATTTCGAAGAGCAATCTGGATGGCCTTGACGGGAACTTTCCATCTTTTACTTAACAGTTGCCTAGTAGATCACTTCCTCTATCCGTATTTGAACTTTGGAATCCTTGGGATCTGGCCATTTAACCCATGTGTGCAAGAAGCGAGGCTTAGAATGTTTGTTTTATTAGAGTAACGCCAAACAGACAGCGAAAAAAAAGTTAAAATTTGTAAACTTAAAATTACAATGCTAAGGTTACAATTTAAAACATTTGTTATAGCTAACGATTTTAAAATAATATCGGAATTTAGTATTAATCTTCAAAATAAATAATTAGCTAAAGTTATTTCTATAATATTCCTTATGGAAAACTTAGTCTTCTAGATCCCCTGATATTATGACGCTAATTTCTTCTTTAGGGTTTTGTTTAGATGCTTCTTTCAGGGAATATTTTAACTGAGTACTTCCAGTAAGATTGTTAAGACAACAACATCGCTTGGAAGGGCTCAAAATTAAGTTATCAACATAAATAAACGAACTTGCCATAAGTCTATCGGTACGTTCACATATATATACTGAAGCTTCAACTAAGGACAACACGAACTTGAAAGGTTATACTAGTATTGAAAATTGTTCTTGCCTTCATGCATAAACAAATCATCCTAAGTCTGAGAAAACCTCTCAAGCACAAAAAAAGTGAATGTTTTCAATTTCCAGATCAGTTTCTAAATGACAACCCAATCGCATCATTACCAACTACAAATCCCTCTCTTAGAGCAGACACGAAATTTGCATGAGCATTTGGATGATTTAAACACCATTTAGAGTAGCGTACTGGGAGCATTGAGAAGCATTTTATGTACCACTTTAGCAGCTAAAAAGGAATGGCTCGATAGAATTCTACGATGCAGATTAGATTATGCCTGTCATTTCTTTTTTTTTCTTTCATCGAAGCATTTCCCTTTAACTTGTCTGTCTTGGATAAATTCCAAGAGCAGTCTCTCTGAAGCATTCTTGGATCTCATTCAAGATCCTCATCAATGCATTGCATGAAGATGCAACCAAAACTTCTAGAAATATCTCAAGAATTAGAACCTTTTTTTATCTAAATTTTGTCCGTGATAAGAACAAATTAAATATTCCTTTGTATACCATTAACATTTTTATTTTTGCATAAAAGCAGCAATACTTGTTTCTTGAAAAGTAACAAAATCCCTTTAACGAACACAAGTGGACGACGAAAGCTTGTTCTGATTTTTCAACACCAGAGAAAACCTTAGTAAAGAATACAGAATTTCACTGACTACCATCAAGTAGACTTTAAATCTGAATGACATGAATACAGGACTTCTAAACTGTTTTCTGTGGTAAATCAGGCTAGTGTATTTTTGGTGCTTACTTGATTTGGAGAGAACAGATTATCCACTCATAACAACATCAATTATTTAGTCGCAAGAATTCGGGATATTTTTTCTATCCACTATCAGAAACTCCTGTGATGTCATAACAATAGAATGCACTTGGATTGGATTGTTTTACCTCTGAGCGGCACTTTTTTTCCACACCATGGGCTAAATTGCCAGGCCACAAGGACCCCGAAGGCTCAGAGAACGTTGGGGGAGGGGACCCACTGGAACAGCTGTTGGGAGATAGATGGTAGCCTCCCGTCAAGGCCATCCAGCGTGTTCTTTAGCGTGCACAGGGTATGGCTCTCCTGCACACGGGGACATGCCTTAACGTCCCATCCGACGGACGGCGGCCTTTTCAAGCTCATCGATTTCCCCTACTGACCATGGGCAGGGCGGGGAAATTTTGCGGAGATAAATCTCAACGCTGACCCAGCTGGGACTCGAACCTGGGAACTACAGATTACGAGCCTGGCGCGCTACCGACTGAGCCACCACCGCCCCAATGCACTTGGCAAAAATGTCTTAAAAATGTTTTTTTAATTTGATAAACAAATAAACAAAGTGTTTTTCCAGCATTTTAACAAAGCTTACTATTTTTAAAATAAATGCTTAATACTGTTTCAACTAATAAATTTCCTCCTATATTAGTGTCCATAAATGCTATGGCTACATTGAGCAAAATAAGTACCTATAAAATATCGAATATAATATATGTATATAAATAAAATATAATATAATTCTGAAAAATTATTTTGATGACATATATGAAAAGAAATTAGACCTAGTTAAATCGCAAGATTCGAAACTAAAAATTATTTTAAAATATCTAAATTCAAAAACAATTATGGGAGATGTATCAGTATGTGTAAAATATCACAGACTTTTAATTTAATCACAAAAGAAATTCTAAATGTAAACTGTTAAAAATAGATTAAAAATAATATAAAAGAATATCTTAGATAAAATATAAATAGATTAAAAATAAGAATATCTTAGCTAAACTCATATAAATGCATTAAATTTTGCCAAAATCCCTTGAAGGCTTTGTATTTCATATATATTTATTTAATCTGATCTCTTTCATAAACTTTATAATTGAGAGAACATATTAGGAATATATTATATAATTAGATACAGATATTTTAGTTATCTTTGTGGATCTTATATATTTCATATTATATTACATGTATTATGAATAAAAAAGAAAATATTCAAAATAAAACGAAAAAATAGAATCCATGAAAGAGGTTGCCCATAAGAAATGTCTCACCCTATTTGAGTTAACTGGTTGCATTCCAACCATTTCGTAATTTAACCAATATTATGCAACAGCGACAGTAAACAAACATTTTTTGTTCTGCATATTAGACAACTAATGCCTTAGCTTTCTCATGATATTTATAAATATTTCTGTCTGTTTGAATGGCGTCTGGAATTTTGCTAAATGATTTCAGTGCTCTGTACGCAAACTGCATATGAATGTAATCTTTTAAGATTTAGAAATATAAATATAACAGGATGTTAAATTATTTTGCTTTCATAAAGAGATGTCATTAAAATTTGCTTATTTTAACTTTTAAATAAATGCAGCAAGACCCTCAATACATAAAATTTTGTGAGAGGAATATGTCTATATCTGCAGAATTTTCTAATAATATCACATTATCTTTTTTCTTACTAATACAACTTACAAACTGAATTCTATAGTTGATATTATTTGATTAAGTAACCCCTCCTGTACTATCCTTGGATGCAGTTCCCCGAATCAGGCATGGCTTATTCCAAAAATGATATATAATTTTCGAGTTATTCATTCTCAAAATATACAAAAAATTATCAATGAAATTACAATATAATTTGAAATTTTAACATTGAAATATTTAATAACAAGCGAGACTCACCCAGGTTTTTATATCGCAAGTCTACCTTCATTAAAATATTTCTATTGATCCATATCTTAATAGTTCTAGTAACATAACATGTAACTTCAGTGCAGTTTCCTTCATAATAATACATATTATTTTATATTGTGTCTGATTTCCCTCTTAACCTAAAGAATAATTTATTTTCCCAATGTTGATATTTCATTCAGTATTTAAAATCAAATTTCTAATGATAAACATATCTCTGTTGCGATAATTAGCTGATTTTCATCTCTTGCTATATTATCAGCAAGAGTTATAATTTGACATTCTAGTTCTTACTCGCATATAATCCTCAAGCAACCACGGACTAAGAACGCCCAACCAGACGGGTAATTGGATTTTCAAATGAATTCTCCTTAAACACCTAGTTCAAGTAATAGCTGCCTTTGGCCACTACCGGCCATTTATGGAAAAGACCCGTTGCACATTATCAATGCACTTCATTCTAAGGGGCGGGGGTGGCTCAGTCGGTAGCGCGCCAGGCTCGTAATCTGTAGTTCCCAGGTTCGAGTCCCAGCTGCTTCAGCGTTGAGATTTATCTCCGCAAAATTCCCCGCCTTGCCCACGGTCAGTAGGGGACACCGATGGGCTTAGAAAGGCTGCCGTCCGTCGGATGGGACGTTAAGCCGTGGCCCCGTGTGCGGGAGAGACATACCCTGTGCACGTTAAAGAACACGCTGGATGGCCTTGACGGGAATCTACCATCTGTCTCCCAACAGCTTGTTCCAGTGGGTCCCCTCCCCCAACCTTCTCTGAGCCTTCGGGGTCCATGTGACCTGGCCATTTAGCCCATGCTGTGCACAAAAGTGCCGCTCAGGGGTAAAACAACCCACCCAACTTCATTCTACTTTTATCACTTCTTAATTAAGCCTTTCAGTACTCTGTTCATAATTCTATTATTCAATTTTTAATTTTTTATGGATCAAACACGGCCAAGTTATTGAAATCTCTTCCTCTATAAGATGCTACACGAACATCTGTAAGGAAAAAAACAATATCTCTATTTTCTTTCCATAATTAATACACAGGTTACCTGTACAAATAGACTTCAACAATTATTAAAACCTCTGAAAAAATTATCGCTGAGCGGCGGGAATCAAACTCGCAACTCTCTATGTCAGGGGTTCTCAACGTGGGGTAGGCGGTAAAATATTTTGGGGTACGCCGTGAGAACTCAAAATTCGCTAAGTTCGCAACACTGCTGTGCAAAAATGTCATTTTTTTTGTGTTTATAGATGTATGTAATTTATGAATACAAAATTTAATGTGTATATATATATGTTTTATTTTATTTCCATTGTTATACTATAATTATAGTTTTATCTTTCTGTACAAGGGTACGCCAGTTACATACACATTTCCAGGGGGCAAGTGAAGCATAAAAGGTTGAGAACCACTGCTCTAGATAGATGTCAGAGCGCTCTACCAGTTAAACTACAAATCAGACGTTAAAAGTTCTGGAATATTATTTTGGAACATATTTAATACACGCATTATTAGCGTCTGATGCGTGGATTAGCCGGTAAAGCGCTCTGGCATCTAGAGGGTTGCGGGTTCGATTTCCGCCGCGTCAGCGATAGTTTTTTCAGCGGTTTTAATAAATCTATTATCTGATTTTACATTTGATCTGCCACTACTATAGAAAATTTCTTTGGTATATAAACCTATTCTTTAAATACTCCATAGATACTTAGAAGAGCAATATAATATTTTTATGTTTGTTTAATGTTGTCCACTGCCAGTATTCGTTACAATAATTCCGTCGTGATATACTTTATTGATTATTATTGAGAGTTAAGAATGATTATGGTCTTAATACAGATTAGAGAGATTACAGAAATGTGCAGATTCAGTTATCCAGTGCACAGTCGGTTAGGAAATGAAGCAGTAATGCAAGAGATAACAGGTTTAAAACATCCAACGAAATGCCATTAATTTCCCATTCCATTCCTGATTTAAAAAGGGAGGAAAATATTGTTTCATTTAATATTTGTAATTTGATCATTGAAACCTATTCCTAGCCTCTATTGTGCATTCACTAGGGAATGTAGGAATGTACGATTGATACATTCGGAATAAAATCTATTTGGGGCGGAGGTGGCTCAGTCGGTAGCGCGCCAGGCTCGTAATCTGTAGTTCCCAGGTTCGAGTCCCAGCTGGGTCAGCGTTGAGATTTATCTCCGCAAAATTCCCCGCCCTGCCCACGGTCAGTAGGGGACACCGATGGGCTTGGAAAGGCCGCCGTCCGTCGGATGGGACGTTAAGCCGTGGCCCCGTGTGCGGGAGAGCCATACCCTGTGCACGTTAAAGAACACGCTGGATGGCCTTGACGGGAGGCTACCATCTGTCTCCCAACAGCTGTTCCAGTGGGTCCCCTCCCCCAACCTTCTCTGAGATTTCGGGGTCCATGTGACCTGGCCATTTAGCCCATGGTGTGCAAAAAAGTGCCGCTCAGAGGTAAAACAACCCAACCCTAGCCTCTATGTAAATTATTGTTTGAAGTATTGTTTGTGTAGCTTTTTTTTGTCACTTTTTTCCAATGAAATAATCAGCAAACTTATTTATAAAGTAGAATAATCATTAAAGGGATAAGTTTTATGTTCATCATTAATTTGCTTAGGTTATATGTGTTTCATCTTTTCTTACCCGCTATACAATTAACGATTTCCTCGTTTTTGAATTACTGTTATAATACAACATTATATCTTTTAATTAACAAATTCAGTCCTCTCATATATATTGACTTTTTTTATTGAAATATTTAGATATAATTTTTGTTGATTTTTAACTTTTATAAAAGGGTTGCTTTTCGAAAAATTAGATCTTGTTTTTATCTAGCAAACTTAATAAAAAAAATTATCCCTGAAGCAGCTGTTTGCTATAGAGATAAGGAAGGATTCTATCAGTATCATATTTCATAGAGATCTGCGAGTTCTAGAAATCCTTGCATTAAGCCATTCTCTAATGCAGTTTAGTCCCGTCACAGCTGCGGAATAGAGTCTTCTGGTTACGTAGGTATGTGTCAGTTGTATAAATGTCAACTAATACAACCAGGAGCGTTCAACCTTTTTTCACTGGCGGGCAGTGTGTTGATCTGACTTTCTTTTCGATATTATACACAATCTTATAGTCGGACTGAAGAGATCGATTTGTCACCTCTCGATACTGCCACTCGCGTTTGTCCGGATGTGAAGACTGACAGTCGTCGTACGTTGGCAGCAGTAGGTGTAAGATAGATAGATAGATCGATAATTTTTATTTCAGATAATGTTTTACAGTATACAAAAACTTTTGAGGTCTCACAAGAGCAGGCTCGTTCGTGAGATCTCAATATAGAAACAATTTCAATTGAAAACATCAGTCGTCACTTGAATAATACACAAAAAAAACGAAAACAATTCAAAACAAACATCGCCCATGCTCCAGAGTTCCTAGATTTACGACGATACACGGATACCGGAAGACCCGCCGACAGTTGGAAGCGGATCGTTTGAGACCTTATGTGGGATTAGTAGCACCATTCTACCATCAATACGTCAGTCCTAGAATCAAGGAGCACCAATGCAAACCATTTCACAGAGCTGGACTACGATCATCACTGACTAACACATCGGTTTACCCTCATCACGTGTTCATCGACGACAACGATTGCAGAGCTGCCGGGATAGAACTTATTGCAGGGAGGAATGGCAACGGAAGGATTTTCAGCGAAGAGTCCCGCTTCTGTTTGGGAGCTGATCGGGAGTAGCTACGTGTTTCGTGACGCAGTGGTATTCGAGCATCACTATCCTGTTGTATTCGTAAGAGTCACACGCACCATTATGGTATGGGATGTCACAAGCTACCTTAAGCATTCATCTTTGGTAGTCGTTGAAAGCTTAACAGTAACTCTCTACAACGCTCCGACACACTGCACCTGACATTCTTCACTGATGTGCGAGGTACCATTTTCCAACAGGACAATGCTCATCGACATACAGCAAACACTTCAAGGGACTATTTCCGTGATGTGAAGGTTCTCAGATTTATCTCCTATCGAACATGCGTGAGACGTGTCTGAACGTGTATGGCTATGTCCACACTTGTGCGTTTTACGTGCGCTACGGCGCATGCGTCTAGCACACGTGACGCATGCGCAAAGGCATGCCTCAAATCAGTTGAACGGCGCCGTTTTCGTATGCAGTAGCTCACGTACTTCCACCAGTAGTGGATTTTTGTTCAACATTCCGTGCAACTTCGTAGTTTATCTGGAAGGTTTCGTTCTGTTTTTGTAATTATTGAGCTTGTGTTTTTTGTTCACCATGTTGTCAGAACAAACATTGGCCTTTATTGAAGCTTATAGGATTAATGGATACTCGAGCAAAAGGCAGAAAATCTGTTATAGTGATTATGCGTTGCATGATTACAAGTCCGAAAATTGATATTATGTCTTGCATAATTATAGTGTCTAAATGCATGTCTAAATTAACGGGTTTAGTATATATCAGTGTTAAATAAGTTGGTAGTGTTGCTTTACAATATTTTATGTTCGTAATCTAATATCTCCACAAACGAGCTTTGGGCTCATGTGGAGTTTTGAATTTTACACTTTCAAAACTGTCTATTTATTTTGGAAGAGAAAAATATTTATTCCTTTTTTTTATTATAAGCTTTAAATTACATGTTTGTAATGTATCAAAAGTGTGAAATAAATTTGAATTGAATTGAAATAATTCATCAGAAATATAAATTATTAAATTAATTTAAGTAAATGAAACATTAATTAAATAATTCATCAGATTATAGGTTTAAATATTCATCAGAGACATGAATGAATCACCGTAGCCAAATATCTGAGTGTGATCGCTAATTCCACTTCAGCTGGCATTGTTTCTCTGAAACGAGTACAGTGGACCCCCGATATAACGCGCATGTCGGGCGGGAAACAACACCCGCGTTATAAGGTGAACCGCGTTATACCGAGCGGCGCGGTGGCGACACAATAAATTTCACACTGTAAGCTTTTCTTTTACTCATCATGCATATAATAATTAAACACTATTCAAAATACATGCAGGAACTCAATACATACACAATTACTCAATACGCAGTAACAATAAAATGCGATACTCACTAACGCCGCACGGACCTGTATAAACATGTTTGAACTTATCGCGAACATCGCCCGCGCTATAACCGAGTGCGCGGTATAGCGAGCAGCGCTATAACGAAGGTCCACTGTATTTCTTTTTTTAGATCTTCGGCTCCACCATTCCCAAAAACATGTAGAAGTTTGTTCTAGATATTCGGGTAAAGTTCTTAAAAAGAACGTTTTCATTTAATTCCAATTCCCTCATTATTTCAAAATTCTGAGTTTTAAAATAATCTTTCATCCATATCGATCGCCGGTATTTTTCACGTCTTTTTCTCACTTTTTTCACCACGTCTACACTGGTGAAAAATTGAAAACCATTTGACGCACAGGTGTAGACAGTTGAAGGCATGCGTCCAACACATTCCATCTAAGGCATGCGCTAGACTACTCGCTGTTGAAAAGCGGAATTGAAAGTTGAAAGTGAAGTTGAAGATGACAACGTACAAGTGTGGACATAGCGTATGGGACAGCGGTGGGTCTGCCAACCATGTCATTCCCTCACCGGGCAGCATCAAGGGACCATGAATTGGAAGCATAGTGGTCTCTACATCACCATGACATGAGTCATCTTTTCGAGACAATGTTGTGACATGTAGCTGCCTAATTGCCGCAAAGCACAAGAGTTTCCAACCACGTTCAAATTCATAATATGGTTTTCTGGAATGAAATATCATTCTTCTGTTCTGAAACTTGAATCATTTTTCGGTGCTTTCATCTGCCCTACTTTTCAGAACATTCATCTATTTCTTTCAGGTGGAGTAATTTTAGTGTGAGATTTATATAAAAAAATTTTTAGACGCGTTGCTGACTCCTTCTTAATTATTGTTCTTGTTCATCTATATTAGTTAATATTTTTTAATTAAAGACATCTTTTGAAAGTTTCAGTTATCGTATATTTTTAATTACAGTTGAGAGGATTTAGGTTGGGGATGTTTTACCTCTGAGCGTCACTATTTTTAACACACTGGGCTAAATGATCAGGTCACAAGAATCCCAAGGTCTCAGAGAAGGTTGGAGGAAAGGGACCCATTGGCCAGCTGTTAGGAGACAGATGGAAGTTTCCTGTCAATGCCATCCAGGGTTTTCTTTAATGTGCACAGGTATGGCTGTCCTGCACATGGGTTGGGTTGGTTGTTTTACCTCTGAGCGGCACTCGTTTGCCCAATACATGCTAATTGGCCAAATCACAAGGTCCCCGAGGACTTAGAGTGGGTTGGGGGAGGGAACACACTGGACAGCTATTCGGAGACAGATTATATCCTTCCGCCAAGGCAATCCAGCATGTTCTTTAATGGCCACAGCCTATGGCTCTTGCACATTGCGCCACGGCTTAACGTCCTATCTGATGGACGGGAAGATATTAACTAGAATACTAATATAATAATTAATCAGTCGCAAAAATATTTCAAGTCGGATATTAACCATTTCCAAAAATATTTCTAGTCAGATATTAACCAGTCCCAAAAATATTTCTAGTCAGATATTAACCAGACGCAATAATATCTCCAGTCGGATATTAACCATTTCCAAAATATTTCTAGTCAGATATTAACCCGACGCAATAATATTTCTAGTCGGATATTAACCATTTCCAGAAATATTTCTAGTCGGATATTAACCAGACGCAATAATATTTCTAGTCGAATATTAACCAGACGCAATATTTCTAGTCGAATGTTAACCAGTCGCAATAATATTTCTATTCGGATATTAACCATTTCCAAAAATATTTCTAGTCAGATATTAACCAGACGCAATAATATCTCTAGTCGGATATTAACCAGTCCCAAAAATATTTCTAGTCGGATATTAACCAGACGCAATAATATCTCTAGTCGGATATTAACCATTTCCAAAATATTTCTAGTCAGATATTAACCCGACGCAATAATATTTCTAGTCGGATATTAACCATTTCCAAAAATATTTCTAGTCGGATATTAACCAGACGCAATAATATTTCTAGTCGAATATTAACCAGACGCAATATTTCTAGTCGAATGTTAACCAGTCGCAATAATATTTCTATTCGGATATTAACCATTTCCAAAAATATTTCTAGTCAGATATTAACCAAACGCAATATATCTCTAGTCGGATATTAACCATTTCCAAAATATTTCTAGTCAGATATTAACCCGACGCAATAATTTTCTAGTCGGATATTAACCAGTCTCAAAAATATTTCTAGTCGGATATTAACCAGACGCAATAATATTTCTAGTCGAATATTAACCAGACGCAATATTTTTAGTCGAATGTTAACCAGTCGCAATAATATTTCTATTCGGATATTAACCATTTCCAAAAATATTTCTAGTCAGATATTAACCAGACGCAATAATATTTCTAGTCGGATATTAACCATTTCCAAAATATTTCTAGTCAGATATTAACCCGACGCAATAATATTTCTAGTCGAATATTAACCAGACGCAATATTTTTAGTCGAATGTTAACCAGTCGCAATAATATTTCTATTCGGATATTAACCATTTCCAAAAATATTTCTAGTCAGATATTAACCAGACGCAATAATATTTCTAGTCGGATATTAACCATTTCCAAAATATTTCTAGTCAGATATTAACCCGACGCAATAATATTTCTAGTCGGATGTTAACCAGTCCCAAAAATATTTCTAGTCGGATATTAACCAGACGCAATAATATTTCTAGTCGAATATTAACCAGACGCAATATTTCTAGTCGAATGTTAACCAGTCGCAATAATATTTCTATTCGGATATTAACCATTTCCAAAAATATTTCTAGTCAGATATTAACCAGACGCAATAATATCTCTAGTCGGATATTAACCATTTCCAAAATATTTCTAGTCAGATATTAACCCGACGCAATAATATTTCTAGTCGGATATTAACCAGTCCCAAAAATATTTCTAGTCGGATATTAACCAGTTCCAAAAATATTTCTAGTCGGATATTAACCAGACGCAATAATATTTCTAGTCGAATGTTGACCAGACGCAATAATATTTCTAGGCGGATTTTAATTAGTCGTAATAAGATTTCTTGTCGGATATTAATCAGTCGCAATAATATTTCTAATTGGATATTAACTAGACGCAATAATATTTCTAATTGGATATTAACTAGACGCAATAATATTTCCAGCAGAAAAATTTCTGTTTTTCGACATAATGGTAATATGAGTTGCATATTTTTACTATTAGTCATTAAATGAATATATGGCTTTGGAAGGATGAATAAATGTTTGAAGTTGTAATATGTTGGTTCTCATAAAATTACTTACATAAGGACATAAGCCCTTGATTTATTTGCTAAAATCACCAGCCGCTACACTGTGAGAACTTTAGCTGTAATGGACCGTAGACAAACAGACCGATTAATTTTTGGTAAACACTGTACATACAACCTTTGTATTAGTACTATTTCATAACCAGATGCAATGAAACTGAAAGAGAAATAGAGGAATACCGTGAGAATGTCAAACATCTAAACAATTGGAACATGGCATTTTTGAAGTTTTGGTAAATCTTGTATATTTTATGACAAATAAATGAAATGCTGAAAAAATCCTAATAGAGAGAGAGAAACTAATAAAAGTTAGTCAAAATCACTGCTACTACAAAAAATGAAATGTCTACTATCACAAAAACGCCCCCTCCCAAAGTATCAAAATTAATCACTCATCTCATCCACTGTCTTGAATCGTCTCCAGACCTCTGACTTTATTCATCATCCTTTACACTAATATCTGACGAAGTTAGCAGTAATTGAGTAAAAAAATCCCAGACGGCTTTACAAAATTCTGAACTTCATAAGAGCGAACAACTAAGAGGGTCTGTATCCTCTCCACTCTCTGAGAGTTTAGGAAACGGAAAATGCCGCCGACATTGCTGCTTCTGTATCTAAGAGGATAAAGTCAAATGTCAATATCCCTACGCTATGCAACGACCCGCTACTTTTCTTCTTGAATGTAGTGACAAAATCTGGCACATCCGTCGCACCAGTTCATCAAAACAGACCGATCTGTACAGAAGCTTTAATCACCTACGGCTCTTCGCTGACTTTGAAACTAACTTGTTTAAAAGAGTTCACAGATGTGGAGAAGAATCTAGAGAATGTGAAACGCACCAATTCAAAGCAGCGAATAATATAATCAACTCCCACGGGATCTAAAGCAATGACGTATCTTGGTTGTGAGTAAATTAACACAGCAAACAACGGTCTCTAATCGGATTATTATAGCTGAAGTAGTTCTCACGTTGAGAATTTAAAACCAAAAATGCAACACCCGAATACTTTGTGGGAAAACCTATGTTTTATACAAACACGGAATTGGATTTTTATTTATTTTGATGCCCTCAGGGAGGTGCGGTGATGGCAGAGTGGGTGGTGCACGTGACATGAGTCTGATGATTCTCGATTTCGCCAACGTTGAGAGTTTCCCCATTTCCCTTCAGGGAGAAAGAAAGCACAAGACAATCGTATCCTGGATGAAACTGGAAAGTATGGAAATGTAATGAATGTGATATAACGGATTGACAGGAATCTTTTTCATGTATCCCTGATTGCTGATAACTGCATCTCCTTACACCATAAGGGCGTGTGTTGGCTCAGTCGGTAGCGCGTCAGATTCAAAATTTGAGATTCATCCCCGATAAATCCCACTCCTCTCTCGGTGAGAAAGGGGATACCGATGGGCTTGGTTTTTTTTATTATTTTTCAACCACACCACATATTCTTTCCAAGTTAAACAAACATCAAATTGGATACCTAAATATATGATACCCTAGGTCAGTGGTTCTCAAATCTTTTATGCTTCACGTACCCGCTGGAAATGTGTATGTAACTGGCGTACCCCTTATAAAAAAAATAAATAAATACCCCCTCAAGCAGCTGCTTGCCACAGAGGTCTGACAGGAGCCTATCAGTTTATATGCCATAGTAGAAGATCTGAGAGGATGGCAGGACCTCAGCAGAAAAACGATACAGACATCCATGACTTATCCGGGGCTCGAACCCAAGTCCCTTGGATCAATAGCCAAGCGCGCTAACCACTCGGCCACGGGACGGCTATAGCCCCTTATATAGTTAGATAAAACTTTATTTATAATATAACAATGGTCATTTTTATTTTGTTACTAGATCTAGCGACTTTTGAGCTCTCACGGCGTACCCCAAAACATTTTAGGCGCACCCCACGTTGAGAACCCCTGCCCTAGGTAGTCATGACAATCACACTCTAGTTTTGAATGGTAGTTTAATTTATGATAAGTTAATTTATTTCTATTTAGTATACTTGAGATAGGTTTCATCAGTTTTATATTAACATTTAATAAATTACTGGTCAACCAGCCATGAATTACAATACTATTAAATCAGCATTTGCATCGGAAAAGATACCGTACTGTTTTTGGCTAGCATGTGTTAGGCTGGTATCCATCTGCAAATAAAATTAACTTATTTTTTAAACCAATAAAATTTATATAATTTATTTTCATTCTAAACAATAAGAAGCTTAAAACAGATCCTTGGAGTACACCACAATTATTTGACTTCAGCTGCTATCTACATCCTCTTTTTTAAACGCACTGTACAGTCGCTCAAAAAAGTATCCGACCACTATGGTCGATTACAGCATTCAGAAAAAATATCTGGCAACGATTTTTTTAGAAATTAGTGATCTGGCAACCTTCGTGTCAAGTGACGATTTTTTTAGAAATTAGTGATCTGGCAACCTTCGTGTCAAGTGACGATTTTTTTAGAAATTAGTGATCTGGCAACCTTCGTGTCAAGTGACACGAAGGTTGCCAGATCACTAATTTCTAAAAAAAATCGTTGCCAGATATTTTTTCTGAATGCTGTAATCGACCATAGTGTTCGGATACTTTTTTTAGTGACTGTACTCTACTAGTTTTGCTGCATGCTTACTCTAAGCAGTTTTCAATCAGTGGGAGGGGGGGGGGGGAGGAGGATTAGTAATCGGGATTAGAACATTCTTTTCGGAATATAATAGAAAATTCTAATTCTTTGTAAAAACAAGAAATAAGTTTTTAGGGTCGTCATGTTTGATACGTCATGTTGTGATAATTGTGTAAAGAGTTGGTATAGGATATGCACGGGTGGCGAAGTTGTGTATATAGTGAAACTAGTAATGATGTGAAAAAGTTGATGATGTTTAATGAAATCAGTTTAGGCTGGGTGCTGTTTAAGTATTGAAAAAAAAAATGTATTTGTACAAAGGTTAATAACTCTGTAAATAAGTTTGGTATTAGAATATAATAACAATTCTTTTGTGTCAAAATAAATCCCTCTTAATTGAAATATTATTCTGTTTTCGTGCAGCTGGCATAACTTTTTGTTTCTGAATAAAGCAAATCTTGTTCCTTCAACGACCATCACCATTTGCAAAAATATATTTAATAAACATATTTCATTTTTGGAAACTGATCGCCCAGCATATTAGAAATATTTAACGTAAATAAGAAAGAAATGCTTGTTCGATAATCAGTCTTTAACGAATGGCATTAGAAGTTAAACATTCTCAGTTTTTTTATGCGCACACGATGACGTACGTTATTTAAAAGATTAAATTTTTGATAAGAAAGGTTCTTTATTAAAAGTACGTGGATTGTAGAGAATTAAATTTCGCAACGAAAAATAGGGACATCAAGCTGAGCATCATTCATACTTTAAAGAAAAAGATGAAATGAGAAATTCCAGAGATTTCAAGTTTGAAAACCAATATTGCTTACATCATCTGGGACATATCTTTTCGAAAAGAATCACATTTCGTTGTGAGATTCTCATCAACCTCGGTGGCGGTCGTGTGTGGGCCGAGATTTCCCGGCTTGGAAATTAATTAAACCCTACCAACCCTTTACGATGGCGGTAATTTGCTAATCAACAGTTCCTTAGACACTGGTGGAGTCAATTAATTATTTCAGCAGCGGGAGAGCAGCCAGAAATGATCGCTAATACAGAGAGAGAGTAAAATGCGTATTAGGGTCTGCGGTTGGATGAAAGGTTCATCTCGAACGGAAAGCCACATGAAGTAAAATGAGTTTCTGATTTCTCTTTTAACAAATTCGTGTCACTTGCATTTGTTGCTTATAATTGTAACTAAGGTTATGAATGCATATTTCAACTTTTAAATATATTTCTCCAATTAGCAATTCAATGAATTAACATCGCAAGATTTCGGATTTTATAACACAATGAGTTTAAAATTCCCTTGGGGATCAGTAAGTTAAGTGAGATTAGTAACTGTATTTAATAATTCTAGGTACAATATCTTAATTGCTATAGTGGTTAGTGAGCGAGCTACTGTTAATGCACGCCGATTGTGTGTTAGTTATAACTGAGGCAGTTGGGTTGGGTTGTTTTACCTCTGAGCGGCACTTTTTTGCACACAATGGGCTAAATGGCCAGGTCACATGGACCCCGAAGGCTCAGAGAAGGTTGGGGACCCACTGGAAGAGCTGTTGGGAGACAGATGGTAGTCTCGCGTCAAGGCCATCCAGCGTGTTCTTTAACGTGCACAGGGTATGGCTCTCCCTCACACGGGACCACGGCTTAACGTCCCATCCGACGGACGGCGGCCTTTCCAAGCCCATCGGTGTCCCCTACTGATCGTGGGCAGGGCGGGGAATTTTGCGGAGATAAATCTCAACGCTGACCCAGCTGGGACTCGAACCTGGGAACTACAGATTACGAGCCTGGCGCGCTACCGACTGAGCCACCCCCGCCCCTGAGGCAGTTAGTTTCCGTTTCAGTAGGTCATGAGAATGCCTGTACAAACTAAGAATTGTTTCTAGGACACTTCTCAGTACCAGAGGTTGCAAACCAAAAATATTTTTTCTCTTCTGGAAACCATTTTCGTCGGATTGTTTATATACAGTTTTGGATGTATTGTGAATATAATACAACGCGCCCAGTATTTATTAAGCAGGATGGTACAAATTAAAATAAACGTCGAGGCATTTTTATTTTCGTTTTATGTTTACAGTTATCGAAGCTGGAACAGAGTCGTTTAATTCATTCCAGCAGTTTTCCACCCATTACAACATATTTAAACTTTATATTATACTGTATTTTTATTAACGTTTACTCTTTCAATTTTTTTTTTGGGGGGGGGGGCAACTTTTCTTTTATCAATGGGGAGTAAAAATATTTTTATCAATGGAGGGATTATGTATTTATAATAATCATTATTAAAAATGCATGCTCTGCATGGGATATTTCAAGTTGCTTGTTTCATTTGGAATTGAAATATAAGCGCACTTTTGAGACGAAATAATAGGCTATTTATCATAGGCGATATTTAAAAAAAAAAAACGTTTTTCAGTTTCACCTTTCTGAAAACCATGGAACATTGGTTGAAATAACTTAGTTTCCAAATAAAAGATATGGTCACAGCGTGGCATTGTAATTCAAAAGGTACTTGGTTAGTTATTTTACTCATATAATAAAATAGAGTTAGGCGGCCAAGGTTGGGTTGTTTTATCTCTGAGCGGCACTTTTTTTGCCCACAATGGGCTAAATGTCCAGGTCACAAGGACCCCGAAGGCTCAGAGAATGTTGTGGGTTGAAATGGGACACACTGGAGAGATACTAGGAGACTGATGGTAAACGCCCATAAAACCTCCAGTGTGTTCTTTAAAATGCACAAGGTATGTCTCTCTCGCAGATGGGGCCACGGCTTTAAGTCCCATCCGACGGACGGCGGCCTTTCCAAGTCCATCGCTATTCCCTATTGATCAAGGGCAGTGTGCGGGTTTTGTGGAGAAAAATCTCTACACTGGCATAAAACGGCCAGGTCATAAAAATACCAGTGTTCAGGGCTGGTTTGGGGAGAGTCCCTGGATAGGGGAAGAAGAAAGTTCGTCAAGATTTCCGATTAGTTATGTAACGGAATGGCTGGCGTAATATGGAATAACAGCTTAGTACTTGATGTGACCAATGACGGCTTCTCGAAGTTATTCACAGTATTCTTCTTCTTGATTGAAGGAAGGACAAGAGGAAGCAGAGAAAATCTAAGTTTTGCCGCACTTTGGACGCTACGAACTTTGAGCTTCGAGCCTGCAGACTGTAGACGGAATAATCCGTCAGCGCGGCCAGCTTGTGATGAAACTGAATTTGACAGCTTGGCGTAACAACGAGTTTCATTCGCCAACATGGCAGGCTGATGACTTTTGCAATGCGGCAGACTATTGATTGAAATGTGCTTGACAACCTGGCAGTCTAATGACTTTGCAGCGTCACAGAGTGAGATGTATTTAACAACCAGAGAAGTTAATGACTTTGCTAGCGTGCCAGACTATTGACTGAGATTCCTTTGACAACCGAGTAGGATAATGACTAAGCTGCATTGCCGAGCATGGTAGACCATTGATTAAGATGCATCTCAGACTAATAGGTTATTTTCTGAGCTCTATTTGTTATCTTGGACACTCAAATGACTGAAGTTAGGCTGACGATTGAATAAATTAATTTGTTACATTAAACGTTTCTGGAAATCTAACAATAGAGTCTTCTAAGTAGAATTTGCTTTCAAAATTGAAGCAAATAACAAAACTATTTCGTATTTAGACTTTCCCACAAACACGAAAATGAATTGCAACGAACATGAGGCATAAAATACACTCTTTTTTAATCTCGTTAGAAAAAACGGGATAATAGTTTCACTTTGTTGGTGTGTAGACATCGAACATTTTTTGTTTGTTGAGATAAATTTAAAATTATTTTTGGGTTATTTTTGTGTTTGAGAGGTATTGATCAAATATTACGATTCGCACTTTCCGAATTTTCCAAAAGCTATAATTGCGCTCTCTAACGGTTTAAACAGAAAATAATCTAACATTTCAAGAACAATCTATTCTTCTTTAATTTAATTAGGCTTCAAGAAACTATTGCAAACCATGTAATTAAGGTAGAAATTTGAAATTTTAGTGGTTCCCTTTGGCAATAATAAGTTGATCTTTTAGACTCGAGGGTGGGGGGGGGGGGGGAACGGAACTTTTTTGTTTTAAGAGGTAATCGTTTGCTTCTAGAGAAAAGTTAAAATTCCTTTTAGGTTGGATAGGTATTGACGCAATATTAAGACTCGCACTTTTCGTGTCTCTGAAAAGCAATAATTGCGCCATCTGACGGTGAAGAAATTTGAAAAATTCAAAAATTTCAAAAGAATATTGCAAATGATGTAGTTATGCTAGAAATTAAAGATTTTGGTTGTGGAATGTGAAGGTGACAAAGTTGCCATTGGCAAAAATGAGTGCCAGTGGGTGGGAAAAATGTAACTTTTTTCTTTTACGAAATAATTATTTGTTTTTAGAGGAAAAAAGTTCTTTTTAGGATTGGACAGGTATTGGTGCATTATTACGATTCGTACTTTGCAAATCTCAGAAACGATATAATTGCAGTCTTTAACAGTAGAAAAATTTTTATTTTCGAAAATTTCAAACGAATATTGCAAAAAATGTATTTATACTAGAAATTCGAACTTTTGGTGATGGAGTGTGAATGTCGCGAAGAATGGCAGCAATTAGTTGAACCCTTACCCCCTGGTAGGTGGTAAATGCAACTGGTTTATTTTAACAGAAAATTAAAATACTGTTTATTAGCTGGATTGGCATTAATGAAATGTTATAATGAGCATTTTTCAAACACTTAGGAAGTTTTAATTTATATCTTTGCAGATCACTAAGTATAGACACGGCAAAATTTTAATAAATGTGCAATTTATATTTTATAATAGAAATTTGAAATTTTTGTGTAAGAGTGTCCAGAGATATTTTGGGGCGGGGGTGGCTCAGTCGGTAGCGCGCCAGGCTCGTAATCTGTAGTTCCCAGGTTCGAGTCCCAGCTGAGTCAGCGTTGAGATTTATCTCCGCAAAATTCCCCGCCCTGCCCACGGTCAGTAGGGGACACCGATGGGCTTGGAAAGGCCGCCGTCCGTCGGATGGGACATTAAGCTGTGGCCCCGTGTGCGGGAGAGCCATACCCTGTGCACGTTAAAGAACACGCTGGATGGCCTTGACGGGAGACTACCATCTGTCTCCCAACAGCTGTTCCAGTGGGTCCCCTCCCCCAACCTTTTCTGAGCCTTCGGGGTCAATGTGACCTGGCCATTTAGCCCATGGTGTGCAAAAAAGTGCCGCTCAGAGGTAAAACAACCCAACCCAGAGATATTCCACTGACAGCGATAATCTTTACCCGGGGAGTGAGAAAAGAAACTTTTCAAATTAAAGAAATAAAAGGAAAATAAATTTTATGTTGCTTAATTGCTAATAAAATACTACTATTTGCATTTTCCCCGTCATCCATTAGCTCCAATTAAAATTTTTTAGGAGTGAAAAGCAGGTAAACGAAAAACTTCATTCTCTTTAAAAACGAGATTTCCACATGCGCTAGAGGCGATATGAGTTTTCCTAATTTTTATCTCGTTTAAAAAAAACGAGCTAACGACATTCACTTTTTTGTTTTTTGAATAAATTAAAAATTATTTTTGAGTTGGATAGGTACTAATGAAATATTATTTATAATTCATATTTTTTTTCGAATCCTCCAGAAGGTTTTAATTTTTATTGTTAGAGGGCGCTTAAATGAGAAAAAATAAATTTTTTTAGTGATTTCTATTTCAAACTATCTGTTAATGCTAGAAATTTGAAATTTCTGTCGTAGAGTGGAATGGTGAAGAAATTTACGACAAGAGTGATATCACCCTTTTTTCGTAGAGGTGTTGGGAAACCGCAATCTTTTCCTCTTAAGGGATAAAGGAGAAATTGACTTTTTATTTTATGTGTACCAATAAAGTGTTGTAATTTGTATTTTTACTAATCATCCATTAGTTGGGGGGCGGGGGTGGCTCAGTCGGTAGCGCTCCAGGCTCGTAATCTGTAGTTCCCAGGTTCGAGTCTCAGCTGGGTCAGCGTTGAGATTTATCTCCGCAAAATTCCCCGCCCTGCCCACGGTCAGTAGGGGACACCGATGGGCTTGGAAATGCCGCCGTCCGTCGGATGGGACGTTAAGCCGTGGCCCCGTGTGCGGGAGAGCCATACCCTGTGCACGTTAAAGAACACGCTGGATGGCCTTGACGGGAGGCTACCATCTGTCTCCCAACAGCTGTTCCAGTGGGTCCCCTCCCCCAACCTTCTCTGAGGCTTCGGGGTCCATGTGACCTGGCCATTTAGCCCATGGTGTGCAAAAAAGTGCCGCTCAGAGGTAAAACAACCCAAAACAACCCATCCATTAGTTGGTATTGTCACTATTAAAGTGTGCAAAAGTTGAAAGATTTCATTCTCTGTGAAAACGTGCATTCATATTCGCCAGAGGTGATATGTACAGTCGCTCAAAAAAGTATCCGAACATATGGTTGATTGCAAAATTCAGAAAAAATATCTGGCATTGATTTTTTTAGAAATTAGTCATCTGGCAAACTTCGTGTCACGTGACACGAAGTTTGCCAGATGACTAATTTCTAAAAAAATCAATGCCAGATATTTTTTCTGAATTTTGCAATCAACCATTTTGGGTTGTTTTACCTCTGAGCGGCACTTTTTTGCACACCTTGGGCTAAATGGCCAGGTCACATGGACCCCGAAGGCTCAGAGAAGGTTGGGGTAGGGGACCCACTGGAACAGCTGTTGGGAGACAGATGGTAGCCTCCCGTCAAGACCATCCAGCGTGTTCTTTAACGTGCACAGTGTATGGCTCTCACACACACGGGACCACGGCTTAACGTCCCATCCGATGTACTGCGGCTTTCCAAGCCCATCGGTGTCCCCTACTGACCGTGGGCAGGGCGGGGATCAATCAACCATAGTGTTCGGATACTTTTTTGAGCGACTGTACTCTTCTAGTTTAGTAAATGGTCTAATGGCAAACGAAATGAAATTTTGTTTGCAGTTCGTCAAATTCGTTTAATTGTAAAAAGATTCAGATGTCACTGAAAATCTACTTAAGGGGAGATGTGTGTCAAGACTTCAGAAGGTATGGAATCTGGATATCCGTTACCTTCAGTTTGAACTCGCGTGTTGTTTCACTGCAGAAAAACAACGACACAGTGTCAATGTTTCGTTTTGTGTTTTACAGCGAAAAAGATCCAAAATTGTAACAGCCCTTTCGAGAAATATCCGTCTCGGTGGCCGAGTCATTAACCTCTTTGACTGCAGATAAATGGTACCTTAGTTCGAGACGCGGGTGTTGTTTTCTTTCTTGTGTTGTCTATCTGTTATTCTATCCTCATAGAAAGTCTCTAAGACCTGTTATACTGACAATCTCCTGTCAGTCCTCTTTGGTAAGAAGTCGCTTGAGAGGGAACTGATTTTAGTAAAATAATAGATTCAGCGTGTCATTTAAGTTGATAGTCTTTAGGAGAAGTAAGCCTTTTTTTTAGAGATTCTCTAATATATTCATAGCATTCCATTTATAGTTCTTGTCTTGCTGAGATTGGCTATGTTGTCGCTGTTTTTGAAGGCCAGTAGAATATCATATAGCTTTACGCCACCATCAATTATGCTCGATCTTGCGTCCCTGTTGGCTACAATTTCTTTATAGCACACTTTCCATTGTATTCTTCTGCGAAGCACTGTCATATCTACTCGTTCCCATTCCTCTTTACAAGCTTTCTATAACCCATCAACAGTCCGAGATCGACGTTTACCCAAAGCTCATTTCCAGAGTATAAATATGCAAAAGTCCATGGGTGAATTATTCGGGACTTCACAGGAATGTCCTTGAATGGTATAGCGATGATTCCAGTTTCCTTTATCATGAGTTGAAGATATATGCGAG
The DNA here is from genome assembly GCA_038380435.1 of Ryuthela nishihirai. NCBI lineage: Eukaryota > Metazoa > Arthropoda > Arachnida > Araneae > Heptathelidae > Ryuthela > Ryuthela nishihirai. The sequence continues at coordinate 94,160,363 of JAWZYU010000001.1, forward strand.
TAGCTGCTGAGATATTTTTCAGAGCTTTGTCTTGATGCAACTATATGGTGTTGACGTTGTACCATACAAGGAAGGCAATTCGTCCAGGTATTTTGGCTCCAGGGTTGTTTTACCTGTGAGCGGCACTTTTTTGCACACCATAGGCTAAATGGCCAGGTCACATTGACCCCGAAGGCTCAGAAAAGGTTGGGGGAGGGGACCCACTGGAACAGCTGTTGGGAGACAGATGGTAGCCTCCCGTCAAGGCCATCCAGCGTGTTCTTTAACGTTCACGGGGTATGGCTCTCCCGCACAAGGGGGCCACGGCTTAACGTCCCATCCGACGGACGGCGGCCTTTCCAAGCCCATCGGTGTCCTCTACTGACCGTGGGCAGGGCGGGGAATTTTGCGGAGATAAATCTCAACGCTGACCCAGCTGGGACTCGAACCTGGGAACTACAGATTACGAGCCTGGCACGCTACCGACTGAGCCACCCCCGCCCTTGGCTCCAGGGCATCCAAGCTGTATGCCCATTCCGTGACATGACGACACAGCAACTTGTAAACGCAGGTCTTATATATATTAATTATATTAAAATATTATAAAACAAAATACCCCCTGAAGCAGCTGCTTGCCACAGAGGTCTGACAGGAGCCTGTCAGTTTATATGCCATAGTAGAAGGTCTGTGAGGATGGCAGACCCTCAGCAGAAAAACGACACACACATATTCATGCCCGGGGCTCCGAAACCAGGTCCCTTAAATCAGTAGTGAAGCGTGCTAACCACTCGGCCACGGGACGGCTTCTTAAAACATTATATAAATTAAATATATATATCAAAAGCTGTAAACGAAGACTGTCTCGAATGATATTGTGGACAGTCGACTGGGACAATGTGACTTTGAGCCCTTTTTCTAGATTGTTGGGTGTTGTCCACGGACCATTTGTGCAGACCTTCTTGATCACATCTGGTGGGCGGCTCGGTACTCTGCCTGGAACTGCTTCCGTATTTCTGGCGTTTTCGACTTACCTGAAACTACTTCCGGATGTCCATGTAACGGTCTACTTCCGGTGTTCCTAAGTAACGGTCTACTTCCGGTGTTCCTATGTAATAAAGTAGCGAATAGGAATTCTCTATTTATTACATAGATGCCTTTTCGCAGATGCTTACTAGATGTATACTTTATTACATAGATGCCCTTTCGGGAAATGCTAAATCCTCTGGCTTTGCACATCTGTGTAAATTGTGACTCGGAATGCTGGACGTCGGAAGGGGAACGACGAACCCTTCTCAAAACCTGCCAATTCTCTGTGGCATATTGCACGGTTCATACTCACAAAACGGTATCAGTATAACCATTGAGCGATATACACAGTCGCCACATTTTATTCGTCGGGAGTTGCACAACAGCGAGGTACAGTCGCTCAAAAAAGTATCCGAACACTGTGGTTGATTACAGAATTCAGAAAAGATATCTGGCAACGATTTTATTAGAAATTAGTGATCAGGCACCCTTCGTGTCACGTGACGCGAAGGTTGCCAGATCACTAATTTCTAATAAAATCGTTGCCAGATATTTTTTCTGAATTCTGTAATCAACCACAGTGTTCCGATACTTTTTTGAGCGACTGTACATTTGCATATAAAATCATAGCCATGTAGCGTAATCAAGCTCAGTATCTCTAACTTCTGGGATAAAACTAACTCGTCTATAAAGTCTTTACAATCAAATGAAGAGAGATATCATCTTAGTCGGTAATGCACCAGGCTCTTAACCTGAAATTCCAAAGTTTAATTCGACACTGTGCTTGATTTTGGATTTTCTCTACTATTCTATTCTTCTATTCTGCCCTCGGTGATAAAGCTCGCCTGCGGGATGAGCCATTAAGCCGTGGGTCCGTGTGCAGTAGAGTTGTACCTTGTACACTCCAAAAGAACGCATTAGGTACACGTAAAGAACGCAGTAGTCAGAAGGGCTTCGTCTTCTAAGCGCTATGCAGTATATCCCGTTTCCCTCTTAAGCCCTGAGACTTTGAGATCCTTGTGACCTGCCCATTTAGCACGCTATGTGTATAGAAGGTCTTTTCAGAGGTAGAGGTAAAATAACCGCCATTAAAATCTGAGAAAAGCAATTTTTATTGGAAATTCTTTTTATTTCTAAGAAAGAAAAAACGCGTTTGTAACAAAACTCTGAAAACAATTCTTGCCAACTTTTTATAACTGCTTAAAACAAGATTTCGATTCTTGACATTTGAAATATAAAAAAATAACGTGTAAAAAACTTCTAGCTTTTGACGTCTGCCAAAAGATTCTTTTTTTCTGGCAAAATAATAAGTTTTTCTAAAATATTGTTATGTTTTAAGTGCAACGCATATTTGATGTCTGCCAAAGCACTTTCTACCGTCTTTGCATTCTTCGATGTCAGTTAAAAACAACAATTTGGAGTCTCAGCCAATGATATCTTCCGAAAGAATCTTGCCTCTTCCAAGACATGTTTGGATTACCGAAATATACAAAGAAGATTTACGTTGCCAAATTAATGCTAACTTATAATATAAAATAAAATAAATACCCCCTCAAGCAGCTGCTTGCCACAGAGGTCTGACAGGAGCCTGTCAGTTTATATGTCACAGTAGGAGATCTGAGAGGATGGCAGGACCTCAGCAGAAAAACGACACACACATCCATGCCTAATCCAGGGCTCGAACCCAGGTCTCTTAGATCAGTAGCCAAGCGTGCTAACCACTTAGGTGATAACAATTTTATTTCCATCATTAATATGGATAAACTTCCATGGCAATTTCATTTTCGTATTTGTCTGGTCCTTTCAATTAAGCAAACCGAAACGACTGAATTGATTCCTGTAATCGTTTGTTTCCTCAGGGAGAGAGAAAGTTATTTTCAGCTGAGTTTTTTCAATTAAAAAGGGAAATAAATTCTCACTATACGGTAAACATTGAACCTTTTCGACATTTTTAAACTTGTTGCTTTGGCTTTTTTCCAAAGTTTGTAAAATAACAGATGGGAAAAAGCTGTAAGAAGAGAATTCAAAAGAGCAGTATATCAGATATCTTAAATCTTCTCCAGTTTTATCCAGTTTTATCTTAATCTTTCCCAGTTTTACTCTTAAGTCTTCCAATTTTTGCTGTTACTGAAAAGTCACAGCCAGCTGATCATTACGCAAAGTTTCTGCAGCATTCAACTTATTCCGTTTACATGGCCCAAGGATATAAGAATTGGAGATATTTTGAAGCTCCGCGGAAAAATATTACCCCCCGCCCCCCAAAAAGGAATTAATGCTTCAAACACTGTTTAAGGTTTCTTTCGTAAGATAAATTTATTACCAAAAGCGGTACTATGTTAATAACTCAAGTTTAGAATGCGAAATAATGAATACAATTTGGGTGGATCCAATAAGAACTGAACTAAGTATGCAGAAGTTCTTCGTCTCAAGTCTCCTCAGGTAAAGTATCTCCTTCATTGGAAGCTTTGACTTTTAATTCGAAAAATGAACACCGTGCATCTGAATTTTCTTCATTTTTTCATGCTTCGAATATTTGAAATGTTTTTCCTATGAGCGTCAATTTTTTGCATAAAATGGGCGAAATGGACAGATCACAAGAACCCCCCCCCCCCCCCCCCCAAGACACCCCAGTGATCCACTGGATAACTGTTAGGAGTCAGTCCCTTCCTCCCTCGAACATTGGAAGTTTCTAGTAGCTAATGCCGATTAGTACAGTCAGTTGTTCAACGAGGACGTTTAAAATATTTTGGTATTTTTTGTCTGTCAAAACAGTAATGGATTTTCTACTACCATCTACAGTAGTTTTCAACTAGTTTTATGCAACAAAAATGAGTTTTATTTGCATGAAAAAACAACAACAGTAAAGCAGAAAATAATACTTAAACGCTGGGCTAAAAGAGATTGGGAACCGCGTGTTCACACTATCTTCTCTCTTAGTATAAGCTAAATTTCTTCACTTACTAACATATTATGTTACCGCTAAAGTGCAGAAATCAGTTATTCTACAGATTATCTAGGTATTGTGCAGATTAACTAGGGTGATCCGTTAACGTGCGGAAAATTGTTTCATTTCTCTAATTACCTAGGTAATCTGCAAATTACCTGGATAATCTGCACATTACCTACTAGGCACTCGTTAAAGTGAAAATAAGATCTTTGCTGGAACAACAGGAACGTTTCTGTACGCTTAAATTAACATTATGTTATTTATCTAGTGTCCGAGAGTAGAGTTGAAACCAGGGTCATCCCTCTGTCAACATGAATCAGTCGTCCGAATTATAAAAAACGCCCCCAAAATGAGCAGGCCAAGTGAGAACGAATCATTTTAGTGATTCGTTATCAAGAATGAATCACTTTACCGATTCGTTCTCACTTGGCCCTCCGCTCATCCGGGGCGTTTTTTATAATGCGGACGAGTGAATCACGTGGCACGAAGATTAATATTCAAGAGATTCACCACTATGAGAGAAACAAACTTTTGAACTTTAACGATACGGAAGCCGTTAATGTGCACATTACATAGGTAAAATGCGGAAAACTCTTGATTTCGCACGTTAACGGAGCAAATCAGTTAATCTGCAGATTAGGTAGGTAATGTGCACATTAACGGCTTTCGAGCTTTAGCGGTAACATATATATAAAGTGAATTTCTTCTCGTCTGCTACGAATAAGATTTTTCCCCTCTTGTTATACTCCGTTTCACATAAAGAATGTAGCGGCACGTCTCCCTCAAAGAGATTGTTCTCCAATCGTAGCTTTATACTTACCCACAGAAGACAACGAAAAACAAGACACGACGTCTGAAAATGTATCAATCTTCAATTGTCTCTGAGTGTGATCGCCATAACTCATCATATAAAGGAGCAAGAAACGTGGAAATTTGGCAGAAAATTAAGAGTATCATGTGGATGTGCAGTCAAAATATTAACTCGATAGCGTCAATTAAAAAATGGCTATTTTGTATAAAACGAAATTCTGATCTCCATTCGTAGCTTCTTCGATCGCCATTTCTCATCGCATAAAACTTCTACCGATAGATTAAAATTTTTAAATCTTTTGTCCTACAGCAATTTATATAAATATAATGTAATAATTAAAAAACTTTTTGACGAAACTTACAAACTAAAAATTCAACATAATAAAAATACAAGACTTCAAAACCAAGGTTATTACAAATTGCCAAATTTTCGAAATAATTAGGGGAAACATAGCTCCGAATATCAAGTACCACTTATATTTAATACTATTCCAAAAGAATTACTAAATATAGATTCTTTAGAAGACTTAAAATGGAATTAAAAAATTATTTGGTATTTTCTAGTTAGCTGATCTTTATGTGTTGTGTTTTGTGGATTTATCTGATGTACACCATTTTTGTGGCTGAATGACTTATGTTAATATAATTTATTCATTTTCCTGCAGATAAGCTATTTAGCTTTGCGGGTCAAAGTGTAAATGTATTTGTATTCTTTACTCTTATGAATAAAAATTATATTCTAAAAAAAAGCCACTAACCGTTGCCAGATCCCTCACATTTCTAAAGTCATTGTTATATTAAATGCTCCATTGAGAGTTGGAATGTGATTTTTTTCATCCAATAAAGGATTAGACAAAGGGAACATGCGCACGAGGTTTGGCACCATTAGGTCAAGTTTTTCGGGAATTGTAGGGGACAAAAATCAGTCGAAACGGAAATATAAGTTTTGATAATTATATGGTAAAAATACAGACTATGATAGCGCGCACTGACTTCAACAACGACCTGAACAACATCGGCTATTCTTCTAGTCGCTAATATACAAATAAATAAATAAAAAATAAATACCCCCTCAAGCAGCTGCTTGCCACAGAAGTCTGACAGGAGCTTGTCAGTTTATATGCCAGAGTAGAAGGTCTGAGAGGATGGCAGGACCTCAGCAGAAAAACGACACACGCATCCATCCAGAAACCCGGGGCTCGAACCCAGGTCCCTTAGATCAAGTAGCCAAGCGCGCTAACCACTGGTGTAAAAGATATTATGCTTCATTCTGTACTTTACAATATTCACGAATGAAAACAGCATGTTTAATTGTTAACTTGAGGGGGTATTTATTTTTATTTACTTTTTATTATAATCTATACATTCTATATATATTCAGTCTTCAGCAGGGCCGGACTTTGATTTTCTGAGCTAAATGAAGTTTAAAAGGGCTCAAAAATTCGAAATTCGTAATTTATATATTTATTATTCTGACTCCTGTACTTAAAAAATGAACATGAAACTGGTATGGTGCATATACATAAACTACATTCTTTTTGAGGTCCCTTGTATAGTAGGCCCTAAGCTACAAGCTACAGCTTAGTTTGCTTATCCGTAAGTCCGGCCCTGGTCTTCAGACTGATTCTCGTCGTATTTTGCTCTGGAGAAAGAGAAGGCAAAGAACTCACCAACCTTCTAACATCAAACAGCGACAATAATAGGGTGGTGGGTTTGATGTGGTGCAGTGGTATTATGTTAATTAGACGGACACCACTTTACACATCTTTGCCGGAAGCATTCTGATTTCTCGGAGGTATAAAGGCAATAACTTTCAGTCCTATGTTTATTTTTAATGGAAGATAATGCCCACTTTAATAGGGCTAAGAAGACGAATTCCTTGAAAGTGAGGATATTCAGAAGATGGGGTGGTCAGCCTATTCTAGGGACCTAAATCCTATGGAATATATGTGGGATGCGCTGGGGAGACCCGTTGGCCAACTCCCTCCAAGAACTTTCACGAACAATGATGTTCTCTCAGGGAGGAGTGAAATGTACTGCCACCAAACCTCATGACTAGCCAGGTAAACAGCATCAGAAGTCACTGAGATAATTGTCTAGTTGTTCGGGATCATCATATTCCCTATCAAACTCTCCGTCCTGTTGAACAGTTCACTTAGTTATGGGTTGGGTTGGGTTGTTTAACCTCTGAGCGGCACTTTTTTGCACACCATGGGCTAAATTTGCCAGGTCACACGGACCCCGAAGGCTCAGAGAAGGTTGAGGGAGGGGACCAACTGGAACAGCTGTTGGGAGGCAGATGGTAGCCTCCCGTCAAGGTCATCCAGCGTGTTCTTTAACGTGCACAGGGTCTGGCTCTCCCGCATACGGGACCACGGCTTAACGTCCCATCCGACGGACGGCGGCCTTTCCAAGCTCATCGGTGTCCCCTACTGACCGTGGGCAGGGCGAGGAATTTTGCGGAGATAAATCTCAACGCCGACCCAGCTGGGACTTGAACCTGGGAACTACAGATTACGAGCCTGACGCGCTACCGACTGAGCCCTACCCCCCCCCCCCCCACTTAGTTATGATAACTCCTGTGTCCATTTGAATAACTCATGGAAACCACGCGATTAGTTTTCTTTCTGTCTCATTGTGCAATGCATCATATAACCACACTACATTGTTACTCCATATATCATAACCTTTCATTGTTGCGTTTTTAAGATCTTCCAGAATTTTTATGTAATAAACTTACGATTTTTTTTCTTTTTAGTTCGCTTAAAAACCAGCAAAAAAAAAACAAACAAGGAAACCCGTGATAATGCGTTCACTTTGTCCGACTTTTCGAATCTACAGAAGCTATAATTGCTCCCTCTAACGGTGGAAAAAAGTTGAAAATATCAAACGTTTAAACGAATATCGCAAACGATGTATTTATGCTAGAGTTTTGAAATTTCGATGGGAGAATGGGAACGTTTTAAAGTTTCCATTGGCAATAATAAGTCGGTTCCTTGTGCTCAGGGGGCGGGGGTGGCTCAGTCGGTAGCGCGCCAGGCTCGTAATCTGTAGTTCCCAGGTTCGAGTCCCAGCTGAGTCAGCGTTGAGATTTATCTCCACAAAATTCCCCGCCCTGCCCACGGTCAGTAGGGGACACCGATGGGCTTGGAAAGGCCGCCGTCCGTCGGATGGGACGTTAAGCCTTGGCCCCGTGTGCGGGAGAGCCATACCCTGTGCACGTTAAAGAATACGCTGGATGGCCTTGACGGGAGGCTACCATCTGTCTCCCAACAGCTGTTCCAGTGGGTCCCCTCCCCAACCTTCTCTGAGCCTTCGGGGTCCAGGTGACCTGGCCATTTAGCCCATGGTGTGCAAAAAAGTGCCGTTCAGAGGTGTGCCAACCTCTCAGCTGGGTCGGCGTTGAGATTTATCTCCGCAAAATTCCTCGCCCTGCCCACGGTCAGTAGGGGACACCGATGGGCTTGGAAAGGCCGCCGTCCGTTGGATGGGACGTTAAGCCGTGGTCCCGTGTGCGGGAGAGCCAACCCTTGTGCCCAAAGTGGATGGGAAATGCAATAGTTTTATTTTAAGAGATAACTGTCAAACCTTTTTTAGTTGGATTAAAACCAATAAAATATTATAATTTGCACTTTTTAAATTCTTTGGTTGTTTATTTTGTGTTATTAATATCACTAAATATGGACACGGCGAAACTTTTAATGAATGTTGCAAGCATGGTAAAAATTTATTATGATAGAAATTTGAAATTTTTGTGTGTCAAGAAATATTCCGCTGCCAACAACAATCTGCTATTGTCTCTCAGAGGGTTGTGACAAAAATAACTTTTTAAATTTAAGGATTAAAAGATAAATACTTTTTGTTTAATACTTACTAATAAAATACAAATGTTTGGATCCCCCCCTATCATCCATTAGCTCAAATTAAAACTTTAAGGAGTTAAAACGTAGTTAAACGAAAAACCTCGTTCTCTTTGAAAACGCGATTCCCCTATTCGCCAGAGGCGATATGCGTTCTCTTAATTTAGCACCAATATTGATCTTTTCCTTTATCTGAATGGTGAAATCTTTCTTCTTTGATCTTAAACAACGCAAACTTTCTTTCTGTGTCTTACCAGTAAAACAGGATTTCTTTTCTTTTATTAATGTCAGCTGATCTTTCTCTTTCTTACTACTGAATGCTGATCCTGTTCCTTGTTTCCCGACTTTTTTCCCTTGTTTTACTGGGGCGGGGGTGGCTCAGTCGGTAGCGCGCCAGGCTCGTAATCTGTAGTTCCCAGGTTCGAGTCCCAGCTGGGTCAGCGTTGAGATTTATCTCCGCAAAAATTCCCCACCCTGCCCACGGTCAGTAGGGGACACCGATGGGCTTGGAAAGGCCGCCGTCGTCGATCGGATGGGACGTAAGCCGTGGCGCGTGTGCATCAGAACCATACCCTGTGCACGTTAAAGAACACGCTGGATGGCCTTGACGGGAGTCTACCATCTGTCTCCCAACAGCTGTTCCAGTGGGTCCCCTCCCCCAACCTTCTCTGAGCTTCGAGGTCCATGTGACCTGGCCATTTAGCCCATGGTGTGCAAAAAAGTGCCGCTCAGAGGTAAAACAATCCAACCAACAACCCTTTCTTTACTGAAATGAAACGGAAGAAATATGCGTTTGATAAAAGTGTATTGTTTTTTTTCGTTTACGAAATGAAATATCCCATTAGTATACACTACGTCGATTTGTTTGAATTTGTCATTTGCCAGCACCACGTAGCATTTAGAAAGATAAGTGAACGAATTATGATTATTAATTATTCCACATTATGAGACAGTGCACTCGTACTACTGATGTAAGATGCGGGACAATACATTAGATTAATATAGGAAGTTCCCTATAATGAATTAATTGGTTCCAGAATACCATTTGTCAAACGAAATGAAAGTCCCATATTAATGTAAGAGAACGTAGTTTATTCGCTGCTGGTATATTGCATAACATTGATATATTTAAAAAATCAGACTAAGAATATAGTTATTAATATTAAAAACATCGGTGATACATTAAAACGTAGGTTCGTTAAAAATATCATTTGAAAATAAATATATGTTGTAAATTTAAAAGAATTAGATGGAAGAGTTTATACAGAAGCAATATCGATGGAGGAACATTGACAACTAGCTGAAACTCACCGGGCGGTGCCTGAGGTCTCACTATTAATCTGTATTTTCTCTTTTTTAATGCACTAAAGGTTAGTTCTGCGAGTTCTTACCTCCCCCCCTACATTTCACCATATCTACACTCCCCCCTCATTTACACACAACGTTGCTCAAGTCTTTGCTGACGTCAGAGCGCGCTCTCTTTCGTCGCAAACTATCGAGATTTTCATGTGAGATTTTTAATTCGACAGAATTTGATACTATGTGATTCCCGATCTACTTGAGCGAACAGTCCGAAATTTCGTAAGCGACTTCCCCTGCTGACCCCGTGTTGGGTTAAAACATCAGACTCCTAGCTGCAACGGGGAGCCTTAAAATAATAATGTGTTTGGAAATGTTGACAGTCTGGCAACGGCAGCGGATTTAAATATTATTATATCTCTCACGTTCACAACAAAGCTCAGCAAAGAGTATGCGAAACGCGTCCAATGACAAGAATCGACGACCTAGAGAACCGACGTCACAGAAAGGCGGTAAAGAACTAAAGGTCATGTAATCCCCTGTAACGTGTTTTTTCTGTGGTCACGTGCAAAATCATCCCGCAAAGCCAAAACAGACCACCCACTTTGTGGGCACGTGTTCGACGTGTCAGCAGCACTGCAGAGTACTGTTCAAAGAAATGTACGTTTTTTGTTTGTAAGACGACCTCTGTTGTTACAAATAAAAGGATGAATAGATTTCCGAAGCATGAGACGGAATCAGTTACGTAAATCCATTAAATGTAATGTATTAGTAATGTTTATAAAATGCAGGTTTCATTCGGAGGAAACATTTCTACATAACAGCTACTCCTGCAGCAGATAGCGCTGCTGACGCGACACGCATTTTTCCTCTGCAGTCATCGCGCTTTATACCCAGCTTTGGTTCACAATTACGGAGAAGTAAATTGCAGCAATAAATTTGGTAGCGATTGCTGTTTCCCGTAAGAAGAGCATGGCAAATAGTTTTGCCTTTTGCAAGCACACCTTTTGGATTCTCCACTAAAATTTGGTACTGAAACCCGGATGACAACCAGAAGAAATATGTGACAATTTGGTACTGAAACCAAGAATGATAACAGAAGCACTCTATGAAAATTTGGTGCTGAAATCCGAATAACAATCAGAAGCACTCTATGAAAATTTGGTGCTGAAATCCGAATAACAATCAGAAGCACTCTGAAAATATGGTGCTGAAATCCGAATAACAATTAGAAGCACAAATTTGGTGCTGAAATCCGAATAACAATCAGAAGCACTCTATGAAAATTTGGTGCTGAAATCCGAATAACAATCAGAAGCACTCTGAAAATTTGGTGCTGAAATCCGAATAACAATCAGAAGCACTCTGAAAATTTGGTACTGAAACCCTGATGACAACCAGAAGCACTCTGTGGACAACCATTTCCCTATGAGTTATAGATACATAAACAATTTCTTTTATTATTCCAGATGAATATGTTTCAGCATTTAAAATTGTTTTACCTAATACCTAAAAATGTTTATTATTTTTATTTTGATACGAACTATTTTATCTACTTTATCTAATCAATTAAATAGTATTTAATATCTACTTCCACAGAAAAACTCAAGAAGTCGCTCCCACAAAGTTTTAAAACGCCCCTATTGGGAACCATTGCTCTAAGTATTCTTGAATATTTCTTTTCATTTTATTGGTATACTTGAGTTCCGTTTGCCCGTTAATTTGGAAATGTAGGATTATTCCATATCATTGGAGATACCTTTGATCATGAGAGGTTCAAACTTTAAGAAATGTTTTCATTACACATGTAGGTTGAGTACAGCAACACATTTCGTATTAAGTTTAAAAAGCGTTTGTGAATAAGAATATTTATATTTTTCAAGTGTAGCTACAGTGGTGATATTAAGTAAAATTTGCAAATCAATGGATTATTTTATTACACTTGCATGCAAATAATGTAGTTATATAATAAGAGGACTAAAATAAAACTCTTATTTCTACTATATCAGCAATATTTCCAATAACGAAATTTGCCACAAATGAAAATGTAAAATAGGGTATGGCTTTTTCGACTTTTAAAACTCCCTTTGGGGGATAATTATTAGTCAGATATTTCTTTTTCAAAATTATTATTGAAAGAGGGTAGAAAAAATAACCCCATATTGCTTTTTAAATTCAGGTTGAATTACAAGTAATTGAATTTTTCGAATATTATGTAATAAATTTATTAATGGATTAAAATCACACATGCATTGACAACGTTTCCTCATCGAGATTAATTCTGTTTGGCGGGTGCAGATGATTTTATTAGCTAAAGTAGGGGTTCTCAACGTGGGATACGCGGTAAATATTTTTGGGGTACGCCGTGAGAGCTGAAAAGTTGCTAGATAGATGTTAAATATATATGTTTATTTTATTCCCATTGTTATACTATAACTAGAGTTTTATCTGTCTACAAAGAGTATGCCAGTTACATACACATTTCCAGGGGGTACGTGAAGCATAAAAGGTTGAGAACCACTGAGCTAAAGGATCGCTCTACATCACAGCTACCTATTGGCATACTAAGCAATGTTAAAGCCATTTTACTCTTTTTGAGAATGTCACAATTTAGCTTCAATACAAAATTTAAGAATATCCAAAGCTCGGTATTTTAGTGGAGGCTCAAATAAAGAGGAAACAAATTCTGAAATAATCAAGTCCTCATCAATGTCGATGTATTTTCCGAATAGTTCTACATAATCAGGCTCGTAATCTGTAGTTCCCAGGTTCGAGTCCCAGCTGGGTCAGCGTTGAGATTTATCTCCGAAAAATTCGCCGCCTTGCCCACGGTCAGCAGGGGACACCGATGGGCTTGGAAAGGCCGCCATCCGTCGGATGGGACGTTACGCCGTGGCCCCGTGTGCGGGAGAGCCATACCCTGTGCACGTTAAAGAACAAGCTGGTGGTCTTGACGGGAGACTACCATCTGTTTCCCAACAGCTGTTCCAGTGAGTCCCCTCCCCCAACCTTCTCTGAGCCTTCGGGGTCCATGAGACCTGGCCATTTAGCCCGTGGTGTGCAAAAAAGTGCCGCTCAGAGGTAAAACAACCCAAATCTACATAATCATATGCATTTGGATTATGCATAGATTCAATAATTGGGTCTAAAACAGATGCCTTTCTCCAGAAGTTCCGTGCACAGCCACACAACATAAAATAATTAGTAATAAAAATTCCTTCTAGTAGCTAAGTATTCACTGGAAGAAGAGCTATGCCCCAATCCCCTGTGATGATGCAGAGAAACGGCAAGGCACCAAAGAGAGCAAAATATTTTGTCTCTTATTTTTTCAGTGCAAAAAATCATTGCTTTCAAAATGGGGGCGGGGTGGCTCAGTCGGTAGCGCGCCAGGCTCGTAATCTGTAGTTCCCAGGTTTGAGTCCCAGCTGGGTTAGCGTTGAGATTTATCTCCGAAAAATTCCCCGCCCTGCCCACGAATAGTAGGGGACACCGATGAGCTTGGAAAGGGCGCCGTCCGTCGGATGGGATGTTAAGCCGTGGCCCCGTGTGTGGGAGAACATATCCTGTGCACGTTAAAGAACACGCTGGATGGCCTTGACGGGAGGCTACCATTTGCCTCCCAACAGCTATTCCAATGGGTCCCCTCCCACCACCTTCTCTGAGCCTTTCGGGGTTCATGTGACCTGGCCATTTAGCCCATGATGTGGAAAAAAGTGTCGCAAAGAGGTAAAACAACCCAACCCAACTCATTGCTTTCAATGATATGCTTTTATGGAGGGCTTTCAAAACGTTCTTGACACGTGTTTTAGATTTGGACTAGTTCCTCCGAAGTAAACGAGCTACAGCTTGTTTGAAAACTTGTCTAAACTTGTCAGTACGTGTTAAAAACAAAGGCCGTATCATCAATTTTCTCTTCGCTGGCGGCGAGTAAAGTTCGGTGTGCGAAATACGTGCGTTGTTGCTATGGAGCCTATTAAAGATGGGGAAAGGTTTTACATTCTCACTCGGATGTAGATTGGGGACGACGCAAAAAACATTCAAACCTCTTTATCACAAGTATATGGGAATTATTCCTGTTCATATGGAACTGTTATGGATGTGCAAATTCAGAGAAAGACGGCAAAACTTCGAAGACCTACCTTCTACAAGGAAGATCGAAGGAAGTCGTTGTCATGTCCCTCTAATTTATTTATTTATTTATTATTGTATTTTTGTTGTTATTTTTATTGTTGTTAATATATATATCTATTAAGTGTATTTTTGGAAGTGCTGAGATGAGGATGTGACACAAGTTGTTTTCGGGTCTGAAAGGCTGATTGCACATACTCACAAGTCGAAGGAACTTTTATGATTAGCCTCTGGCGCGAGTGCTGGCGCTGGAGACAAGAGTAGCAATAATGAACAACAGTCTGAGCGTCGCTGTCAAACTGAAAGGACGTTTGAACATGTGTCAAGGGACGCCGCTCTTGCTCAAACCCTTAAGGAGAGGGTTCGGTTCTGTGTGAACCAGGGTTCAGTTCTGTGTGAACTGAGGAACGATTCTGTGTGAGCCTGGTAGTAGGCGAGGATTAAATGTCTTCTCGCCGAGTGTGAAGTCGGTAAAGCGAGAATCTGCAAAGCACAGATCTCCACCTCATTGTATGAATGTTTGCGGCAGCAAATAAGCGAAAGGCCAAGGAATCGAGCGCATCCCCAGCACGTAATTGTATATGAATGTAAATAAATTGTTGTCGTCCATATACTACTCTCGTGCTTTATTTGTTGAACATCTTTTTAGACATCAGTTGGCACAGCAAGTTTAAGGCATATGTCGGTGCGGGTGTAACAACCCGCGAACCTGTGTAATGGTGAATTTAACTAAGGGACTAAACGATCTCTTCTGCTGAAGAGCGAAATTTATGTCATCTAGCCCATCACGACATTCGACGCAGCTCAGTACGCATACGCAATCAGACGTGATATGACCAAGTAAGAATCTGCGTTCGCCCCCCAAACCACCACCAGAGCCGTGAACGAAAGAACCATCGCTGCTGTTCGTGAACTCATTAAAAAAACCTCACACATCATCTTCAGGTAATACGTTTAGATGTCAGTGTATCGATTAGCAGTGTGTAAATAATTATTCATCAATATTTAAAATTCCGAAAGATCTGTGCCCGATAGGTACCCTACAAACTAAGAGAACAGCAAAAAGGGCTAGAGTCTACTGGTGCAAAGAGATGCTGGCAATGTTTGAACCTAGTGGCCCCAAATGGTTAACAGACATGGTCACAAAGGATGAGATGTGGTTTTATTATTATACAATTCCCAGAAAGATCAGCAACTATATTTGGCTTGCAGAAGATGAACCGCATCCCTAAATCCTACGACAAGATTTTTGATCAAAGATGAGGATGTTCACATTTTTTTTATTCCCAAGGAGTGGTAGTAGTGGACACCTTACCAGAAAAAATTACTATAAATGACCAATACTACACTAACGTAGTTTTTTTCACAAAACGGTTAAGGAGATGAAGGATCAGCATCCACCAACAGGCGTGTCAAGGATTCTCCTTCATTATAATGCCAGTGCTGACAAAAAACGACAAGTTACGGTCAATCTGGAGCAGGAAAAAAATCAAACAGTTACCCCATCCTGCATATTCGCCCGATCTTGCAAATAGCGATTTTTGGTTGTTTCCGAAAATTGAAAAGGAACCTGCTGGGAAGCCTTTCCCAAAGGTGCAAAATGGTCCAACCTTGCAAAATGCGTTCATTCACAGTTGCGGAATATTCCCCAACATCCAACCACCAAGCATCCCAGAATTGAGGTTGATGTCTGCAACTTTACCTACAGGAGTTTTTTAAAATAATGGAAACATGTACTGTTTGTGGAGAACATTTTATTAATAAGCTGTAGACCCACCTCGGGCGTTCAGAACAGATGCAATTCAACGTGGAATAGACTTATACGGGCCATGCACATACGGTAATGGAATGTGGAACCATTCTTCCTGTAGAAAACAGCCTAACTGTGCCAGTGATGCTGGAGGTGGAAACTGTGATCTGACCTTGTGCTCCAGATATTCCCACAAATGTTCAATGGTATTGAGGTCTGGAGATTGAGATGGCCAGGGTAGCTGCTGTACCTCATCCTCATGCTCTGCAAACCCCAGATTGACACGTTTTGCACAATTCACGGATGAATTATCCGCTTGAAACCAGGGGACAATGCCCGCAACATTGGGTGCAGGTGGTCCCCGAGAATGGATTCGTACTTTTCGGATGTGACACTACCCTGAAGAATAACTAATGTCCCTATGGAACGCCATGGCATTGCACCCCACAACATCAGGGATCCACCTCCAAGCTTCACAGTCGGAACCAAACAGTCAAGGTGGTACACTTCTGCAGGTTTTCGCCAGGCGTACACTATCAGTGGTAGGAAACAATGTGTAGCACTATTCTTCGGACCAGATGACACGTTGTCAGTCTTTAGCATCCCAGCTTTTATGTGACTTTGCCCCACCTTACACGTTTTGTTGCATTGATGTTGGTAATCAGAGGTTTGTGGATTGCAGCACTGCCATAAATACCAGCACGATGAAGTTTCCGACAAACTGTTATCGGATTTTCCGACGAAATGTTAGTCGGAACCAAACAGTCGGTGTTTAATAAGGGATACACAGATAGGCACGATGAAGTTTCCGACGAACTGTTATGGCCGAAACGGGATCATTCCGACTGGTGTTCAACTCTGCTGCTATTTGCGGTGCTGTGGTCTTATGCTTCCGTTGTACAAATCCGTGCCAACGTTCGCCTATCTCAATCTGACAACTTCGTATGGCGTCCACAATTTGCACGTTTGGAGGCAACGCCCTGTCCTTTTTGATAGGTAGTCATAATCTTCGCTACAGCTTCTCGTGTTACATCTGCTATTTCCGTCGTTCTGGTTACTGAAGCTCCTGCAAGACGCGCATATATAATCATGCCTTTTTGAAGGTCACTGAGATCTGACATTGTCGACAGTTACACAACAGCTGTTTCACCTGCGCCTGTGGCACTGCTACGTGATAAACGCCATCGTACTTCTCCCCTTTACATACCTCACATCGCGGGTGACATCGTCCCTGTGATGCATCCGGCGCATTGCGTGTACAGTCGCTCAAAAAAGTATACGATACTTTTTTGAGCGACTGTACTCCAATTGCCGTCGGTATTTCCATTATTTTGATACACCCCTGTAGATGTTGGAGGGGAATACTTTGAAGGACAGCAAGAATGTTTTGAGGCAATTATTACGTTTTTTGTTCTGCAGATCTCAAGAAAATTTTGAACGCCCCTAGCATTATTGACATAAAAAAGCTAAAAGTTTGCTGTTATATTTTCAATAAAGAGTAAAATAAAACATAATTTATATTCCTAATCATTTCAGATACTGATATCTATACTTGACGACACAAAATTCTATTTTAGAGATCTATATAACTTTCCTGCGAGTGTTTTTATTTGTTTTGTTCAGGAGGCAATTTTTTCGGTTTCTAAAGTCCACGAATTTCTGTCGATTTTCTTGCATGCAATGTCAGACTAAAAAGAAAAGTTCAATGGTATAAGCTTTCTTCTTTTCTTAGCATAAACTGATTTCTTTCTTTCATTGTGCTAATATAAACTGACATTTATAAATTCTTAATCTAGACTAAATGAACCCTCTAATTTTTGTACTCACACATAGGGTCGTTTCCAGGGCTGCGCAACGTATAAATATTAGCACAGAGTCCTGCATTTGCATGTGCCCTACGGTAAAATTAAATTAAGCGCACAAATATTATTTTTTCCTACTGCACACAATATGAAATTCGATAGCCCTGTCTGCAAATTTTCAGAAAAAACCACATCGTTATTATATGACGGATATTATGAGGATTGTTTCATGCTCATAAAGTGACAGCCGTGACTGCCAGTTTGCATGAAAGGTGACGTAAGACATAGATGTAGCCAAAGTCTTCAAATAACGGGAGATGTTCTCTAAGAGGGTTGGGTTGTTTTACCTCTGAGCGGCACTTTTTTGCATACCATGGGTTAAATGGCCAGGTCACATGGACCCCGAAGGCTCAGAGAAGGTTTGGGGAGGGGACTCACTGGAACAGCTGTTGGGAGACAGATGGTAGCCTCCCGTCAAGGCCATCCAGCGTGTTCTTTAACGTGCACAGGGTATGACTCTCCTGCACACGGGGCCACGGCTTAACGTCCCATCCGACAGACGGCGGCCTTTCCAAGCCCATCGGTGTCCCCTACTGACCGTGGGCAGGGCGGGGAATTTTGCGGAGATAAATCTCAACGCTGACCCAGCTGGGACTCGAACCTTGGAACTACAGATTACGAGCCTGGCGCGCTACCGACTGAGCCACCCCCGCCCCTTCTCTGAGAGGACACAAAATTGACAGTTAAAAAGAGACAAAAGAAAACTGAAGTACAGCAAAACCTATTTTCAAAAAATGTGTAAGTTTCATAACTGCAAGTTGATGTCTAATGCCTTTTTAAAGTTCTGTTGACGTCTATTGCTTTTTAAAAGTTAATTGATGTTAATATTCAAACTCATGATGATAATCGCTTGATATTATAATACACAACATACATAGCTTGATATTATAAAACATAAACATGTGTAATAAGGATGTGAGTATGTAAGATATGGGGGTGGAAAGGCTGCGTGACAGATTCTGCCAATAGCAGCAAGAGTACTAAGAACGCATGACTAAAAAGTTTCAGATTTTCTCTCCTAAATCCATTAGTAACAATTACGTTTTGATTTTTTAAATTATTTTTAAAAGTCAAAAAGTAATAGTGTATGACACTTTTCTGCATTTTGGTATGGGAGAATGATTTTTATTCATGTTAATATATCTGACACAGTTTTAAGTCATACTCTCTCCTGAAATCATTATTGTGTGAAATTAAAATGGCATTTTCATGAAAAAGTTTCAGTCCACGCTCTCCATCTTCCAATACCTGATGGACTGATGTAGCAGCAGTTATTGCTCCAAATTACTGTACGATCTTCCTTTTTAATTTTAGTTTCCCAATTCAGAAAGATTGTCCAGATTTTTCCTATCCAATAGCATCGACTATTGGATGGCAGTTCATATGATAATTATTTGGTATGATTCCACCAGTTTCTGATACATTGCAGACTTTAACAATTGCTGCTAAAAATCCTAGGAATATCGCATAACGTTTACGAGAGTTATTTGATCCAGTTATGTCGTTGTGTCACAATACAGCCTATGGGTGTCCCATTTCTGACCTAGAACCCGGTGAAGATTAGTGTAAATAAAAATAAAATAAATACCCTCTCAAGCAGCTGCTTGCCACAAAGGTCTGACAGGAGCCTGTCAGTTTATATGCCAGAGTAGAAGATCTGAGAGGATGGCAGGCCCTCAGCAGAAAACAACACAAACATCCATGCCTTACCCGGGGCTCGAACCCAGGTCCCGTAGATCAGTAGCCAAGCGCTCTAATCACTCGGCCAGCGTAGGGAATCTAAATTCAAATCTCAGAGTGCTGAGGTAGTTCATAAGCAACGCTTGGAAAAAGATCCGTGAATTTTTGAATTAATTGAATTAATCCTATTGAATTAACAAACTTCATTCCTGTTTTTGTCTCTGAAATTGCACAAGAATCACTGCGAAAATTGTAATCTACAGTTCCCAGGTTCGAGTCCCAGCTGGGTCAGCGTTGAGGCTTTCACCTCAAAACTTCCCGCCCTGCTCACGGTCAGTAGAGGACACCGATGGGCTTGGAAAGGCCTCCGCCAGTCGCATGGAGCGTTAAGCCGTGACCCCGTGTGCGGGAGAGCCATACCCTTTGCACTTAAAGAACACGCTGGATGGCCTTGACGGGAGGCTACCACCTGTCTCCCAACAGCTGTTCCAGTGAGTCCCCTCCCCCAACCTTCTCTGAACCTTTGGGGTCCTTGTGACCTGGCCATTTAGCCCATGGTGTGCAAACTAGTGCCGCTCAGAGATAAAACAACCTAACCCAACTGCGAAAATTAAAATGCATATCCTATTAAACGTATTGCATGTTGTCCCTTGCTGCTTTAGGTAGATTCAATTTCTCCAATTGACAGGCTGATTACTTGTCCCTGTGGTATATTAACGACCGTCGTTAATTTCCATAAGAGGCGGTTTACAAAGCATAATTTATTTAAAGTGGTCGCACATTATAAATGACAACCTTCCTTATAAAACTGATTGCATTCAATTAATAAATCATTACACATTAACTGTAGGATGATGAAATTATGTGATAAGAGTTGTCAATGTTTTTGTTGCACTTTGCATTCAAGTTTGTATTAATATTTCCTTTATAGTATATTAATGTAATAAATGAGGTTAAACATTAAACAGTTTGCAAATTACATTGACACCTAAATTGCCTAAATTTGTCCTCGGTATGCTTTCAGCGCACTCTTATGGTAAACCCAAAGTTTCACTAAAAAACGAAAGGTTCACTAACAATTTGCTCGTTTAATTCCGTCTATATCTAACACTAATAGAAAGCATGAAAAAAAATGTCATTTTAAAGCAGAAAAATGACAAATAACCTCTAGCGAATATGAAATGTTCGTTTGATAATTGATAAGAATTATAAGTTATCTTCAGTAACTTTGCTTTATCCACGCCCAGGACCGGATGTAGAAAAAGAAGACTGAAGGGGAACAGTCGAACCGAAAAATATGTAAAAGGGAGACCAAGAGACTGAATTTCCAATGCAGTATAACATTTCCCCTTCACTTTATAGGTTTGTAAAAAAATTCTTGAAAAACGCATAGAACATAAATAAGTTTAATAACATTTTACCTCTCTTACCCTTACTAGCATTCTGAATGTTTGGGTCATGGTCCCTTTTACGCCCCCCACTTCTACATCCGGTAATGTTCACAAAGAAACCCAGTAAACCTAGGCAGGAATGGAAATGGGGGAGGGGGACTTGGAGGGAGGGGGGTGGCGCTGTTCTTTTCTTTCCAGAGTTTTTTTGTTGTTACTGTTTGAAAATCCACTTCTTCATTATATTTGTGGCCATAATTTCTGAGCTTTTAAAATGTTTTTCATGTTTTTCATGTTAAACGTCTCAGCATCAGCAATGGGGTTTCCTTTTCAATTGATTCTGGAGGGTCCACTTAGTTCTTAGAAACAAATTTCCACCCTTGAATCTAGGTAACCTTAGATACTTAGTAAACTATGCAATGCTCGTTTTCGAAGAGAATGAAGTTTGGCATTTTGCAACAACTCCTAGAGTGAAAATTCTTAGGAATGTATTGTTCAAAATATGTGTTTAATATTCCAAAGCAATTCAAATCCCACAAAATATGTGTTTAATATTCCAAAGCAATCTAACTCCCACAAAATATGTGTTTAATATTCCAAAGCAATCCAACTCCCACAAAATATGTGTTTAATATTCCAAAGCAATCCAACTCCCACAAAATATGTGTTTAATATTCCAAAGCAATCCAACTGCCACAAAATATGTGTTTAATATTCCAAAGCAATCCAACTCCCACAAAATATGTGTTTAATATTCCAAAGCAATCCAACTCCCACAAAATACACTAAGGAGATTATCTGTCCACTAAGGAGATTATCTATTCGACTCCCACAAAATGTTTCATTTATTTCTTGAAACAAAGACTGTGTGTCACGTGACACGAAGGTTGCCAGATCACTAATTTCTAAAAAAAAAATCGTTGCCAGATATTTTTTCTGAAATCTGTAATCAACCATAGTGTTTGGATTTTTTTTTAAGCGACTGTACGGATTCAGGTTTTTTTTATGTTTATAGATATAATTACATGTTATGATTTAACAATGGTATAGCATCAAAGGAGATTATCAGACTCAACCCAAAGTAAAACTAAGATAAATTGTTTTAATTTATATCATTTATTTTCAAGAATAACTAGATAATAATAAAATCCTACATTAATAAAATCGTCATCTGTAATATTTCGTTCTTTATCTAAAATTATATTCTTGCCATTCTAATGCAGTCTGACTCGCGACTTATCAATGAGATAAAGCCTGTTTAGAACCGGCAGCGAGATCTGACTTTTCTAGGCTGAATTTTTCAGACTAGTAAAAACCGTGATTAAGCTCATTTTTAGCAACAAGTCTAGCTTTGTAGGCTATTATATAGGCTAAATACAGCTGATTCGTAATTACGTTTCATAAAATATCGTATAAATACTCTTTCTGATATAAAATCATAGCTGTATATTTATAGGATTGGTTGTTGGGTTGTTTTACCTCTGAGCGGCACTTTTTTGCACACCATGGGCTAAATGGCCAGGTCACATGGACCCCGAAGGCTCAGAGAAAGTTGGGAGAGGGGATCCACTGGAACAGCTGTTGGGAGACAGATGGTAGTCTCTCGTCAAGGCCATTCAGTGTGTTCTTTAACGCACAGGGTATGGCTCTCCCGCACACGGGGCCACGGCTTAATGTCCCATCCGACGGACGGCGGCCTTTCCAAGCCCATCGGTATCCCCTACTGACCGTGGGCAAGGCGGGGAATTTTTGCGGAGATAAATCTCAACGCTGACCCAGCTGGGACTCGAACCTGGGAACTACAGATTACGAGTCTGGCGCGCTACCGACTGAGCCACCCCCGCCCCGTATATTTATAGGATGTAAAACTTTATGCATGTTATAGAATTAGAGAACAGGAAAGACTAATAAGGCGCACAATCATCTCAGTCAAACATATAACTCACTCAACCATACTAAATCCCGCAACACACACACAGTTTTACCTTCTAGGCCAAGCGAAGGCAATACCCCATCCAACCATTCCATCCTATGAATATCATCACTTTCACGGAAATCGTAGACCTCATGAGCCATATGGTGAGAGAGATATTATTGTCTTAAACATAAAATCATATCTGAGAGCACCTATGAAAACGTTTACCTACGTAGCAAGAATCTTGCCTCTGAATTGCTGAGCGTCTCCCTCCCAAAGAGAGTGCCTCTCTTTCAAGTAGGTTGGGTTGTTTTACCTCTGAGCGGCACTTTTTTTGCACACCATGGGCTAAATGGCCAGGTCACATGGACCCCGAAGGCTCAGAGAAGGTTGGGGACCCACTGGAACAGCTGTTGGGAGACAGATGGTAGCCTCCCGTCAAGGCCATCCAGCGTGTTCTTTAACGTGCACAGGGTATGGCTCTCCCGCACACGGGGCCACGGCTTAACGTCCCACCCGACGGACAGCGGCCTTTCCAAGCCCATCAGTGTCCCCTACTGACCGTGGGCAGGGCGGGGGAATTTTGCGGAGATAAATCTCAACGCTGACCCAGCTGGGACTCGAACCTGGGAACTACAGATTACGAGTCTGGCGCGCTACCGACTGAGCCACCCCCGCCCCAATTTCAGCTCATAAAACAGATAATCTATATAGTGCTGAATCTGGCTCATTTCTTTCAATTTTCGGCCAAACGCTTTTAGGTGCAATAGCAAAATGATTTTGCTAACTCATGGCCACATTAATATATATATATATTAAATATATGTATATATATATATTAACGTATACAGAGCCATACCAGGTGCAAGTTAAAGAACACGAAGAATGGCCTTGACCAGAGTCTACCATCTGTCTCTTAACAGCTGTTCAGTGGGTCTCCTTCCTCGCGATCCTTGTGGCCTGGCCATTTAGCCCATTGTGTGCAAAAAGACTGCGGTTTAGAAGTAAAACCACCCATCCCTAGTGGTTCTTCACTCTGTTTGGGTTGGATTGCCTTATCTTAGGGGCGGGGGTGGCTCAGTCGGTAGCGCGCCAGGCTCGTAATCTGCAGTTCCCAGGTTCGAGTCCCAACTGAGTCAGCGTTGAGATTTATCTCCGCAAAACTCCCCGCCCTGCCCACGGTCAGTAGCGGACACCGATGGGCTTGGAAAGGCCGCCGTCCGTCGGATGGGACGTTAAGGAGGAGTGGTCCCGAGTGCGGGAGAGCCATACCCTGTGCACGTTAAAGAACACACTGGGTGGCCTTCACGGGAGGCTACTATCTGTTTTCCAACAGCTGTTCTAGTGGGTCCCCTCCCCCAACCTTCTCTGAGCCTTCGGAGTCCTTGTGACCTGGCTATTTAGCCCATGGTGTGCAAAAAGGTGCCGTTCAGAGGTAAAACAACCTACCCAAAGTCTTGTCTCAGAAAAAATAAATTGAATGCTTTTAGTTGTAACAGCGGAAAGCAGACGGCAAGGTGAAGATAATAGCTTATTTATTTTTTTGAAAACGCGCTGAAAACAATATCGCCAATGATTACCCCATTTGCTTAAACCGTATTAATTTCAAAGGGACATAAGAGACATTAGCATTTTTTTTTATCATAAAAAGAATGTCTTTGCGGCCTTCCTTCTTTTGAAAGCAAATCGATTCCAATAATGAGGAGAACATTGGAAATTTTTCTTATTTTTTACCATAGCTGTTTTGGATAACAAAAAAAGTAGATAGATTTTAGTTTAAATTTATTTCGCTTATTGATTTTGAGTGGAAACGTTCCAGGGGATGTTTTCATTAAATCTGCCCTCATCTCTGAGCTTATGGGGGAAGGAATTACTTTATGACCTAGCTTCAGTGGAGTCTGGTGGATCAATCTTCCCAAAGGAAACTGACTGAATTGAATTCACACTGATTTTATTCAAGACTTTTATTCAAGACCCATAATCTGATCCTCCTAGGTTCCAGTCCCAGCTGGGGTCAGAGATTAGATTAATCTGTACAAAACTGCTCGCTCTGCCCTCGGTTAGTTGGGGACACCGATGGGCTTGGAAAGACAGCCGTCCGTCGGATGGGATGTAAATTCGTGTGCGGGAGAAACATTCCCTATGCAAGTTAAAGAATACGCTGGATGGCCTTCACGGGAGGCTACCATCTGTTTTCCAACAGCTGTTCTAGTGGTTTCCCTCCTCCAACCTTCTCTGAGCCTTCGGGGTCCTTCTGACCAGGGGGAGGGGTTGGCTCAGTCGGTAGCGCGCCAGGCTCGTAATCTGTAGTTCCCAGGTTCGAGTCCCAGCTGGGTCAGCGTTGAGATTTATCTCCGCAAAAATTTCCCGCCCTGCCCACTGTCAGTAGAGGACACCGATGGGCTTGGAAAGGCCGCCGTCCGTCGGATGGAACGTTAAGCCGTGACCCCGTGTACGGGAGAGCCATACCCTGTGCACGTTAAAGAACACGCTGGATGGCCTTCATGGGAGGCTACCATCTGTCTCCCAACAGCTGTTCCAGTGGGTCCCCTGCCCCAACCTTCTCTGAGCCTTCGGGGTCCATGTGACCTGGCCATTTAGCCCATGGTGTGCAAAAAAGTGCCGCTCAGAGGTAAAACAACCCAACCCAACCCTTCTGACCAGGCCATTTAGCCCCATTGTGTGCAAAACTAGTGCTGCTGAGAGGTAAAAATAATAATAAATTTCGATATTAAAAATATCCTGCAGTTGTTAGCAATTGGCTAAAACCAGTGGTGTATTAACGCCAGTGACTGGAAAAATAAAAGTCCAGTGTCTACTGAAGCTATGACAGAGGGAGTATTATATTCCTTAGGTCATTAAATTTCATTTTATGAATAACTCGTTGCTATCTGCTTCCGGGTTGGGGAGATATACAGCAAAAGAAAAAAGTTTGCGATTTTTTTCAGGATGATCGAGGAGTAAGCGAGGTGGGGGGGGGGCGGAATTGCTTCTAACGCCTGACACTCCTCTTGGCTTTAGCTACCATTTGATATGCGATTCGTTACGACAGAGTGTCCGCTTGGGGATATTTGGGACAACGACGGTTCTGACAATTCCTCACCAAGTGAAAAGCTGACGAATGACTTTAGAAAAAAAAATAAGGAAGTCAGACTAAAAATAGTCTTTTCTTTTTAAATTAAATACAGTTCAAGATTAAAGAGTGCCGATCTAATAATTACGGCGACATATTTGCGGATTTTTTTTTAAAAAAGGAAAAAACTTTCGTGTAATGCGTTGTAACATGATTGACGATACAAAGGAATGCATCTTCGTGAGAGGAGATTTGAGTCTTTTTACTCCTCCGCTGCTGCCCTGTGGCAGGACTAGTCCGTTGTTGGGTTAGTTTATCTTTGTGCAGTCCTTTTTCGCGCAGGTCACAAAGACCCCAATGACTCACAACGGGAAAAGAACTTACTGGATAGCAGTTCGGGAACAGAAGAAAACATCCCGTCAAAGCCATCCAGTGGGTTTGTTAAACGAACACAGGGTTTTTCTGCATGGGGACAGGGGATGTACTGTGAAACATCCTGGAACCATGACAACGACATAGATATTTTAAGTGTTGTATTTTTAAGGTTCAAAAATTTTCAAAGAGTATTTTTGATTTTTCTTTCTTTTCTTTTTTTTTAAAAATTTATTTTAAATTTTTAATAAAGCCCGAATGATTAATCTAATCTCATTTTTTTAGTTTGTAAATAAACTTTGAGCGAAGCTAAAGTGTGGAAAGCTTTTAAGGAGGTAAAAAACAAAATTCATTTGTTTGCCTGGCGAGCGATAAAAATGTCGGTAAGCAAAAGGTAAAATCATTTGAGAAAGTAAACAAAAATTTTTTTTGCTTGTAACGGAAAAAAAGTGAATTCACCTTGGGCGGCAAGAAAGTCAATTCACCTTGTTCGGCAAAAAAGTCCATTCAATTCGGGCGGCAAGAAAGTCAATTCACCTTATTCGTCAAAAAAGTCCATTCAGTTTGGGCGGCAAGAAAGTTAAATTAAATTGGGTGTAAAGAAAGTCATTTCACTTTGAGCTGTAAAAAGGTCAATTCACTCGAGGCGACAAAATGTCAAAAGGCTTGCAGCTGCCATGACACGTTCCTTTGCTGCATTGCCATAAGAATTTGGTCTCTTGTGTGGGCAGAACTTGGCACTTTGTCTATTTTCTTCCTCTCCATTATTTGGACAAATGCCCTACTTTGTCTCGAGCGATTTTGCCGTAACACATGCGTTAAGCTACAGGTTTTGTCACATTTTGTTTAATAGTGACGTTGAAGTTCGACTTCTGTGAATTAATTGCCCTGCTACGGAGCATCTTAACGCGTTTTTTCCCCTCGTGTGTTTTTGTTCAAAAGACGGCATTTCTAACTCTATTCCAGCATTCTGTTTTACAGGATCAGATACATCATGGTCTACTGTTGTGACTGGATCTCTTAGTAAGCCATCAGCTTCTCGTGGGAGTTCGGTCGGTCCGACTGTTGCCATAGCAACCGAGCTCAGTGCAACTGGCAGCCGGCCAAGTGTGCGTGCGAGAGTGTCGGACAGAGCTCCAATGCTCCGCGTTCACGTGTGGCGCGCGGATTGAGTGGCACCAAGTATTTAGGCATGGGTGGCGGCTGAACAGATCTCGACGTCTTCCTCTGGTGTCGAAAACACGTTCTGACTCGAGCAATTTTAAAGAAACCTTCTCTAAATCGGATTCCATTGATTTAGCGAATGCAGGAGGTAACTGCTCACAGCCACTTGGGGCTTCGGGAAAGGAAGGATCCGGAGTAGATAAATGTAAGAGAGGGGACAGTTATTGATAATCATAAAATGTTGCACCCTCATCACTTTATAGAGTCATAATTCTATAGATCAGTGGTGAACAGTCAATATATTTCAATTATGCAAATGACAGTTAAATATGAAAAAAACACTTACTGCAGAAAAAAATCTGAACACTTGTTAAATTGTGAATTTTCGTAGATATTTATTCTCATGTAGTTTGTTTTAATCAAAATAACAATGCTTTAAAAAGAAAAACAACGATTGGAGGATTTTTGAAAATCGGTTGCCTTATTAATGAACTTTGTTTGGGTTTGAAATAGGATAAAAATTGAGTTTTGCAGAACAATATATTTATTTTGAAAGCTCATATGAATTAAAAAAAGCTGAAGTGATGAAAGCTGAATTAATAAAGAATTAAATTAATGTAAATTCTTCGATCTGAAAATAGACATTGAAATGGCAACGTTGCCAAATGTCTCAGTTTTGTATTTTAATATTGTTTGATATTTTGAAAATAAAATTGGCTCTCCACCTCACTCATCATGACTTTCTGAGTGAGGTGGGGGGGGGGGGTCTCACATTTATGACTGGCCCGGCCCCTATATCGTCTCTCTCAGGGGCTTTGTCAGGGACAGTGATGGCAGTCCGAGCCCAAGGCTAGAGGATGATCATACAGAAGCTGATCAAAAATGATCCGATCAGTTCTCTTTATCACGATTTCGGAAGCAAAGTTCAGTTTCATTGTTTTACCTCTGAGCCGCACTTTCCTCCCACAAAACAATGGGCTAAATGACCAGGTCACAAAGACCACGAGTGCTCAGAGAATGTTGATGTAAGGGAGCCATTGGACATCTGTTAGGTGACAGATGGTAGCCTCCTGTCAAA
Source organism: Ryuthela nishihirai (assembly GCA_038380435.1). NCBI lineage: Eukaryota > Metazoa > Arthropoda > Arachnida > Araneae > Heptathelidae > Ryuthela > Ryuthela nishihirai. Next base: position 94,188,694 of record JAWZYU010000001.1, read on the forward strand.
GCCATCCAGTGCGTTCTTTAACGTGAACAAGGCATGGCTCTTCTGCGAATGGAGCCACGGCTTAAAGTTCCGTGTGAAGGACGATGGCCTTCCCAAGCCCATTGCTATCCACTACTGACAGAGGGCAGAAAGTTTTACGGAGATAAATCTCAACGCTGACTCAGTTGGGATTCGAATCTGAGAACTGCAGATTACGAAGCTGAATCGCTACCGACTGAGACATCTGCAAAGTTCAGTTATTTTAAGTGCGGTTTAGTAGCATAATCCATAAAATCAATGGAAACAAAACATGAAATGTGACCTAGATGTAAACAGGAGTAGGTTGTAGGAGTAAACTGTGTTTTATTGTTGTATATGAATCGATCTGAAAATCTGCATGACAGGCTTATATATCGTAATGCCAACTGCTCTTCATCTGCATAAAGCAAAACATTCCCATCACGAAGAAAGAAACACCGTAAATCATGGTCCCCATTTCGATAAAGAAAGTCGCCAATTACGCGATGCGCTTGTGTCAACAGTCGTAATGTCACCATCGTCGAATAAATGTCGGTATTCATTACCGGCAATACACTCTGGCAAATGCTCATTGGAGTGGTTAGAAATCTAGTGGTTAGAAAGTCAAGCATCTTACTTGCGAGACGGTTCCACTTGCGATATCCAACTCCTTATTTATTGTAAGCTCTAAAACAACAACTAAATTTTTTCCCATATATGTAGCTATTTGAAAAAGTGAAATATATTTTTAGACAAAAAAAACGCAAAATCAAATATATTTTTAGACGTTGTTTGTACGGATCATTTTTAAATGAGAATAGAAGAAGAAAATTTGTGGAAATGAAATCAACCAGATGAAATATTCTGCTGCCTGTAACTCAGTGTTCTGTATAAAAGGCTTCATATATTTTATGTCTCTGTAGAAATGATTTTAGACAGACAAAATCATCCCATTACCTACAAATTCATACCACTACCTGGCGACAGTGGCAGAAATAAGATCTTATAGTTGCAGAATGACTGCAAATTAATGCGATACAGATGCAGCAAAAACAGAGTTGGGTTGTTTTACCTCTGAGCGGCACTTTTTTTGCACACCATGGGCTAAATGGCCAGGTCACATGGACCCCGAAGACTCAGAGAAGGTTGGGGGAGGGGACCCACTGGAACAGCTGTTGGCCTCCCGTCAAGGCCATCCAGCGTGTTCTTTAACGTGCACAGGGTATGGCTCTCCTGCACACGGGGCCACGGCTTAACGCCCCATCCGACGGACGGCGGTCTTTCCAAGTCCATCGGTGTCCCTTACTGACCGTGGGCAGGGCGGGGAATTTTGCGGAGATAAATCTCAACGCTGACCCAGCCGGGACTCGATCCTGGGAAGTACAGATTACGAGCCTGGATCTCAAAAACCGATCCCGGAGCCCAGACATCTTTGGTCCTACCCTTATTAAGGTACGAATTGCACCTCTTATACTTCTGACTGCATCCCTCGGTTCTATAGAGACTTTCTCCTATATCTGATATAGAACTGTGAGGTGGGCTAGACCGCAACAGAAGAAACACAACATAGAAAAAAGCCAGCCATGCGAAAAGCTCCTTTACCCATAGCCAAATGCGCTCAACAATTGGATCATCACCCCATACAAACATTTTCACTAATTATTCTAAGAGAAATTCCCAAAGTAAGACAGAAGGTACTGAAAAGCCATGTGACGTCTCATTGAATAATAATAAACAAAGAATTGATTTTTGTACAGTTGTTGGGTTGTTTTACCTCTGAGCGGCACTTTTTTGCACACCATGGGCTAAATGGCCAGGTCACATGGACCCCGAAGGCTCAGAGAAGGTTGGGGGAGGGAAACCCACTGGAACAGCTGTTGGGAGACAGATGGTAGCCTCCCGTCAAGGCCATCCAGCGTGTTCTTTAACGTGCACAGGGTATGGCTCTCCCGCACACGGGGCCATGGCTTAACGTCCCATCCGATGTACGGCGGCCTTTCCAAGCCCATCGGTGTCCCTTACTGACCGTGGGCAGGGCGGGGAATTTTGCGGAGATAAATCTCAACGCTGACCCAGCTGGGACTCGAACCTGGGAACTACAGATTACGAGCCTGGCAATTTTCGTACATTTTAAGAAAAAGTCTTAAGAATTAAATAATATAAATAATAATAATAAAAATAATAAATGAAATAATAAAAAGAGTGGCGTCTTAAACGTTTTTGATTTCCATAGCTCAGCAAATACTGAACGAATATTTACGAACCATATATATATTCACTTGGAGGAAGTTGATCTACAACTATAAAATTGTCTTCAGTGACATTTTACCATAAATGTTTCGTATTAAATTGTCGATACTCCAAATTGAAAATGTATCACTAAGCAACGGAGAGTCCTGGTGATTAAAAAAATTTGGATCTCGTATGAGAAGTGCGAACGTCTCAAAATTGTTATCTTGGCTTTCAGATATTACTGAAACCTACCTTTCTTCATTTTTTTCTAAATCCGGGTTTGTTGAAAATTAATAAATTTTAGAGATCTAATTACGTAAAAATGATATGTGAATATTTAAAGCAAAAAAGTTGTTTCGTATAGCTACATATAAGGGAAAAAATTTAGTTGTTGTTTTAGAGCTTACAATAAATAAGGAGTTAGATATCGCAAGTAAGATGCTTGACTTTCTAACCACTAGACCACCTGTGCTTCGAGAGTTTTAGTACGTCTCGTGGCAACAACCCGTTGTCTGGTCTCGAGCGTTCGCCAGAGCGTATTGCCGGTAATGAATACCGACATTTATTCGGCGATGGTGACATTACGACTGTTGACACAAGCGCATCGCGTAATTGGCGACTTTCTTTATCGAAATGGGGACCATGATTTACGGTGTTTCTTTCTTCGTGATGGGAATGTTTTGCTTTATGCAGATGAAGAGCAGTTGGCATTCGGCCAAAACCATTTCGTTGATCCTCTTATAATCCTTCAATTCTTCGCTGCTCAACGTGGCGCCACTATTGCTTCCGAAATCTTCTAAAAAGGTTGTCACAATATTTCCTTAAAATTCTCTGGGTCTCGAACAACATTTCCGACTTTTGGAAATTCAGCGTCGAGTTTGTCGCGCCCATAGGGCTTTCAGGAAGTTTATGTCGTTCAGCAAGAGGGAATATTTCTCTCCCTGCACTGCTTTCCTTGACTCGTATTATTCAACGGGTAAGAACCGCATTAAAAAGCTGCGAAAGGAAAGAAAAAACTTTTGCGATTTTCATTTTTTTTCCCTTCTGGATATCATTTGAACTTTTTTGGGTGAATGGCCGTTAATACTGTTCACTGACGAAGAATTTCAATTAGGTGAACTAATTTGATAAGATGAACTGTACTTCGAAGCAAAGTGAAATATATTTTTAGATATTATTTGTAAGGATTATTTTTATATGAGAACAGAAGAAAATGTGTGGAAATGAAATCAACCCAGATGAAGTTGAAGCTTAGACATTAAAAGTATTAAGATATTAAAATATAATCTTTCAGTACTTTTTCAGAACTCATTGAAACATAGAATAATGAACATACTCTTCACACACTATTATGCTTTTATTCGTATGATGACAAAGATGTAGAGGAAAAATTGCCTTAGCTGGACTTCACGTCAGCAATAGGGGATAATTATTTTGCTGCCGGTAGTTCAGCTGTTATCAGGATGTAACATGTTATCAGGAGGTCGTAGGTTTCGATCCCATCCAACTATAAACACTTTTCTTCTATGCCTTTGTCTTCAAACATTGCAACATAAAACACAATGCACAATGCAACAAATGCAACATAATAATGTATACGAAGTGTATGCAAATACTCAGCGATGAGCTGTGGATGTAATGAATAGAATAATGAAGTCTCTAAAATTCGGATAGATTTGAAACCTTTTCGAATTTTGATAGAAATTACGTCTACAGTCTACTTCAAATAAATAAGAATAATAATGTTGTAGTTTATAAATGTATATACTGTAACTTAGTGCTGAGTGAAAGAAAATGTTTATTTTCTTCATGGTACGCTGATAGTTTTTCGCCCTGAGCTGGCGAAGCAGTTAAAAGTGCTCGCCGATGAATTTTTTATTAGCACTTGAGAGCATGAGCAACAGTTTCGTCTTGTGTTATTGAGAGAAGCTCCTGTGCTGTAAATAAAGGGAATATTGAAAGAATAAGGGAATATTTTTGACGTTCGTAATTGTAGTGTTCATAACGTATCATTCCGAGTTGCTTTAGAATCGGACCAAGCGTCGCATTGTGATGTGTTGTGTTTTAATGTTTATCCAAATTTTATGAACTTTTGTTTTCGCTGTCCGTCTGTAAGTTAAACTTTTTTTCCTGCTTTCAGAGAAAAACGATATTTTTTTGGGTTGAATAGGTACTATAAAAATAATACCCCCTCAAGCAGCTGCTTGCCACAGAGGTCTGACAGGAACCTGCCAGTTTAATACACCATAGTAGAGGGATCTGTGAAGATGGCGGGTCCTCAGCAGATTTTTTCCCAACTGCAAGCGGTGTTTCCCTCCCAGGTACTGACCGCTCTCAAAGCTGCTTAACTTCGGTGATCGGAAGGACAACCGGTGTTTTCAGCTTGGAACTGCCGTAAAGCTGCTTAATTTTCTGTGATCGGAAGAAGGACCGGTGTTTTCAGCTTGGTACTGCCGTAAAGCTTCTTAACTTCGGTGATCGGAAGAGAACCGGTGTTTTCAGCTTGGTACTGCCGTTGGCTTCACTATAAAAATTACTGTTCGTATTTTTCAAAATTTTTAATAGCTTTGATTCCTATCATTAAAAGTGGAGTATAAAAAATTATCTACTTTTTCCAAATCTTTCAATTTTTAATTTTTAGAGTTAGAGGAGCTAAAGTTGGAAAAAAAGACAAACTTTTTTCTGTTTGAGAGCGAGTTTCTATATTCGCCAGAGACGTTTGCTCTTTCTAACTTTATATTGTTACCGTTGCGTTTGGTTTTTTTCTATTTCGTGACGTTTTCTTTCACCCTAGAGCAGTGATTCCCAACCTTTTGGAAGACACCACAGAATAGAAGAGATAAAAAGGTTGGCACAGAAAATTCCATTAAATTTATTTATTTGACCGCCCCTCTTGACTGCCTCAACGCCCCCCATTTGCCTCTGGATCCGCTACCGCCCCCATGGAAGGCTCCAGCGCCCCCACTGGGGGGCGGTATCGCACCCGTTGGGAATCTATGCCCTAGAGGTAACGGTTTTTTTATTGTTACGACTCATGAATGGTTTTTCATTGTTAGGACCAAACTGTTTCAATCGTCCCTTTATGGAAGATTTCATTAGAACTTTCGGAGAGGGAGATTCTAGTTAAATACTTTGTTTATTAAGAAACGTTTTCGAATTTTTAATAATCAAACACCTCACACAATTCGAATTATTTGTGCAATTATCCTAATTTTGCTGCATTTGGAGTGGTTCCTTTTCATCTAGGTCTATCACCAATACTCAGTAAGACTGATAACGGAATAAAATGCGTAAAAATACAATACTATCCTCTCAAACAGCTTCTTTCCACAGAGCGTTGACAGGAGCCTGTCAATTTCATACATAGAGAGATCTGTGAAGAAGGCAAGACCTCAGCAGAAAGAACAGCCCACACATCCATGCTTTATCCGGGGCTCGATCCAAGTTCCTTTAATCAGTAGCCAAGCACGCTAACCATTCGGGGGGCGGGGGGGGAGCTCAGTCGGTAACGCGCCAGGCTCGTAATCTGTAGTTCCCAGGTTCGAGTCCCAGCTGGGTCAGCGTTGAGATTTATCTCCGCAAAATTCCCCGCCCTGCCCACGGTCAGTAGGGGACACCGATGGGCTTGGAAAGGCCGCCGTCCGTCGGATGGGACGTTAAGCCGTGGCCCCGTGTGCGGGAGAGCCATACCTTGTGCACGTTAAAGAACACGCTGGATGGCCTTGACGGGAGGCTACCATCTGTCTCCCAACAGCTGTTCCAGTATGTCCCCTCCCCCAACCTTCTCTGAGCCTTCGGGGTCGATGTGACCTGGCCATTTAGCCCATGGTGTGCAAAAAAGTGCCGCTCTGAGGTAAAACAACCCAACCCAAAGCTAACCATTCGGCCACAGGATTGCCGAAAGACATAAGATGCACAAAAAAATTCATATAAATATATTCTCACAAACCGAAAAATATAAAAATATAGTCTTAAGACCCAACAAAGTGCACGAATATATATTCCTACGGTTTGGTAGTAATTGTAATACACTGTTAGGCTTACCTACTCCCCCTCCCCCTCAACGATCGTTATTGGTCGATTCATTATTTTACCGAGAACTAAAGAACTTAACAACATAAAGATCCTCCAATCAAATGATACCACTGAAAAGAATATTATGTCACAATTCTTCTGCCTCAGAAGAAGATTTAGTTTGTATTTTATACCTGAGACATACTGTTTGTATTTATATACGAAGTTTATTCTTAAAAAAATGCAAATGATGCTTTCATTCTTTCGAAAGTTATTACGAAGCAAACGAAGAAACGAATCCACAAAGATGAAATGTCAAAAGGTCAAATAAAATCAGAGGCCATTTCTTTCGTCAGTTAACACGATTAATTATATTTTGCCTTCAGCAGCGATCTCTTTTCGTGAGCAAGGAGATTTGTCTCCTACAAATTTATTATTGCTGTTATTATTCAAAAACAATTTATATTTTGCTCCAAATTTCTATTTTTATCGAGTGTTTACTTAAACGACGCTGTTCGCAGTCAAGCGATATCGCGAAACACGAAATAAACGTGTTTCTATGTTGAAAATCCGTACATTGGATAACTTATAAAGAAAACGTTATATGGATGCTTTCTCGGCCTTTGTATCTTACCTTTCAAACTTTAAACATTTTTTAACTTACGGTTATATTACAAACGAAGAAAATTTACCCTGAAATTATATTGCATTTTATACTGTACAGTATTAAATAACCCTTTTAAGGTTAAGATGTCGACAGTGGTGTAGATATATCGGCACCTTCATGGGGTGGGGGTGGCTGAGTCGGTAGCGAGCCATTAATCTGCAGTTAGCAAGTTCGAGATCCCAGCTGGGCCAGCTTTGACATTTATCCCCGCAAAATCCTCGGTTACGATGGGACACCGATGAGCTTGGAAAGACCGCCATCCGTCGGATGGGATATTAAGCCGTGGCTCTGTGTGCTGGAGAGCCATATACTGTGCACGTTAAACAACACCCTGGGTGGCTTGACGGGAGGCTGTCATCTATCTCCTAACAGTTGTCCAATGTGTCTCCAACTTTATCTGAGCCCTTGGGGTGCTTATCGTCTAGCCATTAAGCCATTGTGTGCAAATAAAAAGTGCTGTCAGAGATAAAACAACCCTGATTGTTTATTACATAAGACAATTAAAATGTAATAAATAAAGTAAACATTTTTCGATCTTTTCATTACACCCCATCTCCATCCCAACAACGGACCTCAGCAAACAAAATATCAATTTTATTAGGCCCCATGTCAATAACGTTTGTGCACTGCTGGTTTAAAGATTCATTTTATGACCATAGCAATGCGGAATATTCAAGTATCTACATATTATAAGAGATTCTTATTTCATATCTGCATTTATATAGATACATCTCCCCGGTGGTCAAGCGATTAGCGTGCTTGGTTACTAACAAAAGGGACCTGGGTAAGGTATTCTGGGTAAGATTAAGGCTTCTTTTCTGTGTTGCCTTTCTGCTGAGGTCCTCACAAACCTTCTCTATCACGCTTTGTACTGACAGGTGCCTCTCAGATATCTTCTTGAGGGCTAATTTATTCCTTTTTTTAATTTATATGCAGTTCGTACAAACAAAATTCGTTATATTCAACAACGTACAAACAACAACGTACAAACAAAGTTCGTTATATGCAGTTCGTACAAACAAAATTAATGCTACTAAAGCATTAATTTCTATCTTGTGTTAAATACAATCGTCAGACCAGATGACGTGTTTCCAGTCCTCCGCACTCCAATTGCGATAGGCGTTTGAAAACTGCAGCCTAATCTTTCGGTGTCTTGCAATCAATAAGGGGACACGATGTGGATGTCGACTGTCATAGCCTACTTTTTCTATGGCACGACGAATAATCTTTGTGGATAAGCTTGTGGATACGACCTCATTTAATTCCGACGATACCTGCTCCACGGAAACGATGCGGGAAAGTCTGCGATGACCTCAGAGTCAATTGCATGTTTACCTCCACATTTCTCCCGCTGATTGGCCTTGACGGGGAGGCTACCATCTGTCTCCCAATAGCTGCCTAGCAGGTCCTCTCGCCCAACCTTCTTTGAGCCTTCCGGGTCCTTGTGACCTGGCCATTTAGCCCATTGTGTGCAAAAACAGTGCCGCTCAGAGGTATAACAACCCAACCCAGTACTCAAAATAGCACTACTAAACTCTTAGTAGGGTATACGGTATAATATGGTTGATGAATGTAGGACATCTGGTGTTCGAAGCAATTTTGATCGATCAAATCCTGAGAATATTCATTGATCCACTTCTATTTTAAAATACAACATTCAATATCACTTGTATACAGCTTTTCGAAAACCCATTAATAGCCAACCAAGTGTTTCAATTCCGGATAATTATTCTGCTGAAAATCTGTCAGAAAAATGAAAACTTGCGTGATAGGCATGCAAAAAACATAACAACAATATTTGAGCTTGCTAAAAGAAATTGATTAGTTTTTCACGAAAAAGCCAGAAGGTGCTTTTTTGCACTCATGTTATTTGTGGAAAGAGAGAAAAAATTATCTTCTTTCTATTTAAACTACTGAACTGCTGTAGTGTCGTACTTACATTACGGAAAATCTTTCAAATTATGGAATCTTTAATGTCGATGGTTGATGATGTACGTAAGTAATTACGTACTAACGGTTTGTGTTGCAAAATGATTAATTTTTCCTTATAAAAGTTAGCAGAAACAGTTAAGAAAAAAAGTTTACGAAATAGTAAAATGTTAAAACACTGGTTATGCCAAAGGTTTAGTAGAATATAATATTTTATGCACATCGTAAGCATTCATGGCTTTAGAAAGAGCTCAGTGAAAGTCACTTCATAGTGGATTCATTTAAATTTAAATAGGTCCAAAAGAAGTTTATTTTACTATTTTCAGCATTCATTCATTTACTTGTCAAAGAAACAAAATATATCAATACAACATTTTGCATTTGTTTACGAAAGTCATTAAAATGAAAACCACAAACACTACCATGAAATGCCTAGATTCAAAACATAATGATAAACTTGCAACACATTATTGATTAAAGTCTGTTGATAACATTGAAAGCACAGGTGGCTCTTTCTGCTGGCGTTATTTTTAAATCAGTTAGAAAGATGGCGATATCCTTACAAGCAGGCGCAAGAGAGAAATATGTGATGTGCAATTCGACTTCTGAATGTTGAAGGAATAAAAGCGGCTGAAATTTTGCAGGATTTTTGGCTCACTGGCAAGTCTACGAGTGGATGGATAAATTCAAGAAAAGGTATCGAATGTGTAGATGTTCCGGGAATCGGGCAAGCTTATCGTGTCGTGACATCACAAAACATAGGGGCGATGCACAAATGGTTCTTTCACCAACCACAAAATTAAGTCGCTAGTTCAGCGCTGGAGGATTCCTCTACTTAGTTTATCGCTGGAAATTGGGTTGGGTTGTTTTACCTCTGAGCGGCACTTTTTTGCACACCATGGGCTAAATGGCCAGGTCACATGGACCCCGAAAGCTCTGAGAAGGAAGGTGGAGAGGATCCACTGGAACAGCTGTTGGGAGACAGATGATAGCCTCCCGTCAAGGCCATCCAGCGTGTTCTTTAACGTGCACAAGGTATGGCTCTCCCGCACACGGATCCACGGCTTAACGTCCCATACGACGGATGGCGGCCTTTCCAAGCCCATCGGTGTCCCCTACTGACCGTGGGCAGGGCGGGGAATTTTTGCAGAGATAAATCTCAACGCTGACCCAGCTGGGACTCGAACGTGGGAACTACAGATTACGAGCCTGGCGCGCTACCGACTGAGCCACCCCCGCCCCTTCGCTGGAAATCTAAATGAGACTACACTGAAGACTGATATACATATTTTCATTTTTAATTTATGAGTAAAACAGCTTTTTTTAAACTTTTCGAGGTTTTATTTGAATGAACTTTGTATTTTAATTTACCTATTTTATTTTGAACTTGAAAGAAACTGAAAATTGATCAACTGAAACAAATCACTTGAATGACGAAAGTTACTTATTTTCTTGAGAAATATTCATAAAGCCAGCTTTGTGCGGAATTGTTAGTTAGGTTAAAATCATTTACGGTAAGAAATAGTTGTAAACAAACTTCAAATTTTACGAAAGGCGTCTATACACATATACAGGTTAATTCTCACATAGTGAAACTTGAACACTGATTATTTGCTAAACTGATCACTTTTGTCAGAAAATACCCACCGAATCCACAGAAAATAACTAACCACCTTTTTTTCGAAAATATACAGGTTATACAGGTTAATTCTTATATAGTGAACTTGTACACTGATCATTTGTTAAACTGACCACTTTAAGATAGTCACTTTCTACTTATTGATTACATGCCCAGCTCATAACGGTTATTTACATACCTATCACAATTGGGTTGGGTTGTATTACCTCTGAGCGGCACTTTTTTGCACACCATGGGCTAAATGGCCAGGTCACATGGACCCCGAAGGCTCAGAGAAGGTTGGGGGAGGGGACCCACTGGAACAGCTGTTGGGAGACAGATGGTAGCCTCCCGTCAAGGCCATCCAGCGTGTTCTTTAACGTGCACAGGGTATGGTTCTCCCGCACACAGGGTCACGGCTTAACATCCCATCCGACGGACGGCGACCTTTCCAAGCCCATCGGTGTCCCCTACTGACCGTGGGCAGGGCGGGGAATTTTTGCGGAGATAAATCTCAACGCTGACCCAGCTGGGACTCGAACCTGGGAACTACAGATTACGAGTCTGGCGCGCTACCGACTGAGCCACCCCCGTCCCCACCTATCACAGACATTGTTATGTTGTATTTATTCTTATGACGACAAAGCTATAGAGGAAAAATTGCCTTTTGCCAGTGGGATCCGAACTTGGAAGATTTTAAATAATTAATCATCTGAAACAAATCACTTGAATGAAAATAATTGCATATTTTCTTTAGAAATTTTCATAACCTGAGCTTTGAAAGGCCAGATCTAAGGGGGGGGGGGGGGTAAGAGGACCATCTCCCGCCCCCTTTTGAGAATGCTAGTAAGGATAATCGATCAACGGTTTCCTTCTAGGTTTGAAGAAGATTCAAAGGTTTCTAGGTTAACATAGAAAACTTTGTTCAAAAACTAAGAAAACTTTCTTCAAAACTCAGTTTATATTACAGTGTAACATTTTCCTCTTTCTTTCAGAAATTTTTAAAAGAATTCTTTAAAAATGCGTGAAATATGCACAAGTGTACTTTTTTTTTCGGTCTACATTATCCCCTTACTAGCATTCTCGAAAGAAGGGGAGGGGGGTTGGCCCCCTTGCCCTCTTTCCTAGATCCGGCCTTGAATTGACCGCTTCTAATTTCTCTGCTTTCTAGGTTGTGTACTTCAAAATTACCTTCCAAGTTCATCGTGTCTTAAGAGAAACGTCAAAAAAAAACGTTTAATGGTGAAATCAAAAAAGTTGAGCACATCTATATACTGATCACTTCTAACTTGTCCTTTCTCTAGCGCAGGCACAAGGGGTCAACTTTATTGATTTCACGGTAGAATAATTTATTCTTTTTCTCCTGTATATTTTTCGAACAATAAGTTTTCACTTTTTTTCTTCATTTGTATTATGTAGGACCTTATAATTTTATACAATATCGAAACAACTGAAAGCCAACGAAATTTCTTTTTCGAATCTGAATAAGGCTACACAGTTGAGTATCTCAGAGTGTTAACTAATTCATTAAATCTCATCGAAATATTTAAAATGGCATCGTCCAAGCTCTTGTTGAGAGTCATTGTAAAGCGAAGGTATAGCAGATTAGTATTATGCACTGACTGACAATTCCAGGAATAATATTAAGAAAAAAAAACGATCTATTTTCTTCTGGAATTGACATATGAGTGAATTTCGATTTGTAGAAGCAAGATTTGTTTGTTTGGAAAAAAAAAAACTAAACTTATTTCCAAATTAGCAGAATTCTATCTTATAAGAATTTCAACTGAAGCCCCGATGGGCTTGGAAATGCCGCCGTCCGTCGGATGGGACGTTAAGCCGTGGCCCCGTGTGCGGGAGAGCCATACCCTGTGCACGTTAAAGAACACGCTGGATGGCCTTGACGGGAGGCTACCATCTGTCTCCCAACAGCTGTTCCAGTGGGTCCCCTCCCCCAACCTTCTCTGAGCCTACGGGGTCCATGTGACCTGGCCATTTAGCCCATGGTGTGCAAAAAAGTGCCGCTCAGAGGTAAAACAACCCAACCCAACCCAACTGAAGCCAAGAAAGCCAAACGATGGATTTGCATCAGAATTATACGATTTGATATCAAAGCGATTAATCGGACAACAGACATGGCGAGATGTGAATGCAGTTTACGGTTGCAAGCCATGCTGCGATCAAAAATTTACTGAAAGCGAAATTGCGAAAACGAAACGCTAGACTGTGTTCCATGGTTTCATTCTAATATAAGAACACGAGAAAAGTATTAGATATCTGTTGTCAAAATAACCCCAAAGCAACCGTCTCACGGCAGATGACATGATAAACGTCTGTTACCATGACAGTTTCATTGCAACGTAGTATCCTAGCTGCGAAGAAATGCAACCTCATCCTCAGTCGAATATTCAGGAGGATTTTTTTTCATTTTGCGAACAGACTGAATGGAGAAAGGTAAAAGAAGCTCCTTGACGACACAAGGATAATAATGAAAGTTGCTGAAAGAAGAAGAATCCAAAATGCTATTAGGATAGTGACACTTTGGGTCCTTTCGACAGCTTCTATTGCAAAGGAAGCTTGATTCGCATACTTTCCATTCAGAAGCTATACGAAAAGTTCGAAAGTTTTACAAATGTGAAAACAAATAACTTTACAGTTCTCAATTAAATTTTCTCGCGATGTCTAGTATTGTGAGAAAGAATGAAAATAGAGTTTTGACTCAATATAATTCTCTACCCAGTTCTTTTAAAGAACACAATGGTCATGACGGGAGGCTACCATCTGTCTCCCAACAGCTGTTCCAGTGGGTTACCTCCCCCAACCTTCTCTGAGCCTTCGGGGTCCTTGTGACCTGGCCATTTAGCCCATGGTGTGCAAAAACGTGCCGCTCAGAAGTAAAACAACCCAACTACCCAGTTCTTGAAGTCGCAAGAGATAGCGCCATAAAAATTTACGCAGTTCCTAAATAATTAAATTTCACTTTGATTACGTAATGCTTTTACGAAAAAAAAAATTAAATGTCCAGAAAGTTAGAACACATTTTTTTTTTTCTCAGGCAAAAAAATCGACCAGCAGCCTTTCAGAACAATACGAAACACAGTAACTTTTTATGAATCAATCGAGAACTGAGATAATTAAAAAACCTTTAAACTGATATGATTCGAACCCCGTTTACTTTTTTTCTCGGCAGAGAACTGTAACCTCTCTGCCACAGTGAATTCTGCTTTCTAGCTTATCAGCACTCTGTGCAGCTTTCTAACTTTCGCCAGTCAACAGCAACTTAGTAGCAGTTTTAACAGATTAAATGTAATTAAGGTGATATTTGAGCACAATAATGGAGAGTATCGATTCTGTAATAAGGCGCAATTAAAGAACACATTACATTAACACTGATGTTGGTAATGGCGTTGCTACACTTATCAAAAATTTAAAAAAATTACCCTAATTAAAATAGTTTCTCATATTTGCGCTAGTAATGAGGACAGTGAGTGGTAGAACGAATTAATCGCTTGAAAGGATTGCTAACTATCGTTCAAACCAGTTATTTAAAATCACTCCTTAATTACGATTACACGTGTTTCTCCACTGAAACAATGGATATCAATTATTCAGTTTCAAACCTCATATTAAGGTTATTACACTAGAAAAAATTTGTTTAATATCTGAAATAGGAAAATAAATTATTATAATTTATTATAAAATAAATTATTATATTAAATAATATATATTATATAAATTATTATATATTTAAAAATAAATTAGTTAAGGCCATGTTGCCCGTATGGATAATTATAGATTAGCGGATAGGGTTATGAACAGTGTGCCTAAAGGCCTCAGAAAGAAGGGGAGACCTAGGATGCGGTGGGCAGAAAATGTCAAACAGGACCTTGTTAGAATTGGTATGCAGTGGCCAGATGCAGTAGATGTAGCTCAGGATAGACTTGCTCGGAGAACTAAATTGCACGGTCTGGTTGGACCTCCATAGCCCATGGTTGCTTGAGGATGAGGATGGGTAATGGGATGGGAGACTCCGCCTAGACTGGCCTTAACTGGCATAGTGGTTAGGCAGCTAGCGACTGTTCCAGCAAGCACAAACTTTGTGTGTTGTGTTAGCTCTAACTAAGGCAGTGGTCAGCAGTGACTTCGGTCTTAGTAGGGCATGTCCTTGTATGAGAAGGCCTGTATTAAGCTAGGAGTAGCTTCCAGGATTCTTCTCTGTCCTATATGTCGCAAATTAAAAAAAAATTAAAAAAATTCTAAAACTTGTTCTAGTTTTGTCCCGCAGTGAAGGATATTCCCTAGTTTTTTCCCCCCACATATCATGCAGATGGGCAGCAGTATTTATCGATGACAAGTAGTATTATTGATGACCCTTGGAATTTTACCAGCATTTAAATAGCATGGTAGATTGTACCAAAATATATACCAGAGATGGCGTTATTGCTATACAGGAAGTTCTTGATTTGTGCGGTTAGTGAGTTCCTCTTGAAAACTACCGGGTAAGTCAAATTCATGCAAAATGAGAATAAATTTCCCATGGGAAATAGTTGAAATGGCCAGGTGAGAAGAGTATGTTCTTCTATTAGCTTTAGCAACATCAGAAGCGGGGAATTGCTCAGTTAGTAGCGAACCAGGCTCGTAATCTATAGCTCCCAGGTTCGAGTCCAAACTGTGTCAGTGTTGAGATTTATCACCACAGCCCTCGGTCAGTAAAGGATATCGATGAGCTTGGAAAAGGTGTCATCCATTGAATGTGACTTAAAGCTGTGGCCCCTGTGTTGAAGAGCCGTACCCTGCGCGTATTAAAGAGAATGCTGTATCGCCTTGATGACAGGATACCATTTGTCTCCAAAAAGCTGTCCAGTTATATATATATATGCGGTGTTGAGTTGTCCTGTGGACAGATAGCGTCATGGTGCGGAAACAGAATCATTACGAACCGGAGTAGGTGGTCGGCGAGGATGTTTACATATCTTTTGCCGGTGACGGTAGTTTCGGCCGGTACGAGGCGGCCCCAAGGATGTCCGTGTATGCACTCCAAACTTTTACACCGCCTCCACCTGCCTGTAGGACCCAACTTGGATTGGATTGTTTTACCTCTGAGCGGCACTTTTTTGCACACCATGGGCTAAATGGCCAGGTCACATGGACCCCGAAGGCTCAGAGAAGGTTGGGGGAGGGGACCCACTAGAACAGCTGTTGGGAGTCAGATGGTAGCCTCCCGTCAAGGCCATCCAGCGTGTTCTTTAACGTGCACAGAGTATGGCTCTCCCGCACACGGGGCAACGGCTTAACGTCCCATCCGACGGACGGCCGCCTTTTCAAGCCCATCGGTGTCCCCTACTGACCGTGGGCAGGGCGGGGAAATTTTGAGGAAATAAATCTCAACGCTGACCCAGCTGAACCCAACTTGGCAAGCTGGGTCCATCGTTTGGTGTTGTTTACGCCACACACGCACCCTCCCATCAGCGTGATAGAGTTGAAACCGTGCTTCATCAGAGCAGATGATGTATTTTCTGTCCTCCACAGTCCAATTGCGATAGGCCTTTACAAGCTGAAGTCTAATTTTTCGGTGCCTTGCACTCAATAAGGGGACACGATGAGGACGTCGACTGCTATAATCTATTTCTTCTATGGTGCGACGAAAAGTCTTTGTGCATAGTTTGTAGACGAGCCCTCATTCAATTCTGACGTTATCTGCTCCACGGTAGCCGTGCGATCCCTTGAGACGATGCGGGCACCTCGAGTGTCAAATGCACGTTTACGTCCACATTCTCCCGCTGTTTGGAAGTTTTGTCGTATTTCACGTAGTCTTGGTATACACGTGCGACTGTCTGACATGGAAATCCGACAGTTTAGCAGTGGCGGTGATTGATCAATCGACCTCCCTTGCACCTGCTATATGGCAACGGTCAAACTCACTTTCGTCGCTTCCTTCACCCATGATTACTTTTCCGTAACTGGTTTTCAATGAGTATTGACCTGCTCTATTTATAGGCATTGCCAGTGATATATTATATCATTATGTGATATAATATATCACTGGCATATGGTATATGGCAGTGATATATTATAGGCATTGCACGCGATACTTCTTCTTTGAATATTGTTATCGGGGTGTATAATAATTTGTCCATTTAGTGTATATTCGCCAGAGGCGATTGAAATTTTGAGATATTATTATATGATGTTTGATATAATAAAGAAATAGAAATATCTCTCTTCAGCATAATTAACTAAATTTTCCGTCTCCTTGTATTTGAATAAGCTCAAATAGAAAACAAACAAATTATTAAATATAAAGCAAAATCCTTCAAACGAATTGAAGGAAGATGCATTTACTCTGGTGGGATGTTGCTGGGTCAAAAAAAATGCTTTTATGCATGAACTGATGCACAGTGACAAACCTTCCTCCACGTAAAAACTTCAGTTAGTTACTCTTGAGTGTAAAAAGAACCGAAGCCGAAAAAAAATTCAAAAAAAAAAAGTTTCCCCTTTCCTTTGGTCTAGATTCCGCCTAGACTCAACTAGTCGTCGTCCCCCATTTATTCTCAGAAGAACGCTCGTGCTGTGGAGCTAGTGCGCAGTGGTCTGAAGAGCCATCTCAAAAGTAATTTGCTCCATACCAACGAATGGATTTCCCCACGTGTCTGAAAGAAGCATTCAAATACCTTATGCATTTTGTAGGGGGCCATCTGTATAATGCGCATCATAACGGCGAAGATAAGTCTGCAGCATAACCACGAGAGGGCCTGCGAGACTCCGAAGTTTGCGAAAAGAGATGCTCTTTGTTAATGTATTTCCTGCTGCGCTGAACTCTTAAGGGTCAGGTTTCTCAACAAGTCTCTATTGCCACGCTCTGCGTTCTCTGTGCCTCAGTCAGATGTGTCTTGGATAATCCCAACCTAGCTGGAATTGAATGAAAACAGCCTCTGAGGAGAATGAGGAGCAGAATGTCTCCTCTTACTGCACCACACGTGTTGCCTCACACTGGCTGATGATAATACTGTACTCAATATGCTTGGAATCCTGAGCTTTGCTGATTCTTTTTTTTCAGAGAGAGAAAATTCGACAACAAAATTTATTTTAATCCTATGCTTGTGTGTAGAGGGTGTGAGTTCGCAAATCATTTAATAAATAATTTCAGTTCAGTAGGAAATTAAGTGTGCAAAACTTTTTGCGGTATATTTTTATTATTTAAATTAGCTTCGCGAAACTCCCTTGGTTGGATAGAGAATAAGTGTATTTCTTCTGGTTAATATTTTGCTTCTTTAGAGAATAAGCGAAGAAAGCAACAAAATAGCGTGCTCAAGGATGACATCACTTGCGACAAAAGAACAGTGGTCGCAATATTTTAATAACTGACTGAGCCTATATAATATCTAGTTACATTCGGCATTTAACTTGGGTTTTTAGGATTTTATCCGCATTAATTCTCGAAACTATCATTGTTATTTTCCGTACATGGATTCTTTCATGAAAGCACTTTTTAAGTTCGAAGATGGTGAGTTGGGTTGTTTTACCTCTGAGCGGCACTTTTTTTGCACACCATGGGCTAAATAGCCATGTCACATGGACCCCGAAGGCTCAGAGAAGGTTGGGGGAGGAGACCCGCTGGAACAGCTGTTGGGAGACAGATGGTAGCCTCCCGTCAAGGCCATCCAGCGTGTTCTTTAACGTGCACAGGGTATGGCTCTCCCGCACACGGGGCCACGGCTTAACGTCCCATCCGACGGACGGCGGTCTTTCCAAGCCCATCGGTGTCCCCTACTGACCGTGGGCAGGGCGGGGGAAATTTTGCGGAGATAAATCTCAACGCTGACCCAGCTGGGACTCGAACAGGTCACAAGGATCCCAAGGGCAGAGACGTTTAGGGAAGAGGATTTACTAGAAAGCTGTCAGGAGACAGATGGAAGCCTCTGGCCAAGGCTATTCAGCAGGTTCTTGAAAGCTCCCTTGGTATGGTTTTCCTTTACACTGCCTACAGATTAATGTCTCATCCGACGGATGACTGACTTTCCAAACCTATCGGTGTTCGCTTTCTCACCAGGGATAGGTGGGATTTAGCGGAGATAAATATGACAGCTGACCCAGGTGGGACTCGAACATAGGAGAATACGAGTTGGGTGGTTTTACCTCTGAGCGGCACACCATGGGCTAAATGGTCAGGTCACATGGACCCCGAAAGCTCTGAGAAGGAAGGTGGAGGGGATCCACTGGAACAGTTGTTGGGAGACAGATGGTAGCCTCCCATCAAGGCCATCCAGCGTATTCTTTAACGTGCACAGGGTATGGCTCTCCCGCACACGGGGCCACGGCTTAACGTCATATCCGACGGACGGCGGCCTTTCCAAGCCCATCGGTGTCCCCCTACTGACCGTGGGCAGGGCGGGGGATTTTGCGGAGATAAATCTCAATGCTGACCCAGCTGGGACTCGAACCTGGAAACTACAGATTACTCTCCTGGCAAGCTACCGACTGAGCCACCCCCGCTCAGGAGAATACGAGAGACGAATATCTCGTCCACATGAAACAGCGATAATAAAAATTGCTTTGTTCAAAATCTTAAATCAGAAGATTTCTTCAAAAGCAGTTTTCAGTATCATATATTTCGTTCTTTGGCGATTTTGTTTTTGATTCTCTTACGATTATCTTATTAAATGCAAAATGTATCGAAAACATCGAAAAGTCCGTGTTCCAGTTATATAAGCTACTGTTAGCTTCGTAGATTTATATTTTTTAAAAACTGTAATATTTTAGTCGATTCGTGAATAGCAAAAATAAACTTGTAATTATTGTTATTATTATTGTTATTAGTAAGAACTGAAAGCTAAATGTTTTAAAAAATCATTAAAATCTTAAGTGTTCTATAGAATAAAATGCAGTTAAATGTTAAAAATACATGCATATAACTTTGGATGATCTTGCTGTATTATTCTGTTTCGATATTTATTTTATGGAACCTTAGTATTATACAGGGCCTACAAAAGTACGGTTTTATATTATAACGAAAATTGGGCGAGGTATAGTTTGTGGTTTAAAACCCACTAGTTTAAACTTTCAGAATGGCCACTTCAACGAGAACGCTAATCCATTCAACAGAACATGTAGCAAGAAAGGACTCCTTTAGTTGCCGCTTCCTTAAAGCGATTAGAAGATAGCTGGCTATCAAAGCACCGAAATAAATCACCTGCAGAAAGTTAATTGAAAGAACTAATTACAAGCGGATCTCGGATCCAGCAGATCTCGCTGAATTTGATTAATTTATGTAGATATCCTAATATTGAGATCCTTGAAGTGTTCTCATAGGCTAACTAATCTGCTATTAGAATTAAGTTGAACTGAGGGAGAAAAATAACAGTACCATGAGAATATTCAAACGTACGGCCAGTTGAAACATGAAACTTTGCACCTGTAGTTAAATTGCATATAATATAAACCAATATATTAGGTGTTGGTGTAATCAAAAGAAAAGAGAACACGATATACGATGCTGGAATCCGCCTCAAAATATTTCTGTTGGTTTAGGATTTTAAGGAAGCAAATTTCATTATGATAGTTTCAATGTCACTCAATTGTTGGGGCGGGGGTGGCTTAGTCGGTAGCGCGTCAGGCTCGTAATCTGTAGTTCCCAGGTTCTAGTCCCAGCTGGGTCAGCGTTGAGATTTATCTCCGCAAAAATTTCCCGCCCTGCCCACAGTCAGTAGGGGACACCAATGGGTTCGGAAAGACCGCCGTCCGTCGGATGGGACGTTAAGCCGTGGCCCCGTGTGCGGGAGAATCATACCCTGCGCACGTTAAAGAACACGCTGGATGGCCTTGACGGGAGGCTACCATCTGTCTCCCAACAGCTGTTCCAGCGGGTCTCCTCCCCCAATCTTTTCTGAGCCTTCGGGGTCCATGTGACCTGGCCATTTAGCCCATGGTGTGCAAAAAAGTGCCGCTCAGAGGTAACCCAACCCACTCAATTGTTTGTTTCAGTCATTATTCTCCTAATCGTCAGTCAGGCCATCTTCTATTCGAGATAAATGTTTTTTAAACAATATATGCATCTACTAAACATCAAGAGTAATTGGAGCGGGATTGACTCACTGGGTAGGGCGCCAGGCTCATATAAAATATGCAGTGTCCAGGTTCGATTCCAAACTATCCCAGCATTGAAATTTATCTCCGATATAGTCCGATATATATCCGTCAAGGCCATCCATCCTCCCCTGTGTGAGAAAGAGCTCCCAGATGGGCTTGGAAAGGCCGCCGTCTGTCGGATGGAATGTTAAGACTTGCCTCCATATGAAAGAGAGCCATGCACGTTAAAGAACATGCTAGATGGTCTTGACAGGAGGCTTCCATCTGTCTCGTAAAGCTTTCCAGTGGGTCGCCTCCTCCAACCTTCTCTGAGCCCTCGGAGTCCTAGTGACCTGGCCATTTAGCTCATTGTGTGGAAAACAGCGCCCCTCAGATGTAAAACAACCCAACCGTGCCACGAGCCTTAGAGTTATTAGCAGATTCCTTTCGTCTTACACCCCAATGCTCATCATTTCCTCGTCGATTACCCTTGGAATATAACATGAGACTTGGAATCCTTTTAACCTGGAAAAACTCTTCTAATCTTTACACTCTGAAATCAGCCAGAAGACATTTTGTCTTAACGAAAGCCGTATAGTCTTTTTGACCTGACAAGAACCTTAAGATCCTGTGGCCTGACATAAATATTGAAATCCTTGTGACCTGGCATGAGCTTTTAGGTCCTTGTTACTCAGCATAAGCTTTGCAATCCTTATGATCTGGCACGATGAGTCTTGGAGTCCCTGTGATGTGACATGATCCTTGGGCTCCTTGTGACTTGATACGAGTATATGGGTTCTTATTAGCTTGGATGTACCTTGGAGTTTTTGTGACACGATTTATACCTTTAATGTCCTTGCAGCGGCCGATCCAGAGTAAGACACAATTTTTCCCTTAAAAAATTACTAAAAAACCATCCTTAAACAAGTTGGGTTGTTTTACCTCTGAGCGGCACTTTTTTGCACACCATGGGCTAAATGGCCAGGTCACATGGACCCCGAAGGCTCAGAGAAGGTTGGGGGAGGGGACCCACTGGAACAGCTGTTGGGAGACAGATGGTAGCCCCCGTCAAGGCCATCCAGCGTGTTCTTTAACGTGCACAGGATCCTTAAGCAAAATCAGAACAATGTTTCATAGGTTATGGAACTTTAAAATAAAAGCTGTTTTCGAAAGAAGAAAAAATAATAAACTCAAATGAGATTTGTTACTATTAAATATTGTGAGTTTACCCATTTCTAAGACAGAAGAAGAAAAAGTGGAGTTTGAAGTGTGTTTTTGTAATCTAAACTTAATTTACTTTCTACTGTGGCGTTTTATTATTCCAGAGCCAAGCATTAAATGTTTACTTTAGAGAAGGAACAAGCTGCAACAGGCAGAGGGAGGTAGAGATGCTGCTGGGACTAAGTCAGTGATCCTCAGGCGATCGCCAATGTTTATCATTATCTCGTAACGTCAACGAAGAGGAAGGAGAGGGCGACCAGGTCGCAGAGGAGTCGATCATATTAAGGTGTCTAGCCAATAGATCGATACTGAGAAGCTGAAGGCGTTTCTGTTTCCTGGCAAATGTTGTTGTGATTCCCTCTGAAATAATACTTAAGTAGTTCGTTTGACATCTTTAAAGAGTGATTACAGACGAGGAAAAAAGGTCTTCCTTGGCTCTCTTTTATCTTTGCTACATCTTTAACGTAATTGAGAATCTTTATCTGAGTGACAGGGACAGAAATAAAACGCGAAAGCCGAGTGCTCTTAGTTCAATGCACTACTGGTGTGCATCCCGTTTTAAGTAATTGGAATCTTGGTCAGAAAAACAAAAAAGTTTCGACACGTCTTTATGCGAGACGTAAGTTCAATAATCTTGTTCGCTCAACCCAGATGACACATATGACTGCAGTAAGAGTTTACGTACAAAAAGGTTATTTAGTTTCTTTAGGAAATGTCGAGTAGCAAAAAATTGAGTTCTTAAAGCTTTTATCGATTAAGAAAGAGAGTACAGTAGAAAAAACGACATCGAAACAACTTCAAGATTTTGTTTTAAATTCTTTAAGGTGTAAGCAAATTAGATTGCCTGAGATACAAAAATAAACTTTTGAGTCACCTAATATCTAAATAAGAGGTTCGGGCGTTCTTTTTGATGACGAGTTTAAAAGCGGAAAATCTTTTCTTCAATGAACACGTCAGACGCAAATCTTTCCTTCATCGTATTCCTCAACGTTCATCCTTTCTTCATCAAAATCCTAACTGCTCACTTTTTTTTCTCAAACACCTCAACGTTCATCCTTTCTTCATCGAAATTCTATTGGCTCACACGTTTTTCATCAAACACCTCAAGATCATCCTTTCCTCATCGAAATCCTAATGGCTCACTCTTTTTTCATCAAACACCTCAAGATCATCATTTCTTCATCGAAATCCTATTGGCTCACTCTTTTTTCATCAAACACCTCAACGTTTATCCTTTCTTCATCGAAATTCTATTGGCTCACTATTTTTTCATCAAACACCTCAAGATCATCATTTCTTCATCGAAATCTTATTGGCTCACTCTTCTTTCATGAAACACCTCAGCGTTCATACTTTCTTCATCGAAATCCTAATGGCTCACTCTTTTTCCCTCAAACACCTCAACGGATCATTCTTTCCTCATCGAGCATCTCAATCAATCAAACACCTCAATGGATTTCTCTTTTCTCATCGAGTGCCTCGTCGATTCTTTTTTTCATTACTGAGCGCCTCAGCGAAGGACCACGCAAATGCAGACCAGTATTTGGTTCTTCGCGAGCTGTGTTTGTAGACTTGTTGTGTCATTAAGTTACAGAAGTATTTTGGTGCTTGGGATTACTAATTACAGAACGTTTGATTAAAAAAAACCCGTAATATATTTGTGAAAAATACATCACAGGGATTCTTCCTCCTTGAGACTTAAATCACATATCAAAAAGCAGAAAATATGCACAAAAAGGAATAAATAGTTCAGAAAGATTGGAGGAGACTGGAGAGTCATTTGTTTCAACTTTTATCAAACATAAAATTTTATTCTCGAGAAATCTGGGATCTTGAAAAGGTATTTAGATTCTGGAATCATATAGAGAGCAATTAGTAGGAGAATCGAAGAAGAGATATAGCAAGGGACAACCGGCATTATGGGTCGGTGTCCCTTTAAATGTAACATCTAGACTGTGGAACCTGTTTCGACATATAGGATATCTTGAGAAAAGATCTCGACAGAGTTGCCCATTAAATTTATTAAACTGGGTGACTTTAACAAAAAAATTTCATCACTTTTTTTTAACTCAAGGGATGTTTTTTTTTTGGCTATATTGGCCAAAGGAAATAGGAGCCTGATAGCCAGACAAATCTCTAGAGAGTTGCAAACTCAAGTGTACAGATCTCAACCCGCAAGGTCAGAAACCGACTGCACTCGGCTGGCTTTTTTATGCAGGAAGACGCTGTTTTCCAATGACTCGTTAGCATGCATCACAGGGCGAGAAAATTATCGTGCCAAAATCACTTCAGTTGAAACTACTGAAACTTGGAGCTAATTCCCGACGAGTTAGGGTCTGGAAACTGTAGAAGAAAGGTTTTTGGACTGTTGTATTGATGAGAATTCTACGTTTGGAAGAGAAGGGTTGTTTTACCTCTGAGAGGTACTTTTTTGAATATAATGGGCTAAATGGCCAGGTCACAAGGACCCCGAAGGCTCAGAGGAGACTGGGGGAGGGGACTCACTGGAACAGCTGCTAGGAGACAGACGGTAGCCTCCCATCAAGGCCATCCAACGTGTTCTTTAACGTGCACAGGGTATGGATCTCCCGCACACGGCGCCACGGCTTAACGTCCAATCCGATGGACGGCGGCCTTTCCAAGCCCATAGGTGTTCCCTACTGACAGTGGACAAAGAGGGGAATTTTGCAGAGATAAATCTCAATGTTGTCACAGCTGTGACTCGAACCTGGGAACTGCAGATTATGAGCCTGGCGGGCAAAGTAACAGTGCTTAATGAAAACGATGGGTTCTTCATTAAACTATGTTTCATAGAAGAATGCACCTGACTGAAACGATGACGTCCGAATTCTTTCTAGCTGTTTTCGCATGTGTATGTATTTCGCACTCAGCGTAAATAATTACGTATAGAAATCACCTTTTCAAACTATTGTGTACATTACACAAAAAAAATTGACCAGTTATCAACATATTTCTCATGAAAATATCTCTATAAATATTGCCAATGAAATTGACAGAATTAAGACTCGATATTCTGATGCTGCCATCCTCACAGATCTTCTACTTTGGCATATAAACTGACAGGCTCCTGTCAGACCTCTGTGGCAAGTGGCTGCTTGAGGGGGTATTTATTTATTTTTTATTATTCTGATGCCGATATTGGCATGTTCAAATATAGAATGCCGATATTCGATAGTGTGAAAAATGCCATCAAAATAAGTCTTACTCCAAACTTTTGTTTTAATTTCATTGAGTTATTCTAATTTGTATTTTACCTTAAACGTATACTGTATATTAAGGGTACCTGAACGTAATGGTCGTCTTTTATGTAACCTAACTTTGAATGTCACTTCTTGTGAATACTTTCAGATGGAAATGGGTGATGTTTTTAATTTCAGCTTTTGGATCAGATACTCTCCAAATCATCAAAGAAATATAAAAATAAAAATTGAAAAACTTAATTTGTTCGTGGTCTACTGTAAAAGAGCGTCTTTAACAGAGGGGAAGGTCATCAGATAAAGAGTTTGCGTTCCACAAGTACTTTCAGATGAAAACAGAACCTAACGTTCAACAATCTGCGCAACGCTTTTCTGAGCAAACAGGAAAACGAACTCTATCGAATTATTACTCTACAGGACAAATATATATTTTATGTTAACATAAATCGCAAGAATCAAAACTATTTCGCAGTCGTTTGCCGTCCCATGGCAGAGTGGTTAGCACGCTTGGCTACTTGATCTAAGGGATCTGGGTTCGAGGCATGACTGTCTGTGTCGTTTTTCTGCTGAGGTCCTGCCATCCTCTCAGATCTTCTACTGTGGCATATTAACTGACAGGCTCCTGTCAGACCTCTGTAGCAAGCAGCTGCTTGAGTGGTATTTTTTTTTTATTATTATTATTCATTGTAACCCTCTTAACAGCATACAATGAAGAATGGCGCTCTCTTCGGTTGTTTCGATACTCATTTTGTATGGTGATATCACGAAAAAAAAATACTCCATCAACATTTAAAGAATAATGCCCAATGAACAATTAAATGAATAATTAAATTAATTAATAATATTAAATAAATGAATAATTAATGAAAAAATTAATAATTAAAGAATATTGCCCAATGACCTGAAAGCATATTCATTTAATCTTTGGTGCTAAACTAACCAAATAAATAGCACCTTAATTTCGGTTACATATAAATCGACACTACTTTTCGATATCCTTAATACAGTGTGTCCAAAAATAATGGTGGGGATTCGAGAAATAATATATAGGAAAATAATATACATATTCAAGAAAGTAACATTTTAATTGGAAGCGTACCTCAAATAGTTTTGAACATAATTACAAATCATAATTAGTTCGTGAATCTCCATATGTGCACTGAGTATTCGACTTGTACACGTTGCAGAATATCTCTTGTTACTTGCTCAGTTTTTCCTCCGCAAAATTCCCCGCCCTGCCCACGGTCAGTAGGGGACACCGATGGGCTTGAAAGGCCGCCGTTCGTCGGATGGGACGTTAAGCCGTGGCACCGTGTGCGGGAGAGCCATACCCTGTGCACGTTAAAGAAACGCTGAATGGCCTTGACGGGAGGTTACCATCTGTCTCCCAACAGCTGTTCCAGTGGGTCCCCTCCCCCAAACTTCTCTGAGCCTTCGGGGTCCATGTGACCTGGCCATTTAGCCCATGGTGTGCAAAAAAGTGCCGCTCAGAGGTAAAACAACAAAACAATTGCTCAGTTTTCCCCTATTCTGGCTTCCAAATAAGGTTTCTGAACGTAGGGGACGCGATAAAATGTTTTGGGTACGCCATGAGACCTCAAAAGTCGCTATATCTAGTAACAAAATCGCTAAGTTGGCATTATTATACCATAACTATAGTTTTATATATCTATATAAGGGGTATGCCAGTTACATACACATTTCCAAGGGGTTAGTGAAGCATAAAAGGTTGAGAAACACTGGATTAAGGTCTCGAATTTTGTCCATGTAAATATAATTCTTAGAAATCCCCACAACAAAAAAAATTAAGGGATATCAAATCAGAGCTTTTTGTTAGCCACACAGAATTGGATCACCCTTACCAATCAAATATCAGGAAATATTGTACTAAGAACTCCTGTAACATTTCTTGAGAAATATGGCGGTGCGAGTTTTTGTCTGGTGGCCACACATGAAACTGTGTCAGTGGGGACGTTTCAACGTGATGCCTTTTGTGCATTTGGGGAGAGCGATTCCCGAGACCCCCCATTATTTTTTGTACACCGCGTATTCTTGTAATAATAAGTGATACGAAGCATATCTGAATTAATCGTTTGTCCTTTATGTGATCTATTTCAAATTTTTTACAATATTTTTTAATACAAGCAATGACAAAACCCGATACCGAAAATATTGATATTGATTTTCTGTCTGTCTGTCTGTCTGTCTGTCTTTCTATCCGTGTGTAGACATTCAACTAGACATTAAAATGCAACGTTTTTGTTTCAAAAGACGAGCAAAATTACGTTGTGTTTCATACGTACCAGCACAATATTATCATTAGAATTTTTCCAATTTCTAACAAGTCGAATCTTCACGTTACCATGTGCTAAAGGCAAAAAATGACAAATTTCATTCTTTTTGAAATGCACAGCATCTTTAACTGCATAGCGACTTTCTTTCGTTAGTTTATATCAAAGAAAGAGTTATGTTGTATCATCTGTTCTAAGGTTGCGGTTTATTAATTTGCATTCAGAATTATACAGTTACGAATGAATTACGCGTGTCAGTTAAGAATTATCTACGTTAATTGAAAAATGATTGTCAAAGAAGACATCGCGAGGTTCCGCACTGTCAGAGATTTCAAACACGAGTTTAAAGCAGAAAATTACAGTAGAAAAATCAATTATAATTTGAAATTCGACAGAACAGTCTTCATTTATAATTAAGGTTTGATGGTAATTTTTCGACTTTTAAAAACAATCGAATGTCTTTAAAAGTTGATGAAAAAAAGTAGCCACTGAACAAAAAATTTGCTAAAAAAATTATAAGATGAAATCTGAGGTAATTTAAGCTTTTGGATTATTTTACATATTATTAGTTCAATTGTTTTAAAACACTGTGGTGATAAAACACTGCAGATAATTTTTATAATTAGTATCGAAAAAATCTATAAATATAACCTAATTCTACAAAGAAACAAAATCAATATTCAAAAATGTACTTAAGACCTTTGAACTGAAAGTAATTACTTAAGTTTTAATGACTTAATCAAAATAGATTAAGTGCATTAAGAATTATAGTTAATTTAAATGGAATATTAATCATATTCATATTTTACTAAATTCACAAAAGGAACGATATCAATATTCAAACGTGTACAGTCAGCTGTTGACTTATATGAATTTGTTAACGGGTTTTCGGAATAATGCTGTCACTGTATTTACACTTTTTTTAATTTATGCGAGAATTTTTTCATGTGTGAAAAAACGCGGTTTGAACTCAGAAATGTTGAAATGAAAACCTCTCAATGTCTCTCCTTTCTAATTATAATCAAATTCTGAAAGCTACTAACCTATCTTCAGGTTAAGACAGAAAAAAAAAACGATCATGCCATCTCAGAACTCGAACATAGATCCCAGCAGTTGCAATGTTACCACAAACCAGAGTGATACCGTTTTACCAGCATGGCGGCGGAAGGTTATTAAAAGGAATGCGTAAAACGTGAACCTCAACCCTCTATCTAGACTTAACAAGCGCTAGTAGATGAGGAAGCGTCGTACACCAGGGGTGGGCAACTTTTTTAAGTGTGCGTACCAAAATCGTCAAATCTTTTATGCAAAATTTTCTCACGTGCCAACCGAAATTTTGGGTCTTTTATTGGGTGTCTTCTAAGTATTGGGAGAACCTTTTCAAATAATCAATAAATTCTTTACGAAACACAAAAAATATATAAAATGATCACACCACGTCCGGAGGCCTGGCGAATGATGCAACAATTGAAAGGGACAAAACTTGTACGTCAGTATATCGCGGAGATAGATGGCTTGGAAATATTTGTTTCGTTTTCTTATTACTTATTATTACTAAAACAGTTGATAATGTTTGTTTCTTTATTGCATTTTTATTTGGCATCGCTCTACTTAAATAAAATTGTATTCTATTAAGTTAAAATATACAACTCAGCGAAGATGCTGGATATTTATTTAATTATTTTTTAAGGTGAGCTCAGGGTTGCGTGCCGGAAAAAGTCGTTGGCGTGCCAAGGGTTCCCCACCCCCCTGGTCTACAGCATCTCTTACTCCGTCATCTGACCCGGATGACCCTCTAACCTTCAATCCCACCACTTTACACCCGCACCAGAAAACCATCGGATTTGCACTCAGCCAGTGTCAGAAAAAGAAATTCGTAATCAATTATTATATTCTTATTGTAGAAAGGCTGCGTTTTTTAGACAGGCTGTTATTCTTTCATTTCTAGCTTTACTGTAATGTACCATAATATCTTTATTATTATATTAAATAAATATTGTGTAATAAAAAATGAAACAATGGAGGGAAACAGATGCATATATGAGTTTTAAGGCAGCTTTCCCCCTATTTCTGTTATTTGCTCTATTTCTTACAGGAAAATGATGCTTGATATGCGCGACCTTTTTTTAAGAATTCAACCACCACATAAATCGAGAGCTGACTGTGTTTAACTTGCTAGTTTTGCACAAAACATATTTTATATAAATTAATATTTTTATTTCAAAAATTGGTTTTTACATGTCGTAGTATTCGTTTAGTAACAATAAATTTTTATTTTACTTTCCTTGAAGCATTTATAAAACATTTAGAGGAACATTGAGTGGTTTTCTTTCAATGGACTTATCCCGACGACATCATTTATAGTTGCCTGGTGGAGAATGGGTTTTTTTGTTTGTAGATCAGAAATACTATATATACTAATACGTACTACCGTATATTTCCGCAGATAAGACGACCTTCAGATAAGATGAGGTATAAATTTTCATCAAAGTAGTTTTAGCATATATCTGTCCTATAAGACGACCCCTAACTATCAACGGCCTATGAATTTAGTTTAGATCGGCGATCATCATCTGGATAATAATACTGTATAGCGTATACGGAATTATGTCCTATTCGCAAACATTCGCACCGATTCGGGCATTCGGGTAATGACCTTGACTATTCACAAAAGCGTCGTATGGGCTATTCTGTTTTGTGGACATACCCTACTCTGTACTAGTAAATAATTACGGTTTGTCCGTTTTTTCCTCAGTAGCTCAATAAACATAACTTTTAATATTTATTTTGTTTTAGTATTGTTTTACTATTACAATGTAATGTATTATTTACTATTACAATGTAATGTATTATCATATAGCGTATTTAAATAATATGATAGATTTTTCGAATAGTTGTAGTAATAATGGTTTCAATTTATATAAATTTCAATCTAATTTTTTTTGTATCTGTCCTATAAGACGACCCGGATTTTGGGGGCCTTTTTTTATGATTCAACTATCGTCTTATCTGCGGAAACATACGGTATATAACTAAATACGTACGCTACCGAAAATGGACACATTCTCAAGGTTTATTTTTTATATAAGAAACTCATTTCCAGAAAGTTTTCGCAACAAAGGTTTTTCTTAAGAGCTTGAGTCGTTAGTCTGCTGTTCACGGAGTTACTTTTAAATACCTGCATTCTTCTGTGGTGCTCAGACTTTCATTGGCATAAAGGGAAAGATTTGGTGCTCGAAATCGAAAAGTTAATCGACTCAACCAAAGACCACGGGGACTTTCGTTGAACTTTGCAGAGTGCATTGACTTAGAAAATGAATGTCTATGATTTACCATTAGCGTAAGAATAGAATGCTCCCCAAATAGCTCTTGGAATTGGCTGCTGAGCACTTTTAAAGTTATTTGTTAGAGGCGAGTAAAATGATCGAATTTACTTCGCAGAAATGGTTTTATAATATTCATATGCTAACAATATAGAGATCACTGTGATATTCGTTTGATTAAAACTTTTAGACTGGAAAAAGTGACTTTGGATGCCCATAGAAATAGAACCCTTTTTCTTAGAATCAATTCTACGTGCGTTTACGAATAATCGGATTAAAACCAAATGATAAACGATTCATTGGAATTAACATCCTTTTGACTCTTCGTGCACCTCATTTATTCCTATTAAGTTATTAAACCTCACACCCTGACAAGAAATAACATAATTTACATATTTTATCAAAAAGCGAAATGCCCTTCTTTTATTGTCACTAAATTTTCTTTACCGACACAGACGCTGTCTTCTTTACTACCTCTAAATGCCGGATTTTGTATCTAATGTCTCTTCGAACATCGTCGCTGGGGTGTGCAGTGCTCAACTGATATTTCTCCCTTGAGAAGAAGAGGTAAACATTAGCCTAGGAATATTTATATATATATTTATGGAAGCTGCAGCTCCGAAGAAACTTGTAAATTATAGTCCGATACGAGTCGTACAGAGGCTAAGTAATTCCATAAATATCTCAGAGCTTCCAAAGCACTGCTCTGTTTATCTTATTAGATAGGACATAAGTAATATCAGTCAGGTGAAAAAAGTACTGGTTACCAATGGTCATGGAGACTGCAAGTTAGATTTCTAGGGGTTTGTTTCCGTGTCAATTTCTCTTTTGTAGTTACAGAGGGAAGAATGTTCGAATTGATTTGCATTGCTGTGAGAGACATTTTTTTTATGCATGGACATCAAACTTCGAGAAGTGTATGTGCACATCAGCAGAAAACAGAATAATTTTCCTTGGGAGATTAGACTGGCAAATGTCAAAAAAACTGTTAAGCTGTCATTATGAGAAATAAAGCTTAGTATTCACTCTTTTAATTGAAACCATGACTACATTCCCTACGAAAATGGGGCGGAGATGGCTCAGTCGGTAGCGCTCCGTTCTCTTAATATGCATTCCCCATATTCGAGTAACAGCTGGGCCAACGTTGAGATTTATCTCCGCAAATCTCCCGCCCTATCTTCGATTAGTGGGAAAGACTGTTGTCCGTAGGATGGGACGTTAAGCCGTGGCACCGCGTGCTTGATAACCATATCCAGTGTACGCTAAAGAACTCTCTGGATGGTCTTGACGGAAGGCTGCCATCTGTCTCCTAGCAGCTGTCTAGTGGGTCCCCTCCCCCCGACCTTCTCTGAGCCCTCGGGGTCCTTGTGACCTGTCCATTTAGCCTGTTGTGTGAAAAAACAAAAAAGCCACTCACAGGTAAAAACATCCAACTCAAAATCCCTATAAAAATATCAGAGGATTTCGTGTTATGTCAATGGGAATCTAACTTCGAAACTCTATAACTTTTAAAATATGAATTATGGTAAAAATATTAGACAGAAAATACAACTGGGGAATGAATCATCATTATAATTATAGGGGAATCAATTCTAAGTTGATTAAAGAACAATCAGAACTAATTCGATTAAAAGATTGATCAAGGTTAAGGCGATGAAAGATGACATCTCTAAAGATGAAAGAAAGATAAATGATTCGATGATGAACTAGCCAGTACGATTGACTAACACGATATTAGTGAAGGTGCAATAAAAATATGTCCTAACGCTTTAATGATAAACTGAAACACGATCACTACTACAACGATGACCTGACACCGATAGTAAGATGATGAATGAATGGATGATCACTGCTACCATGATAAATGGAAGATCAATGCTCAGAGGATGAAAGGGTAGACGCATAACCGCTCATCAGTCCGCTGGTCTCTATTTTTCTCTGGTACTTGTTGTTGTCTCGTAGTTTTGCAATGAATCTTGCTTATCTGGCAAACAAACTGCCGTGGCAGCATCTAAATTAAGAGATAACTACAGCTATAGTTTCTGTCTCCTGCTAGGAGTCATTCTCTACCGCAAAAGTAAGGAAAAGCCCGAGAACCAAAGACAACAACCGGCGATTAACTGGAGCAATTCTCTTCCCTGGCCACAACGAGAAAATACCAGGATGTCAACGTGTGTAAATGGTCTCTGCAGAGTGCGGTTCTGATGTCACTGTTTGATCAGAACTTGAAGGATGTAAGGGAACGTCTGCGTCCTCCAAGCATCGAAGCGCTCTACCAGCAAAGACGACTCTAAGTTAATGTTGTGAGAACGTCAGAAGGGGTCTTGTGTCGTCCATCTCACTCGTTATATATTGATCGGCCCGAGCCGTCACACCGCCCCTGTATACTTGTGTTAAGGGGGATGGTCCACTTAATGGCTATGACCACGTCTTCTCTCCGACAACCCTGCACTTGGCGCCATTGGCGGACAACTCTGGCTGCTGCTCTCGCTTCTGCACAGCAGCCAAAGCGCCAGAAGGAATGTCCTTCATG
This sequence comes from Ryuthela nishihirai, assembly GCA_038380435.1. Lineage (NCBI taxonomy): Eukaryota > Metazoa > Arthropoda > Arachnida > Araneae > Heptathelidae > Ryuthela > Ryuthela nishihirai. Next base: position 94,221,802 of record JAWZYU010000001.1, read on the forward strand.
AAGCGTGGGAGACATTTCACAGTGGTTTGCGAAGAAAGAAAAAAAGTTCTCGTTTTTCTTTACCATTCTTCGTTTACTTTCAAAAGTTGTTTTTCTCCGAAATTCGTTCTCCGATGGCATTATGCACTTTCGCACAGAAGGAACTGGATACAGCCAGCTTCTTCCATTTTGCTCCTTGTTCGGGATTTTTTAAAGTTTGACGTTTTGTCGTCTTCAAGTCGAAGGGAGTCGGAAAGAAGAAAACGTCAGAAGCGAAAAGATAAATACGTTAAAATAGATATCGCCGAGGAATTTATTTCTTCTTTCTCCCTTTGCTGGGTTATTGTGTGAGAATTCGAACAGAAAAACTGTAATTCTGCGATTTTCATTTAATAGATTTTCAAATTTAATGGTTTAAGCAAAGTGGTCGATTTTCTTTTACGATGAGAAAAAAACAGAACCAAATCTTGATCTGCTTTAGTGTTTGCAACACTTAATTGCTGAACAAGTGGAAAAGAATACAGTAAAATATTTTTTTCATATCGTTTCCAGGATTGAATACCGGGTGTAGTAATGACTAAACTTCAACAGTACAGTCGCTCGAAAAAATATCCGAACATTATGGTTGATTACAGAATTCAGAAAAAATATCTGGCAGCGATTTTTTTAGAAATTAGTGATCTGGCAACCTTATTTCTAAAATAATCGCTGCCAGATATTTTTTCTAAATTCTGTAATCAACCATAGTGTTCGGATTATTTTCTGAGCGACTGTACATTATCCAGCGTGTTATGTAAGGTCTTACGAAAAGAAACACTGCCAGATTCAGACTAAAAAGAATCGAGACTGTTTTTCGCTTTTGTACCTCCGTTAACATTAACATTTCTCTGATAACGACAGGAAATATGGCTCCAATTATGTCTTAATTTAAATGCTGCCACGGTATTTCATTTGCCAGGTAAGCAAGTTCATTCCAAAACTTGAATGCAACAGCAAATACCAGAGAAAAATGAGGAACAGTGCATTGGTGGGAGGCTATCAAGTAAATAATATCAAATAACGTTTTTCCAAATTTTTCTTGGCTGCCGCCACAAAAACGATAAGTATTTTCTGACCTAACCCACTTAATCTTGAAAAATCCAGAATGATAATGTAGATATAATAAACGTGAAGAAAAAATTTAATATTCATACATTTTATTTAACTTAGAATATTTTTTACTTATCATCATTAGATTTAATTTCAACAAGGTATTCACAATGACGACTAAATAGATAAATACAAGTTGTTGTCAAGGGTTCTAATAAAAGTATTTTTTTCCCATTCAGTGTTGGATATTCATTTCCCAATTTTATCCAAAAGTTGATAGTTGTTATACATTTATGTGCCAGTTTCAATATTTCATTGCTATTAAGTTGCTGTAATAATTTTTTTCTTTTTACTAACTGAAATTCATCAAAATCACACACTCTGAACTTTCATATAAATTTTTTTTTACCTGAGTACGAAAATTGAAAGTTAAAATATAATGTACTTTTGCGGCCCTTTGGATATCGGCGGACCATACTTTGAAAAACCCTGCTTTAGAAAATTCCGGAGTAAGGATTGAAGGCAATTAAAAGGCCCATAATTTTTTGATAAATTGCAGAAACTTTCAGAATATTATAAAATTTATACTTTGGTTTTGAAAGTTTTAATTATTTCTGTTTACGTTATATTATATAAGTTTACATTTAGTTTTATTATATGCATTCCGGTCTGTGAACTGCCAGAAAAATTATTTTAAAACTCACATGTTGCGCAGCTCGTCATTAAGAATAATCTTTGATTTTCTTATTGTGAAGTTAGTAGTTAATGATCTAACAGTTATTGGCGTTCTTCTTTTTCTTCTTCTTAGTTTCATTTTAATATCTTTATTTTTTGTATGCTTAACAAGGCAAAGTCCGATAATTCCCTAAGCCAAGATGGATAAAATTTCTGCTCCAAAATCTTTCTTTAAAAATCAGTTTAATTACTTTCGTTCTTGTTTTTTAAGTCATTTCAACTTCATGCTTTCCTTTTTTATTCGTGTCTGTTTTTGTAATTTCTCCCACCACCTCTTCCTATCCAATATTAGAATTTCATTGAGCTTAACACTGCAATCAAATTACTTTCCCCTATTGCCATCACAAAAAGTGAAATTACTTTTTTTCCCGTTCCATTAAGTAGATGTTGTCAAACACTTCGTCATAAATGTTCATCATCGTCTGCGATAGACACTGAACTGTTTTGTGGCCTCCACTATGGTTTTATTTAGTTTAAATAAATAATTAAGATATCTCGATATTATTTAACGAAAACATAGCAAAAATGCAGCAAATGCATCGCATTATTATTTATAGCATCATTTGCGTAAATAAGAGATACATAGTACTAACAAGCGAATACTTTTCATATTGGTCAATTTATAAACCTTCCTGCGGTACCGTATTTAGGATTTAGTAGCTCCAAGTTAAAAAATTTCGTTCCCATTCCCTACCTCAACTTAAATTTCTGCAAATATTCCAGCCAAATTGTGTAAGAAAGATTAAGGAATTAACAACAACTAGAAGAATTTATTTTGATTTCATACATTTTTTTTTAAATTTTGAAGATCTGTATAATGGAGGAGGAAAATATTAGACTGCATAGGAAATTCAGTTGCTTGCCCCCCCCCCTTTTACATTTTCCAACTCGATACTGCCCTCCCCACCCTCTCGAATTTTTTCGAGATCCGCGCCTGGTACTAATAGAATAGTGCTATTTGAATTTCCCCCCCATCTACCATTAATTTTATTTAAAGAGTGAAAAAACATACTTTCGTTCCTTGTTTTTTAAGTCATTTCAACTTCATGCTTTCCTTTTTTGTTCGTGTCAGTTTTTGTAATTTCTTGCACCACCTCTTCCTATCCAAAATTAGAATTTTATTGAGCTTAACACTGCAATCAAATTACGCCATAATATGCGCCAGAGGCGCATACCGCCTCTGGCGCATATTATGGGAATCTAGTTTTCAAAGAGAATGAAGCTTTACCTGTTTTTTCACTCTTTAAATAGTATTAATGGTAGATGGGGGGAAATTCAAATAGCACTATTCTATTAGTACCAGGCGCGGATCTCGAAAAAAATCGTGAGGGTGGGGAGGGCAGTATCGAGCCGGAAGATGTAAAAGGGGGGGAGGCAAGCTACTGAAACTGAATTTCCTATGCAGTCTGGTATTTTCCTCTTCCATTATACAGATCTTCAAAATTTAAAAAAAAATGTATGAAATCAAAATAAATTTAATAGTTTTTGCCTATATTAATCTTACTAACATTCTGAAGGGGGGGCATGCCTCCTTGCTCTCCCCACTCCACATCCCGCCCTGATTAGGATATGCAACATAAAAAAGTATTTGCCTCTTCTTCCTTCAATTTGAAAAGAGCTTTTCTCACATCCCTCTGAGAAAAGGGAACAGATTGTTGCTATCAGTGGAATAATTCTTGACGAAGCGAAATTCAGCGAAATTCAGCGAAATTTCAAATTTCTACCATAAATGAATCACTTGACTTTTTCGTTAAAAGTATATGTTTTTCATATTTAGTGATCTGTAACAATATAAATTAAAACTACCTAGGAATTTGACGAATGCGATTTATGACATTTCATTAGTACAGTCGCTCAAAAAAGTATCCGAACGCTATGGTTGATTACAATATTCAGAAAAAATATCTGTAAACGATTTTTTTAGAAATTTTAGAATTTTAATATTAATTAATCGTTTTTATAAATCCTGTATTGTTTTTGTTTATTTTTTCTTTATGTAAAGTTGAGTGTCAATGTTGCCAAAATTATGTATTTAAATAACTTGTAAGTTAACCTACATGAGCTTAGATGCTCTTGGGTTAATAAAAGTATTGCAAATATATGCTGTTGTAACCTTATTATTATTATAATAAACTGATGATGATGATTAGCGATCTGGCAACCTTCGTGTACAGAACACGAAGGTTGCCAGATCACTAATTTCTAAAAAAATCGTTGTCAGATATTTTTTCTGAATTCTGTAATCAACCATAGCTTTCGGATACTTTTTTGAGCGACTGTACCAATCCAACTAAAAATTTTTTACCCAATTTTCTCTTAAAAGAGTTGCGTTTCCCACTATTTCCTGGGAGTAAGGGGACAACGCTGTTGCAAATACAAACCTCATGACCTTCACATTCCACGATCAAAATTTCAGAGTTTTAGCATAAATACATCGCTTGAAAATTCGTTAAAAATTTTGGAATTTGAATTTTATCCACCGTTAGAGGGCGCAATTATAGCTTTTTGGGACTTTCGGAAAGCGCGAATCGTAATATTTCATTAATACGGAACGGGTTGAAAACGTTCTTGGTATGTATCTGTAGATTGACGCTCGTTCCACCGAAGTTAACGAGCAACGATTTGTTTCAAAGCTTATCAAAACTTGATATTATGTGCTAAAAACAATGGCCGCATCATCAGTTTCCTCTTTGCTGGCGGCATGTAAAGTTCAGTCTGTGAAATCTGTGCGTTGTTGTTATGGAACCTACTAAAGACGGAAAGATTTTGCATCTTCACAAGAATGCAACTTGGGACGATGCGAAAAAAATCATGGCGATTTATAACAAGTATATGGGGATCATGTCTATTCATAGGACACAGTTACGATGGATGCGCAAATTCAGAGAAAGACGGCAGAGTTTCGAAGACCTCCGTCGTGCAAGAAGACCGAAGATGGCAGTGAATGAGAGAACCATTGTTAAAGAAAACCTAGACATCAGCATTCAGGTAATATGTTTAGATGTCAGTGTATCGATTGGAAGTGTGGAAACAATTATTCATCAACATTTAAAGTTCCGAAAGATCTGTGCCAAACGGGTATCCCACAAACTAACAGAACAGCAAAAAACGTCTAGAGTCGATTCATGCAATGAGATGCTGGCAGTTGTTTAACCTAGTGGTCCCAAACGGTTAACAGATATTGTCATAGGTGACGAAACATGGTTTTATTACTATACAACGCCAAGAAAGATCAGCAACTATGTTTGGGTTGCGGAAGATGAGCCGACTCTCCATATTCTCCGATACGAATTTAACTCAAGGAAGAGAATATTCACAATTTTTTTTAATTCCCAAAGAGTGGTAATCATGGAAACCTCACTTGGAAAAAATGACTATAAATGGAGAATACTGTACTTGCTGTGCCCAAAATGGTGGTTAAGGAGATTAAGGAACAGAGTCCAACAACAAGCATGTCAAAGGTTTTCTTTCATCATGGCAATGCTAGTGCTCACAAAACCTGGCAAGTTACAGCCTATCTGGAGCAGGGAAAAAAATCAAATAGCTACCTCATCCTGCATCTTCACCCGATCTTGTGCCATGTAATTTTTGTCTGTTTCCAAAGTTAAAAAGGAACTTACTGGGAAGACCTTTCCAAAGATTCAAGACCCTACAAAATGTGTTCATTCAGAGTTGTGGAGTATTCCCCAACAGGATTACCACTAAGTGTTTCACAATTGGCGTAGACGTCTGCAATTTTGGATAGATGATGGAACGGAGGACTTTGAAGGAGAGTAAAAGTTTTGTTGAGGTAAGTGGAATGGGTTTTGTTCTGTAGATGCATATCAAGAACGTTTTGAACTTCCCTTGTACGTATCTAATATAAAAAGAATTTTAAATTTATACCTAAAAAACTTTTTCTATCTGTCCTAAGACGGACAGACAGAAAAGAAAGTGAACACAAAAGAGGATTTGTTCAGAATGAAAATAACTCGTTCGGAGCTTGATATAATCACTTAGAGTAGCAGGGGTATGCAAAAAGGATGGGTAAACACATGTTCGCGTCAGGAATGACGACACCGGTGGCGGAAGTTTTCGCCTCCCTGTAATGTGGCACGTACTGCACCGATCAGTCTCGAATTTGGTGTGGTGGTTCCACTTAGCTCTAGCAACATAAGGTTTGGAGATAGAGTTCACAGTTGCGGAGGGTCGTATTTGAACCTCTTTTAAGTGTCAAAAATCTCTTTGGGCACTACCGTCGCCTACCTATGAAGGAGAATCAAAAGTTATGAATGAAGTATTGTTGATGCGATAAGTTATCAATGGACAGATGCTTCGCGAACAACGCTTAGGGGTGGGTATAATTTTGTGGGATCGAAACCCTGAGAGTGCACACCACGGCTTGAAGCCGTGAACTGAGTTTGGTGTCCTAGCTCTGATCGTCGACGAGGAGATGTCGAACAAACAGACAGACAAACAATCGCTGTATTATATATATAGATTATGTAATATTGGGAACATAGATGGTAAACAGTGAAAACGTTAACATTTCTATTGTCTTTTAGTGAAATAACATCTTGTGTTCAGTTTCAAAAATAAATATTTCGGAATTGGATTTAATATTACCATTTAAAATGAAGCAATAGCTATTTTTGGTGTTTAATATTTGTATTTTCATTTAATAAATAGTTCTGCTGAATTTCGAATTATCTAGGTCGGGCACGTACCAGGGATTTAATTTCGGGGTTGGTTAGGGACTGAGAATAAGACTTGAGTAGTGTTTCCCGATTACTAAAATATTCCACCGGACAGGAAAGGTTAAAATAATATTCGATATGAAATAAGATTTTACAGTTTTTTTAAACAATTTTTAGTATCGGATATGTAATATGGGGCTAACATAAAATTACACAAAAATATCTGTTTTGTATTTCAAAGCAGGTAGACAGGCTCCAGTCAGACCTCTGCGGCAAGCAGCTGCTTGAGGAAATATTTATTTTAATTTTTTAGACAAATTTAAGATTTCGTAATAAAACGATGGGATTTCAGGTGGGGAAGGGCGCCCTCTGGATCGAGATTTTTCGTAATTCAAAAAGTTTTACTGTTCCTTGAATTTTGAATTAATCAGTTTTTACTCTATTTCGTATTCGTACCAAAGTTCAGGTGCAATTTTTACTTCACATTCTGACTGAATCGAAACTGTACACCGATGAATTTGCGTTTTCAGATCTCTGTATGAAATCCGCAGCTCACTGAAAAGAAATGAGATATCAAATATTAGGAAATGAAACATTACCTACATCGGAACACTCTACATACTTTGCTTGCTACTCTCTTATTTTCAGGATACTAGTGGATAACGCTACCTTTTGCATAACATAAATATTTAAGCATTTGCTCGTTTGCAGTCGACAGATTCAAAACCAGAGTGACTCTTGTGTCATCTTCAACTCAGCGGTCGTGACGCGGTGCCCGCTTGCACTACGAAATTAAATTTAATTAAAAGCTGATGTGTAAAGTGAAGCCCACTGGAGGTAAAAGTTGTGATTAATACTTCTCAGTTTTGTTTGCTTCCCACAGCGTTTCATTCCTCTTTCTAAGAAACAAGGAAGAGACAAAGAAACTGGTAATCGTTAATTAAAAGCGCACTACAAGAATCTTAAACAGGAAAACAGACTCTTTGGATGTTTCTTCTTTCATATTTTTCGTCGGAAAAGTAAAACATCATCTGTTTTGCATGTTTTGCATCTCGTAGTCTTTATTTCTAGTTGATATTCAAAAAGGATTTTCACGTTGCGGTAAGTAATCAAGCTATTGTCGATCTTGTTCTAGATATTATTAATTGTCTTTAAACAAATGAATATTTTTAATGAAGATTAAAACACACCTAGTCTGTCATATGTCAGTGACTCAGAAGTTGCCTAATGATTTTTTTTTTGCAAACATCACATTATTATTGATTTCATTTATGGATAGCAAGACTGCATCCTCAATTATGTTGTTATCTATTGTTACTTTGTATAAAATGGAGCCATCTGTTTCTAACTTATATTGGTTTACTGACATTCATGCGTAATCTGTAACATCATAAGCGTAAGTCATTTATAGGTATAATATATATCTCAACTAGAGATTTAGTAATTTCCTGCAATGAGATATGGACTTGGTCGGTGATTAATATTTCCGCTGTTAGAGTGCAACGTGCCCATTTTCAAGAGCTTCTTCCAAGAAACGAAATTAAGAAAAAAATAAAAGTAATCGTCCTGCGCATAATTTCAAACAACAAAGAAGAAAATAATTTTTAAAACTTTTTTTATTCACCTTCTGCTGTTGACTTTATTCATGAGTGACATGAATGGTGCCCTGTGCCCTGAAAACCGATACATTCTACAACTATTAAAATTCAAAACGTATGTTACAATTAATCTGTTCTAGCAATTTTTCTTATTGCTATCACACCAACTATCTTCATTAAACTTTAACTGCAGCTTAGTCATTATCCTCATTATATATGCAGGAGCGGGGGTGGCTCAGTCGGTAGCGCGCCAGGCTCGTAATCTGTAGTTCCCAGGTTCAAGTCCCAGCTGGGTCAGCGTTGAGATTTATCTCCGCAAAATTCCCCGCCCTGCCCACGGTCAGTAGGGGACACCGAATGGCTTGGAAAGGCCGCCGTCCGTCGGATGGGACGTTAAGACGTGGCCCCGTGTGCGGGAGAGCCATACCCTGTGCACGTTAAAGAACACGTTGGATGGCCTTGACGGGAGTCTACCATCTGTCTCCCAACAGCTGTTCTATAGTGGGTCCCCTCCCCCCAACCTTCTCTGAGCCTTCGGGGTCCATGTGACCTAGCCATTTAGCCCATGGTGTGCAAAAAAGTGCCGCTCAGAGGTAAAACAACCCAACCCAACTCATTATATGCGCTGTTAGGCATTTTGTCACATAACCGTTTTACTATCTACTTCGCGTAGGTTTCACACTTATACTAAAATATTTCTTGCCCCAACTTGGATGCATCTTCATCCAAGCAGTCCTGAGGAGAAGATATATTCATAAACGGCATTAAAGAGAGATTTGAGGATGATATTCAGCAGTTAGAATTCATTGTGTGTCTCCTGTACGAGGTTAAAATTACACCGAGAGATAGGGAGAGGGTGGCTCAGTCAGTAGCGCGCCAGGCAATTCTCAGGTTCTAGTCTCACCAGAGTCAGCGTCGAGAATTATCTCCGCAAAATTCCCCACCCTGCCCACGGTCAGTAGGGGACACCGATGGGCTTGGAAAGGCCGCCGTCCGTCGGATGGGACGTTAAGCCGTGGCCCCGTGTGTGGGAGAGAGCCATACCCTGTGCACGTTAAAGAACACGCTGGATGGCCTTGACGGGAGGCTACCATCTGTCTCCCAACAGCTGTTCCAGTGGGTCCCCTCCCCCAACCTTCTCTGAGCCTTCGGGGTCCATGTGACCTGGCCATTTAGCCCATGGTGTGCAAAAAAGTGTCGCTCAGAGGTAAAACAACCCAACTCTTCGCAAAATCAACACACTTCCCTCGGTTATTAGGGGATACCGGTGGGCTTGGAAACGCTGTCATCCTTTGGATGGGACGTTACGCCGTTTACCGGTGTGGGGGAGAGCCATAGCCTGTGCACGTTAAAGAACACACTGGATGGCCTTTTAGGGAGGCTACCATCTGTCTCCTAACAGTTGCCTATTGGGTCCCGTTTCAACTCTCTCCCAACCTTCTCTGAGCTCTCGGGGTCCTTGTGACCTTGCCATTTAACCTACTGTGTGCAAAAAGTGCCGCTCAGGGGTAAAACAACCTAACAATGAAAGTTACGAAACTTAATTTTAAATACATATATAATACATCAACTTTACTATGACGCGTTTCTCACAGCTCCTCATTATCAAATAGTGTCTCTATATAATAGATATGTCAGACAACTATTTGATATCTATACAATACATACTGTATATCAAACAACTACTTGATAATGCACAAGAGCTGTGAGAAACCCGTCATATTTAAGTTTGATGTATTTATGTTCGTGTTTAAAATTAGGTCTAATGACGTTCAGTGTATTCCTGAGTTTGTACAGAAAATATAGACTGATTTCTAACAACTGAATATATCTAACAAATTTATGAATATATTGCGCCCGAAGGACTGCGTGGATGAAAACGTATCAGTAGCAGGTAATAAAATAGTTCGGTAAGAAATATCTTAATATAATTGTGAAACCTACGGCAAGTAGAATAGTAATACGGTTAATTAAAGGAATTCAGCGTGATCTCAAGGTTGTTTTAAACCTCTTCTCCTTAATTCTCTGATGAAAATAAGATACTTAGCATTAATTGCATCAGATGATTCGTCGTAATTACCGCGGATAACTATTTTATCTTACTAGTGATGAAATCCATCTCCATGTTGAATTTTCCCGTAATGAAGCAATATCACGGTTACTTAATGGCGTACAGCCATAGAAAGAATGACCTTTGCGAAAGAATCATAGAATTCTTAATTGCGAGTGAAGCGATCTGCGAATGAAGGAATCGAGTGCTGAGACTGAGCGAAATCGACTGCGATCTTTTTTCTTTAATGGCTAAGCAAAAAGGGTCAAAAGTAAAAAATAAAAAAAAAAGAAGTATTTGATTTCGTGAAGTTAACTCAGCATTGGCAGCGAGTGCGGACACGCTTAAATGGAAGTTCATAATGCGTTTGAGGCGAAAGTGTCTATCTGGAAGTAATAAAATTGCTGATGCAGACACCGAGGAATAAATTTGCTAAGACTAGAAAAGAGATCGATTTTCACGCTGTTCGGAGTTCATAATTGCAAAAATTTGTTTCTCCTTCGTGTTCGCTTATCTCCGCTTTCAGTGATAGAAAAGGAAGGGAATGGATGTGCATATATATATATACGTATGCATACGTATATTACAAAGCGTTATCTGCAAAGCGATTTCTTTTTTAATCTGTATTGTGTAGCAATTAATATCTTTCCTAATAATAAACAGATTTTGTTATCGAAACATTTTTTCTAATTGGTTGTGTGTACATAATTTGAGATAATCTCCAATGCTTTGGGATTTAATGGTGGCGAAGAAGTTCAGAGGATATAGAAAATCCCGCTTTTATTCATCTAGATGGATTAAGTCTTGAGATACATGTCGTCGTTTCTTTAATTGTATGTTAATTCTAGGAGATCTTAAATTTTATTTAGTTTAATGAAGATGCTTATGATGATTATTTATGAGAATGCTTATGGATGTTGAAATAACATTTCCTATACTTAATAAAAATGGAGAAAATTCTTTGCAATGAAATAACCAAGGGCGTATTTAAGGGGGAGGTTTCGGGGGTTCAACCATGAAGTCTAGGTTTCATTTTTGCATTTTTTTTTTGCATTTTTATGCACTGAAATGTTTAGCAGCAGTGTTTCCACGGTACTATCCTTTCTACACACTACGCGAGAGGAAATCAAAGGTTTAAAGGTTCTAAGCATAAGATGGGGCGTGTGTGGCTCAGTCGGTAGCGCGCCAGGCTCTTAATCTGTAGTTCCCAGGTTCGAGTCCCAGCTGGGTCAGCGTTGAGATTTATCTCCACAAAATTCCTCGCCCTGCCCTCGGTCAGTAGGGGACACCGATGGGCTTGGAAAGGCCGCCGTCCGTCGGATGGGACGTTCAGCCGTGGCCCCGTGTGCGGGAGAGCCATACCCTGTGCACGTTAAAGAACACGCTGGATGGCCTTGACGGGAGGCTACCATCTGTCTCCCAACAGCTGTTCCAGTGGGTCCCTCCCCTAACCTTCTCTGAGCCTTCGGGGTCCATGTGACCTGGCCATTTAGCCCATGGTGTGCAAAAAAGTGCCGCTCAGAGGTAAAACAACCCAACCCCTAGCATAAGATATAATCGCTCAAAAAAGTATCTGAACGCTATGGTTGATTATAGAATAAAAATATCTGTCAACGATTTTTTTAGAAATTAGTGATCTGGCAACCTTCGTGTCACGTGACACGAAAGTTGCCAGATCACTAATTTCTAAAATAATCGTTGCCAGATATTTTTTCTGAATTCTGTAATCAACCATAGCATTCGGATACTTTTTGAGCGACTGTACAATTCATTTCGGCTTTTGTTTTTCGCTTTGATGCTGCTGCATTCATTTCGCTTATGTTTTTCATTTGCATATTTAAGTGTAACATTTGCGACCCATTCGGGAAAATCTGGAGACTTAGCAGTTGGTCGTCGTCCTCGTTTAAGAACGACTGCTTCAGGTAATTCGTTGTCTGCGATGGCAACTCAGGAAATAAATAGGAAACAGACCTACAGAATATAATATATATATTTTTGTTTTTATCTCGTTCCCACCGGTTTTTCTTTTGTCTTTTATCTCATTCTCTTGTTTCTTTCAAACGGTCTCAACTTTATCGCCGAAAAGAAATGCAGTCAAGTCCGCATTCATTTTATAAATTCTAGTGAATCGGAGCTTGCTGCAAACTTCGAGACCTAGAGGATATTTCCATTTTTTTTTACTTCAGGCAGCATTTTCTTTTTTTCTTTACGTATCGAGGGAAACGTTTCCGTTTGTTTGCTGTGACGTTCAGGTGTTTCGAGTTTCCTGGGTTTTTTTTTTTTCGTGTTTAACTTTAGCTCAGTTTGGTCAAAATTTGTCTTCATGCGAAATGAGTGTATCGGATGGAGCTTTCGTCTCTGTGTTCATGCTAACAATGTTGTTAGAAAAAAAGCTCGCTTTTAGAGAAACTAAGGATTGTTTTACAAATTGTTCCTGTTTTTTAAATATCATGCAAAGCGTGTAATTGTCCTAAAACTTTTCTGTTTTAAATGAGAACGGATTCAGAATGGTACACCCATCCAGGCCCAGATTAAGAGGGGTATTGTTGCCTAGGGAACCACAAATAAATATATGTCACAAATATATATATACAGGGTGTCTCAAAAATATAGGTACAAACTTTTAGGGAGGTAGATAACATCTAAAGGAATGAGAATTGCATAGGAACCCATAACCGGAAACGTCATGGGAAAGTGGCAGCAGAGGTACAAGATCTGAAAGGACACAAGACAGTGATTAATGGGAAAACATTTATTGGACATAATTATTACAAATGGCGTACTAGATGATGCATTTCATAATGTAACAGCAGATGCTCGAAGTTTCCACCATGAGACGCGATGCATGCGTGACACCGACGGAGCATTGATTGCCGGACAACGGTCGAACACACCTGGAGTTTTTTTTATAGTAGCAGCAGCGCAGACGAGCCTTGCCACGAGATCCATGTCAGACTCCACAGGCGATTTATAAACGGTAGCTTTAAGGGCACCCCACAAAAAGAAATCAACGCTCGTTAAAACAGGTGAGCGTAGGGACCAGGCAACTGGTCCAGCACGCCCAATCCATCGTTGCCCAAAAGACATGTTGAAATGTGCACGAACACACCTTCCATAATGGGGAGGTGCCCCATCATGTTGAAACCACATGTTGCGTCTCACATTTCCTGGAACATGGGCAAGTAAGCCTGGTAGAACCTGTTCCAGAAAGATCAGACACTTCGCGGAGGTTATGCGGGATGGTAAATGTTATGGCCCGACTAAGCAGTCACCGACCAAGCCTGCCCACACATTTACTGCGAGACGATGTTGTGCCGCATGGGTGCGCACACCATGGAGGTTCTCGTGAGCCAACAAATGCGCATTGTGCTGATTGAATACGCCATCCCGAGTGAAACTGGCCTCATCAGTAAACAAAACATAAGCTGGAAAATTCACATCTTGGGCACTTTCTTGGAGATATCACTGCGCAAAACGCACACGTGCAGGATGATCTGCGGGGAGAAGTAACTGAACCCTTTGGAGATGAAAGCGGTGTAAGGACTCGCCGTGCAAAACTCGCTGTACACTGCAACGAGACACTCCTAAGGCAGAGGCAACGGCAGGTGTGCTGGTACTAGGATTAGTCTCCACGGCATCCAACACACTTTCTTCCATGGCGGGAGTACGCATCTATCGTGGCCTGCCCTCATTTCTGCTACCTCTTAATGACCCATAATCGCACAAATTTTGATGCGCACGCGCAAACAAACGGTGGCCCGGTACATGTCTGTGTGGGAAGCGTTCTTGATACATTCGTTGAACAGCTCGTCCGTTGCCCTCAGCTATTCCACACACTAAGTGCATGTCTGCAAGCTCCCTGTTCGAATACCATTGCATGCCCTTCGTCAGAAGACTACCGTTCGAATGAGGAAATCCGAAATTTCCCCTCTAGCGCATTGATGAACAGCGCCACCTATTGACTTACGGTGACGTTTCCGCTATGGGTTCCTATGCAATTCTCATTCCTTTAGATGTTATCTACCTCCCCTAAAAGTTTGTACCTATATTTTTGAGACACCCTGTATATATTGTTGCAAATGTTTTTGCTGTATTTGAATATTATTAATTAACCGAATGGGAATTCAATATATATAAACAAACTATAAATAAACTGATTTACTAACTAAGGCAATGAAATTACATACTTCATAACAATTTTAAAGGAATATTATACAATCAATGATACAGATATTTGCTGATATACCACAAAGTTTGATTAATCTTACCACTTCTATATTTAGCACTTATCACTCCGTTAACACTAACTAAATTATCTCTAATACTTCTTCGTGATCCACTTTACAACTCACTAAACTACTCCCGCTCACATTGCAATTCAGATTTTCTTCTTTAGACTAACTGCACAGACAAAAATCAATTACGTGTACTGACAAGTTTAGACAAGCTTTCAAACAAGTTGTAGCTCGTTAACTTCGGTTGCAAATCTACAGACACGTGTCAAGAACTTTTTGAAAGCCGTCCATAAAAGCATATCATTGAAAGCAATGAGTTAGGTTGGGTTGTTTTACCTCTGAGCGGCACTTTTTTGCACATCATGGGCTAAATGGACAGGTCACATGGACCCCAGAGACTCAGAGAAGGTTGGGAGAGGGGACGCACTGGAAGAGCTGTTGGGAGACAGATGGTAGCCTCCCGTCAAGGCCATCCAGCATGTTCTTTAAAGTGCATAGGGTATGGCTGTCCCGCACACGGGATCACGCTTAAGGTCCCATACGACGAACGGCAGTCTTTCGAAGCCCATCGGTGTTCCCTACTGACCGTGGGCAGGGAAATTTGTGGAGATAAATCTCAACGCTGACCCAGCTGGGACTCGAATCTGGGAACTACAGATTACGAGCCTGGCGCGCTACCAACTGAGCCACCCCGCCCCATTAAAACTATTAACTTATTACAGTTACAACTATCTTGGACAACGATTAAAATAACTGATACTTTTTCACAGAAGCAAAAATAAAATAGCAGTTTCGTCAGCTTCTAATAATTAACTCGTTTTTATTCTTTATACTTAGGTTTATACTTTTCAGTTAGTTCTTACAGTTCATATTTTACCACATCTGCAAGAAACGATAAATTCGCAGGTAGCCATTATTATATTTTTGTTAATAGAATAAGTCTTAAATTTCATTTTTCAAACGAAATAGAATTTCCCGATTTACGTTCTTTTTCAAAATGCATATTATTATTTAGTCTTATTACCACATCTGCAAGAAACGATAAATTCGCAGGTAGCCATTATTATATTTTTGTTAATAGAATAAGTCTTAAATTTCATTTTTCAAACGAAAGAGAATTTCCCGATTTACGTTCTTTTTCAAAATGCATATTATTATTTAGTGAATTTTGCGTATTTTTATTCTCTATAACAGTATTATTCAGCTAATGCAAATGTATAAAAGACGAAAACTTTGTCAATACCTGGTAACCAGTTAATCGCAGTTAATGATATCCCAGTTCCACTTTTAAGGTTTTAAGTGCTCGACATTTAAACGAACCAATCAGGTTGGCACCAAGCCTCGCATTAATCCGTGCTAATATTAAATGGTGTCGAACTATCTTAGTATTGTGCGGGGGTGGCTCAGTGGGTAGCGCTCCAGGCTCATAATCTGTAGCTCCCAGGTTCGAGTCCCAGCTGGATCAGCGTTGAGGTTTATCTCCGCAAAATTCCCCGCCCTGTCCACGATCAGTAGGGGACACCGATGGGCTTGGATAAGGCCGCCGTCCGTCATATGGGACGTTAAACCGTGGCCCCGTGTGCGGGAGATCACGTTAAAGGACACGCTAGATGGCCTAGATGAGAGGATACCATCTGTCTCCCAACAGCTGTTCCAGGCCATTTAGCCCATGGGGTGCAAAAAAGTGCCGCTCAGAGGTAAAACAACCCAACTCTTAGTACAATTTGACCTTTACATTTTTTTTTATCCGATTTCGATGGAGGACACCCATTCGAACTCTCTTCGAAATGTGAAACTTAAACTTTTGTTTTGGAATAAATGAATCAAGTCGTCTTACTTTTAATTGGATGGATAACATTCTTGGATGCTGTGAAGGAATATCACTGCAAAAGAGTATTCTCTGCAGAGCTCCGACGCATTGCAAGTCTCAATTGTATAGGGAAGTTGGATGCTGGAACAATGTTATGAATTCGAAATTTTTAATCTGGGTTGGTGAAAGTGTTGCCAAATGGGATCTAGCACCAAGAAGCAGAAGGAACGTTTTGACCTGTTTTGCTAACAGGGCAAAATACAGTCACTTGAAAAAGTATCCGAACACTATGGCTGATTACAGAATTCAGAAAAAATATATGGCAACGATTTCTTTAGAAGTTAGTGATCTGACAACCTTCATGTCACGTGACGCGAAGGTTGCCAGATCACTAACATCTAAAAAAATAGTTGCCAGATATTTTTTCTGAATTCTGCAATCAACCGTAGTGTTCGGATATTTATTAGAGCGACTGTACTTCTGTTACGTAGCTCGAAAGAAGGATGGAGTTTTCCGCTGCTTCCGTTTACTGCGTTAGATACTGATTAGGACGGAAGTCGGCGACTTTTTAAAACAGAAGAGCCGTTTTACATTTTTTTCTCTTTTCAAAATTAATAATAATACTATTATTTGACTTGAAGAATGCTTCTTACAAATCTAATCCAATTGTAATAGCTACAGGAATTTTTAAGGAGATTAAGTCTTTTATGGTCTTATCTTGCTCTTAATCCATTAAGTAAATATTGAATAATCCAACTTATGGATATAAAAGTAAGGCTTATGGCACAGAAAATATAAATCACTGTTCTACATGGACAATCTAAATTTATACAGCACTTATCCAAGCATATTCAGTAAGAAAGCTTATTAGATACTGTAAATTCATTTAGTAAAGCAATTTGCTTAGAAATTCGACTGAAAATTGTTCAATATTGAATGTTAAATCAGGAAAAATAAAAAAAAAATGGATAATATGACACTTATGGATAAAACATGCATTACAAAACTACTAGTTAGCACAAATTATAAATATCTTGGTATAAACGAATTATTAAATATAGATTTCACTGAGTATTTAACCACTATCATGCTATTTATAGTCAACAGGGTTAAGACGGGTATAGAAGAAAAATTGTCTTGGAGCGGGTGGTATTTGAACCCTCGTCCTCCAAGACAATTTTTCCTCTACACTCATCTTTACTCTGTTGACTACTATAAACAGCATGATAGTAGTTAAATACTCAGTGAAATCTAAAAGATGTGCCGTGAATTTCCTTGTTCTATATTAAATATAAACTAGGAAGAAATGGAAGATGTTTTTTGTAATGATTATATGAGAAGTTCGGAGAAGATTTTAAAAACATAACTTTATGATAAAAGCAAAGTAAAAGCAATAAATATATAGGTTATACCTTCCATTTCATATTCTTTTGGAGCAATAAATTAGATAAAAACTCATTTGACTTCGATATCAAAACTCGTAAATTACTCACAAAATGTAGACTACATCACCCATGTGTCCCAGCTATTACGCTCTACTTACCACGAAATTCTGGTGGTAGAGGCCTTTTGGATTTGAAATATCTCTGTAACAAAGAAGTTCAGAATTTACGTCACTGCTTTCGCATTCAGATCCAATAATCGTATTACCCAATTCTTAATATAGTGTGATGCTAGTTATACTCCGCTACACATGAATGATGATTACTATGAACCTACATCAACTGAAATCATTACTAAAAGAGAAGATTTATGGAAGATATGCAAATAGTCTTTACTCTGATGCTCAGAGACTTCATTAGAATGGATTAAACACGTAACGTTTTTGATGAAACGAAAGGATTCATCCAAGCAATTCAAGATAAAAAATTATGAAAAACACATTATTAGAAGCAACATTGAGGATAATTGTAGATGATGCAAATCAACTATTGGAATAATACTCTATCTTCTGAATGCCCATTGTCAGCTAATACAGAATACCTATGAATGCATACAAATGTTGCAAAACCTTTTTCATCAAGAATCGACATATAATTCCCATCTAATAGATAAAGAATTCCATATCTCAAATCTAAATCTGAAACAATCCTTGCAAATAAAATTCATAAAAATTTACTGGGATAGAACAATTATTATCGAAGAGTTGTTACTAATAATCTACCAGATATATTTCGTATTAACGCACTGAAAAAACCCCCAAAACATCTATTATAATAGATATTTCAGTACCACTTGAAGATAATTTGCATAGAACAGAAGGAGAAAAAATCTCCGGAATATATGGAGAGCTAAAATATGAATTACGGCAACTATTTAATATAAAATCCGTTACCATCATTCCAAGAGTGATATCTGTAAGTGGTTTGGTTGCAAATAAATTAAAGAGATACCTTGAAGATTTAAATATTAATCATAAATTAATATCAAGCATGCAAAAAAGCAATATTATTAGGTACAATAAGAATTATAATAAAATTCCTAAATTGAAGAAGCTTTATTCAGTCTGTGTTTAATTTATATTTTATAATATTAATTTTAAAACCTTTATGGCTTACATTACTAGACTTATTGGACACCTATCTTCATAGCTATATAGTGAATGCTTGGAACTGAAACCAATGAGCTCGATTTTCATAATTTTATTTGTGTTGGATAATTATATGACTGAATTATATGCTGAAGCTTTGATAATGTTTATTCTCAATACACTAAGTTGGGTTGGGTTGTTTTACCTCTGAGCGACCCTTTTTTTGCATACAATGGGCTGAATGGTCAGGCCACAAGGACCTCGAGGTCTCAGAGAAGATTTGGGGAACGGACCCTACTGGACAATTGTTATGTGACAGATGGTAGCATAGCGTCAAGCCCATCCAGCGTGTTCTTTAACCTGCACAGGGTATGGATCTCCCGCACACGGGGACACGGCTTAACGTCCCATCCGACGGACGGCGGCCTTTCCAAACCCATCGGTGTCCCCTACGGACTGAGGGCAGGGACGAGAGTTTTAAGGAGATAAATCTCAAAACCTGGCAAAGGCGGGACACAAACCTGGGAACTGTAGATTACCAATGCACTGTATCTACTTATATATTTTGATATTTTAAAGACTTTTAAACTCAACTTATTAACTACTTGGACTTTATTACATTTATTTATTATATCTCAATTTGCCAGAATTTTTCTTTAAGGAGAATATTCCGAAAAACTTGTTACACTCTGGTTATTTATGGTGATCAAAAAGTTGCACCGCTTGAACATGAAATTGTTGTTGTTGTTGTTTTACCTCTGTGCGCCACCCTTTTGCACACCATGGGCTAAATGGCCAGGTCACATAGACCCCGAAGGCTCAGAGATGGTTGGGGGAGGGGACCCACTGGAACAGCTGTTGGGAGACAGATGGTAGCCTCCCGTCAAGGCCATCCAGCGTGTTCTTTAACGTGCACAAGGTTTGGCTCTCCCGCACACGGGGCCACGGCTTAACGTCCCATCCGACGGACGGCGGCCTTTCCAAGCCCATCGGTGTCCCCTACTGACCGTGGGCAGGGCGGGGAATTTTTGCGGAGATAAATCTCAACGCTGACCCAGCTGCGACTCGAACCTGGGAACTACAGATTACGAGCCTGGCGCAATACCGACTGAGCCACCCCCGCCCCACATGTAATTGTAATTAACATGAAATTGTAATTGTTAAATAATAATAACGAGCTAAAAACTGCCCATATCTCTTCTGGTTGCGGATATAGAATAAAAAGAATTTTATTATGAATGTTGTATATCGTATAGGCTAATGATGGGGAAACTACAGGCCGAAGAAACATTTTATCCAACCTCTGAGATTTTCATAGGAAGAGCTTCCGAATTTAAACTGCATTTTAGTTTTGAGAATTTTTCTAATGGGCGGCAAAATAATAAATGAAATCGACTTATACAACTGGAAAAACCGTTTCAAGTGAATTAAGAAGAAGTTATCTATAAATTTCAACTTGATTGAACGTCAATGCAATTCTTAATTGAAGCAAACTTTCATGATTACTCCAACAGAGGAATTCTATAAAAGTCTGGACAATACGGCATTTCCAAATTTATCTGATCATTCAATGAAGATGATGGTGATGTGATGTTTAGTTCGTCTTGTGTGCGAACAAGTATTTTCTACCTTGAACCTTCGTAAAAATTCTTTAAGAAATAGAATCACCTTTTGCTGACATTTGAGAATTTGTTCTTCACAAATTCACCGATGGAACCTGATTAATTTCATCGATGGATATCTTAATACTATGGATATCTGAAATATTCCACCGATGGATACGAAATTCACTGGTGAATACCTGATTGATGAACAAATTTTGAAAGAACATGCTCAGTTCCAATTTTCACACTCACACCCACATTGAGCACGAAATAAAAATTTGAAATATTTTTGTAATAGTTTCTTAATGATTTTTGTAATTTTGAAGTATAGAAAATATTAGTTTGATTATTTATACATTTTTTGATACTAATAACCCAATAAGGTAACTAAAATTTTAAAACTTCTATGGTTGCTTAATGTTGCTTCTATGGTTCTGACCCGCCAGAGTTTATTCCAAGAGACCCACACTCGGAAAAGTTTCGCCCACCAATGGTATACGCTAGGGTTCTCAACGTCGGGTACGCGGTAAAATTTTTAGGGTACGCCGTGAGAGCTCAAAAGTCGCTAGATATATGCTATTTATATATATGTTTTATTTTATTCCCATTGTTATACTATAACTATAGTTTTATCCATCTATACAAGGGGTACGCCAGTTACATACACATTTCCAGGGGGTACGTGAAGCATAAAAGGTTGAGAACCATTGGTATAGGCAATTATCACCGAGACGTACTTCTATCTAAATATCTCCTAGACCAAAAATTTTAATGATCGAAACTATCGTTATGGAGGAATTGAATAACAAACTAACTAACACCAAAAGTAACACCGAAAAGTAACTTTCAATGGAATCAGAAATTTTAGTCTCATTCGATCAGGAAGAATATTTTATTAATTCGTATTTTATAAAATCGCGTAAAAAATGCATGTTTATGTTTTCAAACTAAAATCCAGATAAATTATCTTAAACTTTTCTAACTTAATATAATTAAAACACTAAAGCTGCACCATCTACACCAGGAAACGTGACATATATGAAGAAGAATAAAGTTTCTTTCTTCAAACGGCTGCGAAGCTCTGTCAGTTCTTATTTAACACTTTAAAAACCGGGCGGGGATGGCTCAGTCGGTAGCGGGCCAGGCTCGTAATCTGTAGTTCCCAGGTTCGAGTCCCAGCTGGGTCAGCGTTGAGATTTATCTCCGCAAAAATGCCCCGCCCTGCCCACGGTCAGTAGGGGACACCGATGGGCTTGGAAAGGCCGACGTCCGTCGGATGGGACGTTAAGCCGTGGCTCCGTGTGCGGGAGAGCCATACCCTGTGCACGTTAAAGAACACGCTGAATGGCCTTGACGGGAGGCTACCATCTGTCTCCCAACAGCTGTTCCAGTGGGTCCCCTCCCCCAACCTTCTCTGAGCCTTCGGGGTCCATGTGACCTGGCCATTTAGCCCATGGTGTGCAAAAAGTGCCGCTCAGAGGTAAAACAACCCAACCCACTTTAAAAACTGATGAATTTCATAAATCCACTTGTAAAGTGTACATTCTCAGATTTGAGTGTTTTGCTCAAGCACGAAAAGCCAATTATCGATTTTCCTACGAGTGGCCAATAACACGGTAATAATGTATGCAATGTAATGCAATAAAATTATTATAAAAAATAGCAAATGTAATGCAATTAAATATTATTATGAAAATATATTACAACTTCAAGTTATATAACCTTGGATATTTTTAACTATTAGAAAAGTTAAGCAATAATATCCAAAGTAAATTAAATAAGATAAGTTCTTGTAAAAAAGGTTACTGCCTCAATAACGTTCATTTTCCTTCTTAAAGTGGATTTCTGAAAATCGTCTTGTAAATGGGTTAGTGCTCAAGTTCTTTTCCCTTTCCACTCTGTCGAGCCATATTTTGAGAACAGTTTCTTTGCATTTGTTGTCTCTTTGCATTGCAAATTGGCCTCATAAAGTAAGAATTTTGTTTTGGTTGCGAAAGATTCAAATATTGTGCCTTTCTTCTTTTTGAATAACCTCGTTTCACTTTTAGATGCAGTTATGTCATATTTTTTATTTGCGTTTTACATTTGTTATGTTATTTCCTACATTTGTTTCCCTAAGTGCCAAAATTTGTCATTTATTTTCTTATCAGAGGATTTTGCTTTTTCTTCATCCTTATACCTCTGACACCTGTTTTCTCTTCAGCGGGATGATTTCTGAATTTGAATCTTGACTCTTGACTTCAAACCTTTGTTCCCTATATTTTTCGTCAAATACTTTAGGTCCAATGATATTGATGTCATTTTTTTCTCATGACGATTTCAAATAAATGTTTCTTAAAATATATTATTGTATTCATTGCGTAAACTGACAGAAGTATACCCATGCACTTTAATAGATTAAATAGAACTGTATTATACGACATAACGTCGCTCAAAAGACGAAGGGGCGTAACTCAGTTTTCCTAACTTTACATAAGAGAAATTTAAAGATTTTTCGTATGTTCCATCCTATGGCTGGGTTGGGTTGTTTTACCTCTGAGCGGCACTTTTTTGCACACCATGGGCTAAATGGCCAGGTCACATGGACCCCGAAGGCTCAGAGAAGGTTGGGGGAGGGGACCTACTGGAACAGCTGTTGGAAGACAGATGGTAGCCTCCCGTCAAGGCCATCCAGCGTGTTCTTTAACGTGCACAGGGTATGGCTCTCCCGCACACGGGACCACGGCTTAACGTCCCATCCGACGGACGGCGGCCTTTCCAAGCCCATCGGTGTCCCCTACTGACCGTGGGCAGGGCGGGGAATTCATCATCCTATGGCTTGCGATGATTTTTTTTTAAGTTAAACCAATGTACTTGACGTTATTTTATGAGAAAATATATGTAATTTATAGAGTGTATTGATTCACAATTATCGATATTAAAATAAAGGGTGATGTTCACCATTAAATAAGCTACGCCACTTCGTCTTTTTTCCGAAATAAAACTTAAGAAGTTACCGTATCGGTGAGTTACGCCTGTACTTTAGAAAAGCTGATTTGTGATTACCTATCGATTTTATGCATTTTTCTCCAGTAAAACTACACATTCTAAGTGAAACAAAGTTGTAATTGCTGTACCTACATGGTGATAGACATTTGAATGAAAAAAAGAAGCCATAAATAATATGAAATGTAATGTACTAAAATTGTTATAAAAAATAGTAAATGTAATGCAATTAAATATTATTATTAAAATATATTACAACTTCAAGTTATATAACCTTTGATATTTTTAATTATTAGAAAAGTTAAGCAATAATATACAAAGTAAATTTAATAAGGTAAGTTCTTGTAAAAAAGGTAACCACATCACTGGTATTTCTCCTGGACACAGTGCATGAAGTCATTGTACTGATCAATAGATATTTTGGGTAGTTAATGGTTTAACGTAAATGATACCGTTTCTGGAGAAATTGATTGCCGTTATTAGGATAATACTATGATATTTTGGAAGTAGATTACCAATAAAATTAAGTTATAAGATTATGTAACATAGTATATTTTCCTGGGATTCTTTTTTTTTTTGGTTATGATTCTCGCATAGCTGTCCCGTGGCCGAGTGGTTAGTGTGTCTGGCTACTGATCAAAGAGACCTGGGTTCGAGGCATGGATATTTGTGTTATTTTTCTGCTGAGGTCCCGCTATTCTCACCGACCTTCTACTATGGCGTATTAAACTGGCAAACTCCTGTCAGACCTCTGTGGCATGCAGCTGCTTGAGAAGGTATTTATTCTAGCATGTTCTTCCAGTAAAATGCATTCTCATCGTCATCTTAACTTACTGATAATATGCGAAAGGTTTTTCAGTGAACTTTGGAATACAAGAAGTCCTCTGATATCAGCGAATGTACAATGTAGAATTTCTTTTTATATCTTGCTAAAGATTGGAATAAGCTGCGAAGGCAAGAATAAATCGCCTGCTTTGTCGGTGTCCTTTTTGATGACACTATGAGACTGCATGTTCTTCAAGTTACACACAGAAAAAAGCAATATAGCAGTTATCATCAAATTCTTATTCTCACCTCTGCAACTATCAGCGAATCGCGATACCTCTTCAATCCTTTCCTCGTTGAGCTTTTGAAAGTAACAGCTCGGGATTGTTGCATTATAACATGCTCCTCGTTTGCTAAATGCCTACATACCAGGTTAAGCAGTCACATTGCTTCGATGTGATGTAAATCGTAAGATTGTAATTGATTAAATGACGACGATAAAACAGCTGACTTCCTTACTTATTGGTAAAAATATAATTGTAAATCAAAAACAGAAACCACTTTCTTATTTAGTTTCATCAAACTTTTATGTCATCTTTCTTCTTGCAGAGTATTATTTTTTCGATATTGTTTATGAAAGCGTTATATCTCTTTTTCTCTGTTATCACCTAGATAATAATCATTATCATCCTCTTTATGTCTCTTTTATGTCATCTTTCTTCTTGCAGAGTACTATTTTTTCGATATTGTTTATGAAAGCGTTATATCTCTTTTTCTCTGTTATCACCTAGATATTAATCATCCTCCTCCTCTTTATGTCTCTTTTATGTCATCTTTCTTCTTGCAGAGTACTATTTTTTCGATATTGTTTATGAAAGCGTTATATCTCTTTTTCTCTGTTATCACCTAGATATTAATCATCATCCTCCTCTTTATGTCTCTTTTATGTCATCTTTCTTCTTGCAGAGTACTATTTTTTCGATATTGTTTATGAAAGCGTTATATCTCTTTTTCTCTGTTATCACCTAGATAATAATCATCATCATCCTCTTTATGTCTCTTTTATGTCATCTTTCTTCTTGAAGAGTACTATTTTTTCGATATTGTTTATGAAAGCGTTATATCTCTTTTTCTCTGTCATCACCTAGATATTAAAATGAAGATGCTCGGACTGGTGTTTCTTTTGGAAGATGATGAAATGATGGCTTCAAAGTACGAAATATATTTCAATTTGTTCGGTAACTTGTTTTAATATAGCTTTTATGATATTTTCTTCGACAAACGAGTCACATTTTTCTTAGCGTGAAATCTGAATGTAAATACTATTTTTAGTATTCTTCCTGTATAGTGTGATTGAATTAGAAGAAATCTTCGAGGTGTGCAATTAGATGCTGCCTAACTTCTATTTTATGTCTTTTGTTTTCAGTTTTAAATCGCGCAATGTGCTCTCTTTGGACTTGAATATTGGATGTATCGTAAACAGCAAACAGAAATTGTTTCCTCTCTGTGTCAGTAATCAAGATAGAATATATCCCACATTTTCCCACAGGTAGTTATGCACCTTGTTCTAAAAGTGTTTCTTGCTGGAATTTCATTTCCCGTCTTAAGTTTTTTATATTCCTTACCTTGGCTTTGCAGCTCATGAGAAAGTTTTTTTTTTTGTTCTCTCTTGGTTTCAAACATATTTTCTTATTCCTCTTTGACTGAACCTTCACCAGCAAGGCTGATAATATTTGTATTCCCGGCTGATTTTATTCTTTTCGGTGGCCTTTCAGTGGCTGTAACATTTGTACGTCCTTCTCGCACTACTGTTTTGTGATCATTTCCACATGGTCTAGTGTTCCAAAAATGATCCTAGCATATCAGGGTCAAACGTGATTGACAAGCATTAAACATTTCTTTGTTGCAATCGTTGCCTTCGCATTCTTATATACTATATAGGTAGGGTTCTTATCAAGATAGAAAAAAAATGTTTGAGCAATATTTGTTATTGAAATTTCCTTGTATGCACAAAATGGTTTACACATTTGGGTTGTTTGGGTTGTTTTACCTCTGAGCGGCACTTTTTTGCACACCATGGGCTAAATGGCCAGGTCACATGGACCCCGAAGGCTCAGAGAAGGTTGGGGGAGGGGACCCACTGGAACAGCTGTTGGGAGACAGATGGTAGCCTCCCGTCAAGGCCATCCAGCGTGTTCTTTAACGTGCACAGGGTATGGCTCTCCCGCACACGGGGCCACGGCTTAACGTCCCATCCGACGGACGGCGGCCTTTCCAAGTCCATCGGTGTCCCCTACTGACCGTGGGCAGGGCGGAGAATTTTGCGGAGATAAATCTCAACGCTGACCCAACTGGGACTCGAACCTGGGAACTACAGATTACGAGCCTGGCGCGCTACCGACTGAGCCACCCCCGCCCCCTGGTTTACACAGATAATTCTGATTTGTTGGTGATGGGGAAGTAGGGTTTGAGATGATATTGTCTAACGAAAGGTGGCTCGGGACTCTGTTTTTCTGAGATTGCCTTCGAAAATATGTTATTCAAGTCTGCAAGGGGAGAGAGCGTATAATTCCATAAAGCACCCTACTTTGGGTACGCCACTGTTTGTAGGAAGAGTGTAGCTAATATTCAAAAAAGAAGATACTTATGCCAAGCATCGCTGTCCGCCGTAAGTCAGATACATCCGTGATCGTATACCTTTCACTGAGCACCAAACATTCGGTACATGATGGAGACGTAATTTAGTGTTGAGGGCGACGTACGAATTTTACGGTAAGCATCGTGTGTGAGGGTTTTGAATTAACCGTTCCACGAGGAACATCCCATCTCTCCAATGTGTTCTCAGAAACAATAGTGAGACAGAGGCTTATAGTCAATATGCAGAATAACTTTGCAATCTGCACTGGGCGCGTTTAGAGTGGGTGAATTATTGCTCCTTCCACTTACTGCGACGTGCTATTCCTCGTTTGTAGCACTGCCTTAGTTAAATTTAGTTATCTGGGGAGTTACACTTACCTGATGAAATGTCTCAGTTTCAGTAAACTGAAATCGGAATCATAATTAAACTGTCCTGCTTTCAACTCTCTGAAACAGGGTCATTTACTGAAATATCCTACGTTTATTAATCGAGATCTGGACACCCTACTAACACGGCACCTCTGACATTTGAACGTCAAATGTGATTCAGCATGTCATTTTTTCTGAAAAAATGAACTGGGCGCAACACAATCAGGACACTATTTTAAACACTGCTTGTATTTGTTTATCGGTATACAACATTACGTCTCATATTCATACATACATACAAAATCCTCATGCAGCCATGGGCTACGGAGGTCCAACCAGACTGTGTAATTTTCCTCTGCAGATGTGTCTCTTTTGAGCTACAGTTGCTTCATTTGGCCACTCTAGGCCAATTCTAACAAGGCCCTGTTTGACATTGTCTGTCCATCACTTCCTAAGTCTCCCGCTTTTTCTAAAACCTTAGGCACACTGTTCATAATCCTATTTGCCAATCTGCAACTATGCATACGGGCAACACGGCCAAACCAACGCAGTCTCTCTCTGCACAATATGCTGCTCAAAAGAGGCTGATGACTCCTTCTTCTAACCTCATCATTACGTACAAAGTCAAACCGCCTAATGCCCAAGATACTGCGTAAGCATCTAGAATCAAAGGCATAAAGTTTCTTGTTATCCTGCTTACAAAGGGTGCATGTTTCGCTACCATAACTAACCTTAGAAAGAACCAAATTATTGTACAGCCTAATTTTAGTCTTTAGGTGTATACGCCTATTTTTCCACACTCTGCATAGATTCTTAGTCCCAGCGGCAATCCCTATTCTTCTATTTATCTCAATGCCGCACATCACCAGTATCTGTTACATAGCTTCCAAGAAAATTAAACTGAGACACTTGCTCAATAGTACAGCCATTCAAAGCAACTAAAGCACCATTTGCCTGATCAATTTTCATCACTTTAGTTTTTTCTCTGTTTTTCACCAAACCTACTCTATTACTAGTCTCATCAACAGCCCTAGCGAAAGAATTCATCTCATCAACATCATTAGCCAACAGAGGCCAAATCATCTTCAACCTAAATCAGAAATTTTGAAATCTCTGGACCATTTAAGGCCAAATAAGGCCAAAATCTTTTCCTTGCAAAGAATTTCTCATTACGTAATCAATAACCAAACTAAAGAGAAAAGGAGACAGAATGCACCCTTGTCTAATTCCACTAGCAATGCTAAACCAATCGCAGCAAGACGTACCAACTCTCACACACGACTCAGTGTTATTATAGAGAGCTCTCATTACACTAACTAACTTATCAGGTATTCCATATGATTTAACAATCAACCACAAATTATGTCGATCAACAGAGTCAGAAGCCTTTTTGAAATCTATAAAGCTAGTAACCACAGGTTTCTGAAACTCGAAACATTTCTCAAGAATATGCCTAAGTTAAAATATTTGATCAATACATCCCCTACCACTTCTGAATCAACACTGTTCATCACGCAGTTGTCCATCAACCAAATTCTTAATTCTATTAAGTATAATCATGCAAAGAACTTTATCTGGAACAGAGAGTAAATTAATTCCCCTATAATTATCACAAGAACTGCGATCATCTTTTTTTAAAAATTGGAACAATGATAGCTCTAGTAAAATCCTTAGAAACAACACCTTTATCATAAAATATATTCAAAATTTCACTCAGCCATGTGACAACACAAATGTTCCCAGCTCTAAGCATTTCAGTGGTGATTTCGTCCACCCCTGGGGATTGATGCAGTTTTAATTTAGGGATAGCCAATGTGACTTCGGAATGTGATATAGGGCCATCATAAAAGCCAGTAATGCATCTATCCTCATTACAAACAATGGAAGTAGAAATAATCACATTATTTAGAAGATCTCTGAAATGCTCAGCCTACCTAGCCATCACAGAATCCTCAACTTCAACCATTTTGCCATATTTATCTCTCAATTCCTGTGTGCCTGTCTGTTTCTTCCTACATAAAACAGTAACTATTTGGTACAACCTCCTACTCTTGTAATTGCTTCCTCAGCTTTGTCAGCCAAGCTATCAAGCCAAAGATTCGATCAGCTGTTAACTGATCCCTTACCTGTTTATTAAGCTCGTTGTAATACCTTCTGTTAGGACTAGTAGGGTGTTGATTCATATTAATCCTGCACTTCCTTCTTTCAGAAATAAGTTCTATAGCCTTATCACTCAAATAATTTTGTTTCCTCTGTTCCCATTTACCCAAAAGAGTAATGTTAGTTTCAAGAAAAGCCTGTTTAAACAGATCCCATTCTTTCTCAACTTCAGCAGTAAGCTAACCACGATTGTCATAATGACTAAGTAGCCTATAATGGTATGCTTTGGTTACATTTCGATCTTTCAGACGTTCAGTGCTGAAGGTAATTTTCTTAACCTTTGCACATTTCTTAAGTTTCATCTGCAAGACACTTTTGACCAGGTAATGGTCAGACTCAATTTCGGCTGTCCTGTATGATCTGGTATTCCTAACTGAACTGACCCATTTGCTCTTAATTAAAATATAATCAATCATATTCCTGTGCAATCCATCAGGTGAAACCCATGTATATTTATAAAAGTCCCGGTGTTTATAGTATGTATTAGTTATTCGTAAACCATTAAGTTTACTTACCGGTAGGAGACGTTCCCCATTGCCATTGGAACTACCAACACCAAAGTGACCTAAAACTCCTGCCCAAAGGTCAGAATCAGTACCAACTTTAGCATTGAAGTCACCTAGCACAAGAGAAATATCTCCTTTCTTCAAAGAATGCAAAATATCCTGAAGCTGGCTTAAAACGTATCCTTCTCGTTCTCATCAGAGTCCTCCGTGGGGGCATAACAACAGATGACATTCAAGTCTTTAATTTTTGTTTTAAATTTTGCTCTAAGAAATCGTTCATTAATGCAGTCATATCCTAGAAGAGCATCATTGGCGCGTCTGCTGAGAAGCAAACCTATACATTGGAGATGCTTTCCATCCTCCCTCCCTGAAAAGAGAAATTTAAAGTTATTTTTAAGTATATCACCTTTACCTGTCCATCTGGTCTCTTGGAAGCCTAGAATATCTAGGTTATAGCGCTGGAATTCCTGCGTGAGGATATCAAGAGAATAATCTCTATGTAATCACATTGTATGGTAAAACATGTGTCATAAGAATTAACTTCAGCAATTAATTAAAACTGGAATAGCAAAAATTATTTCAAACCATTGAATAAAATGCGCATTTTAAAAGTTTGAGTGATGATTATTTCAATATTACGCAATTACGAATGATACTTTTTTGAGACACAGTTTATAATTAAGTATTCCAGCTTCCGTAACTCTTTAAATAATGAACGAATATTGTTGAAAATCGATATTTAAATGGATTTGATTATGATCTTTAATTTATCTTCAATCCCAATTTTCAATTCAATGCATATTTTAGAAGTTATAGAGCTTCGAAGTGAGGTTACCATTGAGATAATAAGGAAATGTTTCTGTAGAACAATGTAGTATGTTGTCCTGTTGTTTACTTGGAGAATGCCTAAAACTGATTATGCATTTTAATGTTCCCTCCTTACTAACGGAAAGTTGGATTATGTTACCTCTGAGCCTCACTTGGGTGCACACAATGGGCTAAATAGCCAGTTACTAGGAGCTCAATGGCTCAGAAAATGTTGGGAAAGGGGACACATTGAACAGCTGTTAGCAGACAAATTGCTTCATATTGAAATAATCATTACGCAAGCTTTTAAAATGCATATTTTATTAAACGATGTAAAAAATTCTTCTTTAAGTTTTAAATAATTTCTGAGGATTTTTATTATTTCTTCAAACCTACATTATTATTTCTACTACCCTACTTCCCTTACTACCCTAAACTAGAGAATTCATTTGAGCACATATATAGAAAGTCAATAAAACCACATATCTAATACTGCGACGAACTGACGTCGCGATGAATTGACGTTGAAAACGAACTGACGCAGCGATGAATTAACGCTGAAAACGACTTGACGCTGAAATCGAATTGACCTCGTGAAGAATTGACGCTGCGATGAACTGATGTCACGATGAATTAACTTTGCGATGAATTGATGTGGAACCCAATGGCTCAGAGAAGGTTGGGGGAATGAACCCACTGGAGACCAGTTAAGAGACAGGTGGTTGTCACGACAATCCTTCTTGTTGTTTAACGTGCACAGTGTGTGCCTCTTTCTTTATTTTACGTTACAGAAAATTAGGAAGTCCTTTTACAGGCTTTCCTAATACATATTTGAGATACAAAGAATAAGAGCATACAAAGTAGTCAAATATTAAAATAAGAAAGAGTATTACAAGTAAATTATGAAAATTTAATTTATATATATTTATTAGGGTCTGTAAATGGTAGCTAGGTAGTCACTGGAAGGAGAGCTATGCACCAATCCCCTGTGATGATGCATAGAACCGGCCAGGCCTAGCACCTAATGTCCAACCCCGCCTTCTCGTGGTGCGGACCGTTAGTAACTTTCAAAAGAGATACTCTCTTGTGGAAGTGAACGGAAGGGGAGGGCTGCCAGTTTAGTGTGGCCTACTGATCTGGACAACTATGGCTACTTTTCTTTTTTTTCTACCCTGCTGAGGAGTGGTCAACCACACAGGGTCCTGGTGCTGACCATATAAACCTACTGGACTGGACAGATATATGGCTCTGAGCTTGATTATGGATCCTGATTTTGCTGCACTGGTGGGCTTCTGTGGAGGGAAAATCTTCCGCTGTGTTTTCTTTCTGTTTGTGGGTTGACAGCCCCAAGTGAATAGATCCACAGGATATGTTTATCAGCTGGTGGATAATCCTGAGCAGAGGTCATCGCAGGCACCTGAACTCTTTGCTTCTATTGGCATCGTCAAATTCTACATTGGAGGAAGTCTTCCAGTGTAGATGGCTTCAGCCTTTAGTAGTGGGGGAACGGGTCTTTGCCCCATGTCTGCGATTAGGGGGCTGTTTGATATTGTCGGCATTCCCTCTCTCAATAAACATAGTTTCTTTAAACATCCCACTAACCATTTTCTCTCCATAGGTAGTTGGAATGTGAGGACTCTGCACAGAGCTTTTTCTCTTGATGTCCTCACACAAGAATTCCACCGTTATAATTTAGATATTCTCGGCTTGCAAGAGACCAGATGGACAGATAAAGGTCAGATTCTTAAAAATAATCTTAAATTTCTCTTTTCAGGGAGGGACGACAAAAAGCATCACCAAGGCGTGGGTCTGCTTCTCAGCAGACACGCTAGTGATGCTCTTCTAGGATATGAGTGCATTAATGAAAGGTTTCTTACAGCAAAATTTCAGACAAGCGTTAAAGACTTGAATGTTATCTGCTGTTATGCCCCCACTGAGGATGCCGATGAGGATGAGAAGGATAGGTTTTATGAACAACTTCAGGATATTTTGAATTCTGTCAAGAAAGGAGATATTACCCTTGTTCTTGGTGACTTCAATGCCAAAGTTGGTACTGACTTTGACCTTTGGGGAGGAGTAATAGGCCCTTTTGGTATTGGTAGCTGCAATAGCAATGGGCAACGTCTCCTACAGGTAAGTAAACTCAATGGATTCAGAATAACTAACACTTATTACAAACACCGCGACATACATAAGTACACATGGGTTTCACCTGATGGGCTGCATAAGAATATGATTGATTACATATTAATTAACAGCAAATGGACTAGTTCTGTTAGGAATACCAGGGCATATAGGGGAGCTGAAATTGGATCTGACCATTACCTTGTTAAAAGTGTGTTGCAACTTAAACTTAAAAAGTGTTGTGCTAGGGTTAAAAAATTTACTTTTAATACTGAAGCTCTGAAAGATCTAGTTATAGCCAAAGCTTACCATGATAGGTTACTTAGTCATTATGACAGTCATGGTTTGCTTACTACTGAAGTTGAGGAAGAATGGGATCATTTTAAACAGGCTTTTTTGGACACTAACAGTACTCTTTTAGAAAAAAAGGAGCAGAAGAGGCAAAATTATCTGAGTGATAAGGCACTTGAGCTTTTTTCGGAAAGAAAGAACTGCAGGAATGCCCTTAATCAATACCCTACTAGTCCTAATAGAAAGCATTACAGAGACCTTAATATAACTTGTAAAGGATCAGTTAGCTGCTGATAAAAATTTTTGGCTTGATGGTTTGGCTGACAAAGCCGAGGAAGCAGTTAGACAGCACAACAGCAGAGAGCTGTACCAGATAGTTAATGTTTTGTGTGGTAGAAAACGGACAGGCATACAAGGATTGAAGGATAAACAAGGTAAGGTTATAGAAGGGGAGGATTCTGTCATGGCTAGGTGGGCTGAGCATTTCAGTGATGTTCTAAACAATGTAGTTAGTTCTACTCCCATTGTTTGCAATGATGATAGATGCATTGGTGGCTTTAATGTTGGCCCTATAACACAATCTGAAGTTAGTTTGGCTGTTTCTAAACTTAAACTTCATAAATCCCCAGGGGTAGATGAAATTACTACGGAAATGCTTAGAGCTGGGAATGTTTCGGTTACCACTTGGATGACTGAAATTCTGAATCTCTTTTATGATAAAGGCATGGTTCCTAAGGATTTTACCAGAGCTATTGTTATCCCTATTTTAAAAAAAGGTGATCGCAGTTCTTTTGATAACTATAGGGGTATCAGCCTACTCTCTGTTCCAGGTAAAGTTCTTTCCATGATTGTGCTTAATAGAATTAAGAATCTGGATGACAGGCAATTGCGTGATGAGCAATGTGGATTCAGAAGTGGTAGGGGATGTGTAGATCAGATATTTTCACTTAGGCAGATTCTTGAGAAATGTTTAGAGTTTCAGAAACCTTTGGTTGCTAGCTTTGTTGATTTCAAAAAGGCTTTCGACTCTGTTGATCGTCATAATTTGTGGTTGATTGTGAGATCATATGGTATACCAGACAAGTTAGTTAACATTATGAAAGCTCTCTATAATAACACTGAGTCGTGTGTGAGAGTTGGTAAGGCTTGTAGCAATTGGTTTAGCATTACTTCTGGTGTTCGACAAGGGTGCATTTTGTCTCCTTTTCTCTTTAGCTTGGTTATTGATTATGTTATGCGAAATTCACTTCAAGGGAAAGATTTTGGCCTTAAATGGGCTGGAGATAGGAAAATTTCTGATTTAGATTATGCTGATGATTTAGCCCTTCTGGCAAATGATGTTGATGAGATGAACTCTTTCATTCGAGCCGTTGATGAGACTGGTAGTAGAGTAGGTTTGGTTATAAACAGAGAGAAAACTAAAGTGATGAAAATTGGTCAGGCAGGCTGTGATTCAGTTAATCTGAATGGTTGCAGTCTTGAGCAGGTGTCACAGTTTAATTATCTTGGGAGCTATGTAACAGATAATGGTGATGTGCGGCATGATATTAACAGACGAATAGGGATTGCTGCCGGGACTTTTAAGAACCTATGGAGAGTGTGGAGAAATAGGCGTATACACCTAAAGACTAAAATTAGACTGTATAATAGTTTGGTTCTTTCTAGGGTTAGTTATGGTAGTGAAACTTGGACACTTTGTAAACAAGATAACAGGAAACTAGATGCTTTTGATTCCAGATGCTTACGCAGTATCTTGGGCATTAGGTGGTTCAACTTTGTAACTAATGATGAGATTAGGCAAAGGAGTTTGCAACCTCCTTTAAGCAGCATATTGTGCAGAGAGAGACTCCGTTGGTTTGGCCATGTTGCCCGTATGAATAATTATAGATTGGCGAATAGGGTTATGAACAGTGTGCCTAAAGGCCTCAGAAAGAAGGGGAGACCTAGGATGCGGTGGGCAGACAATGTCAAACAGGACCTTGTTAGAATTGGTGTGCAGTGGCCAGATGCAGTAGATGTAGCTCAGGATAGACTTGCTTGGAGAACTAAATTGCATGGTCTGGTTGGACCTCCGTAGCCCATGGCTGCTTGAGGATGATGATGATGATGATGATGATGATGATGATATTTATTAGAAGTTTATTAATTTTTTATTATTAAAAATTCTTTTTTTTAATTCTATTCCAAAGTTCTGTTGAAAATAGATATTCCAAAATAAAGTTATAAATTTTAAATCTTATTTTTTTAGATGTGTGATTTAATTGTGATTCAGTACAAAAATCCTGAATTCTGCATCCCTCTAGTTGGCTGAATAATTTTTTTCCTCTGAGAATTATATTTGGTACAATTTAATAAAATATGGTGTATTGATTCAGGTTTTTACAAATATTGCAATTTGGGGTTAAGCTAAATTTGTATTTAAAGTGTGTGCTTCTCTTGCAGTGGCGGATTAAGATCATTTGGGGCCCCTAGGCACAGGCAAAAGAGGGAAGATGACTTTGTAAATTGTAAAAAAAAATATTAATGAAACAAATACAATTTTATTTGTGATAAAAAAATAGTTTTGCAAATATACACAATAGATATATAAACCTATATTTTAACTTTGCGCACTTTTGAAGCAGAAAATTTGCGGATTATTTCTTTGAAATCTAAGTCTTTAACAAATTCGTGCTCTATGCATAACAAACTCAAGCCATTTAGGCGATTTTGGGACATGGCGCTTCCCTTTTGATTTTTTATTAAGATAATTTGGAAAATAATCGTTCTCCACAAACTAAAGTTAAATACAATCTAAATGCTATAGCAACATTTGGATAGCAGTTGGATTTTAAAACTTCTTTAATAGTTCTTAAAAGATCTTCTCCTGTGCCGGTATTTGTGTTTTGGAGGATTACTTTTATATGCTCATGACAGTGTATAATTTCGTTTTCTAATTCATTTTCCAGATCCAGCGTATATTGTTTCACAAGTCTTTGAGCTGCAGATCTTTTTCCATTTAAATCTGTCATTTCATAATTGAAAATAAATGAAAAATATAAATGTAATTCTTTATAACAACGAGATTTTCTTTCCATTTCAGTACTTAGGCTATCACAAATTACTAAAAAAACTTTTGCTTTAATTTTTTGTTTTGAAGAAAAAATTTCCGTACAACCGGATTCACCATCGAATAATTTTCTTTTAATTTGACGTGTTTTATCGCTTTTATAACATACGATTAACTCAAATTCGGATGAACATTTTTTTAAAATACGTTTCGCTTCTTCTTCAAAATTCTTAGTCAAAATTTTGGCGAATTATTTTCAGATATTCTGTCAAAGATTGTATTTGATCTACAAATAGTTTTAAAATAAGTCCTTCCGTTTGAAATGTCAAGTTTACTTTATTTATCCTTTCTAAAACATCATACCAAAATAAACTGAGAATACATGTCTCTAGTTTACATAGTTTACTCAAGATATGTGTCCCTTCATTTCGCGTGTCATAACTTCGGTCAGAATCCTGAGATAAGATTTTTAAAGTTGACATAATTTCCACGTAGTTTATTTTTAATGATTTTAAAGCATCATATCTAGCTGACCATCTTGTGTCAGAGAGAGACTTCAACACAAATAGTCTCTCATTAACTTTTAAATTCGATGATTGTTTCTTGGATATCTCTTCTTTCATCAAATTCCACCTATATGTCGAACCAGGCAAAAAAATTGTATAATTTTTGTACAACCCCAAAAAATGATATCGCCTCTATACATACACTGGTTGTTGTCTGTCCAACAAGATTCAAGGAATGAGCACTACACGGTACAAATAAAAAAAAATACCCCCTCAAGCAGCTGCTTGCCACAGAGGTCTGACAGAAGCCTGTCAGTTTAATACGCCATAGAAGAAGGTCTGTGAAGATGGCGGGACCTGTGAGGATGGTGGGACCTCAGCAGAAAAACAACATACACACATCCATGCCTTACCCGGGGCTCGAACCCAGGTCTCGTAGATCAGAAACCAAGCGCGCTAACCACTCGGCCACGGGACGGCTCATGGTACAAACTCTGCAAAATTATTAATTTCCTTGATTCTACTTTGGACGCCCTGATATTTTCCAAACATATTGGCCGCATTATCATAACTTTGAGAGCGGCCATTTTTTGATGTTTAGATCGCACTCACTTTAATATTGCACAATTTCTTGAGCTAAATATTTTCCTTTGTGGCTTTTCAAAGGCAAAAATTTTAAAAATCGTTCTGACACTTCAAAAGTTTGCGAGTTTGCATATCTAATTATAACTGTAAGTTGATCGACATGTGTCACATCAGGAGTAGAGTCAACTATAATTCCAAAATATTTTGATTCTTTTACTTGTTTTAAAATTAGATTAGTTACATGGTCTTCTATCAGTTGAATGAATTCATCGCAAATTGTTGAAGACAAATAAGATGTTTTGCCATGCCCGATATTTTTAAATTTCTCAATATGATTTGCTAGAAACGCGTCATATTTAGCCAAAAGCTCGAATACACCTAAATAATTCCCATTATGGTACTGATCCAAAAATTTCATCTTTACCTCTTTACCTGCGTCGACACAAAAAACATATGATATCAATAATTCTTTGTAAAACATTTTTTCAGTACTCACATTCATTTTCATACATTTCAGAGAAATCAGTTTCCAAACACTGTTTCTTTGATCTATTGAATGTGAAGCACTATTTTCACGTGATAAGAGCCTGGATGCGGCATTTTTCCAGTCATTGAAGCCTGTGATAAACTGATCTTGAAATCCTTCTAATAAAAATAACTTGCAGGGTCCGCAGCATAACTTACGAGTTTTCGGTGAAAATATTAGCCAAAAGCGATCTGCTTCTTCACCGTTTAACATTTTGCGTTTAAACATCGATTTTGAAATGAATCTTTGAGTTGCTCCGCTGATTTGTAATGTAGATTTTATCATTTCTTTATCTTCAAAATCAATATTCTGTACAAAATGTCTTTTTTTCGATAAAATACTGTCTTAGTTCATCAGACTTACTCCATTCAGCTGGATCATTGCTAATTAGGGCACACTTGTTGCAAGATGCCGTTGGTTCTTGTTTATCATTATCCGAATTATTATGTACTGATGATGGTTCTAATGAATCACTTTCGATTTTGACAATTTCGTGTTCGGTTGGTGATAACATGGAATCCTTTTGATCATTATGTGAAGCTGACGAGAAATCTTTTTTTTTCTGTGACTCTAAAAATTCTAATACAATGTTTGTCCTTTAGCAGATTCTTTAACCTTTCATTGCGTGCAATTTTTTTTTCTGCTCCACTGGGATATTGCCATTTCATTGCGGTATCTGCGATCAAAACAAAAATTAAATCAAGTTATTTTAAATTAAAGAATTAAATAAATGAGCAAACTTACTTTTTGGAAGATATTGGAAATTTTTATAAGTTTTAACTCTTATGCGAGTGTTGCGAACAGCGCGGTATAACGCCGGGAGTGCGAGCGATCAAGTGTTCTGCAATATGTTTTCGAAGTTTCTGTCCGCTCTCCGAAGGATTGCCAGTAAACCGTCGCCGAGTTGGGGTGGTGGAGGTGGTACATTACTAGTTGTACTATGCTATTAGTACACATAATTGTTGATTGAAATGCCTATCTCTAAAGTCAGTAAAACATATAAAAATGATTTTGCATTTAAATTAAGTAATTTATTTTATAAATTATAAGCTTTAATAGGCTTCTTTTAAAACACCCAACCAAAGAAGGGTTCTTGAGATGGGGGCCCTCCTGAGATTGGGGCCTCTTTATGGATAATCCGCCACTGTTCTCTTGCACAGAAAACTCATTCTTAACCTTTGCAAGCTCATCTGTCTGTGCATGGGCGTACACGGGCTCAGCAGTATTTGCATAATGTACTTCTTCTTCGGGCAACTTTTCCAACTCATTTTCAGAGCAGTATCACACAGAATTATATCGTTTATTCAAAAGTGTAGCAAGCTAACCTTTTTAGTCTTTAACTTTACGTTTCGTATGGTCGAGTGATTAGAACGCTTGGCTACTGATCTAAGGGACCTGGGTTCGAGCCCCGGGTAAGGCATGGATGTGTGTGTTGTTTTTCTGCTGAGGTCCTGCCATCCTCACAGACCTTCTACTATGGCATATAAACTGACAGGCTCCTGTCAGACCTCTGTGGCAAGCAGCTGCTTGAGGGGGTATTTATTTTTTATTTCTTCATCAATCTTTTTGTCAGTATGGTCTAATTTTTTGATTAAGGCATTTTCTCAAATACATCACTTAATAAATCCAACCTAAAATATCCAAACAAAAAATATTATTTTTTTCTTCGCTTTAGAACATGTAGAATTAGTTTGTAAATTTTTTATATTTCATTAGGGTTAGTTCTTGCGTTATTTAGGCCGGAAAAAAACTAATTAATTGGAAGCTATGTGCTCGAAATTTCAGTCACATATTCACGATTATTATTTGATTACTGCTGAGCAAAAGCTTTTAATAAAGTAATCGGAATCCGAATTCATTTTAATTAAAAAAGATCAGGCCAGTAAATAAAGAGACAATGAAGAAAGAGAAGACATTGAATCATGCGCTTTTATCTGTTTTGGGCTAAAGGCCGAAGCCACTAAATCATTGACCGTGGGCGTAGATCCTAAACCGGTTGGCGGCCACACATCAGCACGAGCGGAGACTATTACTGTCGATGGGTCCTTAGGGAAAACAGCTTTACTTGCACACATTACTCCAATTTAGAGTTTGGTGATGCTCGCGGGAGCAGTAGGACACAGGTACTCTGTGATGAGCCCTCTGATCACTTCCTCCTACCGAGTGATATAAGCTATCCCCCGTGTCACTCCATTATGGGGAAGGGAGCTCTCGTGCAGCGAGCAAGTGTCTTTGTCAGAAGCTACGAAGAAGTCTCTTAGACGGTTGAAGTTCACGAGGATGATCTTTGCCTTCTTTCTGATCAAAATCAAGGCGTTGGCGTTTAAGTGGTCAAGTAGAGGAGGATGCGGTAAAAGGGTTAAAGAGCGAGTCGTTAGGAAAAGAGAGATCTGCGAGAGGAAAAGAAGGGCTCGAAGTCATCTTCATCATGAATTAATGGAAAAGGGAACTGTCATGCGCTTGCATGTAAAAATCGATAGCTGTGGAATGAGTATATTGACTGATCGTTTTCAGGGGTCAGCATTAAGGCAAATACAATCCGAAATGAAAGAGATTTTAGGTGGCTGTTAGATAATTGCTCTTCTCTTTGGTAAACAGAATACTTTTTAGTACTAATGCCAAGCAACCGATTTCGTTCGTTGTTTTTTTTTAAATAAACGTTTTCCCGCCGTTTTACTCGTTAATTATGACCTACATTAAAAAAATATCAGAGCACATTTTCGTCTTAAATTTGACTAATGAATCAGGCTCTAATGAGTTTGTGCAGTATTTATGAGATAATATGTGAAATATAGGCCTAGATGTGAAAAAAAAGAAGTCGGAGGTGGTGGTGGTGGTGGGGGGGGGGGGGTAGTGATTAGATTGAAAAAGGATGGATTATAACACCGTTTCCGTTTATTTCAAAAAATTATGGTCGTAAAAATAGCGGTAGGTTTTTTAGATGGGGGTAGCGTACAGTTGCTCAAAAAAGTATCCGGACGCTATGGTTGATTACAGAATTCAGAAAAAAATATATGGCAACGATTTTTTTAGAAGGTTAGTGATCTGGCAACCTTCGTGTCATGTGACACGAAGGTCACATTTTCGTGTCATGTGACACGAAGGTTGCTTAACCTTCTAAAAAATCGTTGCCAGGTATTTTTTCTCAATTCTGTAATCAACCATAGCGTTCGGATACTTTTTTGAGCGACTGTACGTGCCTTACGCAACCCAGTGCGAGGTGATAGATTATTCTCCTATTGGTTTGAAAATCTCATTTCTTGTCTATTTTGAATAGAAAGGAAGGCGGATTCCATAGAAGTTCATTTCTTTGCACTATAAAACTCATTATTGTTGCTGATTATCACTTTCCAATTTTTGTTTGATTGTAGAGTACTTTGTGCAGCCGTCGCCTACTATGAATGGAGTAAGTACGTTATCGATGAAAACTGTGAATGGAGTGATAAATTAACGATGGAGAATTGAAGTCATGAATGGAGCAGTTCGTTGCTAATATGAAAAGTCTTTAATTGACTAATTAGCAGCACTTTTTTGTACATAACGGGCTAAATGACAAGGACCTCTGTGAAACACCCATCCAGTACAGCTCTAGGAAGCTCTTTTTAAGTCAGAATGGTCGCGTTTTCTTGATTTTTTTTAAAAAGAAATTTAAATAGAATGCCATTAAAAGGAATATCCGATAGTTCGTAGATTAATAAAGTTGGGTTGGGTTGTTTTACCTCTGAGCGACACTTTTTTGCACACCATGGGCTAAATGGCCAGGTCACATGGACCCCGAAGGCTCAGAGAAGGTTGGGGGAGGGGACCCACTGGAACAGCTGTTGGGAGACAGATGGTAGCCCCCGTCAAGGCCATCCAGCGTGTTCTTTAACGTGCACTGGGTATGTCTCTCCCGCACACGGGAAACGGCTTAACGTCCCATCCGACGGACGGCGGCCTTTCCAAGCCCATCGGTGTCCCCTACTGACCGTGGGCAGGGCGGGGAATTTTGCGGAGATAAATCTCAACGCTGACACAGCTGGGACTCGAACCTGGGAACTACAGATTACGAGCCTGGCGCGCTACCGACTGAGCCACCCCCGCCCCAATTAATAAAGTTAAGCATGCTCTGTTCCTACAGAAAAACCCTTGGAAATTCAATTGTATAAATCCGCGTAAAATTTGTATGCACGATCAATATTATTTCAACGAATTTTTTGGTTGACGTTTTGGCGATTTGACGGTGTTTGATTTCGGCAATAACTGGACTACATTAGTACAGTACAATATTTATGATAATATATTTATATCAATATTTTATAAGTTTTTATGATTAATGAATATTAATCAATCATAAAAATTTCTAAAATTTTCATAACGAAACTTTAATTGTATTGTCATGAAGCCTCGCTTCGTATGAATCCGTCGGTCACATTATAAAACAAAATACCAAAAAATATAAAGTTACAGAGGGAGTGATTCGGTGAAATGCTCCGTCGGATGGGACGTTAAGCCATAGCCCCTTGTGCGGGAGAGCCATACGCTGTGCACGTTAAAGAACACGCTGGATGGAATTGACGGGAGGCTACCATCTGTCTCCCAACAGCTGTTCCAGTGGGTCCCTTCCCCCAACCTTCTCTGAGCCTTCGGGGTCCATGTGACCTGGCCATTTAGCCCATGGTGTGCAAAAAAGTGCCGCTCAGAGGTAAAACAACCCAACTCGGTAAAATGCGAAATCCTACACTCAAGGTTTGTCGGTTTGTACCATTCCGTCTTTAAAATATCTTTTTCGATGTGAAAAACTCAAAAACTAAATAATCTCATTTAAAGGCAACATTTCAATAACACGAGCATTAATAAAATATTTTGCAAAAACTAATAAATAGCAATGTCCATTGAAATGCATTCGACTGAATCAATTTTAATATAAACTTGAATTAATATAACTTTGTTTTCCACGAATCCCCTCCACCTTTTCATGGAATTCCAAATATCATCATATTATCCAAATTGGCCGTATTCGGAAAGGGGGGAACGCATTTCTTTTACATCGGCGGAGTGACGTCATCGCTGGAAGAAATTTTCGGGTTGGGTTGTTTTACCTCTGAGAGGCACTTTTTTGCACACCATGGGCTAAATGGCCAGGTCACAGGGACCCCAAACGCTCAGAGAAGGTTGGGGAGGGGACCCACTGGAACAGCTGTTGGGAGACAGATGGTAGCCTCCCGTCAAGGCCATCCAGTATGTTCTATTAACGTGCCCAGGGTATGGTTCTCCCGCACACGAAGCCACGGCTGAACGTCCCATCCGACGGACGAGCGGCATTTCCAAGCCCATCTGTGTCCCCTACTGATCGTTGGCAGGGCGGAGAGGTTTTGCGGAGATAAATCTCAACGCTGACACAGCTGGGACTCGAACCTGGGAACTGCAGATTACGAGCCTGGCGCGCTACCGACTGAGCTATCCTCCGTCCCACAGCAAGTTTCCGGTTCCTTGTGATTTCGCGGGTACCTGACCGATTGATCTGAAATCGGTGAACTAGCTGGGTCGGTATTAATACCTCTACAACTATCCGAAATTTCCGGGAGCGCAGCAGTCGCCTGCCTTATGAATGGAGTAGTACAATATCGGTG
Source organism: Ryuthela nishihirai (assembly GCA_038380435.1). Lineage (NCBI taxonomy): Eukaryota > Metazoa > Arthropoda > Arachnida > Araneae > Heptathelidae > Ryuthela > Ryuthela nishihirai. The sequence goes on from JAWZYU010000001.1 coordinate 94,265,030, forward strand.
AAAGCTGTGAAAAGAGGAGCAAATTAACGATGGAGAGTTGAAAGCTATGAATGGAGAAGGTCGTTGCTAATCGGAAAACCCTTCAATTGACTATTTTTACGCATTAATCCTTATCAGTTGATGCCTTGCTTGGATTGTTTTACTTCTAAGCGGATTTTGTTTTGTACACAACGGGTTAAATGGCCAGGTCACAAGGACACGGAAAGCTCAGAGAAGGTTGGAGGAGGGGATCCACTGGACAGATGTTAGAAGATAGATGGTAGCCTCCAGTCAAGGATATCCTGCATGTTCTTCTACATACACTCTCGCACAGGAGACCATGACTCTACCCCATATAATGGACGGTGGCCACTCCAAGCCCATCGGTGCCCCCTACCGACCAAGAATAGTGTAGGGTATGGGTTTTGTGGAGAGATATCTCAACGTTGGCCCAAGTGGGACTCGAACAGGGGAACTTCAGATTACGAGCCTGGCGCGCTACCAACAGATCCACCTTTGATGCTCTTTGGCGGGATTTAACTAGTATCAAATAAAAGTTTAAATTTCAGGGTGTTAGACTATATAAATATTCTCATCTACCTCTTTTACATCTAAAATAGGGAAATACTTAAACCTTATTGTACATTTTACGATATTATACAAGGGAGTCAATCACAATCAATTATATGGCTCTGGGTTAAAACGGGCTCTGGGCTAAAATAGCTTAAACTGCTGGTTTCAGCGATTGAATTTCCAACTCGTAAAAATAATTGATTTCAATGATGGTCATGAAAATAAGAGAAGGAGGGACTTTTTCAAGGGGCTGGTGCCAAGGGAGCTGGGAGTGGTGGCTGACGAAAAATAACATACAGTAGACGTCGAGTTGTTAGCACGCTTGGCTACTGATCTAAGGGACCTGGGTTCGAGCCCGGATTAGGCATGGATGTGTGTGTCGTTTTTCTGCTGAGGTCCTGCCATCCTCTCAGATCTCCTACTGTGGCATATAAACTGATAGGCTCCTGTCAGACCTCTATGGCAAGTAGCTGCTTGAGGGGGTATTTATTTATTTATTTTATTTAGACTCTTGCATAACGCACAGAATCGGTCCCTTAATGAAAATAGTAATGCTGATATAGGAATTACATGTTAAAACCTTTAGCCATTCTTGGAACCCCAGGATGTGGCGACGTTTTTACACCTGCAAACCGATACTTCATAACATTTAAATATTAATTTTTAATCATCATCATCATCATCATCATCAAGCAGCAATGGGCTACGGAGGTCCAACCAGACCGTGCAATTTAGTTCTCCAAGCAAGTCTATCCTGAGCTACATCTACTGCATCTGGCCACTGCACACCAATTCTAACAAGGTCCTGTTTGACATTGTCAGCCCACCGCATCCTAGGTCTCCCCTTCTTTCTGAGGCCTTTAGGCACACTGTTCATAACCCTATTCGCCAATCTATAATTATTCATACGGGCAACATGGCCAAACCAACGGAGTCTCTCTCTGCACAATATGCTGCTTAAAGGAGGTTGCAAACTACTTTGCCTAACCTCATCATTAGTTACAAAGTTGAACCACCTAATGCCCAAGATACTGCGTAAGCATCTGGAATCAAAAGCATCTAGTTTCCTGTTATTTTGTTTACAAAGTGTCCAAGTTTCACTACCATAACTAACAAAGAACCAAACTATTATACAGCCTAATTTTAGTCTTTAGGTGTATACGCCTATTTCTCCACACTCTCCATAGATTCTTAAAAGTCCCGGCAGCAATCCCTATTCGTCTGTTAATCTCATGCCGCACATCACCATTATCTGTTACATAGCTCCCAAGATAATTAAACTGTGACACCTGCTCAAGACTGCAACCATTCAGATTAACTGAATCACAGCCTACCTGACCAATTTTCATCACTTTAGTTTTCTCTCTGTTTATAACCAAACCTACTCTACTACCAGTCTCATCAACAGCTCGAATGAAATAGTTCATCTCATCAACATCATTTGCCAAAAGGGCTAAATCATCAGCATAATCTAAATCAGAAATTTTCATATCTCCCGCCCATTTAAGGCCAAAATCTTTCCCTTGAAGTGAATTTCGCATAACATAATCAATAACCAAACTAAAGAGAAAAGGAGACAAAATGCACCCTTGTCGAGCACCAGAAGTAATGCTAAACTAATTGCTACAAGCCTTACCAACTCTCACACACGACTCAGTGTTATTATAGAGAGCTTTCATTATGTTAACTAACTTGTCTGGTATACCATATGATTTCACAATCAACCACAAATTATGATGATCAACAGAGTCGAAAGCCTTTTTGAAATCAACAAAGCTAGCAACCAAAGGTTTCTGAAACTCTAAACATTTCTCAAGGATCTGCCTAAGTGAAAATATCTGATCCACACATCCCTTACCACTTCTGAATCCACATTGCTCATCACGCAATTGACTGTCAACCAGATTCTTAATTCTATTAAGCACAATCATGCAAAGAACTTTTCCTGGAACAGAGAGTAGGCTGATACCCCTATAGTTATCACAAGAACTGCGAGCACCTTTTTTGAAAATAGGGATAACAATAGCTCTGGTAAAATCCTGAGAAACCATGCCTTTATCATAAAAGATATTCAGAATTTCAGTCATCCAAGTGGTAACCGAAACATTTCCAGCTCTAAGCATTTCTGTAGTAATTTCATCTACCCCTGGGGATTTATGAAGTTTAATTTTAGAAACAGCCAAAATAACTTCAGATTGTGTTATAGGGCCAACATTAAAGCCACCAATGCATCTATCATCATTGCAAACAATGGGAATAGAACTAACCGCATTGTTTACAATATCACTGAAATGCTCAGCCCACCTAGCCATGACAGAATCCTCACCTTCTATAACCTTACCTTGTTTATCCTTCAATCCCTGTATATCAGTGCGTTTTCTACCACACAAAACATTAACTATCTGGTACAGCTCTCTGCTGTTGTGATGTCTAACTGCTTCCTCGGCTTTGTCAGCCAAACCATCAAGCCAAAGATTCTTATCAGCAGCCAACTGATCTTTTACACGTTTATTAAGTTCTCTGTAATGCTTTCTATTAGTACTAGTAGGGTATTGATTAAGGACATTCCTGCAGTTCTTTCTTTGCGAAATAAGCTCAAGTGCTTTATCACTCAGATAATTCTGTCTCTTCTGCTCCTTTTTTCCTAAAAGAGTACTGTTAGTGTCCAAAAAAGCCTGTTTAAAATGATACCATTCTTCCTCAACTTCAGTAGTAAGCATACCATGACTGTCATAATGACTAAGTAACCTATCATGGTAAGCTTTGGCTATAACTGGGTCTTTCAGAGCTTCAGTATTAAAAGCAAATTTTTTAACCCTAGCACAACACTTTTTAAGTTTAAGTTGCAAGACACTTTTAACAATGTAATGGTCGGATCCAATTTCAGCTCCCCTATGTGCCCTGGTATTTCTAACAGAACTAGCCCATTTGCTGTTAATTAATATATAATCAATCATATTCCTATGCAGCCCATCAGGTGAAACCCATGTGTACTTATGTATGTCGCGCTGTTTGTAATATGTGTTAGTTATTCTGAAACCATTGAGTTTACTTACCTGTAGGAGACGTTGCCCATTGCCATTGCAGCTACCAATACCAAAAGGGCCAATCACCCCTCCCCAAAGGTCAGAGTCAGTACCAACTTTGGCATAGAAGTCACCAAGAACAAGGGTAATATCTCCTTTCTTGACAGAATTCAAAATATCCTGAAGTTGCTCATAAAACCTATCCTTCTCATCCTCATTGGCATCCTCAGTGGGGGCATAACAGCAGATAACATTCAGGTCTTTAACGCTTGTCTGAAATTTTGCTGTAAGAAACCTTTCATTAATGCACTCATATCCTAGAAGAGCATCACTAGCGTGTCTGCTGAGAAACAGACCCACGCCTTGGTGATGCTTATTGTCGTCCCTCCCTGAAAAGAGAAATTTAAGATTATTTTTAAGAATCTGACCTTTATCTGTCCATCTGGTCTCTTGCAAGCCGAGAATATCTAAATTATAATGGTGGAATTCTTGTGTGAGGACATCAAGAGAAAAAGCTCTGTGCAGAGTCCTCACATTCCAACTACCTATGGAGAGAAAATGGTTAGTAGGATGTTTAAAGAAACTATGTTTATTGAGAGAGGGAATGCCGACAATATCAAACAGCCCCCTAATCGCAGACATGGGGCAAAGACCCGTTCCCCCACTACTAAAGGCTGAAGCCATCTACACTGGAAGACTTCCTCCAATGTAGAATTTGACGATGCCAATAGAAGCAAAGAGTTCAGGTGCCTGCGATGACCTCTGCTCAGGATTATCCACCAGCTGATAAACATATCCTGCGAATCTATTCACTTGGGGCTGTCAACCCACAAACAAACAGAAAACACAGCGGAAGATTTTCCCTCCACAGAAGCCCACCAGTGCAGCAAAATCAGGATCCATAATCAAGCTCAGAGCCATATGGCTCTGAGCTTTGACTGGATCTGTCCAGTCTGGGTTTATATGGTCAGCACCAGGACCCTGTGTGGTTGACCACTCCTCAGCAGGGTAGAAAAAAAAAGAAAAGTAGCCATAGTTGTCCATAGAAACATTGCAAATAGAGAGATAATGCATAAAACATAATAGTTTTGTTTGAAGGAATTCTATTTAAACATATATAATAAAGATCTTAATAGAATATAATCAGAGCTTTCTGTAATATGGTAGACAAAGTGTAATGAGCGAAGTCTTGCATTCCTTCGCTGGTTAATTTATTTCTTTTTTTACCTTTGTCGTGTTTTTCGATAATTTATAATTTGTTAACAATTCCTTTTCTACTTCTCTTTTCACTTTTAGGGGCCACTCTAAAACAATTCGATTCGAAAGGACATATTTTAACAGCCCATACTTGGTTTAGTAGTTAACGTACAGTCACTCAAAAAAGTATCCGAACACTATGGTTGATTACAGAATTCGTGAAAAAATATCTGGCAACGATTTTTTTTTAGAAATTAGTGATATGGCAACCTTCGTGTCACGTGACACGAAGGTTTCCAGATCACTAATTTCTAAAAAAAAATCGTTGCCAGATATTTTTTCTGAATTCTGCAATCAACCATCGTGTTCGGATTTTTTTTTTTGAGCGACTGTAGGTGGTCATATTATTTTGATACTAGATCGTGTGGGCTCACTCACGGAAATATTGAGCGTGTGCAGTTACCGTTCACAGCAAACTGGAGCGTGTGCAGTAACTGCACACGCTCCAGTTTGCTGTGAACGGTAACTGGAGCGTGTATAGTTGCTGTACACACTCCAGATAATTTTTCCTGAATTCTGTAATCACGTGACACGAAGGTTGCCAGATCACTAATTTCTAAAAAAGAATCGTTGCCAGATATTTTTTCTGAATTCTGTAATCAACCATAGTGTTCGGATACTTTTTTGAGCGACTGTACCTGACTACCAAACCAGAGGGCATGTCCCTGTGTATGTGTTTGCATTTTTTATGAGAAACCAGGATAAGCCCAATACAGCTTCTAGGTTATCTCCGCCCTTGTTAAAAGAAGTTCCGTCTTCGTTTAAAAAAAAATACATGATAATAACACCAAGTCTAGCACAGAGCTGTGAACACCATTAAAACACAACAATAATTAAAATACAAAGCTTGAAGATTTAAAAATGCGCATTACTGATTGGCTGATGGCTACTCATATTATTTTCGAGAACTCGTATTGGCCGAAAATGGCGGTCGCGCACCGTTGTGAAATCGGTCACTATGCTAGGTAGATGTCGTCATGCAAACACACAGGAGCCTATTAGAGGCAGCCCACTATGCGAAATCAAGAAATGCCGTTATGCGGGGGGGGGGGGGGAAGGTGGGGGCCCTCCATATATTTGTGCATTTCTTTCTTATTTAAAATTTCAAACATGTAGAATCCATTCTATTTTTTCATTATTTACCCTCTCTTCCTGCCCCGGGAGCGTCCGCTATTGAGCATTACACGGCTTTTCGTTTCAAATAAACGATGAAGGAAATGTTCCTGCAAAATTCGACGTTCACAGTTACAGGTCATCTCACACACAAACTTGTAAAATCATAGTAATATTTCAAATTCAGGCGCAATTCGTCGTTAGGGGCCAGAGGGGGCTAGGCCACACCAACATTTCTGTAATACACACTAAAATATTAAACTATGAGTTAGAATAAATAATAAAAATTATATTTTATATGGATATTTGTTTCCTAAAACATCTTGTTCATTTTATTTCTTTTCAATAAGCATTTAGCGAAGTAAGTCACTCGAACTGTCTTGCATCGCCTTAATTATAAGCGCCAGATATTATGGGGCAAGTTTAAGTGTGCCCAGAAATTTCGATCATTTACCATACTGGTGTCAATAATTTTCCGCATCGCCTACGACCGTGTACAAATTAAAGCGAGGGTTGGGCAACTGTGAAGCAGGCCCACAACAATACGTAGATATCATATCACTGATTACAGCGCCACCAGTCGGTGATTATTGGAAATTCAGCAGTTATTAATATGTGATGGACGAGGCATCATTGCCGGTGCAATAGGGTAAGAAATATTTGATTAGGCAGTAAAAATATATTGGTAATATAGGTAGTTATATCAGTAATATATGTAGTAATACATATTATTATTGCAGAAAAGATCAAAAGGTACTATATCAGTATAATGATACGGACAAGAAAAGTGCATCAAAATTTGAAACATTTAAGAAATGGTGATGTTGAATCTCTTCAGTCTAAAAGTTAAAACACCAATACTTGTAGAAGTGACAATCTCGCTTGGAAGGGAGTTCCATAGTCCTCCAACACGGCACATTATAATTACTACATATATGTATAGTAATTATATATAATAATGCATATATATATATATAGTGATATAATACATATACAGGGACAGCTCGTAGTATATAATACTAATAGTAATAATATAATAATATATTTATTAATATGTATGCACATTAGTAATATATGTAATATACATTAATTCACATAATGCATATATTGTTGATTCAGTCGACATTAGGGAGAGCTTTATTATGCAGTAGAAAATTTGAAGTTATTTCAACAAAAACCGTGTGGAGTCACCGCCCACATGGCGTCTCAAAAAGAGTAATCTAAAGCGATAGATGTTAATAGAAATCAATCGATGCTTTCGGTTCCTCTTGATTACTAGATCTGTCACTCCGACCCCTATTTGACCTTGAACGTTATACCGGATCTGAAAATTCCTCTTATTTCTGAGTTCTACTACCCGAAATAGCTCTATTGAATAATTTTTAGCTCTCCAGCACTGGTATATCGAAATTTGACCTTTGACCTCGAAGGAACCAATTCATCCAAAATTTGGCATCATTTCGGAGATCTACGGCTCCGAATACCCCAAGGTACCAATTTTTAGCCCTCTAACACTGTAGATCTACATTTGACCTTTGACCTCGAAGGATCCCTTCCTCCCCCTGGATCCTAAATTTCGTAACGTTTCTGAGATATATAATCCGAAAAACCTCCAGACACTAATTGTCACGCTTTTAGAACTCGTAGATCATGGTTTGACAGCTATATGTCCTCCATTTGACCTTGAAGGATACTTCGTAGGTCAAATTGCGGATTTTTCCCGAGTTCTACGACCCGGATAACACCTAGGTGCAAATATTTTAGAGCTCTACCTTTCTGCTTTCTTAGAGTTCAGTTGTAATTATGTAATACCCTGTCAGTCAGCCGTCAATCAATCACTGAACTCTCATTGGCTTAGAAAGCAGAAAGCTCTCTCAGATGTTACAAATCGAAACCGCGACTTTTTTTTTTGACTTGGCCGTGATTTCCGGTCTTTGAACAAATCGATTTTATTCATGCACAAGAAGTCAAGCAGATTAGATACCATAATATTTGATTAACAATCGCGGCAGAGGTAAAATGCAGCTAAATGCAAATCATTATTTAAATAACCTTTCATCTCCTATTATTCTAAAATAATTCACATTTAAAATGTTATGACGAAAGGCAATTCTGTAATTTATTTAGAATAGCTTACTGGTGTTTTGCAAAAGATTTTCGTAAGTTTGAATTTTGGTAAATAGGTGTATGAAAAAGTAGGTGATAAAGCGGATGAAAAAGATCTTGTATGCGTTATCATTAGTTATGGAATTCAGAACATCTTTGTAACGTATTCATTATCGTGGTAAATAGCGTTCATTTGATGCATAACCTACGGATATTTGTATTGTTTTAAAGTTAATGTAGACGCCTAATATGAAATTCGGATACAATTGGTATGAGAAATTAGATAATAAATATCATAAATGAATATATATATATATACCAAGTGGAAAGATTTGTAATGCAGTTCCTACTGCTTCTGAATCTAAAGAAACCCGTATAACATAAGCCACAATATATATATATTTTCTTTTCGAAGCCAAGCGATGTTCCTTTTGTCACCGTGGACAGATTCTGGATTAGGGGAGAAAATCACGGACGTGACGCACTACCATCTTAGCCATAACCGCCCCTGCCTACTTGGTTTCTCAGTGTACAAAAATGTGCTGCCCCCTCCTCACCTGTTTAGAAACTCACGAGCCGCCACTGGCTTTACGTAATTCCAAGAATCGAAAATTTTGTAGAAATGTAGTTGAAAAACAATAATCTGACGTCAGAATCGTGAGAAAAAAAATCATTCAGAATAGAAATAAATATCTTGGATTTTAACGACGGGAATCTCATGGTTGCGCCCCAGGGCGAGTGCTTCTACCATTTAATACTTTTTTTATTTAATGGGATATTCCATTGACGCTTCCATGGGGAAGCGGAAGGAGGATTATAGCCAAGTTCTCTCCCTAAGGATGCGAAAATCTTAATAAAAATCGTAAACATGTCAATAAATTACCATGGTGACATTCAGTAATGCAGACGTGTTAGTTTGTTTCTTCAGGGATTTTTAATTCCTACTTTTCAAGAACCATCATATCAGACGAAATTAAATAGGGACTTTAATATAAGCAATAACATAATTTCAGAATTTCTTTCTCCCCTCAAGGTAAATTCTTGGATCTATCACCGCCTTACAAGATATTATTTAGCAGTTACCTGATGCGGAAAACTTTAACCCTTTTTCCAAAATCCCGAAACAATATAATGGTTGTGTCTTTCAGCGATAAATATTTATGGTAAAGGTTCAATATTTTTTTCTCTCAAATGCTTCTTAGAAAATTTAAATATAAAACTGTTTATTTATGTGTTGCAGTGACGTACTCAAAAATATCCAATGAGGAAAGGGATAAAAAATCTCCCCCCTTTGGCACGCCATGGTATGTTGTATGAGAAACCAACAGAAGCCAAAAAACTTATAGCTTATACGCTTTCTTTACGAAAGACACGAAAAAGTTAAATTTCAGTGGATCGAAATAGAAACAGACTAATAAAATTTCGCACTAAGTTTAAAATTTTGATCCACATTCACATTTTAAGTTCTGCTTTGACTGCACTTTTATCTACAAAATGGTCTAACTGACCAGGTCATTATAACCCCAAAGGCTCTGAGTTAGTAACAGAAAGTGATCCGCAGAATAACTGTTAGTAGATAGAGGCCAGTAGCGAATCCAGGGGGGGATCCCCCCTCCCGTAGAGCTCGAAGAAGAACGAGGAAAAAAATTGAATCACATTTACGAATCTATTGAATAGGTTATATATATGCTCGTGGGTGCACAAAACTTCGATCAATCAGATTAAAATACCTCAGGATCATCAAAAAGCGATCAAGAGGCATGATGCATTTGGTCATCTGATTTCCCAAAATGGGATTATCAGAACAATAGTGTTTTAAGCGAGGGAGTTTTGAACTCCTCATAATTAAAGAATTCCCACATTTCATTAATATTATCGATGGAGTTTCAATTTAGACTCGTATTTACTTTGTTTCCCTTTAGACCAGGACCAAATCTATTGAAAAGAGGAACTGCAAAAAAACTATATTCTGAGAGAGCAGCAGGGGAAAATTCTCAACTGAAAAACGAAAACTTACGTTTCAGAGGAATTAGGGAAAAAAAACTACTTTTAAAGGAATCAAGGAAATATCTTGATTAGAAACAAAAATATGCATTTTGAATTTGGTATTAGGAATTGGTAAAATCATTTAATTATGCACCTAAATATATTGGTCGAATAATTGGAAGATATGACCCAGATTCATTTTTTTTTTTGGCGTGTATGTGTTTTCTATGAGCCGTAGATTGAGTGGACCTGCTTTAAGATGGTCAACATATCGGTTCGTGTTCTTCCTATTGCTTTTTCGCTTTGACCTTTGTCGGTTAGTGGATTTGACAAAACGTTGTTCCATCATATCTTTCGAACGCGAGGGAGAAACTTAATGATTTATGTGCCGAATGAAAGCTTGTGACGCGGAGAGTATCATAGGCTATAAAAAAAAATTGACCCTCGTGTTTTCTTCCCCCTAAAAAAGGGGAAATGTGAAACAATTCTTAAGCTATATCTCCTGAACGCGAAGGCCGAAAGTAACAAGCTATACGTCGAATGAAAGCTTCCCACGCGGGGAATGTCGTACGCGACGAAAAATTGACCCCCCTGCTTTCTTCCCCCTAAAAAAGGGGGACAAAGTAAAAATGATTGTTCCCCTCTTTTGAATGCGAGCGTGGAAACTAACGACCTATGTGTTCAATGAATGCTTGTGAGGAGGGGAGTGTCGTAGACTATAAAAAATTGATCCCTCATGCTTCCCGCCCCTAAAAAAGGGAAATACGAAACAAATTTCCCGCTATATCTGTAGAACCCGAGTGCCGAAAGTAACAAGATATATGCCAAATGAAAGCTTGTAACGCGGGAATGTCGTAAGCTATGAAAAATTGATCCCCGTGCTTTCTTCCCCCTTAAAAAGGGGGACAATGTGAAAATGATTGTTCCTCTATATCTCCTGAATGCGAGTGCGGAAAGTAAGAGTGTATATATCGAGAAGTATTATATGTGTCGAATGAAAGCTTGTGATGCGGGGAGTGTCGCAGGCTATATTAAAAAAAACCCTATGCTCACCTCCCCCTAAAAATGGGAAATAATCGTTCTGCCATATCATCGGAACGCCAGGGCCTACAGTTACGAGTTAGGTGTCAAATGAAAGTTCGTATAATGACGGTCGTACATTATTTCGAATTTCGCCCGCACTATTCCTCCCTGATAAAGTGTGGGGGGGGGAGGATTTTCGCGGGGGTCGACTTTAACGAGTCGTATTTCAAATTAAAGCTTGTGACGTCTCCAATGTTGTGTTCTATCTCAAGCCTGAATCCGAAACGGTGGTAAATGTGATCGATGTTTATGAGTTATATATAAAAGTTTTTGAAGGTAGGTGTTTTTAGTGACAACAAACAAAAATATAAATTAAAATTTTTTAAAAATACCTATCTCTCTATAGTGCCCTGAAAGGTAGAAAATAATCCTAAAACATGCCGATGGTGCAGTCGGCCATTGAATTTGTATTCGCTTCGAAGGAAGATAAGGTGCCTATTTACCTATTGTATTCGCTTCAAAGGAAGATAAGGTGCCAATTTACCTATTGTATTCGCTTCAAAGGAAGTTAAGGTGTCTATTTACCTATTCGACAAAATTGCCGGCGCCCTGTCTTCCTTTGAAGCGAATACGAACTCAGTTACCGATTGCACCATCGATGTGTTTTAGGATTATTTTCTACTTTTTAAGGCACTATAGGCAGATAAGCATTTTTAAAATTTTTCAATTTATATTATTTTCATAAATCATTTCATGCATATTGCCACTCAGCAAAATAATTTTTAATTCCAAAGGGTTTCGATGCTATCAAATTTGATTGGATCACGAAATGTCGTTAAAATCAAGTCCTCTATCATCACTTTGTAGGGTTGAAAAATCCTCCTTACTCGCCATTCAGTGGAACTGAAAATTCTTCGTCGATTGCGATTGAAACCTCGTTCTCTTTTCCAGAAAATCTGAATTCATTGACTTCATTCTCTAAATCAGTGGTTCTCAACCTTATATGCTTCACGTACCCACTGGAAATGTGTATGTAACTGGCGCACCCCTTGTATAGATAGTTTAAACTACAGTTATAGTATAACAATAGGTATTTTTACTTTGTTACTAGATCTAGCGACTTTTGAGCTCCCAAGGCGTACCCCCAAAATATTTATCGCGTAACCCCAAGGGGTACGTGTACCCCACGTTGAGAACCACTGCTATAAACTATCAATGGCAAATGTTCATAATTTCGTCTTCCTTCCAAATTTTTCGTTTACCGAAAGCCATCTCAAACAACAAAATCAAATATAAAAGTTTAACTCAACTCTAATATTATATCAGAGAATTTTTAAAGCTGCAGAAGATCCAATCCCCAAAATACCCTAAAAAAATAAATGCATATGTTCTATTCTTTTGTTCCTTTTCGTTTAGCGCAAATATCTGAGTCATACCAGATGAAGTTAGAAATAAAAAGTCCAAGTTAGAGCTACCTCAGCGTGCAGCAAATTTGCCAATAAGCTAACAGTAATGTGTTTGCAATAGTACCCCCCACATACAGTGCTTTTCCCTATGACGTCACACTTCCGGTGACGTCATAGGTACATTATAAGCAATTAATTTTTAAAAAAATCCTTATAGGCAAAATATTTACTTCATCACAATTACTTCTTACACGTGCTTGTTTCGTTTTTATTAATGCATTTAATTACATATCTTTGTGACAAAATCAGAGGCTTTATTTTATTTCGATATGCCCCTGATATCCCAAGATAGTAATATATAGTTAAGGTTGAATTGAATCATAAACCTTAATCTAAACCTTTCGGTTCCCCGGAATTTAAATTCTCGGAGTCTCTCCCAAACTGAATCCTCGGACCCCCCAAAACAAAATCTCGGAACCCCTTACAGAAACTAAATCCTGCGCACGTGCCTAGCTAGACTATATCTCTCCTCTCCCCCCCCCCACCCCCGCAATCCCATGGATCCGGCCTGTGGCGTGATATACTCAATATAAAACTAATAATAAGCTAAAATGGTTTAGAATATATTTTTACCACAAATTTCAAAAAATAGCAAAGACTTTAATTTTCCATTAATATTTTCCCATTTATAACAATAGTATGTTGAATATTGTTCTCAAAAAATTTATAATTCCACAAAGGGCTTATCACCATCCAATTTTTCCATTCAAATTATGTATATCAATTATAATTTCCAAGTCAGAATATCGTATCTTTGTGATAAGAGGTTAGCGTCGGCACATGCACAAAGAGAAGAATTCACTCTTTGAGCAGTTCATGATTCTTCATCTGAATTCGAGAGAGTTTCTACTATTTAAAGAGTGGAGTTGTAGAGATGAATGTAGTTTGCTCTGTCCCTAAGGCTCATTTCTTATATTCGATCTAATGCACGTCATGTGATCGGCAGTACTCTCGAATCAGTCGATGCGGAGTCCCATACGGATACGGCAAGCGGGATAAATATTGATGATGCGGGACAGTTGGCAACCCTTGGCGTAACTCAAGTGTGTTTATGTTGGGGGGAGAGAGAAGGTTGTGGTTATAATCTCTTACTTGTGGATCTGAGTACCATATGGTCTTTAAGGAAGTCTCCAGAAATTAGAGACTCTAAGCATTCAATAAAAGAAATTACAAATAGACCAAAATCTGTCAACTCCCAGTGAAAGTTTCTGAGTATGCCATTGGCAACATGGATGAGACATTGTAAACAACGAAGACATTCATTGCGTTGACCTCACTATTGTTAGTCGTAATAAACCAAGTCTTAGAATCTTGTTGTTCGCAACAGAAGAATTTATTACGAAACAATGGAAAATGAGTTAACGTTGGAGAAGGGCGCATGTCTCTCTCTGTCAGTTAGAACTGCCTACAGGAACAACTTCTTCGCCGTCGGGGCCGTGCTCTTCACGTCCTCATCTAACCAAGGTAGGCCTGATTTTCAATATCGCATTTCTCTAGGTAGGAGTATATGTATCTATGCCGTAGTGAATATATGTAGTGCATACTTGTTCTATTTCTTTAGCCAATACCCTTGCTGTTTGTAGGGCGTTGGACGCCCAGAAGCACCGCATTAAGTGCGGACGTCTGTAAAATCGCGTTGGTAAGAAATGGTGGAATATTGGGGAATATTTGATGCATTGGGATTTGAATGGGGAATAAGCAATCATTCTGTTCTTATTTGATTATACTTTAGCTCAGGAGTTATTTCTCATGCATATAATTATAATATCTATATGTTAGCCGAGTAGACGGAGACGTACAAGGCTTTACACGCTTGGTGATCCAACCTACATCCCAAAATATATCCACTTCTTCCCTCCCCTAAAGGAGTGGGGGGGAGAGAAATTTTATCAGTAGAGGCGAAACAATCGCAAGCGTTTTATGCGAAATGAAAGCTTGCGACGTGGAGAGTGAAATCTCGTATACTTTAGAGCAGTGGCTCTCAAAGGATGGGCCGCAAAGTTTCGGATGGAATTGTAGATAAAAGGAAATTTATAAACCATTTTGTTGCTCCTTTCTGACACTGATTCTTCATTTAGCTTTTTTCCCTTTTATCAGAAACTTATCCATATGAAAATGGGATAACAAGCAGGACACAAAGCAGGGCCGGATCTAGGGGGTGCAAAGGGACCATGCCCCCCCCCCCCCCTTCATTTCAGAATGCGATTAAGGATAAAATAGGGAAAACCTTAGTAAACTTATTTAAATTTTATTTTAAACCAGTCAAATAGAGGATAGAATGTTAGAGTGCATTGGAAATGAAGTCTCTTGGCCTTCATTTGACATTTTTTTGACTCGATTGTGTTTCTTGGGGCCCGGCTTGGTTTTTATTTTTCTAGATCCGGGCCTTACACAAAGCATACTGATACAACATACGTACTAACCTTAATACGTCAAAACTTGAACAAAAAATAGCTCTCTGCGTTTACAAACGACTCCACAAAAATGGTTATTATTGAAGACAAACTGCGCATGTGCGAGTCTCCGTAGTATTACCACCACATTTTTAGTGTGCCACCAGCATTCACGGCGAAATGTATGATGTGCCGTGAGCAAAAAAAGTTTGAGAATCACTGTTTTAGAGAGAGAGTGAAATCCGAGCAACAGAAAATAAATTTGCTTGTTAATCATAATTCACGAAAATATGAAGTTGTGAAAAAACAAAGGTTATAAACAGTTAGAGGATCTAAAGATATTCTGACTTTGGGTCTCAAGTAAGAGTCAACTAACTCTGACTCAAATATACTGCTCACAAAAATTAAGGGATATTTCTTCGCTTCATATTCATTTTGAAATATCCCCTAGTTTTTGTGAGCAGTATATGTTGAAGCAGCATCTAAAAGACAATTTGCTTTTGAGCGGCACAAGCCGAAGTCTTCCTCTGTGGGGACTTTTTTTGCTCCTTTTCAGAAACAAAAGAGCGAATGTTTCACTTTGTCGTCTGTCTGTAGACATTCAAATTCTTCGTTTTTAGAGATAAATTAAAAATTCTCTTTGTGTTGGTTAGGTACTGATGAAACAGTACGATTCGTACTTTTGAAATCTCCATTTAACTATAATTGCGCCTGTCATGTCCCCTCGTCTCTCGTTGTCAACTGATGCTTCACTTCGCTGACCTTCAGTGGTAAGTGTAGGGGATGTTCAACACTTAAAATTTCTACTAAGGTTCGAGGATTATTTAATCCAGTGTCAGTGTCTGAGTGTTGCTCCCGTTGATAGTTCTCCCAATACGATGCTGCCTTAGATCGACGAATAAAGAGAAGACAATTATTGCAAATTTAATATTGAGCTTTATTCTATTCTTCTTTATCGGTGTTGCCTTCCTGTTGCTGGGATAAGAGTTTGCTGTCGTTTCTAGTGATTCGTTATCTTTTAGTCACACAGACTTTTTAATTGTATGGTCACACAGACTTTTTAATTGTATGGTCACACAGACCTCTCGTTTCTTCCAAGTCACACAGTCTATATTTAGGGTTCAATCCATCTAACCCTAGCCTGAGACCTACAGTATCTCAGGCTCCCGAGAAACGCAACTCTCAATACATCGACGTCCGATAGGAGTCTATCTTTATTCACCTTGCTCGTTATTTTACTCCACACGCTCATGCCTCAAAAGGTCGACAAGGTCACACGGTGGCAACAGCCCTGAGCATCACCCATCAGTGCCATAAATGTCATCCGGTGAGCCGTCACTGTGGCCAACGCCTTGCCCGTGCACAGATGAAGGTGGGGAAGGGTTCCTCATTAAGGAGGCCGTCCGCAATGACAGCGGCTTCCTTTCCTATCATCATAGCAAGTAGATCACCTCCTAGGTTCTCATACTTTCGATGCCCTTGCTGCACTAGTTGCAGTGTCATCAACTGACGCTCCCAGCCAACAGAAATAGCTACAGGCACAACCATATCACAAGAACAAATTAGACATATACCATCATTATGTACACATAAAAAAATGTAGAATTATCATTAAATTATCAATATCCTGACATCTAATATCTTATGCACTTATAAAAAAATATTTATATACAAATTTTCACGCAATTATGCGAGGGATACTACAGCGCCCTCTAACAGTGAAAAAGGTTGAAAATGGCAAACGTTTCAATATTGTAGTCGATGTAATTATGATAGAAATTTGAAATGTTGATGGTAACATTTCACCAATTTCTTTTTTGTTTTTAGAGATAATTGTTTGCTTTTAGAAATAAACATTATTTTTTCATTGAATAGGTATTTGATAAACTATTATGACGATGTTTTCGAATCTCCCAAAAGTGTTATTTGTAATCTCTGACGGGGAATAATTCCAAAATTTCAAATATTTAACATATATTGCAAACGATATGATATTTTACTGATAAAATATCATGATCAAGGACTTAACATTTGCACCCTTCACTCCGGGAGCGGGGGGGGGGGGGGGGGGCAGGGAGTGACGCAACGTTTGGCTTTAAGAGATTAATGAAAATCTCTTTTTGAGTTGAATAGGTACTAACGAAATATGATGATTCATAGTTTTAAAACCCTCCAAAAGACTTTAATTTACATCGTTAGAGGGCGCTAAATGTAGAAATAACATTGTAAACGATATATTTATACTAGAAATTCTGGTGGTAGATTGTGTTGATCAAGAACAGATACCCAGATCCAGGAATGTGATAGAACTGAGAACCGGGTTTATCTAGAGTCCCCTTAGATACACCGGGCCTGGACAGCCATTGAACAAAAGAAGAGAAATTAAATATGCATAAAATATTTAAATGATTTAATTTGTCTAAACTTTAATTACAAGCAACTCATTTTTTAAACAGCATAAGTATAATAATTTACTAATTATGAATTTAACTGAAATATTTATGAATATTTTAAAATTAATTACGAAATTTTAAAACTATACAGCTATCAGATGAATTTGAAAAGATACTGCTTCGATTTAAAACTCTTATTTATTTAAAAATTATTTCTTCCTTTAGGGCATTGTTCAGTACAATGGTATACTATAGTATAGGTGGCTCTGATTTATCCAACCTTTAATCTTATTGATCTTACGTCATCCTCTTTGGATTTTTTGTTGTCTCATGGATGTCAGCTGGCTAAACCACATTTCTGTGGGGGTAGGGGCTGTTTAATTCACATGTGCTTTAATTAAATTATATTGGATAAAATTCGAGAGTTTGCCAGAGGCGTATTGAGAGTCCCCGCGATGCAGGATAGGGGGTGGGGAACGATTAGAAAGGCCTCTGCAAAAGCGCTTTTACAACAAATTTTGGGAAAATTTTGATACAGAACTATCTAAAGGAATCATCATCATCATCATCATCCTCAAGCAGCCATGGGCTACGGAGGTCCAACCAGACCGTGCAATTTAGTTCTCCAAGCAAGTCTATCCTGAGCTACATCTACTGCATCTGGCCACTGCACACCAATTCCAACAAGGTCCTGTTTGACATTGTCTGCCCACCGCATCCTAGGTCTCCCCTTCTTTCTGCGGCCTTTAGGCACACTGTTCATAACCCTATTCACCATTCTATAATTATTCATACGGGCAACATGGCCAAACCAACGGAGTCTCTCTCTGCACAATATGCTGCTTAAAGGAGGTTGCAAACTCCTTTGCCTAATCTCATCATTAGTTACAAAGTTGAACCACCTAATGCCCAAGATACTGCGTAAGCATCTGGAATCAAAAGCATCTAGTTTCCTGTTATCTTGTTTACAAAGTGTCCAAGTTTCACTACCATAACTAACCCTAGAAAGAACCAAACTATTATACAGTCTAATTTTAGTCTTTAGGTGTATACGCCTATTTCTCCACACTCTCCATAGATTCTTAAAAGTCCCGGTAGCAATCCCTATTCGTCTGTTAATCTCATGCCGCACATCACCATTATCTGTTACATAGCTCCCAAGATAATTAAACTGTGACACCTGCTCAAGACTGCAACCATTCAGATTAACTGAATCACAGCCTGCCTGACCAATTTTCATCACTTTAGTTTTCTCTCTGTTTATAACCAAACCAACTCTACTACCAGTCTCATCAACAGCTCTAATGAAAGAGTTCATCTCATCAACATCATTTGCCAAAAGGGCTAAATCATCAGCATAATCTAAATCAGAAATTTTCGTATCTCCAGCCCATTTAAGGCCAAAATCTTTCCCTTGAAGTGAATTTCGCATAACATAATCAATAACCAAGCTAAAGAGAAAAGGAGACAAAATGCACCCTTGTCGAACACCAGAAGTAATGCTAAACCAATTGCTACAAGCCTTACCAACTCTCACACACGACTCAGTGTTATTATAGAGAGCTTTCATAATGTTAACTAACTTGTCTGGTATACCATATGATCTCACAATCAACCACAAATTATGACGATCAACAGAGTCGAAAGCCTTTTTGAAATCAACAAAGCTAGCAACCAAAGGTTTCTGAAACTCTAAACATTTCTCAAGAATCTGCCTAAGTGAAAATATCTGATCCACACATCCCCTACCACTTCTGAATCCACATTGCTCATCACGCAATTGACTGTCAACCAGATTCTTAATTCTATTAAGCACAATCATGGAAAGAACTTTTCCTGGAACAGAGAGTAGGCTGATACCCCTATAGTTATCACAAGAACTGCGATCACCTTTTTTGAAAATAGGGATAACAATAGCTCTGGTAAAATCCTTTGGAACCATGCCTTTATCATAAAAGAGATTCAGAATTTCAGTCATCCAAGTGGTAACCGAAACATTCCCAGCTCTAAGCATTTCCGTAGTAATTTCATCTACCCCTGGGGATTTATGAAGTTTAAGTTTAGAAACAGCCAAAATAACTTCAGATTGTGTTATAGGGCCAACATTAAAGCCACCAATGCATCTATCATCATTGCAAACAATGGGAGTAGAACTAACTACATTGTTTAGAACATCACTGAAATGCTCAGCCCACCTAGCCATGACAGAATCCTCCCCTTCTATAACCTTACCTTGTTTATCCTTCAATCCTTGTATGCCTGTCCGTTTTCTACCACACAAAACATTAACTATCTGGTACAGCTCTCTGCTGTTGTGCTGTCTAACTGCTTCCTCGGCTTTGTCAGCCAAACCATCAAGCCAAAGATTCTTATCAGCAGCTAACTGATCCTTTACAAGCTTATTAAGGTCTCTGTAATGCTTTCTATTAGGACTAGTAGGGTATTGATTAAGGGCATTCCTGCAGTTCTTTCTTTCCGAAATAACCTCAAGTGCCTTATCACTCAGATAATTTTGCCTCTTCTGCTCCTTTTTTCCTAAAAGAGTACTGTTAGTGTCCAAAAAAGCCTGTTTAAAATGATCCCATTCTTCCTCAACTTCAGTAGTAAGCAAACCATGACTGTCATAATGACTAAGTAACCTATCATGGTAAGCTTTGGCTATAACTGGATCTTTCAGAGCTTCAGTATTAAAAGTAAATTTTTTAACCCTAGCACAACACTTTTTAAGTTTAAGTTGCAACACACTTTTAACAAGGTAATGGTCAGATCCAATTTCAGCTCCCCTATATGCCCTGGTATTCCTAACAGAACTGGCCCATTTGCTGTTAATTAATATGTAATCAATCATATTCTTATGCAGCCCATCAGGTGAAACCCATGTGTACTTATGTATGTCGCGGTGTTTGTAATAAGTGTTAGTTATTCTGAATCCATTGAGTTTACTTACCTGTAGGAGACGTTGCCCATTGCCATTGCAGCTACCAATACCAAAAGGGCCTATTACTCCTCCCCAAAGGTCAGAGTCAGTACCAACTTTGGCATTGAAGTCACCAAGAACAAGGGTAATATCTCCTTTCTTGACAGAATTCAAAATATCCTGAAGTTGTCCATAAAACCTATCCTTCTCATCCTCATCGGCATCCTCAGTGGGGGCATAACAGCAGATAACATTCAAGTCTTTAACGCTTGTCTGAAATTTTGCTGTAAGAAACCTTTCATTAATGCACTCATATCCTAGAAGAGCATCGCTAGCGTGTCTGCTGAGAAGCAGACCCACGCCTTGGTGATGCTTATTGTCGTCCCTCCCTGAAAAGAGAAATTTAAGATTATTTTTAAGAATCTGACCTTTATCGGTCCATCTGGTCTCTTGCAAGCCGAGAATATCTAAATTATAACGGTGGAATTCTTGTGTGAGGACATCAAGAGAAAAAGCTCTGTGCAGAGTCCTCACATTCCAACTACCTATGGAGAGAAAATGGTTAGTGGGATGTTTAAAGAAACTATGTTTATTTGGAGAGGGAATGCCGACAATATCAAACAGCCCCCTAATCGCAGACATGGGGCAAAGACCCGTTCCCCCACTACTAAAGGCTGAAGCCATCTACACTGAAAGACTTCCTCCAATGTAGAATCTGACGATGCCAATAGAAGCAAAGAGTTCAGGTGCCTGCGATGACTTCTGCTCAGGATTATCCACCAGCTGATAAACATATCCTGTGAATCTATTCACTTGGGGCTGTCAACCCACAAACAAAAAGAAAACACAGCGGAAGATTTTCCCTCCACAGAAGCCCACCAGTGCAGCCAAATCAGGATCCATAATCAAGCTCAGAGCCATATATCTGTCCAGTCCAGTAGGTTTATATGGTCAGCACCAGGACCCTGTGTGGTTGACCACTCCTCAGCAGGGTAGAAAAAAAAGAAAAGTAGCCATAGTTGTCCAGATCAGTAGGCCACACTAATCTGGCAGCCCTCCCCTTCCGTTCACTTCCACAAGAGAGTATCTCTTTTGAAAGTTACTAACGGTCCGCACCACGAGAAGGCGGGGTTGGACATTAGGTGCTAGGCCTGGCCGGTTCTATGCATCATCACAGGGGATTGGTGCATAGCTCTCCTTCCAGTGACTACCTAGCTACCATTTACAGACCTCTAAAGGAATAGCCCAGAATTATTTCTCTATCTTTGAACGAATAATAATGGATCGTGAACAATCAGCTTCTTTACCATTCTAGAATTTCCTCCCTCTGTTGCTTGTGGGTCAGAACTCATTGTCTCAAAGCCTTTCTTTAAGGAATGAAATTGACGCGATATG
The DNA here is from genome assembly GCA_038380435.1 of Ryuthela nishihirai. NCBI lineage: Eukaryota > Metazoa > Arthropoda > Arachnida > Araneae > Heptathelidae > Ryuthela > Ryuthela nishihirai. The sequence continues at coordinate 94,286,657 of JAWZYU010000001.1, forward strand.
TTTAGCTTTTGGATAAGTTTTTATTTAGGCATTTAGTATAATTATAACACTAAGATAACGTTTTAATCAAAACGCAGACATTTGTATTTTATGCAGCAAAGTATAATAATTTTAGTTTTTACCTTTTATTTTGGATTCTAAAATATTTAAATTATTAAAAACCATATCGTTAGTAGAAAGACTACTGTAAGTCTATAACGAAAATGATTCTTAGAAGTGATATTGGCTAAACAAATGCTCACATTTTTAGGAGTTGTTCTAAATTTGCTGTCCAGTTTGCAGTCTAGGGGAGGGGAGAGTGCAAAAAAGTATAAAACCAGTGGCATAATGTTGGTGAGAACTGGGGAGACTATGAGAGACTGGAAGTTTCGACAATTCTGTCGTCATAGATCATCAGTCGATTGGCAGATTGATACGTCACTGGCCAATGATGATCATTGCAACTTGTCGAAGAACAGACTGCAATCTTCCCAGTTGCTACTGACGTTTCGCCACTGGACTAATGTTTTGAGAAGATATTTTTGGCTAAATGGCTAGGTCACAAAGATCCCAAGGATCGGAGCAGGTTGGGGGAGGGGATTGAATCAACTGGACAGCTATTAGGATACAGATGGTAACTTCCATTCAAGATAATGAAGCATGTTCTTTAACGTGCACAGGGTATGGATCTCCTGCAACGGCTTCACGTTCCATCAGCCTGCCTAGCGGCCTCCTTTACGAGCCCAATGATACCGTGGAGTTAACTGGAGAAGCTTCTCAATGCAGCAACGGCTGGGATTCGAACCTGGGATCTGCAGACTGCGAGCCTGGTATGCTACGACAGGGGAATAAGGTAAGTCGATTAAGGAATGAGGTAAGTACAACATTATCTTTTCATTTTTAGTAATATTATTTTAGAAATAAGTGGGAAGACATTAAATGTGATCAGTGAGTTCCAAGAGCTCAACTCACTATACTATTAGTGAACAAGATCTACGAATTCCCACGTTTCGTTTTGATAAACAACCCCAGATATTTCGGAAATCACGGGGATTTTCCGTCACTTCGTCAATAAACGTTGTGGAAACTTAATATACCTTCTTACGATCAGCTATGGCAACTCCCTAGTTCGTAAGAAATTCAGTTATTCCAAGCGACACCCAAATCTTGCTGATAGAACACATATTAAAAATTAGGCTTAAAAATTCTTTACAGATGCAGCTAAGCATTAACTAGGAAATATCCCATGGCAAAAAGCACAAAAGATACAAATCAATCATCAGTTAAAATTAAAATTATGTCTTATTCTTTTCCTCTGCTTCCTGTCATCTAAAAAGTAAATTATAAACCCAATAACCTCAGATTTCAAATATTGAACAATCTGGCCTCATAATTATATATTAGTGGAACGGGCCCCGGACTGACCACATTCAAGAATCTGCTGAGAGGATTTTCTCTCTTCGATTATATATGTGTGTAAGAAATTTTTATCCACAGCGGAAGTCTCTGCCTCGGCAATTCCAGCCGATTTACTCTCTATTTCATCATGTACAAACGTATTCAATGAAGCAGGTATGGGTCTTATGATCTCTGAGAGCTGTTTCCCATGCCCCTGCTTTGCGAGCGTAACGAGGATCGCAATCTTGACAGTACATATAGATATATTGGCAAGCATCGTAGTCGCCAGTGGTTCGATTTCTTTTCGATCTTTTCAGTGTTTTGTTCTAAAAGGAGGAGGAAGGAGCCACAGAATGATATGTGCAGCGATTGGATGGTTTCAATGAATAGCAGAGATATCCCTTCCTAAGAGAACTAGTGTCTCACTCACGAATTAAAAGAAGCTTAATATATACCTAGATTTAGAAGTAGTTTATTCGTACTTTAGTTTAAATACACTCTCATCAAGTATAATTGCCAGACTTGAGTGGTTTATAGAGTTGAGTGCATTTTTAGCTGAAGCCGAATTACTCTGACGAGTATCCCGAAACCACTCGCCAGGTGGTCGCTGCTGGTTTTAGTAAATAAAATCTTAAGATTAACATACAGTTAAGTGCAGTATTCTCATAAAATTCTGTTTCATAATGACGAATACGGTTTTCAGGCATATCCAAATTTATGATGAAAGCAGTTCAAGTGAGAAGAAAGCAATGCAGGAAACAAAAATTTCTCAGATACGGAACTGCACAGCAAAGTAACGGCTGCAACACAATTACTGCCACATACTTTGAAAGAGGGCGGGAAAATGAGAATTTCGACTGATTGATTGTAGGTGGCGCAGCAAGCAGTGGTGCTCTGGGATCAGTCATCTATCTGTGCTAGCCAGTTATTCTGTGATTCGTCCATAATCTGTCCAATGTGTTCCGAGATCAGAAATATGAAATTTTCGGAATACATTTCTACACGATGTGCTAGACAGTGGTTCTCAACCTTTTATGCTTCACGTACCCCCTGGAAATGTGTATGTAACTGGCGTACCCGTTTGTAAAGATAAATAAAACTATAGTTATAGTATAACAATGGGAATAAAGTAAAACATATATATATACATTAAATTTTGTATTCATAAATTTCATATATCGATAAACACAAAAAATGACATTTTTGCACAGCAGTGTTGCCAACTTAGCGACTTTGTTACTAGATCTAGCGACTTTTGAGCTATCACGGGGTACCCAAAACATTTTACCTCGTACCCCACGTTGAGAACCCCTGTGTTAGATGATATTTCTGTCCCATTTCAAATAAAAATGCTTTTATAATTTATATTTTTAAAAATCGAAATTAATTTTTACGCTGTGTTGCTTTAAATGCCATTACTAGCACTTCCAATATAAGAAGTAAGAAATCTCTTTACCAAACGTTAACCTGTACTTAGAAACATAAGGACAGAAAGGAGTACATTATAATTTTAATCACAGTACATTTAAGTACTTTTTAAAGCACTCCGAGTTCTTAAAACATGACTTTTCTTGCCTTAAGTCTTGGTGCATGACTTTTATCTGTTTATTCTCTTATTGTATATTTTATTTACCGCAGCATGGCCTTCGTTGTCTTTATGCCATAAAACCCGAAACAACTAAAGAAGCTCTAAGTTTTCGTTTTCATTGTTTTATTTGTATTTTTTTAGCTTTTTCATTTCATTTAACTTATCAGATTCATTTTAACTTGTCGGCTTATTTCGTTTATATGAGAGGGTTCATCAGTAGTGTGCTAGGTTCAAAACTTTTAGTTCCCAGGTTTTAATCCCAGTTGCTCCAGCATTGAGACTTATCTCCTCTAATCCTTCCCCCACTGGGAATGGGGACACCATTTGGCTTGGAAGGCCACTGTCCATTGAATGGGACATTAAGCTGTATCCTCATTAACAGAAGAGCCCACACCCTGTGCACTTTAATGAATAAGCTGGATGACTTTGAGAGGATGATTCCATCTTTCTCCTAACAGCTATTCAGTGAGTCTCCTACCCAACTCTGAGCCATTGAGGTTCTTGTGACCTGGTCATTTTGTTCAATGTGTGCAGAAAAAGTGCCTCTGGAAGCTAATTTTGACTTTTATATTATGCAAATCCCGGCTCTCCAACGGATAAAGGAGTCCTAACAGGATATCCTCCTATCTCTGGGGAATATTCCAAATTCCAATCTCTCTGTATCGAAAAGTGGCGTGGCTATTCAGTGAAAGGGTGAATTTTCATGTCTCACAAGTTAATAGCAACTTAACATACCATTCAGCGAGAAAAACCTCTGTGTAAAAGCAATACTCAAAAATCGAGAAATTACGCTATCCATACTAATATAAATATACATAAGTAAAACACAGAATTCGTTCACTCTTTAAGATTATTGTTATATAAGAATTTGAAGTATGCTGTTTTTATCCAATGTCTTTTATGTCATGTTTACTTGCAAAACAATATTTGTGCATTTTATTCTATACGTAATACCATTTCTGTGCATACTGTATTCTTTGTGTCTATATTATTTTTGTAATAAACACACATTCCGTTTTGAAGAATTTTATTGCTTCATAAATCGAAAGTGATTAACGATTTTTTGCCGGAATTGTGTGATATGTGTGTGACCATTGTTATTGGTTGTTGTACTGTTAAAAGAAATAACGTTCTTCATATTTAATTTAATATTACCGGTGGTAATAAGCGTAACTATATCACTTATTGATAGAAAGTTTATGAAAAATTGTTAAAATAAAGTTAAAATTTGAATTTTTCTTGAGTTCTTGTTTGCATTCAGTTTCAAATCTTAAAAATGATTATATTGCTTGGTAGTAAACGTAGTCATCTGTCCACACAAACTGGTACATATATTATTAATCAGTTTGATTTTCACGAATTTGTCCTACTTTTCCATGTAGTAAAATTGAAATGCTTTCTAAGCTTTTAACGTGAGAAAATGATTCTTATTACTTCGGGAAGATGCATCATTCAGAAACTACACCCAGGGCCGGCGTGAACTTTTGGGGGACTGGGTTCCAAAATTGTGTGGGGCCAAAAAATAAAACGCATATATATGTACTTATTAATTTCATAATAATAAATTATTTATTATAAGTACAAAGTGCGGTACATGTCTACATACAATTTATAGGAACACCGAGTATATTATAAATATTACATAATTTGTCTCGTCTTTTTCGCCGCAAAATCTTTAATTACATCATCAAAATTGACCGATTTCGCTATTTCGCTGAATTTTGACCGAAATTTCGTTTTTTGCGATGAGCTTTCGGTGGACCGCGGGGGCCGGGTTGCGGGAAACGCGCTGAACCCGCCTCCCGCGGGCTCTGACTACACCCATAACTGTGCTGCATCTAGAATTAATTTTTATTTCTCCTAAAATATATACTGCAATTAAAACGAGAAATAAATATTTTAAAAATCCGCCTCCAAACGCGGCTGTGTCAAGTAATATCGATTACGGATTACGTTATTAAACACGATTTTTACCTGTCTTCCTATTGCTTTTCATGCATCAATTGTGTGCTTGTCAAAGCAGTTGTTCCTCCATATCTTTCGAAAACGACGGACAAACTTTGATTTAGGTGCAAACGAAAGTTTGTGCTGCGAGGAATGTGATAGGCTATAAAATATTTACCATCATGGTTCCCCCCACCCACCCTAAAAAAGGGGTAATATTAAAATGATTGTTCTGCTATATTTCTTGGAACGCGAGGGCCGAACGTAACAAGTTGTATTTTCAAATGAAAGTTTGTGACGTGGGATGTTGTACCAATTTTGAGTATCCATTAAAGATTTATATAGAATTGTATGTTTTAATTTTTAAGTAGATAATATTTCCTGCTGCTCTTTAAGAATATAGCTTTTTTTTCGCTGCTCTTCACTAAGTTTGATTTGGACGAACTGCCTTAAACGGCCCTGGAGCAAAAAGCACAAAGGTCAGATATTAATACCAAATGATGGTGTACACTTTTAGTGTTTACCATTCCCGGATAAATTAAAAGGTAGAGTGCCAAAAATAGACTTACACCAAGCCAGCTGGGTAAAGCTATAGCACTGAAGTGAGATGTTCAGTACAAAAGGATGGAGTTCATTTTTAGTGCGAAATAATTCCCCTCCCCACACACGCCCCCAGCCACATCTCTAATCGTATAAGCACGGAGATCAGATTACAATACTAAGGAATCGAGCTAAATTTTCGTATCGACCAATCCATATATAATTTAAGAGCACACTTCCCAATATCAAGCTTTCTCCCAGTGCCACCTGTGTAGTGCTATATCAGGTGTCAGATATCAATACCAGTGTAAGGGGTCCAATTTCAGGTCAAACAATCTCCTGACAATTCTGACAATTAAAGGCACAGTGTCTGAATATAAAACCTTCCCCATGCAACCTGTGTAATGGTATAGCACGTTGGTAAGATATCAGTATTAATAGATGGTGGCCAGTTATAGTTTCAAACAATTCCCGACATTTAAAGGCACAATGCCGATATACAGAATCCTCCCCATTCAAACTGTGTAATGGTTTACCATGGAGGTAAGATATGAATATCAATGGATGGAATGTATTTTTAATGTCAAATGATCCCCGGAAAACTGTGCCAAGATATAGAGCACGAGTAATGAAATTGTGAATAGAAAAAAAAAGAATGTCATAAATATCACAGATTTACACTACAAATAATAAGAAATATTAACAACTAAAAATAACTGCATGATGTATGTATTATAGCAATATTTCACTTAATAAAATAAATCGTTGTTTAATTCTGCATGGCATACGACATTAATGACACTGTCAAGTATGAAAAGGGTTAAGCTAAAATAAACAATAATTGGTAAAGTACAAGATTACAGGACCTCACTACGAAAAATACCTCAAATGTATGATAACAAAGCCTTTTCCCTTCATTCTTTTACAGAAACAACTTCAGTCATATCTATAAGATTCCTTTCCCCAACATTCCCTCAGGAGTGCTTGTGACTTCGCTATTTAACCCATTGTGGGCAAAACTTAATAGAATATGCAGTAAAAGTTCTCTTTAAATTTTGGCCAATATATTATGTGACTTCGAACTGATTTAACAATTGGTGATCCTTTAAAATGTTGTTTCCATCATCATTATCTCTCATCATTAATTGATCAGGGTAATCTCTTTGGAGAAAGTTTTTTTGGAAAATTTTCTACAATGTCTGTGGATAAATGAAAACCTAATTTTAAGGTTATGAGGAAATCGAGTAAACTTCGATTTTTTTAATATTTTTTTGTTCCTCTTTTTGTTCAGATGCCATCACTACTCTCCCGTCAGTACGTCATCACTGCCCTCAAGACCAGGACAGATGTACCCCGTGAAGGGAAGAAGGCGAAAACGGGTGACAATAACGGTAGTTATTTAAATATTTTTATATTCAATCAGAAATTCAAGTTTTCTTCGCAGAATCTAATTTAAAAATATCTTTCTCTATATGTGCATGTACATGTTCATACGTGTGTATTTTGTGAAATGATTTCTCATACGAACTTTTGTCTTTTTACCAGATATAAAGTTGCACCCGTACGAGCCTCCAAAGAGGCTGATGTCAAAGAATGAAGCACAAGCATAGGTTCCTCCTGACGAAAGGTAGGCTTTTCTCATTCAATATTTCAATTACTTGGCTAGAAGTGTAATTTTTTTCTTTCTATTAAAATTGCTGTTTCATGTTTCTCTTTCTCAAGCTAATTATCCTTGGTGATTTGTCGTGTTATGGGAACACAGAAAAGTCTCTAAAAATTAGTAAAAATTTTATTAAAACTTCAGTGTTTTAATTTCACCACAGAGGGATTGGTACACAGCTCTACGTCTAGTCAATTATGTACAGATCCATTTGCTATTAGATTGTACTAAGTACTCTTTCTTAATCTAAATGTTACGCGTCGAGATTTATCTCTGTTAATCCCCACCCAACCCTCAATGAGAAAGTGGACACCAATGGGCTAGAGATGCTGCCGTCCGTTGGATGGGACGTCAAGTTGTAGTCCCGTGTGTAGGATAGCCATAACTATGAACGTTACAGAACATGCTGGATAGCCTTAAAGGGGTAGCTCTATGCCTTCTAATAGCTGCACAGTGGGTCCCTTTCTCCGACCTATTCTCAGCCCACGGAATCCTTTCCACCTGGTCATTTAGCAGTGGCCTAGAATGGATTTCAAAGTTGAGGAGAAAACCTCCCATAGGCGAATTCTTTTGTCACGTTAGATGGCGCGCATTGGTCTTTTCGCCTCTACTCACGCACCTGAGATTTTCAAACATTCCCTTTTATCACTTTATTTGTTTGAAAGTGGACACAAATATATTATCATGGCGTAAAATGGAATTGAACGTTTCGAAAGCAAAAAAAAAAAGGCCAGTATGCTGCTTCTAAGCTCCTTTATGTTTTCTCGTAACAAGAAAACATTTCTGTTCTAATTACGCAATAGATTTTATATTAGGCTATTATATGAAAGCTATTATTATCTTGATATTCAGTAACAGTTTTCTCTATTAATAAAAGCAACAGTGTTTCTTGCATGTTCTGCATTAACTTGATTGATATCTGCTATCAATTAAAAGTAATAAATAATAGTTAACCATCTCTCTTAAATACCTAAATCGCTTTTCACACTTTATTAAGAACTTCTCATTCTCTTAATTTTCGAACAGTAGAATCAAATACATGAAGCATGTATATTTTAATGTTTATTTTCATTTAAAAAATGGGAACTTAATTCTAAAGTTCCAAAAGAGTCCACTAAATCTCCTATTTCTAATTATTTTATGTTTTTCTTTTTGCTGAGATATCATCACTACCCTCAAGATGTGGACAGATGTCCACGTCTTGAGGGCAGTGTTGATATCATGAACGTGAAGGCAGTGATGACCCCACGAAGACCTGGATCCGGACAAATGTACCCCATGAAGACTGAATCTGAACAGACGTACCCCATGAAGACCTGGACCTGGACAGAAGTACTCTTACAGATGTACCCCGTGAAGGGAAGAAGGCGAAAACGGGTGACAACAACGGTACTTATTTAAATATTTCATATTCAATCATAAATTCAAATTTTCCTTGCTGAATTTAGTTTAGAAACATTGTTCTCTATATGTGCTTGTACATGTGGATTTTGTGAATTGATTTTTCATAGAACTTTTGTCTTTTTACCAGATATAAAGTTGCACCCGTACGAGCCTCCAAAGAGGCTGATGTCAATGAAGCACAAGCACAAGTTCCCCCTAACGAAGGTAGGCTTTTCTCATTCAATATCTCAATTGCTTGATTAAAAGTGTAAATCTTCATTTTCTATTGAAATTGCCGTTTCATGTCTATCTTTATCAAGTAAATTAGACTTGTTGATTTGTCGTGTTCTGAGAACACAGAACATAATTTGGGTTTCGGACCACGTCTGTAAGAAAGATAAAATGGTTTTATAATGTGAACAAATTTAGTGTTTTAATTTTGTGTTCTTAAATTAGTGTGGATAGCCATAATTTCGTGAGTTTTGAGTATTGCTTTCACATAGACCTTTTCTCGCTGAAAAGTATTTTAAGTTTAGTATCTTCTGAGGCCTGATCTTGTTCACTCTTTAGCTGCATTAGCCTCTCCACTGTTGTATACAGGGAGATTGAAAGTTGGAATTTTTCTCATGGATAGGGGGATATCCTATTAGGGATCCTAATCCGCTGGATAGCGGGGATTTGCATAATACAATCAGTTAAGTGTTTGGAGAGTGCTATTTCAGTATATTGCATCAAGTGGGAAATCAGTAATCCACAGTCTCCATTTGCTTCTCAAATAAAGCTACCACAAAAGTGACTCCGTGGGACTGAGGAATCACAACGTCTATCTAAAGAATCTAAAGAAACGAAAATTATCTAAAATAAGAATATAATGATTACTTAATGATATGTTTTCTGACACACACTGAGCAGTCTCCAATGGCTTACTGGATGTCGTTGGACTGGTGGGAGGTGTCATTTACAGGGTTAAGGGGTCACCTGGGTCAGATGACTGAGTAAATGAATCTGTAGATTGCCTCCTACATCAACTGGCACCTGTTAATTCGAGGTAGACGGTTGAAGTTCAGGTTTTTTCTTCCATTTTCAAAGTGAACAAATGCTCACTTCGGGACCATTCATTCTTGTGAGTCAGCAGACCTTCCTAATCACCAGCCATTAGTGGCGAAAGCTCTAGTGGAGAGTCGCTTTTTGAGAAGCGAAGGTGCATCATTCGAGCGAGGTTTCTGCTGATGAGAACAAGGTTTAACCGTTTTTAATTAGATGTTGCCAAGATACCATAAAATATTTCCATTAAATTCATTCAGTCACTCAACAGAAAATAAATTCTGATTGAGGCTTTAATGAGAGTTTTATGGTAATAATATATTCATGGCTGTCTTAAAATGGGTAGTGTATTTATTATACGTTAAAAACTTAAGACTAATGGATTCACTTACTTGCGAGTAACTTTCCTAATATTTTGACTCCTGACTGGGGACGTCCTCCGAGGAGTTGATCCCTCTTTTTCCTTCCACACTAGCTGCCTATGTGTGGAGGGGTTTTCTCCAGGTTAGAGCAAAACACTCTGACATGGATGGTGCCTTGACGTGGCGTCAGAGCTTTTCACTAAACCATCCGGCAGACATCTTTCCAATGTCATAGTACATATATTAAATTTCGTAAACCTTCAATTTATTCCTTTATAGAGTTGAACATTTTCTAGTAATTTAGTTTTATTTTTGCCTACATTTTTGCCTACATATGATGACAGAGGATGCATATCAAAGAGAAACCAAGAGAAAATCTTTTGTATTCACAGCGATTTATTGGTTTATATTCAAGCCACTATCTTCGCTGTATTCTGGTAATATAGGCAATGGCGGATCTAGGGGGAGGGGAGCTTCATCGATGCCCCCCCCCCCCCCCTTTGATCCACCACTGACTAGTATTTGCTACCTCGCCCCTTGGATCGGCCAAAACAAACTATACTCTGAAAGAGCAACAAGGGAAAATTCTCAGCTTAAAAAGGAAAACATATATTTAAAAGGAATTAGAAAAAGCAAACTACTTTTGAAGAATGAAGGAAATATCTTGACTGGAAACAAAAATATACATTTTGGATTAGTATTAGGAATTGGTAAAATAATTTAGTTATCCACCTAAATGTGTTTGGTCGAATAATTAAAAGAAATGAGCCAGATTGAGTATTTTTTATGTGTTATATGAGCCGCAGATTGACTGGGCGTGATTTAGATGGTGGTTTGTATTGTTCATAATCAATTCATGCATATTGTCACTCAGCAAATAATTTTAAAATTCCAAAGGGATGCGATCCTACCGAAAAATTATGAATTAGTCCATCTCTATTTTCATGAGCAATCCAGGTGACTGATTCATTAGTGATTTGATTGGAACACGAAATGTCACTAAAATCACATCCTCTATCATCACTTTGTAGGGTTGACAAATTCTTCCTGCTCGCCATTCAGGGGAGCTAAACATTGTTGGTTTAATTGCGATCGAAACCACGTTCTCTTCTGTCGATAATCTGAATTCGTTGACTTCATTCTCTAAACCAGTGTTTCTCAACCTTTTATGCTTCACGTACCCCCTGGAAAAGTATATGTTACTGGCGTACACCTTATACAGATAGATAAAACTATAGTTATAGTTTAATAATGCCAACTTAGCGACTTTGTTACTAGATCTAGCGACCTTTGAGCTCTCACGGCGAACCCCAAAAAATTTACGCGTACCCTACGAAATGAAAGTTAATAATTTCTTTCTCTTTCAAAAATTTTCGTTTGCGGAAAGCCATCTCAAACAACAAAATGAAATATAGCAAATATAAAAATTTCACTCAACTCCAAATTTATATCGGGGAGTTTTAAAGCTGCAAAGTTTCAATCCCTGAAATACTCTAAAAAATAAATACATGTGTTCTATTCCTGTCATAGGTCTGGGTTGACTGTTCCTTTTCGCTTGGCGCAAACATCCGAGTCATCCTAGTCATTTTGGGGCGGGGGGTGGCTCAGTCGGTAGCATGACAAGCTCGTAATCTGTAGTTCCCAGGTTCGAGTCCCAGCTGGGTCAGCGTTGAGATTTATCTCCGCAAAATTCCCCGACCTGCCCACGATCAGTAGGGGACACTAATGGGATTGGAAAGGCTGGCGTCCGTCCGATGGGACGTTAATCCGTGGCCCGTGTGCGGGAGAGCCATACCCTGTGCACGTTAAAAACACGCTGGATGGCCTTGACGGGAGACTACCATCTGTCTCCCAACAGTTTTTCCAGTGGGTCCCCTCCCCCAACCTTCTCTGAGCCTTTGGGGTACATGTGACCTGGCCATTTAGCCCATTGTGTGAAAAAAAGTGCCGCTCAGAAGTAAAACAACCCAACTAGAAAATTTCCTCCACCAATGACCTCACTTAGCCGATCTGATCCTACTGAAAGATTTAACTGGTCCACTTTTATTTTTATGAGCAATCCAGGCCATTGGTTCATTATCAATTTGGTTCGATCATGAAATGTCACTAAAATCAAGTCCTCTATCATCCCTTTGTAGGGTTGAAAAATTCTTCCTGCTCGTCATTCAGTGCAGCTGAATATTCTTCGTCAATTGCGATCGAAACCTGGTTCTCTTCTCCAGAAAATCTGAATTCGTGGACTTCATTCTCTAAACTATCAATGGGAAATGTTCAAAATTTCTTGCTCCTTCCAAATTTTCCTTTACAGAAAGCCATCTCAAACAACAAAATAAATATAACAAATATAGAAATTTAGCACAATTTCAAATTTAAATATATATCAGGGAATTTTAATAGTTGCAGAAGAACGTTTTTTGTGAATATTTTATTCAAAACAAGGATATTTTTTTCGCAACCAATCCCCACTTTTTACATAAGTTGTTGGTCTTGATTTGTACGGTTTCGATTAATACGGTGATATTCCTAACCTATCTTATCCCTCTTATTTTATCAGTGTAAGGAACCTACCTACCGTGCAAATCGAGTGATACGTGAGATTTTATTTAATTAAACTGCTTTTGTTTCCAAAAGAAAAATAATTTAGTAAAAGAATACGATGTGTTTCGACTAAAAGGTCGAGTAAATTTGCGAAATGTATTTTTTCGCCAGCGGAAGTTTTAATTCGAAAATGACCCCTACGTCGCATATTCCCCCATCCTAAAGACATTAGCTGGATCTGCACCTGATAGAGACATCCTCCTTTCAAGGCCACAAGCTATGGATTTCTTGCCCACGGAACGTCTTAATGTCTCACCCGACAGATGATTTTCTCACCAGCATTGGTTGTTCCTTTTCTCAATTAAGGCTGAATGAAATACAGCGGAAAAAACCTTAAAGCAGACAGAGAATGATGGATGGAACCTGAAGCACCATCGACTGACACAACCCAGCCCCAACATTCACGGAATTACGTACTTGGAAATAAAGCTCAATTTGCTCTACATGGCCAATTTATTTGTTTTTATGATTTTTGAGTTTTCTATTGCGATTCTTGTACACATGACCCACTTCCTACGATTCTTGGCAAGCTATGTAGGCATTTAAATGTAAGAAGTCATTCAGGGAGCGCTTCACTAGTCCGCTTTAACATTACCCTTAATCTTCTACCTCCATCTACGGAAACGTCATCGCTGCCCGTGTTGCTTTGCTTGCTGTTATAGTAATGCTGAAACAGACAACCATGCCTTCATGTATCTCGAAGACTGATTGCCTTTGCAGATGGAAAACTGCACATTATGAAACTATATATCCTAAAGGTTCAACACATTATGCAAATTACGGTTAGGGAAAACATTCCACATTCATACGTCATTTGATGATAATGGACAAATTCGAAATTTTAGGTCTCCAAGTCTAAGACACGGAGAAAAATCTTATTTCTTTTGCTAAGAAGAGATATATTTTCTGCTAATTATGTTTAGACTGTCACATTTTTTCTTGTCTGGCCTCGAAGCACTACTTGGGACGGCCTGATTACAGTAACATTTCGACATCATTTGCCCTCTCTAGAAAAATGACCGGTGTCGTGTACTCAACCTGTGGGTGGGTGGGCCTTAAACGTTAAATATTTCTATTGAACTCAGGATAGCGGATTGATGTATCAGAAAGCGTCGAACATATCACTAGCAGTGTCTCAATGTGCTGTCCTCCCGAAGATGATGAGATATAATAAACTCCAATAACACAGTTTCTTTTGACTAATGAAGAATTCTCCAGACAGTAAAAAACTTAACAAAATGGAATTTATTTATTCCTTAACATTAGTGCTATCATTCTGTAGATGGGATACGGCTTATGAAGTTGACTTATCATCACTCCTTATTGTTAACATTGCAGCTCTATAGTCATACAGACTGAATCATTTTCCAGTACAGAGTATATAGAAATAACCGTGATTAGTCAGAGAGACCAATCACGGATCCTTATGTTCGGATCTTGCTTGTGATCGGACTCCTCGATCATCGCAGAGAGAGTCCTTACTCTTCGGTTCCAGAAATGTTCGAATCAACCTTTTGACGAGTCTGCCGGTGACATCGCCAAACAATTTCTTCCGCCGCTAATTGCCCTGAGGATATCCGCTGGCAAAAGCGACTGCGTCACCCAAACGTAACCATATACCTCAGGTTCCCTAGGAAATGAGAGAAAGCTTTTCACACCTCATATATTCAGATTACCTGAATGAGTCTGCGAGGGACCTGATTCCTCGTGGGAATATTCATGTTGTTGATTTGTCTCACTCACTCATATATTCAGAAAGTTGAAATGAACATCACGAGGAGTCGACCACCACTAATTTGGTGTTTACACATTACTGATATATCCTTTACTAGAAATCGATTTACACCTTCACCTCTTGATTTCTGGACCTCCACTACGACCCTATTTGACATTGAATGCAACACCGGATCTGAGCATTCTACTGCTCGAACTCCTTAGTTGAGTTCTACTGCTCGAACTGCTCGTTCTACTGCTAGTCACCATTTTTCAGATAAAGATATATTAAAATGTGGTGGGAAGGTTAGAAACCCTTCAACTTTGAGCTTCCTGCTATCGCGGCAAAGAATAGGACAAATAAATCACAATGGGGGAAAAAATAATGTTGAAATTAAAGTTTTTCTGAATTCTTAAAAGTTTTGACTTGAGTAAAACTTTCTGTAATCCAGCGCTCTCTGATCCCAATTTGCTTTTTTTTCTGCACCAAAAAATGACTTCCAAAACAGAAATCAACAGATCAAACAAGGTATTAAAAAAACACATTCACGGTTTTTTACACTTCAGTTCCACGACATAAATGATCTTGAGTGGAATGCTGGCCACTTAATTCTCACTTGATACAGTTAATATAAAACACACTTTTTATATGAATATGAAAAGAGTTTTTTCTGTTGCCAAAATCAGATTGTTATTAGTTAAACTCTATTGGAACCATTAAGAGTTTTCTGAATTGTATGCCACTGAGTTTGCAATTTTTAATACTTTCTCATTAATTATGAAGCATTCATATATACACTGGCGGAAATTGAAAAAAGAACACCCAGAAGAAATTCCTTTAGGAATGCCATATTATGATATGTTAATAGTTAAGTACAGAAGAAACCGTGATCCAAGATTGAGAGTCATTGGATGAAATGATGACGACACTGAGGACGACAACATGCAAATGTACGCAGCGCGTATTTAAGAACTAGGGCGTGAAGAAAGAAGTTATTCCTTTTGGTCGTGTTGTGTGCTCTTTGAAGAAGCTACCATGCCTGGACGACGCAGGCGCGTAACATTTGTTCAGTTAGAAGAGTTTGAGCGAGGTCGTGTAATGGGTCTTCGGGAAGAAGGTTGGTCTTTTCGTCAAATTGTACACCACGTTGGACAAGAGGTATTGGCAGTGGTACGATGGTGGCGTCGATGGTCAGAAGATCATTCGCACACTTGCAGACATGGTTCCGGGCAACACAGGGTTATGGACGCACAAGAGGTTCGGCGTATCAGGAGGGTGGCGGTGGCAGAGCGGTTGGCTACTGCGTCACAAATCCGATCCTCTGTCGTACCAAGAGTATCTACATGAACGATACACAATTGTCTTTTGGAAGCAGGACTACGGTCACGGTTACCACTGTCATCTCCTCATTGTCGAGCACGTTTGCAGTGGTGTCAAGAACGAGTTCATTGGAGGGAAGAATGGCAGTCTGTGGTCTTCAGTGATGAAAGCCGATTCTGCTTAGGAGCGTCTGATGGTCGTTTACGCGTCCGAAGGCAACAACGTGAGCGGCTTCTTCGTTCGCGCATCTGCCAGCGACACTCAGGGCCCAAGCCGGGCATCATGGTGTGGGGAGCGATTAGCTATCACTCTCGTGCATGTCTGGTGTTTGTACAGAGTACACTGAATAGCAATACGTACGTCAACGACATCGTACAGCCGGTCGTCCTGCCATTTTTGAGTGTAATCCCAAATACGATATTCCAGCAGGATAATGCCCGTCCATACTCCGCCGGGGCAACTCAATATGCTCTTCAGACAGTATAACAAACCCCTTGGCCAGCACGCTCTCCGGACTTGTCTCCAATCGAGCATATCTGGGACTGGACTACAAAGACTCTTTCATGGACAGCTGCAGGCAGTGATCATTGCTGAATTACTCGCCCAAGTTGAAAGCGCAAGGAATGGTATCCGCCAGCGTGTTATCCAGCATTTCTATTACAGATTGCATGGCAGATTGGAAGCTTGAATTGCTGCTCGAGGAGGTTCAACACCTTATTAAAATGTGCCTTCTGCAAAATGTAATACTCATTAAAAAGTAAAATAAACATTGAATCACTTCACACATGTGATCACTGTCCTTTCTCAACAAATTGCTTCTGCTAAATAAATCTCATTGGTTATGCTTCAATTATTAATGTTGTTCTTTTTTCAATTTCCGCCAGTGTAATTTGAATAATGCTTTAATGCATGTCATTCATACATTGCAAATTTGAGAATATAATAAAACTATCTATCTATCTTCCAAATTCAGATCTTTTAACAACGATAGTTAAAACGTCTGGAGTTGTTGGTTGGGGTTTTATGGCCCAAGAACAACTAAGGCGCCAAACAAGGGTAAATAAAATGGTAAAAGACATGAAACCGATAACCGAAGTTAAAAGCAACACACAAAGAGGACAAAAAATGGCAACAATAAGCAAAAGCAAACAAAAATAGAAATGATAGAGCAAGAAAGAAATGTGTGAAACAATGTGTATAAAAACCATGGTAAAAAGAGTCAACAATTGTAAAACAAAAACAACAATAAGTATATAGGGCCCATAGAATAAGAACAACAAGTCGAAAGATCGAAAGGTTCAAAATAGTAAATTCGTGTAAAATAGTCTGTAAAAAACGCAAAAATTCGAAAACAGGGGTTAAAATCGAATTCAGATACAAGATGTCCGATTATGTTCGGGCTCCAATATAAAAACGTGAAAGCTAAGAAAGAAACGCCGATCGAGGTTAAAAGTCGGACAATGGATTAAACTGCTAGAGGATTCGAATAATTTAATTATACCGTTTCATTAGTACCGATCCAGTCTGAAAAACATTCTTTCATTTATGTCTTAAAACGAAAAAAGTTGTTTTTTCTTTCGTCATGAGGTTAGGAGGGCAAATTGATGCTGTTGCTGTAAACATCTTAATCTTCACATTCCATCGTCTTTACAGGGACCTTTTAAACTATTAGGAGATTCGAAAGATGCGAATTCCAAAATTTCATCAATACCTATATATAAATTAGAAAACAAGTTTAAATTATCTCTCAAAACAAAAAGTTGAATGTCCACAGAGGACAGACGACAAAGTGAAAAAAAAATAGATCCCCCCAGCTTTTTTCCCCCGAAAACGAGCTATAAATGGGTGTGTCTAAACTTAGATTCTTAAGAAACGATATTTACCCACAAGAGAAATAAATATTTCAGTTTCCATAGCAACCGCCATAGTCAGACTTATTACTGTCGAGAACTGTTCTCGTAGCGATAGATCAAAACCACGCAGCGCAAGTAATAGTGTGTACCATAAATAAGTGAGCTCACTTTGTGTTGTTGCAGTCCCTTCCTTACATACTTCACTATAACACTGACTGCGTCATCGTCGGGGGTGGCTCAGTCGGTAGCGCGCCAGGCTCGTAATCTGTAGTTCCCAGGTTCGAGTCCCAGCTAGGTCAGCGTTGAGATTTATTCCGCAAAATTCCCCGTCCTGCCCACGGTCAGTAGGGGACACCGATGGGCTTGGAAAGGCCGCCGTCCGTCGGATGGGACGTTAAGCCGTGGCCCCGTGTGTGGGAGAGCCACACCCTGTGCACGTTAAAGAACACGCTGGATGGCCTCGACGGGAGGCTACCATCTGTCTCCCAACAGCTGTTCCAGTGGGTCCCCTCCCCCAACCTTCTCTGAGCCTTCGGGGTCCATGTGACCTGGCCATTTAGCCCATGGTGTGCAAAAAAGTGCCGCTCAGAGGTAAAAACAACTCAACCCAGCGTCATCGTCAGTCTCTCTCGAAAAATGCTTTTACCATTTATATAGAGAGAGATGTACAATGAACTGAAAATACAGAACCAGTGATAAATATTTTTTATGCAGATGAACTGAGCACTGAAAAAAAGTATCCGAACACTATGGTTGATTACAAGATTAAGAAAAAATATCTGGCAACGATTTTTTTTTAGAAATTAGTGATCTGGCAACCTTCGTGTCACGTGACACCAAGGTTGCCAGATCACCAATTTCTAAAAAAATCGTTGCCAGATATTTTTCCTTAATCTTGTAATCAACCATAGTGTTCGGGTTGGGTTGGGTTGTTTTACCTCTGAGCGGCACTTTTTTGCACACCATGGGCTAAATGGCCAGGTCATATGGACCCCGAATGCTCAGAGAAGGTTGGGGGAGGGGACCCACTGGAACAGCTGTTGGGAGACAGATGTTGGGAGACCTTGACTCCCGTCAAGGCCATCCAGCGTGTTCTTTAACGTTCACAGGGTATGGCTCTCCCGCAAACGGGACCACGGCTTAACGTCCCATCCGACGGACGGCGGCCTTTCCAAGCCCATCAGTGTCCCCTACTTACCGTGGGCAGGGCGGGGAATTTTGCGGAGATAAATCTCAACGCTGACCCAGTTGGGACTCGAACCTGGGAACTACAGATTACGAGCCTGGCGAACTACCGACTGAGCCACCCCCGCCCCCCATAGTGTTCGGATACTTTTTTGAGCGACTGTACATATATGTGTGAGTACGTATATACAGTATATTCACTTAAAAGACAATTTATTATACACACCCAACTAATAACGTGTGGGTTTACCTTTCGCCCTCACAACAAGGGCAACACGTCGCGGCATGGACTCTACAAGGTGTTGGAAACGTTCAGGTGGTATTAATGGCCCATGATTCAGGACAGCCATCCGTAAAAGGCCGAGCGTTGCCTGTGGTGAGTTTCGAGCTCGAATGCATCACTCCAATTCGTCCTACAGATGCTCAATAGGGTTCAAATCTGGAGAGTGAGAGGACCATTTGAGGATTGTGTCCTTTGCCAAATGGTAGCGATGAGACTGGGCATGTCTTGTTGAAAGAACGACGGCTGTAAGTTGTTGGCAAGTACATCAACATAGCCTTGTGCAGTGATGTGTGGTGATGATTTCAGCGGTTACAGTCGCTCAAAAGATATCCGAACGCTATGGTTGATTACAGAATTCTGAAAAAATATCTGACAACGATTTTTTTTTAGAAATTAGTGATCTGGCAACCTTCGTGTACTGTACACGAAGGAAAAAATATCTGACAACCTTCGTGTCAAGTGACACGGTTGCCAGATCACTAATTTCTAAAAAAAATCGTTGCCAGATATTTTTTCTGAATTCTGTAATCAACCATAGTGTTCGGATATTTTTTTGAGCGACTGTACAAGGGACCTCAATGTGACACACGTAAACATACCGCAGAACATTACACTGCACACCCTAACTTGGCAATTGAAGTGTCATAAAGGTCAGTCCTCGGTGGCAAGCAGCAGCTTGAAGGGGTATTTCTTTATTTAAGGGGGCAATATCTCGTTTTGGAAACGAACTATTATTTTTAATTTGTCGTCTGTCTGTAGATATCAGCTGTTTTATTTTTGTTCCTAAAGAAAAATTATTTTTAGGTTTGATAGGCGTTGACGAAGTATTACGATTCTCACTTTCATAATATCCCAATACGGGGTTTTCGAAATTTTATTTAACTAGGACAGGATTTTTTCAGCACATTTTTACGGCCGAAAAATACAAACACATATAAAAAAATATGAATAAGTTTTACTCTTTATTTAAGCTTACAAAAATACGTCATTTAATTATGTGTTCACTTTATAGCTTTTAAATAACTGAAAAAAGAAAGATAAGAAAATATGAAATGTGCAATGTGACCTACCTTGCCGCATTCATGCAAGTTGGGCGATAATAATAACATCATGCGATTATTTTTATATTCACTGAAGACCGATCTTTGGAAAAGATGTCCCAATATATTCAAAGATTTCACCGACAAACAATACAAAATGACTTAATAGCTTTAAAAGCTCTCTCTAGAGGCGGAAAAATTGGAAAAGAGCCAACTCTGTAACAGATACATGGGATCGTTTTAGGCTAGAAGTCTGAAATTTTGGCTTGTGGTTTGCGAAAATCAAGATGTTTACGCTGACATGAACGATTTGCCGCTTTATTCCAAGGTAGGGTAGGAAAGACACAACTCTTTCGGTTTCAGACATTATTGAAACATTCCTTTTGTGTTTTATTAAATTATTTTTTTAATTAAAATTAAATACCCCCTCAAGCAGCTGCTTGCCATAGAGGTCTGACAGCAGCCTGTCAGTTTATATGCCAAAGTAGATCTGAGAGGATGGCAGGACCTCAGCAGAAAAACGACACATATATCCATGCCTTACCCGGGGCTCGAACCCAGGTCCCTTAGATCAGGAGCCAAGTGTGCTAACCAAGGTACCGAAAAATATTACTGTTTGTATTTTCCCATTCATTTGTTAGTTACAATTTCCATTGTTAAAAGGTGCGAAAATTAGAAAATACGGCAAACTTCATTCTCTTTGAAAACAATCATCCCTTATACGCCAGAGGTGATATGTATTATTCTAGTTATTATTGTTTGTGATTCAACATATGATCCTCATTTCGTGTAATTAATGGGGGTGGGGGTGGAACAGTCCGTAGCTCCAGGCTCGCAATCTGTAGTTCCAGGTTCGTGTCCCACCTGTGCCAGTGTTGAGATTTATCTCCTCTAATTATCCCTCCCCCCCTGCCATCAGTCATAAAGGGGACACCAATGGGCTTAGAAAGGCCCTCATCCGTCGGATGGGCCGTTAAGCTGCAGCTACGTGTACCACGGCTTAACGTTCCATCAGACGAACTTTCTAAGCCCATTGGCGTGCATTGTGTGCGGAGGAGCCATACCTCATGCACGTTTAAGAGCACGGTCGATGGCCTTGACGGGAGACTACCATCTGTCTCCTAACAGCTCAATCTTTTCTGAGCCCTCGGGGTCCTTGTGATCAGGTTTGTGTGCTAAAAGGGCCCTCAGTGCTAAAATAACAACACCAACCCAACTCGTTTTATTTAATGTTTCACGTATTTATTTCAATTTGTATATCTACGTAATCCCTATATAAGCAATTTTCTTTTGGAAGTGAATAAGAAAAATTTAGTTTTAGATTTCAACGCATTATTTCAACATGGAGTTCATGGGAAAAAAAATCATCCTCTCTTCGTACACCGATTTTCAGGAATTCTATTATTAAAAGCCAGTATAGATGCATAGTAATTTATCATCAATCGCTGCTTTACAAGACAAAAATTGAACCATACAAAAAAAAAGATTGATCCTTTCGAATAACTGCTATCTGACAAGAGAATTTTCTATTGCTCTCTGCATGTCATAGTTTTAAGCTCTTACTCCAAGAAATGCAAGCGTGGTTCAGGGGCAGTCGGTAGCTTGACAGGCTCGAAATTCTCCTCGGGGGAAGTCGGTTCCCCCTAGCTTGAAATTCAGGGGGCAGTCGGTAGCTTGAAATTCAGGGGGCAGTCAGTAGCTTGAAATTCAGGGGGCAGTCGGTAGCTTGAAATTCAGGGAGCAGTCGGTAGCTTGAAATTCAGGGGGTAGTCAGTAGCTTGAAATTCAGGGGGCAGTCGGTAGCTTGAAATTCAGGGGGCAGTCGGTAGCTTGAAAGGCTCGTTATGACCAGGTTTTAACTCCACACTGCGAAAGTTGAAAATTTTTTCTGCCTCTCAACCAAGATGTTTCTTTTGAGAGAGCGATTTTCTGCAGGACAGTCATACTTAGAAGTGCACAGTGAGTGGAAGAGGCTCCGCACTTTTCTCAAAGAATGAAGGGAAGGGAAGAAACTTCTATTCACAGATCTACAAGACACAAAACTAGCAAATACAATAAAACACCGATAATCTGCTTCTTTTATATATTTTGGATTGAAGAACTTATTTTTTCGTGACTTTTCATGAATATGAGGAGTAGGATTCGAAACCGCTCCTTGAGCACATGTCGTGTATTTGGGAGACATGGGTTCGAATCCCACACATCGTCTAAACTCCTATTTTTTCACAAAATTATTTCTTGAATTTATATGTCAACAGGTAACCTGTGAATTTATTATTGATTGATTCTTATGAGAGGGAGATCCATTCTGAACGAGACGAAATATGGGTGAAAAAGTGAAGAAATGGCGAAATCGAAATTACGGCACCAACATCAAATAGTTAATGCCATATTTCCAATTTCACAATTTCTTTTAACATCAACCAGTTAATGCCATATTTCCAATTTCACAATTTCTTTTAGCATCAACCAGTTAATGCCATATTTCCATTTTCACAATTTCTTTTAACATCAACCAGTTAATGCCATATTTCCAATTTCACAATTTCTTTTAACATCAACCAGTTAATGCCATATTTCCAATTTCACAATTTCTTTTAACATCAACCAGTTAATGCCATATTTCCAATTTCACAATTTCTTTTAACATCAACCAGTTAATGCCATATTTCCAATTTCACAATTTCTTTTAACATCAACCATTTAATGCCATATTTCCAATTTCACAATTTCTTTTAACATCAACCAGTTAATGCCATATTTCCAATTTCAAAATTTCTTTTAACATCAACCAGTTAATGCCATATTTCCAATTTCACAATTTCTTTTAACATCAACCAGTTAATGCCATATTTCCAATTTCACAATTTCTTTTAACATCAACCAGTTAATGCCATATTTCCAATTTCACAATTTCTTTTAACATCAACCAGTTAATGCCATATTTCCAATTTCAAAATTTCTTTTAACATCAACCAGTTAACGCCATATTTCCAATTTCAAAATTTCTTTTAGCATCAACCAGTTAATGCCATATTTCCAATTTCACAATTTCTTTTAGCGTCAACCAGTTAATGCCATATTTCCAATTTCACAATTTCTTTTAGCGTCAACCAGTTAATGCCATATTTCCAATTTCACAATTTCTTTTAACGTCAACCATTTAATGCCATATTTCCAATTTCACAATTTCTTTTAACTTTCAACCAGTTAATGCCATATTTCCAATTTCACAATTTCTTTTAACATCAACCAGTTAATGCCATATTTCCAATTTCACAATTTCTTTTAACATCAACCAGTTAATGCCATATTTCCAATTTCACAATTTCTTTTAACATCAACCAGTTAATGCCATATTTAAAATTTCACATTTTCTTTTAACATCAACCAGTTAATGCCATATTTCCAATTTCACAATTTCTTTTAACATCAACCAGTTAATGACATATTTCCAATTTCACAATTTCTTTTAACATCAACCATTTAATGCCATATTTCCAATTTCACAATTTCTTTTAACATCAACCATTTAATGCCATATTTCCAATTTCACAATTTCTTGTAACATCAACCAGTTAATGCCATATTTCCAATTTCAAAATTTCTTTTAACATCAACCAGTTAATGCCATATTTCCAATTTCACAATTTCTTTTAACGTCAACCAGTTAATGCCATATTTCCAATTTCACAATTTCTTTTAACATCAACCAGTTAATGCCATATTTCCAATTTCAAAATTTCTTTTAACATCAACCAGTTAATGCCATATTTCCAATTTCACAATTTCTTTTAACATCAACCAGTTAATGCCATATTTCCAATTTCACAATTTCTTTTAACATCAACCAGTTAATGCCATATTTCCAATTTCACAATTTCTTTTAACATCAACCAGTTAATGCCATATTTCCAATTTCACAATTTCTTTTAACATCAACCAGTTAATGCCATATTTCCAATTTCACAATTTCTTTTAACATCAACCATTCAATGCCATATTTAGAATTTTACAATTTCTTTTAACATCAACCAGTTAATGCCATATTTCCAATTTCACAATTTCTTTTCACATCAACCAGTTAATGCCATATTTCCAATTTCACAATTTCTTTTAACATCAACCAGTTAATGCCATATTTCCAATTTCACAATTTCTTTTAACATCAACCAGTAAATGCCGTATTTTCAATTTCGCAATTTCTTCAATTTTTCACCCATATTTTACCTTTTTCAAAAAATTAACTCCCTTTCGTAACTTTAACTCTTGCCCACACCATGTATTCGCCCTTAAGAATCACTTTAAAGGGAATACGTCATCATGCCCTTAATAACCTCGGTACATTTCTTTACCCTTTTCAGTATGTTTTCAGACTCTAGAAGCTGAGACTCAATGTGATCTTGACTTGAGTCTACGCATCATTCGCTATTATGCAAAAAAAAAAAACACAAGCTGTTCTTTAATAAAATAAATTAATTTAGTAAAGAGTAAACAAATATCCGCTCTGATTGGTGCTAAAGCATAAACCCTTTTCCTTCCTGTAAAATTTATTTCGGTTTTAAAACCTGCATTATAATGAGCGAAACGAAATCTCAATATGGACACCTTCCCTCAGCTGTAAGCACAGTCATTGAAGCCATTCACGAAGCCAGCCTTCCTTTGGTTTCGAGACAAGAGTTTGTTCATCGTCAATCTGAATGAGCTAAGGGCCTGTCGTTCCATGAGCATCAGCGCTGGCCGCAGCGGAACGACCGGAACTTACTTTCAATTACTCTATCTCTTTTTTCAAAAGAATCATACTTCAACATCTAGAAACTTTCTCGGTCATCAAAAAGCCATCTGTGGAGAAAGTTAGTTTTCTGTACCTGGAACCATACCACACAATATCGTGTCATATGCCAGACATATTAGGAACATCTTTTTCGCGTTTAGTCTCTATAGAGTGACATTTCGGGAGTAACGCTGCCATAAAAAAATGCTTTAAAAATGCCTTTTGACCATGTTGCTCCTACATCGAAAGCTGTAAAGAACCGAAATTGGGAATTTTGCAAACTGTTGTTCTTCTATCACCGCAGGCACACCAGAAAATTGACTCAGTTGTTTTTAAGTTTTTCGTGTATATCTAGATAACGGATGACAGTTTAGGAAAATTATATCATAGTGTGATGATGAAATTTAGCAAAAAAAATTTCAAAACTGATTTTTTGCCATTAGTATTTTTTGTCTGTTAGATGTCTGCTTAGTTTTTGACCTTGAAAAGCAAGTTTGTGTAATGGCCTTAATATTTTAATCCTTTCCTTTGCATTAATGGAAACAGACAACCAAAAGTTCTCATTGTTTATGTTCTTTGGAGACGTCCTTTTATGTAAAATCTGGACTTGTAAATGGTGTACAGAGTAAAAGGTACTGGGTCTCTGACCAGTATACCTAGCTCAGTTTTTAACTATCCTAATGTCTACGACCTTTAAATGCTATTACTATTCTACTAGTCACTACAATGGCAGATGTCATAGAAAACCGATAACTGAACGAAACAGAAAACCGATAACTTAACGAAACACTGAACAGATTTCAGCCATGAGTCCAACTCTTTCTGATGACTTATTAAGAGCCTATCGATTTCATAAAGAAACCCTAGAAAAGTAAAAAAAACTGAAACACTGATTAATGCTTAATCGTCGAAGAAAGAGAAAAGGTTATTAAAACTTCTTCTGAGATATTAAAACAGATATTTCGTTCAGTTATCAAAAAAATTTCGATAACTGAACGAAATATCTGCTGCCAGAACAGGTAATACCTTAGTGAAGTTTTGTTTGTTCTTTTTCTTTGGGTATCGCAAATATTATATCAGTCTTAACATTATAGAAACAATTATTCATTCTTCTTGAAAAAGTGTGCAAAGTTTTAGTCACTTTACTCTTGAATCCTCATAATCAAATATTTGATCTCTTTTTTTTACTCCAAGTCATGGTCGTAAGCCTCACGAAAAACTTCCCAAGTCTTAGGTTTATCTCTTGAAGACTCACAGTCAGCTTTTTCATCACCTTCTTACCTCCAGAATTTAATCATAAGAATAATCCTCAAGAAAAAGGGGTAATTCTAGTCCTAACTATGTTAGTTTTGTTATTTATCCCAGTTAAACCCCACTGTGCCCTTGATCAGAAAGAAGAAGTCGTAGGTTCAGATCCCAAAAAGTCAATGACAATTTTTCCTTTATATTTATTCGATGTATATTACCCTTGGCTATTTAAGACATAGAGTGGTTGTCTTGAGAAACTGTGGCTGTGACTGATCTCTGATTAACCTATCCTGTTTTTGAAATGGTCTCCAAAGTTTTGAGGGAATATCTTGTGATACATATAAGGCTCTGGATAAATCTTTTTGGAATTGACCCTCTTCCATCCTATTTATCCCTCTGCATCTTACACAACCATCCAGATATTATCTTCACGTCATGATAAAATCAAATTGCTTCCCAAGTAAAAGCTAGACTGGCTGGAATGGAAATGAATGGTGACCGCAGTTATGTACTCTTTTGTAAAAATCCTAATTTGCATCTTAGTGTTAGCTTCGGTTAAACATGCACTCATGTAAATGTGCACATAGGTCGCATTTCATGTCATTATTTTATATTCTTTTTGGAATACAACATTTTCGTATATTTTTTTAGTACCACTGTATTGATTTATGCCAAAGGGACACAGACTGTTCAAGAAGTATTTGGATAATATTTCTTAATTTAATTGGTTTAATTAAATGGTGTACAGATGAAATATGTTTCACATTCGTAAAAGAATCATTTATGAAGACTTCTAGAAATATTCCTCATCGATCAAGGACTGTCAATTGCGCTCTAATTATGCTGATTTATTCCCTCATCTATTTTAATTTATTCTGCATTATTTCTAATACATTGAAGAAGTAGGATAGAAATTATTAATTATATGTGACAATGTTAAAGAAACATTAGAGAAAAATATTAATTGCAGTTCAATCATCTTCGTGGTATACAAAAACTGTAAATAAAATTCCCACAGCACCGTAAATAAAAGGAGTTGAAAGAAAAGCAATAGGTCATTATGTGCCTATGAAATATATTACATCAATTCGTTAATGCTGAAAAATAACAATAATTAGGTGCAGTGTTTAATCGAAGATTAATTCATGTTTCACGATTCAGGTTTGGGTTGTTTTACCTCTGAGCGGCACTTTTTTGCACACCATGGGCTAAATGGCTTGGTCACATGACCCCGAAGACTCAGAGAAGGTTGGGGGAGGGGACCCACTGGAACAGCTGTTGGGAGATAGATGGTAGCCTCCCGTCAAGGCCATCCAGCGTGTTCTTTAACGTGCACAGGGTATGACTCTCCAGCACAAGGGACCACGGCTTAACGTCCCATCCGACGTACGGCGGCCTTTCCAAGCCCATCGGTGTTCCCTACTGACCGTGGACAAGGCGGGGAATTTTGCGGAGATAAATCTCAACGCTGACCCAGCTGGGACTCGAACCTGGGACCTACAGATTACGAGCCTGTCGCGCTACCGACTGAGCCACCCCCGCCCCTCACGATTCAGGTCTTTAAAGGTATCGAAAACGTCGAGCAAGCGTCAGGAGTGGAGCTGGAGGTTTCCTACTTTATTCACCGGTCCAGCGAACGGATGCTGTTGAAAATTCTCCATTTCTTCATCCATTCTTCGCAAAATCTCCAACGAAAGAAAACGCTTAACGATCTAAGAGGGCATTAAAGTGGATTCTGCACAGAGCAATTTAATTTCAGGGGAGATCAAAATTGCGCTGTGATAAATCACTGACACCTTTGGAAAATGGCTTTTTGCTTCTACCTGTGGATCGCGACTTCCTTGGGTGGTGCAAAGATGTTCTAATGGGGACAGAGATCTGGCCAATGACCCAACCAAAAACATTTTGTTGTTCCACTTTCTTTGTTCCTTGAAATATTAAGGAACAACTATGATGTGTAATTGAACAAATTATACGAAAGACGCGGGGTATAATTATACAGTCAACTCACGTTAGCTCAAAGCTGGAAATTCTCGCTCTCAATTTTTCTTTAAATTCTCGACCTAAAACTTAAACATTTATTCTCTCTTTAACTCGAACTATTATTTCATCATCACTTCGTTAACTGGAAATTTTTATGAAGAATGCTTGAAGTAAAATTCCTTTTTTGATAAACTTTTTTCCGTGTTATTTTGCAAATGAAGCTTTTTAAAAGTCTCATTGTAAGAAACATTTTCCCATTAATAAAGATTGAAATTGTAACATAAAACTTGGACACCAGAGTAGTTAGAAGCAATCAATCAGCGATGTTTATTTTAGAGGGGGGAAGAGCTCTGCTTTATTTCAGGCCTTTACTTACAGTGGCTTGCGAAGGGGGTGTGCAAGGTGGGTAGATGCCTATCCTGAAAAGTTGGAGAGCCTATCCTGAAAAGTTGGAGAATCTATCCTGAAAATTTATCCTGAAAAGTTGGAGAATCTATCCTGAAAATTTATCCTGAAAAGTTGGAGAATCTATCCTGAAAATTTATCCTGAAAGAGTGGGCAAAGAGCATATTTTACCCACCCACGAATTTTGGATTTGATTTTAACCTTTACAAATGATGCCTGCAGAAAAGCGATTACCATAATCTGTTTTAGCTCATTTCGAAAATCACAAATGATTCAGAACTTTTTTAAACAAATTGTAACTTTAAAATTAGAAAACGAACTAATTGCTATTGCATTTGAGCATATTGCATTGAGCATATTGCATTTGTCAATCCTGATATTAAGATTGACAAATGCAATAAGAACTGATTTCTGGTGTGATCATGATATCCAAAGTGGGTTGGCACCTTTTGGTTGGAATCTGTGATGACATGGTCTATATAGATTCTGCCCAACCTGGATTTTTGGACATCGCTCGCCACTGTTTACTCAGCATATTTTTTTTAAAGGACTAAAGGAGTGATTGGTCCTCGTGATGAAGCAAAGTGGACAATATCCTTTACATCTCACAACTTGCAAAATTATCAATTTAATCATTTCCAATTGATGACTTCATCCGGAAAAAAAGTAAGAATATCTACTCCTTGTTAAACTCCTGCAATGCAGTAGATATTGCAGATAGAGAATTAAAAGAAGAAAAAGTTAAATGTGAGATTTGCTTTGGGAAAAACATATGAAGAAAAAGAAAACGGATCGAAAAATGTCTTGATACATTTTTTTCCAATCAACCACATGACAGCTTTATATCATTATTGGGGGAAAAAAACCCTCATATAATTCAAATAAATTCAAAAAATTAGTATCTCAGAAGAAGTTTTAATAACCTTTTCTCTTTCTTCGACGATTAAGCATTAATCAGTGTTTCAGTTTTTTTTACTTTCTAGGGTTTCTTTATGAAATCGATAGGCTCTTAATAAGTCATCAGAAAGAGTTGGACTCATGGCTGAAATCTGTTCAGTGCTAATCGTTTAAGATCCATTAGAGTGAATCGAATTATGCAGGCGTTTCGTGGCAAATGTATTCAGGATGAAATAAATCATTTCGCAGACGGAATTTTCTTCTTTGGTTCAGAGAAAAGTCAAAGAAAATAAATCCACTGAGATCATGCCAAAAATGAAACATACGATAGAGAAACAGTTGTTTAAAAAATTAAATGTAAGGAGAAGCCATATATTTCATTAAGATATTCCACTCTTAGTTCTTTAATATCGTATGGTTTCGCATAACAAATTAACGAATTCAAAGTATTTTGCGTGGGTCATTTATCTTTCAGTTTTGGAATTACTTGTTGATATGGAGAGCATATTTCTAGTTCTTTACCGCTTGGGAAATTACGGAACAGAAATTTAAAGCTGATTACAAAACGACAAAGTTGAATTTTGAAATAACATTCACTCAGTGGCTATTTCATTAGGAACAGTACCCAAATTATGTCAATAGATTCGGAGCTCAGTAACTTCTTAAAAAAAGTATGTTATGGAAGGATTTGATAGAAGATAAAGATATTAGTCCAATGTATCAAAATCTCGACTTCTTCCAACTCTAATCATTCTGTATTTAAAGAATGATGTATGCTGGAATATTTAAGAACAAGTCAAAGTGAAAACAAGACCTTGATATGAAATTTGACTAAAATGTTTAAATTTATTTTTAGCAGTTTGTGTAATGATTATTTCAATTTTCTCCAGTTCCGAATAAATTTTCGCAGAACGAGCTAGGATATAGTTAAATGTTTCAGCTTTCATAACTCTTTAAATATTGAACAGTTATTATTAGGAATCGAGATTTAGATGGAGTTCATTGAAGTCTTTATCGTACCCAAGATTTAATTTCGAGAGGTAATTTCAGGAGCGGCTGAGAAAAAGACTTCAGTGCGGTTTTACCCGATTATTAAATATTCCAGCGGAAAGGAAATGTTAAATGATGTTTTATATGGAATAATATGGAATAAAATTTAATAGTTTTTCTTAATATGTTTTTAGTGTCGAATATTTACTACGGGGCTTAAATAAAATTATGCAAAGATAACAGTTTAGGATTTCAAAGGAGGAAGACAAGTCTGAGATTTCGTAAAAGACGATCGGATTTTCGCCCCTCACCTTCTCTCCAGTCGACTTTTACTAATAAAATGGGGCGGGGATGGCTCAGTCGGTAGCGCGCCAGGCTCGTAATCTGTAGTTCCCAGGTTCGAGTCCCACCTGGGTTAGCGTTGAAATTTATCTCCGCAAAATTTCCTCGCCCTGCCCACGGTCAATAGGGGACACCGATGGGCTTGAAAAGGCCGCCGTCCGTCGGATGGGACGTTAAGACGTGGCCCCGTGTGCGGGAGAGCCATACCCTGTGCACGTTAAAGAACACGCTGGATGGCCTTGACGAGAGGCTACCATCTGTCTCCCAACAGCTGTTCCACTGGGTCCCCTCTCCCAACCTTCTCTGAGCCTTCGGGGTCCTTGTGGCCTGGCCATTTAGCCCATGGTGTGCAAAAAAGTGCCGCTCACAGGTAAAACAATCCAAACTAATAAAATGTTTATTTAAGTAGTTGTTGATATCTGATTATGTTTCCCGATTCATATAACATAGATCTAATTCTATCAAGTGGTCAATTATTGGACAGGGTATACAGAAAATAATATTACCTAATTAAATAGTAACAACTGGTGAAGTAATGAACAAATCTTTCTGCTGAGTGCTGATTGCTGTTACAAAGTCATCAAAAATGAGAGTTTTATTTCACCACAGCCTCCCCATGAGCCCTATTCGTCGCATGGAAAAGCTCCAATCAATTATCAATCTCAATCCATATTTCTTGACAGTAACAGGATCAACGGAACATTTAATAATAATAATAATATAAGAATCAAAACGGCCACTCGACTGGTCCATCCATCGTCCAGAGAATTGTCTCTTCAGAGTGCTACTCATAAGACGAGGCGAGGGTGGAGGAGTCCAAACTCCATCTTGTTGAAACAAATCCCATCTTTTGCGGCTATTGTAACAACATTTGCACTACCATTCCAGATTGCTTCAACGAAGCATGGGCTAAGATTGAATATCGATTGCAGATCGTCTGCACAACGAATGGCGCTCGTGTGAAGTTGTTGCGCAACAAACTCCCACCTTTTGTGACATTAAAATCGCAATCAGTCAGGGGGGTAAACGGGGAGAGGGAGGAGGAATCAGGGGGGAACCTTCGGTCTAGACCCCCTCCCCCCGAAAATCCCGTCGCCTTATACGAAATCTCAAATTTGTCTACATGCCTGGGAATCAAAAAACTGTTACCTTTGTATAATTTTATTTTTTTTACCTCATACTATACGCCCGACACTAAAATTAGATTTTTAAAATATATAAAAACATTATTCTATATAGAATATAATTTAAACCTTTCCTGTCCAGTGGAATAATTTAGTAATTTAGTCCTCATGGTTATTAAATTCTCATAGTAGTTATTAAACTGGGAAACCCCACTCAATTGTTATTCTCAGACAATCCAACCCGAAAGCAACCCTTGGATATGTGCATGCAATCAGTATAAAGGTACGTTCATTACTTCATTAGTTATTACTGTTTAATTTTGTGACGTTATTTTGTGTACGCCGTGTATATTTTCGTAGCAGTATTTTAACTTTAAGATAAGCATATGCATGCATATGTCTGTCATTATAGCACAAAAAAATGCTTTTTTTAAAGAGAAATATTGGATATTTTAAAAGCACATTTCAAGGTGTAAAATCTGGGAAAGAAATTAGCCAACATCATTTCAATCATAAACTCTCTAGACCAGTGGTTCCCAAAGTTTTTGAAAATTCGATTACATGGTAAATATTTTTTTAATTTGTTTTATAGAGAAAACATTACTTAATTTCCGTGTTAAAATGCGTTCTTGGTCACTCTGCGGCAGGAAGTGATCGTGAATCATTGTCCTAAACAAACAATTCGAGAATTCCTGTGATATGCCATTTGAAAGCCAAACTCGAAACTGTATATCTTCAATGATGAACTTCTTATGGGGGCGAAATTAAAGGTAAATTAGAGATCTTAATCAACACTGTCTAAATCTAGAATTTCAGCGATCAACATTGAAAGTTATGGACTTTAGAACATTTAATAGAAAATGTTTCCAGTCATAAGAATTTATTTGAAAATGCAATCAGAACACGGTTTATAACTGTTTTATGAAACTGTTTACTTAATAATTGCATATTTAGAAATATATCTAATCATTCTCTCCGCTTTCGTGATTTTGTCGAAACCCTTTAATTAGGGTTAGGATAGCTTGTTTTATCACTGAGCGGCACTTTTATGCGCACAATGAGCTAAATAGCCATGTCACAAGGACCCGAAGGGCTCACAGAAGGTTGGGAAAAGGGACTCAACTGAACAGTTATTAGGACACAGATGGAACCCTCTGTCAAAGTCATCTAGGGCAGGGGTGGACAATTGTTTTCGTATCTACACTGCGCAGGCGTATTGACGTGGCCGTCCTAGTGGAAAATACGAGACGAATCTTCGGTCGCGCACGGGAAGGAAATCTCGGTTCAAGGCGGATTTTTCTGACTGTCTTGGCGGGCCACAAAAACTCTTAGCGGGCCGCATGTGGCCCGCGGGACGCTATTTGCCCACCCCTGATCTAGGGTTTTCTTTAGCGTTCACAGGGTATGATTCATTCTTGCACACGGGGTATGGTTCAGTCCTGCACACGGGGTATGGTTCAGTCCTGCACATGGTGACACTGCTTAGTTCTCATCCGACTGACGTTAGCTTCTTTATGCAGGAGTGACCCTGAACTTAATCTAGCTACCAGAACTCTTAAAGATCGATCGAATATTACCGAAATTTTGAGATTTAGATGGATTTAATTTAGATCTTTACTTTTAGTTTCAATTTCATAAAAAGCTTGTTTTTCAAGACGTGAGGTTCTTATTTAGCCTTCCATTTGTATAACGTGGGATTCTTTGGTTTTTCATTTAGGCACTGAAACACACCCGAAAGGTATGATCGTTTGTACAATAAATATAGTAGAAGAGGAAGAATGAGAGTAAATTAAACAAATTTAAAATTGTATCATGTGCCGAAAATAGCAGCGACGTGTTTAAGAGCAAGGGACACAGGGATTCGTTTTCTAGGTATTCTGATATTAGAAAACTGCATGCATATATAAAACTGCATGTATGTATATAAAACTTCATGTATGATAATTAATTTTTCAAAATAATTTATACACTAAAGTGTTGTTTTTCTGCTGAGGTCCCTTCATCCTCACAGATCTTCTACTTTGACGTATAAACTGACAGGCTCCTGTCAGACCTCTGTTGCAAGCACTTGTTTGAGGGAATATTTATTTATTTAAGTGTCATATATAAATTATTTATTGTTCTCTTTAAGGAATTATAAAATTTTAAATTTAATTTTTTAAAAAAGAAATAAAGTTTTCTACTACACAAAAGACGGAGATAACCTACAAGATCTATCATGCTTGTCTGGTTTCTCAAGCAACATACAAACGCATACACACAAACTTGCCATCCTGGACTTACACCCAGATTCCTATAGCTTCACCGTTAGCCAAGCGACTAGCTTACAGCAGCAGCTTTTATTTAAAAAAATACTCTCTCAAGCAGCTGCTTGCCACAGAGGTCTGACAGGAACCTGTCAGTTTATATGCCATAGTAGGTCTGTGAGGAAGGCGAGACCTCAGCAAATAAAGAACACAAACATCCATGCCTTACCCAGGTCCCTTAGATCAGTAGCCAAGCGCGCTAATCACTCGGACACGGGATGGCCAAAATGTATTTTTGAAAACGCTTTTAAAACCAACTTACCTTGCCCTAGATCAGAAAGGTGACAACTGTGAACTTGGTAAATCCTTTGTCCGTCGGATGTGACAAAAAGCCGTGGCACCGAATGCAAGAGAGCCATACCTTATGCATGTTAAAGAACACGATGGATGACCTTGACGGGAAACTACCATATGTCTCCTAATATCTCTTCAATATAAGTTTGTAATTAAAACACTTGTAAAGTCTTTAGCGTTGGGGTAACGAACACAGATGTCGCCACTGGTTTGGAAATTTTGGTCCGGCAAATTCAATTTGGAAAACGAGCCACGTTCTGGACGACCTTCGGAATTTAAAGTGCATTAGTAACTGTCATAATTGAAGAGTTGGGTTGGGTTGTTTTACCTCTTAGCGGCACTTTTTTGCACACCATGGGCTAAATGGCCAGGTCACATGGACCCCGAAGGCTCAGAGAAGGTTGGGGGAGGGGACCCACTGGAACAGCTGTTGGGAGACAGGTGGTAGCCTCCCGTCAAGGCCATCCAGCGTGTTCTTTAACGTGCACAGGGTATGGCTCTCCCGCACACGGAGCCACGGCTTAACGTCTCATCCGACGGACGGCGGCCTTTCCAAGCCCATCGGTGTCCCCTACTGACCGTGGGCAGGGCGGGGAATTTTGCGGAGATAAATCTCAACGCTGACCCAGCTGGAACTCGAACCTGGAAACTACAGATTTCGAGCCTGGCGCACAACCGACTGAGCCACCCCCGCCCCATATAATTGAAGATGATCTATGGCAAAAGGAAGAACAAATTGCAGAAAAGCTGGAATTTCGTCAGTCAAATGCGTCTATGCACATTGATTAAAGAACTTGACTGAATTTTAAATATAAACTGTTAGACAATTGTACAAAACGTTTGCTGGAAAAAAATTGAAAAATATTTTTAGGGGATTATTATTATATTATTATATTATTATTTTTATTATTTTTTGATACAAAATAATTTGTATCAAAAAAAGTATTTTAATAGAGGTCCAAATTCTGTTTCAGTCCCATAGTCCTGATTACAGCCAGGAGCGCACCTAGGGGGAAATACCCTTTCTGAATGCTAGTATAGGTAACAGAGAAAAATAGTGATTAAACTTATTTGCATTTCATGCATTTTGCAAAAAATTTAATAGATCTGTGAAAAGGAGGGGATTTGGCATACTGCATTGGAAATTCTGTTCTCTTGGACTCTCTTTTCGTTTTCCAGGCCCAATTGTGTTCCTTCGACCCCCCCCCCCCCAACACACACTCACCACCCCTTGATTTTCTTTCTATATCCAGACCTGATTATACCAAAGGAAAGTTATATGTTTGGTTGAATATGAAGAACAACATCTTTAATAAGCTGTTCCAATATGGCCAAACTGTTAACGGTACAGTCGCTCAAAAAAGGATACGAACACTATGGTTGATTACAAGATTAAGAAAAAATATCTGGTGTTCGGATACTTTTTTGATAAGATAAAAATTAATAAAGATACTAAAAAATATCTGGCAACGATTTTTTTTAGAAATTAATGATCGGGCAACCTTCGTGTCACGTGACAAGAAGGTTTTGCCCGATCTTTTAATCTAACTTTTAATCTACCCGACTTTTAATCTGCATATTCTGATTTTCGCTGTACTAAAGGTTAGGTGTTCTGCCCCCCCCCCCACTTCTCAAATAAAACACAAAAGAATTGTTCTCTCCTACTCAGGTCGTTGCAGACGCCCCTCATCGCCATGGCTCCATCGCAAACCATCGAGATTTAAATTTTTGACAAATTTTCGTACTTTGGTTCCCATGATACTCGACCGTATAGTACCAAATTTCGCATGAGGTTCCCACTGTTTGTTCCACTATTTGTTGTGTACTAATAAAACAGGGTGCTACCTGCAGTGATACGACTTAATGATGCTTTTGGGAATGTGAGGATCTGGCAACAGCTTTGGATTGTTTTACTTCTGAGTGGCACATATTTGCACACAGTAGGCTAAATGACTAGGTCACAAGGAGCCCGATGGCTCAGAGAAGATTGGGGAGGAGATGGCCCACTGGACAGATGCTGAGAGATAAATGGCAGCCTCTCGTCAAGGTTATTCCGCGTGTTTTTAATGGGCACAGGAATGACTCTCCCGTACAGGGTATGGCTTTGTCGCACACGGCTCCACAGCTTAACGTCCCATCCGACGGACGGCAGTATTTCCAGGCCAATAGGTGTCCCCTACTGAACGAGTGTAGGGCCTGGAGTTTTGCGGAGATAAATCCCTATGCTGGTTCAGCAGGGACTGGAACCTGGGAACTGCAGATTACGAGCCTGGCACGCTACCGACTGAATGGAGGGGAAAACCGACTGAATGGCGTTTCCCTCTGGCAATGGCAGTATATTTAAACGTGGTTATGACTCATGCTTTCACATTTAAGAAAAGTATATGGCAACAATGGATTTGGAAGCGATTATCGTTTTCCATAGGAAGAGCATGGTAAATGTTTTTGCTTCTAGCAAGCCGCAGTTTTGGAATTTTGATTTGAAATTTTGGACTGTAATCCTGACGACAACCAGAATACTCTGTAAAGCTTTGAAGTGTCTACCACGATTTCGCAATGAATTATGGCTACCGTAGACAGACACACTTAGCCGTGGCTTCGTCGTACTTTATTATTATATGCAGCTATGAGATTAGTGATTGCTCTTCACAATGTTCTCGTGTTAGCCTGTCAGAAGTCAATTCTAGTGTTACTTTACAGGCCCGGGTGGCTCAATCGGTAGCGCGCCAGGCTCGTAATCTGTAGTTCCCAGGTTCGAGTCCCAGCTGGGTCAGCGCTGAGGCTTATCTCCGCAAAACTCGCCTCGCTGCCCACGGTCAGTAGGGGACACCGATGGGCTTGGAAAGGCCGCCGTCCGTCGGATGGGACGTTAAGCCGTGGCCCCGTGTGAGGGAGAGCCATACACTGTGCACGTTAAAGAACATGCTGGATGGCCTTGACGGGAGGCTACCATCTGTCTCCCAACAGCTGTTCCAGTGGGTCCCTTCCCCCAACTATCTCTGAGCCTTCGGGGTCCTTGTGACCTGGCCATTTAGCCCATGGTGTGCAAAAAAGTGCCGCTCAGAGGTAAAACAACCCAACCCAATTTTACAGGCAAAGATAGATCAATGTTAGGGACTGTTTTTCTAAACATTCACTTTTCATTATCGCCACCTTATGGCGGCTCAATCATTTTTGCTATTGAGAGTAAAGAATAGCATATCCCCCCCCCCCCCCAAAAAAAAAAAATACCAGTAGAATTTATATCCGTAGCGTTATATCATTGCTCTTATATCATTTCTAAAACTTTATTTTTGATGAAATAAACAGTAATTCTAATTATCACTAAAACATTCTTCCGATAATGATATGTGAAGTAAATCAGTGTGCCATTAAGAAAGAAATCATTTGATTTTCGTTCACTAACATTTAAATAACTTCAACAACCACAGTAGATAACCTGATCCCTTAGCAATTAAATATATTTAAACTAAAAAGACTTTCTCATTCTGCTGGTCAGTGTTCATAAAGCAATATATTCTAACTCTTTGATTCTGATAATTTTCTTAACTTTTAAATTGTGGTAATGGTTAGCGCGCTTGGCTACTGATTCAAGGGACCTGGGTTCGAGCCTCGGGTTAAGGCACGGATGTGTGTGTGTCGTTTTTCTGCTGAGGTCCTGCCATCCTCTCAGATCCTACTATGGCATATACACTGACAGGCTCCTGTCAGACCTCTGTGGCAAGCAGCTGCTTGAGGGGGTATTTATTTTATTTATTATTTTAATCCTTTATGTTGAACACCAAACAGAGAATCAAACATTAATTACCTTCAGAGCAGTGAACATTTTACTTTGGAAGCACAAATTTTAATTGTTAAAATCGAAAAGTATTGATGAACCAAAAGCCTTAACTAGCATAGTGGTTAGGGAGCTAACATTGTTCCAGCAAGGCGGGTTGGGTTGTTTTACCTCTGAGCGCACTTTTTTGCACACCGTGGGCTAAATGGCCAGGTTACAAGGGCCCCGAAGGTTCAAAGAAGGTTGGGGGAGGGGACCCACTGGAACAGCTGTTGGGAGACAGATGGTAGTCTCCCGTCAAGGCCATCCAGCGTGTTCTTTTACGTGCACAGGGTATGGCTCTCCCGCACACGGAACCACGGCTTAACGTCCCATCCGACGGACGGTGGCCTTTCCAAGCCCATCGGTGTCCCCTACTGACCGTGGGCAGGGCGGGGAATTTCCAGCAAGGCGGACTTTAGTTATGCTAACTCTAGCTGAGGCAGTGGTCAGCACCTAGAAGGGCATGTGTGTGAGAAGGCCTGTAAAAGCTAAGAGTAGTTTCTAGGATTCTTCTCTGCCCTATAGGTCGCAAATCAATAATTTCTTCTACGACGTATGGGGGAATGGGAAATTTAGACAGAAATCAGTTTTAGTGTTCTCCAGGACACGGAGTCTGAAAATAAACGACATCAAGAGAAACTGACGATAATAAAGAAAACATTTTCTGCGTTTTATCTGCGATTGGTTCTGATAACTCTACTTGCGTTTATTGCGACCAGCAAATTCAAATGCTAACACCACCTTGCAATGCATATTTTGCAAGGTCTTTTCGTGAAGTATTGAGTTAAATCAAATCACATTACATATTTGTATTCGGCACAATATTTAGCTTTCCAAAAAAGCATTCACTGTAGGGATTACTTCGATATTAAAAAAGTTGACGAAAGGAAGTCAGAAAAATATCATGATGCAGAACTTTTTGAAGTTTGTGCAAAACGATCTGACCAAACTCTTTCCACAAACAACATCTCAAAGAGAAACGCATTATACATTTCAATATCACGTCTACGAAATAAATAAATACCCCCTGAAGCAGCTGCTTGCCACAGAGGTCTGACAGGAGCCTGTCAGTTTATATGCCATAGAGAAGATCTGAGAGGATGGCAGGACCTCAGCACAAAAACGACACATACATCCATGCCTTACCCGGGACTCGAACCCAGGTCCATTCGATCAGTAGCCAAGCGCTCTAACCACTCGGCCATGGGACGGCTTTCTACGAAATAACACCCAACAAAATAATTCGAAGTTCGGCCTCTTCCTTGCATTTTGCAGCAGTCTTTTTAGCTAGCGACTACCAAGATAGCTCTATTCAATATCTGCAAAGAAGAAAATGAAAAGGCCAGTCCTGTTTCAAGTTTGGCAGCGATCGCCATTTCTACCCCTTTTTTTGTCTGTGCTTCTGCTGCCCGAAAGACGGCCTCGTTCTGAGACTTTGAACTCTGATGCGTCATGGAGAGGAGCCAAGGAAAGTGATGACAGATAAATGGAAGAAAAAATGAAAAGGAGTTGAAGAGAAAGTGCTGAAAGGAAAGCAAATAATTAACGTTGATATCGGATCATCTGTCTCGAGGTGATGGAATTTTCAGCAAAAAGGTAAGCTAAGCAAAAAAAACATTGAACCCGATGCTTGCTAGATAGTGCTCAGCTGCTGGTTTGTAAAAAAAAACATTTTGTTAACGGGTGTTTCGATCTTCCAATGTTTTCACAAATTAAAAAAAAATGTGTTTTTATGATTCCTAAAAGAATTATATTTAATATTGTTCAAAAGTATATATTTTGCTGTCACCAAGACGAAAATGAAACAGAAATCACGAAGAGTTAGAAATGATCTTGTTAATCACTATAGCCCGAGGGTAGCCAAACTCTTCCTGCAACGTGTGACATATCGCGTTCGAAAATATGTCGCATGCTACCCAACACGAATGCAATTTAGAAGAACAAAAAAAATCGGGAGGTATGCCATTGAAAAAGAAACTACTTCGTCCCAAGTTAGCCATGGCTGCTGCAGTATGTTACGTTTTCAAATATAAAATGTGATCATGTCTGACAAAAATAATACTAAAGAAAGTAAAATACTAAAGAGAAAATAGATACAGAATATATCATATATATTTGTATATAATAAGGTTCAACAACTTTCCACCCCAGTGAGAAATCCTTACTTTTTCGGAAACCTACTACGAGGACGCGATTCATATTAAACGATCTACGAGCGCTTTATTGCGATCTCGTATTAAGGATGTGAAGCCAACAAAATTGCTACCAAAGTTAACGAAACTCGAAGCACAGAAGACTCCGTCAATCCGAAGGTCGAGTTTTGTAATTGAGATCGATCTCACCACATGACACGCACATAACATGACAAATTAACATGACAAATTAACATGACAAATTGAAAAATTGAAAATGACAATTGAACATGACAATTGAAAAATGTAACATGACAAATTATATTCATATACAAATTTTACTTCCCATTTCTGATATTCTTTTCGTCACTGAATAGATAACAAAGCATTCTCAAGATTTGCAGAGCAGAAGCCAACAAATACCATTCGTGAACCACAGATTGTGTTTGTCAAAAACATTTGTTTCGCCAACCAACCTTCCCAACCTGGGTGGCTGATAGCAACGAGTTATGTGCCAAATTAAAGCTTATGACATGGGGAGTGTTAAAGACAAAAAAAAAAGGGAAAATTCTCATTCTTTCTTCCTTTATTAAAAAGAGGAAATGTGTAAACGATTATATTCGTATATTTTCCGAATATGAGGATCAATCGTAA
This sequence comes from Ryuthela nishihirai, assembly GCA_038380435.1. NCBI lineage: Eukaryota > Metazoa > Arthropoda > Arachnida > Araneae > Heptathelidae > Ryuthela > Ryuthela nishihirai. The sequence goes on from JAWZYU010000001.1 coordinate 94,327,517, forward strand.
TGAGTTTTGTCAAATGAAAGTTTGTAGAAACTGTCACAAACTATCTCGAAATATGCTCCTTTCTTCTCCCCAAAAGCAGGGGAAATTTAAGGAGTGGAAGGTTGTCGATAGTAACAAGTTTCATGTCAAATGGAAGCTTGTGATGTGGAGGGTATCATCAGCTACCACGAACAATACATTACTGCTTTCGTCAATCCCCCCCCCCCACCAAAATGGGGCGGAGGTGGCTCAGTCGGTAGCGCACCAGGCTCGTAATCTGCAGTTCCCAGGTTCGAGTCCTAGCTAGGTCAGCGTTGAGATTTATCTCCCCAATATTACCCGCCCTGCCTACGGTCAGTAGGGGACACCGATGGGCTTAGAAAGGCCGCCGTCCGTCGGATGGGACGTTAAGCCGTGGTACTGTGTGCGGGAGAGCCATGCCCTGTGTACGTTAAAGAACACGTTGGATGGCCTTGATGGGAGGCTACCATCTCTCTCCCAACAGCTATTCCAGTGGGTCCCCTCCCTCTACCTTCTCTGAGCCTTCGGGGTCCCTGTGACCTGGCCATTTAGGCCATGGTGTGCAAAAAAGTGCCGCTCAGAGGTAAAACAACCCAACAACAACCCCACCAAAAAATAAATAAATACCCCCTCAAGCAGCTGCTTGCCACAGAGGTCTGACAGGAGGCTGTCAGTTTATATGCCATAGTAGAAGGTCTGAGAGGATGACAGGCCCTCATCAGAAAAACGACACAAACAGCCATGCCTTACCCGGGGCTCGAACCCAGGTCCCTTAGATTAGTAGCCAAGCGTGCTAACCACTCGGCCATGGGACAGCTGAATTAATGAGCCAGCCAGGATAAAGGGGAAGGAAAATGGAGAAAGCTGAATAGTCAAATAGAAGTTTATTATGCGTATGTAAACTCACATAGGGGATTTAACCATTGCCTCCTATGAGACAATGGGAGATATAGATGATTTTAGTTTTTAAATCCCTTGTTACTAAGGAGCAAAAAAATATAAGTTAAAAAAGCAACAAATATATGTCTTGCAATATGTGCCGTAAAAATAAAATTAAAACATAACTCCAAAGATGAAATCATTTACTCAAATCATTTTAACTTCAGAAAGAAGACAGAGAATAAAATATCAGGTTTTTCTTGCAAACTGAACAAACATTACTGCGTTGTATCTTATTTGAAGTTAATATGAACTTAGAAAGTGATTTCATCATTGGCATTATGTTTCACATTTATTTTTTTTTACTTTTATTTTAAAAAAGCTGAAAGTACAGTGTAAGAGCAGAGATATTCAATACTATTCAGTAATAAATTATCCCAGGAAAAGTCCTGTACTGTCGCTCAAAAAAGTATCCGAACACTACGGTTGATTACAAAATTCAGAAAAAATATCTGGCAACGATTTTTTTAGAAATTAGTGATCTGGCAGCTTCGTGTTCGTGACACGAAGGTTGCCAGATCACTAATTTCTAAAAAAAATCGTTGCCAGATATTTTTTCTGAATTTTGTAATCAACCGTAGTGTTCGGATACTTTTTTGAGCGACAGTACACAAGGAATGCTTGAATAAGTTAGTTATTTCAAATATATTCGATACTTTCATATTTTGGAAATGCCAAACTTTTATATTTAATGAAATCTATCTTAATCTCGATTTTTCAACAATATCCTCTCAATATCGGGCCTCGAAAATAAATATGAAGGCCCCCCAAAATTTTCTATGTAATGGATGGAAAATAATAGATCCTTACTAGAGAAGAGTTCGGAATCGGGTTCAGAATAATTAAAATTTCAAATATTTATTGTAATTGCGAAAAAAAATATAAAATATATTTGATTTTAATTTCAACCTTTCAACCAGTCTTTAGCAATTAAAAAATGAGCACCATGTGACTTTTTTTAATTTTTTTTTGCGTACCCTTCATCTTTATTAAATGAATGGTTCTTTGCATTTATAATGATGCTATTCACTAATTTTCAGTTTTTTCTGCTATTTCTAATATTGTTTGTTCCACATTAGCATTAATATTTAATTTTGTCATAAAATGATTATAATTAATAATATAAGAATAAAAGACATGATTAGCGATATAGATTTTTGATTATAGGTCTTATGATGCGTCAAATAATTTTTTCACCCAAATCAGGCTCGACAATTTTCCAAACGTATCGGGGTCGAGCTCAATAATCGAGTTCAGGCAGCTGCGTGCTCGAAAAACAACCCCTCATTTAAATTCTTTTACCGGTTTAGTAATTATGAAGTTTAGAATCTGTCATTTCTTTCCTAAAACACGAACATGTCCGAATACTTTTACTGACGGTGTATTTTGAAAAGCCAACGATATTTGTTTTCTAAGTGTCGTCTTCTATATACAAAAGAAAAATAAGTCGACAAGTCTGAAGAAGAAAGAGACCAGCGAAAAGAAGGCAGATCTGTCAGCTTCGCACGTGCACCGTGACAAGAGGAAAGACAAAAAAAGAGGAGCAGCTGAGAGGCGAGTTCATTTAGTGGAAGTTGAAAAATGCTGTTTGCAGTAACGAATGAGCTGTGGTTTAGGTCCGAGCAGCTGTTATGGAAACAAATGACGAGCCACGTTTTGAACTTACACGAAGCGACACGTGCCGAGCTTAAAGCGCTAATCGTGTGATATGAGGCTCGAGAGGAAGGCATGATCCCTTTTGGCTCTCTCGGATGCACATCCAGACTCTCTCGTCTCTTTATTGGGGCTAGAGAAATAAATCAATTTGAGGCGCGTAACTCGCAAGCGTGTCATGTGGTGCGATCGATCTCAATTACAAAACTCGACCTTCGGATTGACGGAGTCTTATGTGCTTCGAGTTTCGTTAACTTTGGTAGCAATTTTGTTGGCTTCACATCCTTAATACGAGATCGCAATAAAGCGCTCGTAGATCGTTTAATATGAATCGCGTCCTCGTAGTAGGTTTCCGAAAAAGTAAGGATTTCTCACTGGGGTGGAAAGTCATGACCTTGTACTCGCTCTGACAGCTCTGGTGATTATGCTTCAATCTGCGATGAGTTATTATAGCAATGGAGATTTTAAATCGCATTTCTTTTGGGGAACAAAGAGTATTTTTTAATAATAATAATATATATATACCCCTCAAGCAGCTGCTTGCCACAGAGGTCTGACAGGAGCCTGTCAGTTTATATGCCATGTAGAAGGTCTGTGAGGATGGCAGGACCTCAGCAGAAAAACAACACAAACATCCATGCCTTACCCGGGACTCGAACCCAGGTCCCTTAGATCAGTAGCCAAGCACGCTAACAGATCATACAAAATAATTTGCATGGCAAGTGTCATTAAAATGGTTACATGAAATATGGAAATCGTAGTCAGAAGAGACATTAGATTCATCTTTTAGACAAACGGGAAAATATCCGCCAATCAGCCTCTGAAATTCTAACGCGATATCTCCTGGTTACAAGACAATTGCTGTGTCAGGTGAATACTAAGACGGTAGAAATGCACACTTGCTTGTTTTAACTGAAGTTTCGCAGAAGAAGTGTTTTAATCTATGCTCCCAAACGAAGGTCCCCGCCCTGCCCACGGTCAGTAGGGGACACTGATGGGCTTGAAAAGGCCGCCGTCCGTCGGGTGGGACGTTAAGCCATGGCCCCGTGTGCGGGAGAGCCATACCCTGTGCACGTTAAAGAACACGCTGGATGGCCTTGACGGGAGGCTACCATCTGTCTCCCAACAGCTGTTCCAGTGTGTCCCCTCCCCCAACCTTCTCTGAGCCTTCGGGGTCAATGTGACCTGGCCATTTAGCCCATGGTGTGCAAAACAGTGCCGCTCAGAGGTAAAACAACCCAACCCAAACGAAGGTTTGGAGAAGAAGTGTTTCAATTTATGTTTTCGACTGGTTTGCAGAAATAGTGTTTCCAATCTGTTTCCAGCCGAAGGTTTCATTAACAATGCTCTAATATACGCTTTACAACTCGGAGTTTTGCAAAAACACTGTTTAAATCAATGTTTTTCAACGGAATTTTAAGAATTTATATTTTTATACGGAATACGTGAATGAAGTGAGACAGCACTGCGTTGATGTTATGCATATCCTTTTCAAAGCCTGTGTTGAGTAAAAGTGAAGGTTCAAAAATGTACTTTGAAGGTTTTAAGGTATTTTGTGAAGCAAAGAACTGGAAATTCTACCCATAGTTTTAATCCTCCTTTCACATAGTTTCCCTACTACATGTCGACATTGAAGTGTAGTTATTTTTCTTATTCTTCTTGTAATCAATAACCAAGTAATTGGTACAGTCGCTCAAAAAAGTATCCGAACACTATGGTTGATTACAAGATTAAGAAAAAATATCTGGCAACGATTTTTTTAGAAATTAGTGATCTGGCAACCTTCGTGTCACGTGTCACGTGACACGAAGGTTGCCAGATCACTAATTTCACCACTCAAAAAAGGATCCGAACACTATGGTTGATTACAAGATTAAGAAAAAATATCTGGTGTTCGGATACTTTTTTGATAAGGTAAAAATTAATAAAGATACTTAAAAAATATCTGGAAACGATTTTGTTTAGAAATTAGTGATCGGGCAACTTTCGTGTCACGTGACACGAAAGTTGCCAGATCACTAATTTCTAAAAAAAAATCGATGCCAGATATTTTTTAAGTATCTTGTAATCAACCATAGTGTTCGGATACTTTTTTGAGCGACTGTACATCAAAAGTAACTTTAATCTTAACCAACTTTTACCTTTTAATTTCATTTATCCGTGAACTCCATCCAGCGTGTTCTTCAACGTGCATAGGGTATGCACTCCCGCATATGGACCAAGGCTCAAAGTCCTCTCCGACGGAAGGAGGCGTTTCCAAGCCCATCGGTGCCCCCTACTCACCGAGGGGAGGGAAGGTGAGTTTTGCGTGATAAATCTCAACTCTGGCCCAGGTAATACTCGAATCTTGGAACTGCAGACTACGAGACTTACGCGCTACCGACTGAGCCATCCCCCCCCCTGCTCATGTCTTTAGAAATCCCCCACAACGAGAGAAATTTGTAGAATATATTACAATGAATTATATGATCACATGAAAAATGCTTACATTTTGTGATCAACGTGCAAAAAGATAAAATCCGTCTTCAAAAAAAAAAAAGAAAAAAATCCAATGCAATTATTTCGGAATTCGCGGCATAAGCCCGTGTTTTACTTAAGCCTCAAACAAATGAGGAACTTTACGGATGGAAATCGATCCGGCTGTACATCTAGCGAAAAAAAGATCTAGCTATCCACGAGATGAAAAGGATTTTCCTCATTCATAAAAATTCCGAGAGGTTATCCCTCAGGTACCTAGGATGTAAATAGAGATGAATTACGTAATTACGTTTTGTTATCTTGGGACATGGTTAAGAAAGAAGCAAGAGCACCACGGGATATGGGATTTAAGTTGAATGATGTAGGTGATTATGATAGAGACAACTGAAAGCTTACGCTTATTTGCAGGAAAGCGAGAACGCTTCAGGATCTGATTTCCAAAATCAGTGGAGAGCAATTATTAACTCTTTAAGCAAGCAGTAAATGGGAAGCTCATCTCTAACAGAAACTCAATGCAAGCAGAATTGTCTATTCCAATGAAGGGAAACTAACCTACCACTTTTTTTTCTTTTAAATCGTACTATAAATTATATTGCCCAGCCTTCAATGAACAGAAACTTAACCCAAAAAAGATGTCTGAAGATCACATGTCTATTATTCTATTGGGTTTCAGAGCAACAGGGCTTTTGAAATTTTGTTTATTTATGTTAATAGCTCCTTTCTGAAGAAGTCCTCGGAGAACTATCATTTCTTTCCAATCAGCCAACAAGCAGCATTCAGTGAAACGGATGACTTAACTGGATAACTGTTATACGCAACAGAGAGCAATCCCGTTAAATTATATGAACTTATGCCCAATGGGAAAGAAAAATTTTCCACCTTTTGATAAATCACGTATTGGTAGGATAGACTAATACTATAAGCGAAGGAAATAATCAAAAGAAAACGGAAAGTAGGATACATTTTCCAGGTTTTTTACAAAGCAAACAGAAAAAAAAATAAGTCACAAAAATATTTATCTTCATTACTGTGATTATGTTACAACTAAGAGAAGTGACACATTGGGAATTATCTTCCTGAATCCTCACCTCCCTTGGGTCGGAAAGGGAACGCCTTTCTACCCAAGGGAGGTGTTTATGTGTGTGTGTGTGTGTACATATATACCCGCACCTACCTTAATCTCCATTGGGAGGTGAAGGTATATACTATGTGTGTGTATGGAAAACGTCTCGGACCCAAGGGAAGTGTGGGTACATATATACTAGGAATATGTATATTTACACTTGCACCTTCCTTGGCATCTCTTGTTTTCCTTGGTTATGGAATATGTTTCTAACCCCAAGGAGTGCGAGTGTATATATATTTGGAAAGGCCGCAATCCGGTGAATGGGTCATTAAGTGGCGGCCCCATGTGTAGGAGAGAGAGAACCATTTCCTGTGCAAACTAAAATATAAGTTGGATGATCTTGATACTAGACTTCCATCATTCTCCGAATATCTTTCCAGTTGATCTCCTTCTGTTACACAACTGTGAGCTGGGGTCTTCATGACCTGGTCATTTAGTCCATTTTATGCACAAGAGCGCTGGTGAACGATCTTCTTTTACTGGTCGGAGGTTGAAACACACTGATTTACGATAACCTCATTTGAATAATAGGTTGCTCTAAAAAACATAAAAATTAATTTCGTTCTTTACTAGTGATAGTAAAAACAAAACCTCTTATTACGCAGCTCATTACTGTTGAAGAAGAGTTTAGTTTAAGGTGGAATATTTTAGTCATTTAAAGCCCCTTACTCTGCTACTCTCAGTTGATGATATAAAAGATGCAGAATCTATCACATCGTTCTGAAAGCGATGAAACTAAAACCCTCTTATTGGTTTGAATTCGGATTGGTCGGATTTTAGGCAAAAATTCAAACTCGAATATTAAATAGTAAAATATACCTTCGATAAATAATGTATCTACCATTTCGTTCGATTATCTTAAACCATCTTACGGACAGTTTCATTATTCCGTCGGTGTATAACTTGGTTGGGTTTTCGTTGAAGAACTGATCAAGGTGGTTTTTGATGGCCTCCTAAGATTGGAACTCTTTACCGTTCAAACCGTTTTGCAGCGACCGGAATTTATGGTAATCTAAAGGCACAATGTCAGACGAATATGACGGGTAGCACAAAACATCCGAATCCAACAGCAGCATTTTTTTGGTGGGAGGTCAAAGACACGTGGTCCCGCGTTTTCATGGTGGAACACAACTCCTTTGCGATTCACCAATTCAGGACGTTTTTTATCGATCGCTAACTTCAACCGATCCAATTGCAAGCAATACTGATCTGAATTAATCGTTTGATTGCTTGGAAAGAGCTTATAATGAAGGATTCCCTTCCAAGCACATCACATACAGAGCATGACTTTCTTTGAATGCAGGCGGACCTTAGGTTGTGGTAATGGAGGCTCATCACACTTACTCCGCGATTTTTTTCATTTGAGGTTGTTGTAAAGGATCCATTTTCATCGCCCATCACTAACCGCTTCAAAAATGGGTAATTTTTGTTACATTTCAGAAGCGATTCGCAAGCACAGATGTGTGCATTAAATCATTTTCGTTCGATTGATGCAGCACCCACACATCGTACCGATTCACGTATTCAAGCTGCTACAAATGTCTTACAACTGATGTTGAGATATTTTAATTTTTAGTGTCTCAGCAATCTCGTTTGTGGTGGTGCGCTGGTTAGTTTGGATTACTGTGGCGATTTGGTCTTTGTCAACCATGGAGAGACTTCCTGAATGTGGGGCATCATCCTGAGAGAAATTCCCAGTTCAAAACTTCGTGAACCATTTCTGATATGTTCGATCATTTTACAACATCGTCTCCATAAAAAAAAACTCAAGCAGCTGCTTGCCACAGAGGTCTAACAGTAGCCTGTCAGTTTATATGCCATGATAGAAGGTCTGTGAGGATGGCAGGACCTCAGCAGAGTTGGGTTGGGTTAGGTTGTTTTACCTCTGAGCGGCACTTTTTTGCCCACCATGGGTTAAATGGCCAGGTCACATGGACCCCGAAGGCTCAGAGAAGGTTGGGGGGGGGACCCCACTGGAACAGTTGTTGGGAGACAGATGGTAGCCTCCCGTCAAGGCCATCCAGCGTGTTCTTTAACGTGCACAGGGTATAGCTCTCCCGTACACGGGTCCACGGCTTAACGTCCCATCCGACGGACGGCGGCCTTTCCAAGCCCATCGGTATCCCCTACTGACCGTGGGCAAGGCGCGGAACCTCAGCAGAAAAACAACACAAAACTCCATATATTGCACAAATCTTTTCTCGGGTTTGTGTTACGTTCATACCCTTCCGAAAAAAAAAGCATAAAACGCACCTCCGCATCTTCCATTTTTAAAATGACCCTACGAAATTTCACTTACTTCATCTGCAAAATTTATTTTTCAGAATACGCTAGCAACTGTCCCCTGTCGAAGGTAAACGACAGCGCTTGTGGGCGTCGTTTTAATTTTTAATTTTTAAGTTTTAATTTTTAATTTTTAAGTTTTAATTTGTGGGCGCTTGTGGGCGCCTTAAAAAAATAAAAATAATTTATAAGATTACTTGTAAATGAAGAGTGTTTCAAATGTTCATTTTAGCAAAGCAAATAACTGGTCTCATCTTCAGAACTCTTTGTGCTTAGACAGCATCTCGGAAACTTGCTTCGTGAAACCCCCCCAATGGGTCCCAACCTCTGAGTTGGTAATCAGTGGTCTAAGGAAATAAAAACAAGTGGATTGCGAATTAACAGAAATGATGCTAATTTTGTTACCTTTTCGGAATGCTGTGATTGCCTTAACAACCAGTCTTACGAGCTAGACTAACCCCTGCGTAAGATGAGACTCCACTATATATTTTTATTCTAACAGAGTGGTTAGCGTGCTTGGTTACTGATCAAAGGGATCTGGGTTCGAGCCCCGGGTAAGGCATGAACATTTGTATTGTCTTTTGAGTCTCGCCTTCCTCAAAGATCTTCTCTATGATATATAAAGTGACAAACTCCTGTCAAACCTCTGTGGCAATCAGCTGCTTGAGGGGGTCTATGATTTTATTTTACATTTTAATGTATTAGGAAAATATCTCGTAAATAGAAATCGAATCACTACTTCAAGTCATTTCTTCTGCCTTCCGTCAAGGCCATCCATCGTGTTCTTTAACGTGCACTGGGTATGGGTCTCATGCACACGAGGCCACAGCTCAACGTCTCATCCAACGGACGGCGGCCTTTCCAAGCCCATCGATGTCCTCTTTCTCAACGAGGGAATGGTAAGGGTTATCGAAGATAAATATCCAACTTGGCCCAGTAGGGACTCGAACCCGGGAACTGTAGAATAACGAACCTGCCACCACTATCGGTTGAGCCATTCCGAGCCCCAAGAGTGTAAGAGTGATAAATGTATATCTGCTTATATTGAATAACTGGTGCTGATAAATACATTTGTCGAAACAATCCAACGCTTTTTAAAGCATCTGAAACTCCGTTGGTTTGGCCATGTTGCCCGTATGAATAATAATAGATTGGCGAATAGGGTTATGAACAGGCCTAAAGGCCTCAGAAAGAAGGGGAGACCTAGGATGCGGTGAGCAGACAATGTCAAACAGGACCTTGTTAGAATTGGTGTGCAGTGGCCAGATGCTGTAGATGTAGCTCAGGATAGACTTGCTTGGAGAACTAAACTGCACGGTCTGGTTGGACTCCGTAGCCCATGGCTGCTTGAGGATGATGATGATGATGAAATTATGGCTCTTTCAGCACACAGGATTCATATTTAATAAAGTATATGATGGACGGCATTTTTTACGTTATAGTCACTTGAAGGTCGTTTTTACATCTCGCCAGACCCACCTTCACTCCAACCTCCATTCATATAGCAGAGGCAAGCAGAGCTTGAAAACACTTTTTTTTATGTTCTCTTTCTCTTAAAGCTCATGCTAGTTTATTTTCATCAAACTTTTCGCAAATCTGCTCTCAAATCGCCAATTTATGCGCTAAATTTTATTGTAGAGAACACTACCTGAAAGAATGTAAAAAAATAAGTATTTAAAAGTAAATCTTCAATTATTTCGTGGGTTGCTTCCTCCAAGAAATTCAAAATATGTATTTATCGTTAATAACAAAGCTAAAAGCAAAAAGTGGTGCGAAAGCATTGGCATTCAGTGCTGTTTAAAATAAAAAGCAACTGCAAGGAGAAAATAAATCGGAAAAAAAATTTCAAATCTTTTATGAGCATTTTCTAAAAATTTTGTTTGGATTTTTGTAATTTTTTTTTTTCTTAATTTTAAGAACAGCGGGAAATGAAATTTGTCTCCTCTAAGTTTTTTAATCTACTTATGGCTCTTTTGTGCTCTTTAAATCCTTTTCACGAGAATTAAATTTTTCAGGAATTAATAAATCATATGACAACGTTGCATTTTGTGAAACGCTGACTACAGTGCCATGGCATGCTGACAAATAAAACTATAGTAGAAGAAATCTTGCGAAAGGATGATAAATGTAGTGTTGAAATTTTTGTCCTAAGTGCAAAGAATTGCTGGGTGAATAATAGCTGAAAATAAAAATGTGTATCATAAAATGTACATTTTTTATCACTATCTTATCAATTATTTTTCCCTACCAGATGATTAACAAAAGTAGATCGTTGAATCATTCTTGGCGAGAATATCTAACTTTTCTAAGTTTAAGAATTAATGTGGATGATTTTCATTTCTATAATGTCAAGGCTTGTCATTATTAAGAACACAAGCTTCTATACATTGTCATTTTGTTCACGTACTGCTTCCATTGAATGAAAAAAGTTATCTCGCAAACTTTTGCTCCCCATCAGAAATCGTACTTTTGGCTTATGCTGAAGGAGAGTGCGCACTGTAGTCTCATACAGATGGAGCGTCGTGCTGGGGCAGGGCCGGCGCGAGGCGGGTTCAACGCGTTCTCCGGAACCCGGCCCCGCGCTTTAAAAGGTTCCGCAAAAAGCAAAAACAAAAAAGCTCATCGTAAAAAAAACGAAATTTTGGTCAAAATTCACCCAGATAGCGAAATCGGTCAATTTTGATGATGTAATTAATGATTTTGCGGCGAAAAAGGCGACAAAAAATGCTCGGTGTTCCTATAAGTTGTATGTAGATATGTAACGCACTTTGAACTTATAATAAATAATTTATTATTTTAAAATTTAGTAGTACATAGAAATAAGTTTCATTTGGCCCCGCACAATTTTGAAACCCGGGCCCGAAAAAGTTCAGGCCGACCCTGTGCTGGGGTATCGTAGTAATGGAGAATCAAGCTGCAGTCTCGTGCTGATGGAGAGTCACCCTTTGCTCATGTACTGATTAATACTCATCCTGCGATATTGTACTGATGGAAAGTCACCATGCATATGGATGTCGTACTGATGGTGAGTCACCATGCATATGGATGTCGTACTGATGGAGAGTCACACTGTGGTCTCGTACTGATAGAGGATCACACTATGTTATCGTACTGATGGGAGTTTATCCGTGACCGCTTAGTTGCTTATTATTGTTGCTTATTAGAGTCGCATTGTAGTCTTGTACTGATGGAGAGTCATGCTGTGGTCTCGTAGTGATGGAGAGTCACACTGTGGTCTCGCACTGATGGAGAGTCACGTTACTCTCTTAGTGATGGAGAGTCACACTGTGGTCTCGCACTGATGGAGAGTCACGTTACTATCTCGTAATGACGGAGAGTCACATTACTGTCCCGTACTGACAGAGAGTCACGCTACTGTCTCATTGACAAGAGTCAAGATGTGGTCTCATATTGGTAGAAAATCATGCTATGGCCTCGTACTAAAGCTCAGGTTTGTGATAACCTTACTGGCTGAGTGCCATGACGTTGATCCTGCAAGAACGATGCTGTAGTTTCGCGCTGATGGAGAGCCATATCGTGGTGTTCGGACATAGAGCCATACCTGAGCAATCTAAATAGCTATGGTTTGATCGAAGTACCGCCTATCTGTCACTAATAACTGCCAAATGTACTATACTAATTCCTTACTTCAAACTTTTCCAATGTCGCCGTTGATAGAGCTAAGTGAAGATCTGTATTTCCGTTTGAATCTTTCTACCATTTTTTTGATTTGCGACATATAGGACAGAGAAGAATCCTAGAAGCTACTGCTAGCTTTTACGCTAGCCAATGCGAAATAATACACAACACACAAGTATTGTGTGTTATTTCGTATTTGGTTTTCATTTGCGTGTTCGCTACGAATAACTCTACTATTATAGTACTCCTTTGGTTGAAGTTGAAGTAAATCCACCTTTTAGAATAGATATGGCAACGGTAATTAACCGAGTTAATACAACACCCAATCAATAACGAATCAATACCGATTCAAGTTTGTCTCCAACAACTATATACCTATATTGTTGTTCCGTTGTGCTTTGTGAATACAGCTCAGCCATAATTTTTACTGAGTACTATACAATAAAATTCCGTTTTATTGGGTGGCGGCGGGGGGGGAGGCTTAGTCGGTAGCGCTCATGGTGGTTCGTAATATGTAGTTCCCAGGTCGAAACCGAACTGCGTTGAGATTTATCTCTGCGAATTCTTACCCTTCCCTCGGTGAGAAAAGAGATACCGATGAACGTGCAAAGGATGTCGTCCATCAGTTGGGATGTTAAGCCACGATAATGAACACGTTGGATGTCTTGATGTGAGGTTTCCATCTGTCTCTTAATAGCCGTCCAGAGGATCTCCTTCTCCAAACTTCTCTGATTCAACTTCTCTGTTTCAATTTCATTGCCATTAACATTGCAAAGCCTTCACAATCAACACTACCACAATGTTCTTCAAAAGAATACAAATGTTGGAAGTACTTCTCCACTGATTTGGGTGTATGTGGTGATTTGGGTTTATGGTGATGTTCCGCTGCACATTGGTTAGCATTTTGGTGATCCAAGTTGGGGAATGTTCTTTGCAGCATTTTTGTGCCAACTGCAGAAACTTCTTCGCGAATATTTTCTTTTAGTCCATCGATTGCGTGATGGTTGTTCTCCAGGACGCTTTCTTTAAGTAGACCCACACACGCACGGAAAGAAATCCAAAGCATTTTTGAGGATAGGGTAATTGGCAAATGCAAATGGCCATCGAGATTAAGTACACCCGTTTTTTTCTCGTGAGATCTAAGTACTTACGAGAAGCGTCTTCAAGAACAATCTTAACACTACGCTAAAAAATAACAGAATAAAACAAGCCCCTCCGTCATTGCAAAAGAACTTGCTGCTCATAAACAAATAATCAATATGCGGAATACAACTCATTTCTTTCAATTGTTTGATCAAACATTTTAAATGTATAATTAAACGATTTTGCCATTTCACCAGTACTCAATAAAAATGTATATTTATGCTTTTTAATCAAGTTTTTTTTTATTCTCTAAAAATATAGTTACTTTTTCGTAATTTCTCATTAGAAATGTATGTTTTTGTTTTAAGCAGAGAATTTTTCCTGTGGTTCTTTAAGAATATAATTTTTTCTCTAGTGACTTTTCTCTAAATTTGTGTTAGGCACACCTGCCCTGAAAGGTGCGCCTAACACCCTAATTAACACAAATTAAAAGGTGCGCCTAACAACCCAATTAGCACAAATTAAAAGGTGCGCCTAACACCCTAAAAGGTCTCCACTGATACAGATGTGAACAAGGCAACATTCTCTAATACAGAAAGCACAACTATTGTCTAGATATGGGCGAGCGCCATTTCTAGTATATGTTAGGAGTTTTCGCATTTTGACGTTGATTGTAGTGTATTGCCACCAGATTTTACTACAATCGATAAATTAATAAGGAAATCCCGAGAAATAAACACATGGGTGTGTTTTAGAGCGAAACAACATAAAAAGGGCCCTACGCGAATGCGATATCCGCATTTAAAGCGCTCCGCGGATGAAAGATTAATGTGAACGCAGATAGCGGATGAAACCAGGAGTAAACAAATTGATGTTTAACGCGGATAACGGATGAAATCCTTAAGAAAATGGGCAAACATTACTACATTATTAACGGTTATACGAATGAAAAAAAACTTATTTAGATAATGAAAAAAAAAAGCTGATTTGAATATGCATTGGTGATATTCACTTTAAAAAGAAAAAGGTAAAGTGGGATAAGGTCACAAATTAAAAATAAATATTCTGAAAGATGCGATCTTTTTGCTGGTGAAGTAAATGGAAACTCAAATGGTTTCTCGATTTTTGCGTAGAAAACTGGAATTAAATCTGCGAAACTTTCAGTCGTTGACAGCACCACGTTTATAGGGTGAAATGTAGAGGAGAGGTGCTGGTTAATGAAGAGGAATATCTTCCCATAATCGCGGATAACTGCGTTTATTAAAAAGCTAACTCAGATATTTTTTGAGCGATTTTGAGTGAGATATCTCCGCGAAGAAAGGTTAATTTGAACGCAGAAAGCGGATGAAACCGCGGGTTAAAATATTTTTGATATTTGCGGATGGAACCGTGTTTAAAATCATTGGCTCCTAACTCAAAATTTCATTTTCATATTAAACCTGAATTCCAAACTAATGTAAAGTGTTGCTAAGGCCTCTTAAATTGAATAATTTGTAGAAGAATGATATCCCTCCCTTTACACCCTTAATTTGTTAGCATTATTGCTACATATTAAGGGATGGTGTGGTTTGACCAGTAGGGCGCCTGGCTCGTGGTCTGCAGTTCTCAGGTTCGAGTCCGAACGGATTCTGCGTTGACATTTATCCCCATTAATCCTTATTCTTCCCTCGGTAAGAAAGGAGACATTGACGGGTTTGGAAAGCCTACCGTCTTTCGGATGTGACTTTAAGCCATGTTAAAGAACACGCTGGATGGTCTTGGCGCGAGGCTTCCATCTGTCTCCAAATTTCAATGGATCTATTCTCCAAACTTCTTTGTACCTTGTGACCTGACCATTTAGCCCATTGTGCGCAAAATATTGTCGTTCACAGGTGCAACCACCACCACCTACAAATGATATATTCTTAATTTTTTTGTATTATTTAATAAATTTCTTTCACATAATATTTGATTTCCTTAAATAAGGCAAATTAGCAAACTAAATTTATGTTAATATTGATATAAATTCAAATAGATGAAAATTTAGGGTGAGTTCAAAAATAACGACTAGTAACAATAAAAACATTCATATAAATTAAAGTCAATCAACTCAAATCATTTATATGAATGAACATGCAATCTATCGAGAATAACCTTGCCAATTACTAAATAACTAAACAGCTATGTATGACTCCTTCCTAAGTTTATACTTCAAATACTCTAAAACTGCAGCTAAGTGTATTTGTTTCTCAGGACCAATTCTTTTCAGACGTTGATCACTGTTTTTCAAACGATGAATTCTTCTTTTTTTCTCTAAAAGTTTGCTAACAGGATCCACACTAATGAACTAATTAACCTCACGCGCACACACCATATAAAATCATTTCTTTTCTAAACTTTAGTGCACAGACAAAAACAAACTACGTGTTTTTCCATATTATATTTCTTCTTAATTCCAACAACTTATTCCTTCTTCTTGAAGTCAAGTTCGCTCGATCGTCGGAAACGTAACTCTCATGCTGAAGCATAATGCGAGCGTCCATGACGTGTTTTTCATAAATTCATTGTAGCACGTTCATCTGTTGTAACAATATAATAACAAATGGTTCCCGTGTTTTGAGGCATCTCTGTCATAAGTTATTTCTGTTGTTTAATCTCTGAGCGTCATATTTTGCACTGAGAATAAAGTGGGGGAAAAGGAATAATATTACAACACAGATACAGTTGGGACTCGAGCCGGGAACTGCAGAATAAAGCGTGGGTTGTTTTACTTCTGAGAGGCACTTTTTTTGCACACCAGGGGCTAAATGGTCAGGTCACATGGACCCCGAAGGTTCAGAGAAGGTTGGGGGAGGGGACCCACTGGAACAGCTGTTGGGAGACAGATGGTAGCCTCCCGTCAAGGCCATCCAGCGTGTTCTTTAACGTGCACAGGGTATGGCTCTCCCGCACACGGGGCCACGGCTTAACGTCCCATCCGACGGACGGTGGCCTTTCCAAGCCCATCGGTGTCCCCTACTGACCGTGGGCAGGGCGGGGAATTTTGCGGAGATAAATCTCAACGCTGACCCAGCTGGGACTCGAACCTGGGAACTAGAGATTACGAGCCTGGCTCGCTACCAACTGAGCCACCCCCGCCCCCAATAAAGCGTGGCGCGCTACTGATAAAACCAAGCTCCGTCCCCCCATTGTCGAAAATTAGAAGCTTCATAGGCAACACTAATAAATTTTGTATTTAGTACTATAATATTCAATAAACAAGAATATATGCGCATTATTTATTGGCACAATACAGTTTACCTTTGATACATTTATTTAATCATGTTTAAAGAACACTTAGAATTAAAAATTAATTAAAATATATCCGCAAATGCATTGAAAACTGTTGGAATAAACAGTAAAGCTTCAAAAATGTTGTTTATTATTTCATTATTTTTATGGTCTGTCTTTGTAAACCTAGATGTTTTCCTATCAAAAAAGTTGCAGATCGCTCTCTTAGATCAAGTCTACTTTTGCTGATAATCTCGTAGGTTGCGAGTGAGCAATAAATAATTAGGTCAGTTATTTTCCCATTTTCTGTAAGAATTACCCCATTGAACTGTTCTTGTAAACTGTAGTATTAATATGACAACTGAGTCACATTTTCTAACTTAACCATAACAAATGAGAGATAATCTAGTCATAAAACAATTATCTGTAAAACTTCATGTATCATTTCTTAAGCAAAAAAGGAGCATTTTCTCTAACACCATTGCTATTTTGATTACAACAATCTGCTTTTGACTTATTAGAAAAAAAACAGCAAACATTAGTTTTCAGAATTTCAGTCCTTGGAGTTATGAAGGCTCTTTCAATACCCTATACGTTGAAGACCGTTTAACATAAATCGACAAAAGTGTCAAAGAACCGTTTTCTGCCCAAATTGTTTTGGCACTACAGTGTAGTTTCGAAGTTAAGAATGGTCCATTGGGGCCCAATTGTTTGACAATCCACAGTTAGTGCAACAGCGCTCTTTGAGGTAGGGCTAAATAATCCCAGCACTTACTCACTGGCAACCTCTAATGGGACCAGGAGGCACAGAGGGTCGGCGCAACGTGTGATGCCCTAATGAGACGGTTCATTGACTCTGCTGGGTGACTGCTTCTATTGACGGGTATTATATGGAGAGGGACTTGGATCAGGAACAGAGGGAGCACACACAGAGAGAGAGAGGAATTCTCTTATGAGGTCTTTTTTCCGATACACGGGAAACTGTCTTACTTAGGGTCAAGACGATTTAGATGAGGTATTAAGAGACAGAATTATTCCAGTAAAACCAGGAGAAAGACCAGTTGGCTTTAACGAAATATGCATGTTAATATGCACAGTTTATACAACCTAATTAAGAATTTATAGATTCAGTAACAGAAGCCTGCGCTTAAAACAAAACACGAAAATTAATGTTAAAATTCAATTGTCGAAAAATCTATATTAATGTTGATTAAACAACATTTAATTGCTTACAGATCTAGATGTAGTGATAAAGTTAATACGAAGAGTTATTTACTAAAAAAATTGTGCGCTCTGCAGAATTTTCAGTCAGGAACTTACAACTTAAATTTTGTCATTAACATCTTTGCGTATCTTTATTTATTGCAACATACTTTTCCATTATGTTTGTGGGCCTTAATACAAACCTTAGGTTGTTTGGGTTGGGTTGTTTTACCTCTGAGCGGCACTTTTTTGCACACCATGGGCTAAATGGCCAGGTCACATGGATCCCGAAGGCTCAGAGAAGGTTGGGGGAGGGGACCCACTGGAACAGCTGTTGGGAGACAGATGGTAGCCTCTCATCAAGGCCACCCAGCGTGTTCTTTAATGTGCACAGAGTATGTCTGTCCCGCACACGGGGCCACGGCTTAACATCCCATCCGACGGACGGCGGCCTTTCCAAGCCCATCGGTGTCCCCTACTGACCGTGGACAGGGCGGGGAATTTTGCGGAGATAAATCTCAACGCTGACCCAGCTGGGATTCGAACCTGGGAACTACAGATTACGAGCCTGGCGCGCTACCGACTGAGCCACCCCCGCCCTTTACAAACCTTAGGAGTAGCTAAAAAGAAACAACTTATAAATCTAATTTTTTAACTGAAGACGTACATACTATTGTGAACAAAGTTTTCTGTTACCATAAAAAATATAAAGGATGAGCTGCCATCTATTGTTTTGAACCGCCATCATTTTTGCACTTCTACACTTCTTCAGAGACTGCAGTGTAGTATGATATCGATTTTAGTGTGGCGCGAATTCCATGTTACTGTTTTTTAATTAAAAAGTGGAGTAAAATTCTATGCTTAGGAATATAAGATATTTTAAATAATGTAGATTATTTAGTTTTTTGGAGGAGGGTTTTCTTAGTGCACAGCCAAATTTTTATAATAGCGATATGTGTTACTTAAAAAGAAAATGCTACTTTTCTGTGTAGGGCGGGGTGGCGTAGTCGGTAGAACGCCAGGCTCGTCATCTGTAGTTCCCAGGTTCGAGTCCCAGCTGGGTCAGCGTTGAGATTTATCTCCGCAAAATTCCCCGCCCTGCCCACGGTCAGTAGGGGACACCGATGGGCTTGGAAAGACCGCCGTCCGTCGGATGGGACGTTAAGCCGTGGCCTCGTGTGCGGGAGAGAATACCCTGTGCACGTTAAAGAACACGCTGGATAGCCTTGACGGGAGTCTACCACCTGTCTCCCAACAGCTGTTACAGTGGGTCCCCTACTCCGAACCTTCTCCAAGCCTTCGGGGTCCATGTGACTTCGCCATTTAGCCCATGGTGTGCAAAAAAGTGCCTCTCAGAGGTAAAATAACCCAAACTACTTTTCTGTAAGCTTATTAAGCTTTCGTTTTTTTTTTTAAATCTGAGATAAACTTCCTCGTTTACGGAAAGCATTATTTCCAAGCTGTTTGGATTTTACAAGTTTATTTAATGATGGAGATTTTAAAGCTGTTATTTAATAGAGTCATACATAAACTCACTGGACAAAAAATGAGTCACTCCTGGCGGAATATCACTCAATAGCACGTAACGCCTCCGTGCGACTGAAGAACAGCCGAAATCCTGTCTGGCATGCATGCCACTAGTGTGCGGATGTAGTGCACATCAATATTCATCCACTCTTCCAGCAGCAAATGCCACAGTTCGGCCAGATTGGCTGAAACGGCGTTTCACTCGTTGCCCCAAATAGTCCCACAAGTTTTCTATGGGATTCAAATCCGGGGATTTGGCGGGCCAGTCGAGATGTTCGAAGGCTTTAGAATCTTTGCTCATCGTGCCAATCCGACACACTTCGAGCCCTGTGCACACGACAGTTGTCTTCTTGGAAGACGGGAGTATCCTTCTGGTGTTCACTGTGGAGATGCTGCACAAAAGGCAACACGTGATCGTCCAGTAGCTCCATATAGCCCTTCTGGTTCAAGTGTGACGTCACCGTAACCAAAGGACCCATTTCTTCGTACGTGAAACACCCCAGAACATCACAGAGTTTCCTCCAGCTTGAACAGAACCTTGTACACAGTCGTCATGGAAGGCTTCATGCGGCTTGCGATGTACCCGTAGCTTCGCATCATTTCAGTAGAAGCAAAAACGTGACTCATCCGAGCAGATCACACGCTTCCAAGAGTCGACAGTCCAGTCTTTGTGGCGCCGCACCCACTGTTCATTCGGAAACAGCTTGTTGTAGGCCTACATTGACTGACTGGAGCAATTCCTGCCTCGTTGCAAAGCGGTTTGCCCAAATAGTGCGTGACACACTGCGGCAATCCTTATTGGTGAGCACAGTCTTTCTGCCTCAGTTTTGGGAACGATTAGCTGTGGACTGTGATGTACGACACTGCTGGAAGACCCTTTGGACACTGCCGGAAGACCCTTTGGACAGTAGATTTCGACACACCTGCAAAGGCAGCAACTTCTTGTACACTGTGCCCTTTGGCTTGGCCAAACGCAATAACACTTTTTGCCACTCATTCACGTTTGGCGCGACCTTCACACGTGGCACACAACCACTTCTTGTTATTATATGAACCCCGTAGCGCACGGTACAATTATTTGTAGGACGCGTTTATTACTGGTGCGTCCCCTGTTGCTGTCGAACAGACATAACCCTCTTACGGCGGGTTGGGTTGTTTTACCCCTGAGCGGCACTTTTTTGCACACCATGGGCTAAATGGCCAGGTCACATTGACCCCGAAGGCTCAGAGAAGGTTGAGGGTTTATGTTATCAACTCATTGTTTCATAATATACTTTCTTGTTTCATAATGATTAACTCGTTTTATTGAGCACGTTAAAAAGTATCTTGACAGATAACATTGTTTTATGAAAGATTCTTCGCCTAAAATTTTCGATGTTTATGAAGTCGTACAATTTCGAAAAAAAAAACAAACAAATAGACACACATATATTTCTAGCCAAACCACCAAATAATTCTTTTAAGAATCTTTCATCTGTGTCGCTTAACAGCAGAGTTCCTAATTTATATCTCTGTTCTTATAATGGATAAGTTAACGACGATACATTTTAAGACAAAGTATGTTTTAAGAGTAAACTGCTTTTGTTTAATTTATTTTTTTTTATTTAATAGCAAAGAACAAAATATCGACCAATGATTACCAGGTGAATGAGAATAATGGGTGGCTTTTGAGCATTCTGATTTGAATTGCAGTTTCAAAAGCCAGAGAGACTCTCTCTATTCTTCTTCCTCATTACACAATAAAACCACTTCGAGCGAATGTTACGTGAAGTGGTTTTCAATGACAAAAGGAAACAAAAATCGTAAGCTTTTCGTCAAATACTCGAAAGGGATGTTCGGTCGTACTTTTGTAATTCTCTCGATTCGATTGCTTCGGTCAGGTCATTTTTCTTCGAAGCATCTTACTAAACAAAGTCAGGAAGAGTTTTTCTGCATTAAAACAGCAAAAATTGATAGAAATGCATTTTATTATTATCGTACCCATTTCTAGAAAGTTCAACACTTGGTAAAAATTTAAATTGTTTTTCATTACAGAATTGCAAAATTAATTAGGTGTTTTTTGCTGTTCATTTCGGCATTATTAAAAGTAATATTGTACACAAGCAGATACAACTTCATATTTCAGAGACAGTTAGGGATGAAATGACCGTCAACTTATTTCCAATTAAGAAATCAATTTAAAATGTTCAAAACAAAATTATCTAATGGATCTGCATTCCAGGATATATTTTATAGCTGAACAATTTGCAGAAAAGTTCATTTATCAGTTTACCGTAAAGGTAACCACTCAAATATCAGAAATTTTAGCCATTTATGTAGTAGAACATCTGGTAATATTATGATCCATTACGTTGTTGAGGTTTCAGAGGTTCAAATGGACTTTGTTGCACATAATTCGTTTTTGAAATGTACCCTGGAATGCAGATCCATCAGCTCATTTTCATGGTTAGCTTAAGAGATGATGAGATTAAATTTATTTTGGAGCTCCCACCGAATAATTTATTTCGTGCTTTTTTCATTAAATGAAAGACTAAAGTTTAATCTTAAGTGTGGGCCAAGTGGTTAGGGTGATTGGCTACTGATCAAAGCGAACTGGGTTCGTGCCCCGGATAAGGCATGGTTGTTTGTGTCGATTATCTGCTGAGGTCTCGCCTTCCTCATAGACCTACTATGGCGTATTAAACTGACACGCTACTGTCAGATCTCTGTGGCAAGCAACTGATTGAGGGGGATTTTTTTTTTATTTATTATGCTGCTCACCGCAACCGCAATTCCTCCACGAGTAACAGATGCAATTCACCAGTGACATAGAGTGAATGGCACGTGGGAATGGCTGAGACTGCGCAGTTGAAGCTTCGACAGTTGTCGTCAATGATATGTCTCCTAATCAACCTAAGAGCCGTGAGAACTCTCGATGACGATTAAAAATAACAAATCATTAAGCGGAATTTAGCATGATACTGATTAATAGTAATTGTTTACTGCACTCAAACGAGGGGGCTTTCAAAAAGTTCTTGACATGTATCTGCAAAATAAAACTCATTGCGCTTACCTCAACACAACTTCTACTGTCCCTCAAAGTACTCCCCTCCAGCATCTATGCAAAGTTGCAGACGTCTATGCCAATTCTGGAACCACTTGGTGCTACTCTTCTTGGTGAAAATTCCGCAACTCTGAAAAAACGCATTTTGCAAGGTCTTTCACCCTTGAAAAAGGCTTCCCGGAAAGCTCCTTTTTAACTTTTGGAAACAACCAAAGTCGCATGGCGCAAGATCGGGTGAATATGAAGGATGGGTTAAATGTTTGATTTTTTTTTCATGCTCCAGGTAGGCCGTAACTTATTGGGTTTTGTGAGCATTGCTAAAATTTCTGATATTTGAGTACCTTTTTACCTTTACGGTAAACTGATAAATGAACTTTTCTGCAAATTGTTCAGCTATAAAATATATCCTCATGAAGACGGAAAACCCTTGACACAACTATTGCTAGATGCTGCTCCTTCATCTCCTTAACCATTTGGGACAAAACATTGTTGGTGTGGCATTGGACATTTGTATTCATTTTTTCAGGTAACGTGTCCACGTCTACCACTCCTTAGGAATTAAAAAAGGTTGTGAATGTCTTCTTCCATGTCGGATGATTTGGATGAAGCGGTTCATTTTTTACAGCCCAAACATAGTTGCCGATCTTTAGTTGTATAGTAATAAAATCACGTCTCATCACCTGTGACATTGCCTGTTAACCGTTTGGGACCACTAGGTTGAAGCATTGCCAGCATCTCTTTGCTCGAGTCGACTGTAGGCCTTTTTTTCTGTTAACAGATCTTTCGGAACTTTAAATGATGATGACTAATTGTTTCCACACTTCCAATCGATGCACTGACATATAGATGTTTATCTGAATGGTGATGTGTGGGTTTTCCATAATGAGTTCATTATCAGCACCGATGGTTCTCTCGTTCACAGCCTCCTTAGGTCTTCTTGCACGAGGGAGGTTTTCGAAGTTCTGCCTTTCTTCTTCGAGTTTGCCATTCATCCCGTAATAGTGCCATATGAACAGGACTGATCCGCATATATTTGAGATAAATCGGCATGAATTTTTTTTCACGTCGTCCACAAGCTGCATTCTTGCGAAAATGTAAAATCTTTCTCTCCTTTCAGAAGGCTCCATGGCAGCAACGCACAGAAAGATTTCGCAGACCGAAATTTACCCGTCGGCCTTTGTTTTTAACATGTAATGACAAGTTGAGACAAGCTCTCAAAGAAGTCGTAACTCTTTTGCTTTGGAGGAATGAGTACAAATCTACTGATACGTGCAAAGAGATTTTTGAACACCCTCCGCAATATGTGCAATCGTTAATTTATAAAACAAACTGCTTCGTATTTCTCATATGATTGTCATCGTGCATGGGAAGCTCAGCCCTCATCTCATATATTAAATACCTATATCTCATATTATATCATATGAGATGTGCAGCTCTCGTTCATTTTATTTATATATCACATAATTATTTCATATTATATTATATGAAATCTTCAAAGCCCATTAATATTACATACTTATATCTCATATCAGATTATGATGAAATGAGAAATGCAGCTCTCATTTTGTATATCATATATATCTAATATTATATATGCAGTTCTCATTATATATATATATATATTTCATATTTATATCTCATATTACATTATATAAGAAGTGCAGCTCTCATTATATATTTATCTCATGTTATATGTTTATGTTACATATTTATGTCTTATATGAGACGTTCAACTCTCACTGTGCAATATATTATATATTTATATAACATATTGTTACGACAGATGAACGAGCTGTAGTGACTTCATGACAAAACGTGACATGAACACGCCCCTGATCAAAGCTTGCATTTGATTCTCTAAAGTAATAAGATAAATATATAGTCTTGTTCAAAACTCTGAAATTTAGCGGTCTTGATAACTATAGATGAAATTCGGAAAGAAATCTTCAAATATCTTCATATTCATCCTTTAGTAATCATCATCAAGTTTTATCCTAAATAAAGGAATTATTTTCCCCAACTTTTAGCACTTTCCCAACAAAAATATTTTATTGCTGCAGAGCATAGTTCTATAACAGTCGCATTGTTCCACTTCATTTCCTTGACAATTCCGCATGTTACTGACAGTCCCGGGTATGTTTGCCATGCTGCCCACTACCTGCTGTTCTCCTGGCTCTTAATAAATGCATGACTTCCGTGCATGACACTAAACGATCATCACTTGCGGGCCATACGCTTGTCTAATCATCCTCCTCAGAGCCAGTTAATTCCGCCCATGACAATGCGGAGGAATGCTCTGTTGTCTCCGAAACAACCATCCGTTTTAATGGGACGAAAGTATTTGCGAAATTAAGGTCGGAATCGAGGAGGATCCATTCACCATCCATCGAAATTTGAAGCCCTAATATAATCAGTCCTTCTGGAAACAGAAAGATCTCGACCAGGAAAACAGTGTGATGCCATTTTCAGAAATAAAAAAAGGAAGGAGATATAATTATTCTTTCGTGAAAAAATAAATTTTTCTTCCGTAAATTTAAATGTTAGATAAAATTGCGTGTACCATTCCTAAACATCTCCCAAGTGCGAAGAATTCATTTTATTTACGGACTTTATAAATTAAAGGCTAGATCTGTGGATTAAATCTCACTCTGGCAGAATCTCTAGTTCAAATAACTTTAGAACAAACTTTTAACCAAAACCGAAATTGCAATGTAAATTCTTTTTCTGGCGAATGCGACGAACCATTGCAGTGGCATTTCGTTGGTTGTTGTGGCAACGGAGCAGTAAATTTGTTCTCCTACGAATTAACGATTTGGCGCATCATGCTAGAGTGCAGTAAACAATTGCAATTACGCAGTAACGGGTTAATTTCCTTTTATTGCTTCGTTATTATCGTTAATTATTCCCCTTTGTCTTATTTTTTTTCTCCTTTAATGTCCTCATCGCTATTATTTAAAGTTGTTGATTCATTCCAAAGGGAAACATTGCCATTGCATTACGAAGCGATAAAACTATGCCGTTCGTTTATTTCTACAATTATTTCCTTCTTTTTTTTTCGTTTGTTTAAAGTGTTCTTGTTCATTCCTGTCGTTGATATTTTTACAATATTCCCGTTGCAAAAATATGTCCTGATGAAGGCATCGCTGGTAAATTTTCAAGGTGTGAATGTAAGTGGTCAGTGGATTAAGATAGATGCGTGTGATTTAATGGCATTTGAATACTTCAGGGTAGAAAGGTAAAAATATTTTTCAAACCAAATTCAAAGCTCAATATTGATGGTGCAGGTGGTTGTGTACCGATGGCTTTCGCCAGCATGCTAATCTGAGAACCTGGGACTTTCAGTGTTCCTCACTGGCCCGGCGCGGGGGTGGCTCAGTCGGTAGCGCACCAGGCTCGTAATCTGTAGTTCCCAGGTTCGAGTCCCATCTGGGTCAGCATTGAGATTTATCTCCGCAAAATTTTCCGCCCTGTCCACGGTCAGTAGGGAACACCGATGAGCTTGGAAAGGCTACCGTCCGTCGGATGGAACGTTAAGCCGTGGCTCCGTGTGCGGGAGAGCCATTCCATGTGCACGTTAAAGAACACGCTGGATAGCCTTGACGGGAGGCTACCATCTGTCTCCCAAAAGCTGTAGTGGGTTCCCTACTACAACCTTCTCTGAGCCCTCGGGGTCCATGTGACCTGGCCATTTAGCCCATGATGTGCAAAAAAGTGCCGCTCAGAGGCAAAACAACCTGGCCCTACCTGATCTTGTTAGTTAAGCCCTATGGTCTTGTAATTGGAGTACCTGACTTCTAAGACCAGTAGGGCCTGTCCTTGTGTAAGTGAAGAAGCCTAACATAGCTTCTAGATCATCTCCGTGCTTTGTGTAGGGGAATACCTTTTTTCTTTTATTTATTTGCCAGTGCTGAGGTTTTCGCTGCTTTAAGAAGCCGCTGTTCTCTGGAAGGGATAATGTGGAGGTTTTTTTAAACATACTATCTCCTGATGAAGTTTTTTTGGCGCCCAACAATTGAGTTCTTTCTCTGAGTTATAAACAATATTCATTAATAAATAATCACGGAACCCTGAACACTTAACAGAATTGTTATAAAATTATATAGTGTGCAATACATTGGAACCGAACTGCGTTATAAATAATCGAGATAGTGATATAGGGGGAGGAGCCCTTACTCTCAGTTAGCATAAGTGACTAGTGTAGCCGTGACTGCCATGTTACTCCCACCCTGAATGTCCCGCTGAAAGTCAGTTGTCATCCCATATTTTGTACGAATACCGGCATAATTAAATCGCAATATTTCCTGTAGGTGAAGACAATATTATTAGGTACAAAAGAATTTACTTTTCTTCTTATATTCCTTTTTGTTTCTGTTTTGTGTTTGAATGTATTCGCAAAAACAGTAGTCGAACATTACGATCAAATTTGTTAAATTTTTTTCTTCGAATACTGTCCAGTAACATCGTTTTTATTTTTGCAATCAAAAAGGTTCTATTTCAATTCATTATTAAAAAAAATTAATTACTTTTTCGTTTTGCATTTTTTGCATTTTTTTTTCGTTTGCTTTTTATTTTGCATTTCTTTGCGATTTTAAAAACTGTTGTTTATCTCGAAATTCGACGTTTACCTAAATGAAATTATACATCAAATAAAAGCAAATGCAACAATAACACCTCCAGAAGAAAAGGGGGGTGGAGGGACATTTCAAACAAGAAGTAATTTTAGCAATATGCTGCAGTAGTAGCAATAGCTTACGCTACTTTCCAATATAATTAAAATAACGAAAGAATGAAAATATTCCGGAAGAAAAACTTTATCACAACTTCTTACCAATGAAATGCTACTCCTTTTATCTATTTTCCAGCTTTATTTCTGCAGCAATATGATACACAAGGATCGATTTTTTTAATACAGTCTCCCGTTCGATAATAGGGTTGGGTTGTTTTACCTCTGAGCGGCACTTCTTTGCACACCATGGGCTACGAAGGTCACAAGGACCCTGAAGGGTCAGAGAAGGTTGGGAGAGGGGACCCACTGGAACAGCTGTTGGGAGACAGATGGTAGCCTCCCGTCAAAGCCATCCAGCGTGTTCTTTAACGTGCACAGGGTATGGCTCTCCCGCACATGGTGCACGGCTTAACGTCCCATCCGACGGACGATTGCCTTTTCAAGCCCATCGGTGTCCCCTACTGACCGTGGGAAGGGCGGGGAGTTTTGCAGAGATAAATCTCAACGCTGATCCAGCTGGGACTCGAACCTAGAAACTGCAGATTAAGAGCCTGTCGCGCTACCGATTGAGCCATCGTTAATAGAGAGAAGGCACGCTTACGAGTTAGTGCAATATGGCGACGCTCGGTTACAGTTTTAATGAACTGTTTAATTACAGAGTACAGTTTACAGGTTATATTACAGAGTACAGGTTACAGTTTAATTAAAGAGTTTGTCTAGATTTTGTTTTGATATAAAAAGGAATATAGATGAATGAATTGCTGCAGGACAGAAAGAGACTGAGGTCCCATTGTACCTGCCAAAATGGACATATCTCTAAGTATGTGTATCTATTTTATTTGTGTTGTCGTATTATTGTTGTTAAAGTATTCATTTGTTTTTGTACATATGTATATTTTAATATATAAAGCACTCTTTGAATCTTTGGTTTAAAGGTCGAGGTTAACCTGAAGCAAGTGTCCGAAATCTCTGGTGGCGCTCCAATCGCCTACCTTATGAATGGAGAGTTCAAAGTAATAATGGGGTCTACGTTATCGATGCGCAGAGTTTACATTGGACAGGTGTCTCGCGGCCGACTTTGGGGAAAGGGTCTAATTTCTCGTATCGAAAACTTTACAGTGCACTAAGCTAAGGAGTGATGAAGCTGTAGACGAAGTTTGGGAGACCTGCCTCTGACCGCCAAGGAGGAGTTGTCGAACAAACAGACAGACACACAGACAAATAAACTCTGAAATATATATATGTTCCAGTGCTATAATTGAAATAGCGTATTTTTTGCAAGCAAAATGATGAGAGATCTGAGTTTTGGTCGGATTGTTCAATTTCTGAGAGTTATTTTTAAATGTTATGATAATCGAAATAGTTGAAAGTGCGATGATGCCAGAGATTTAGCGGATTATAATATCTGATTCTGCAATGGCAATGCTTGTAACTTATTCTTTTATTACATTGAAGGATGTCGACACTTGAGTCGGGTTTAAATCCGAACTTTAAACGATAGACTCAAAAAATAACTATATACTAAAACGTATATGCATACAAAAACATACAAAAACTTCCCAAAAATAATACAACACAAATATAATACATTTGCACATAAGCGTGCTAACCACTCGGCCATTCTAAAACGTCAGAAAGGATAATTCGAAACATAACCTTATCTAAAATACAATCTAAATTGAAAAACCATTTTTAAAAGTAGAATCTAGATAATTGTAGTTTTATTTAAAGGTTGATTGCATTACATTATTTAGATAATGTTATATTTGAAAGGTAAGAATATGAGCACGTGTACCACTGACACAATGAACTTTACAGAAAATGCAAATGATATTAAAGGATTCAACAGAATGACTAATTGTATTCTAATGAATCAAAATTGTTATAATGTGCGTTCATTCATTACTCTAGAATCTTTCAATTGATCGAAATGGAATTGGTGTCGTTAGGAAGCTTGCGTCTCGGACTAATTACCTCGTTGGGTTTCACTTCGATAATCCGGGTTACAGTCCTGATTAAAAATTCATGATTTGAAAGGGGCAGTACGTTTCTAAGTTAAAATCGGAACTCAAAAATTTCCCTATGCATGTGTTATACTGTTTACGGAAAGGATTTCTCTAACATTATACCTCGCAAATAATGTTTGGGCAAATTGAGTAGGAAGAGAGATTTCTAAGCCACACTTCAGGTACCAGAGAACTGATGATAATGGTGAATCGGGTTAAATGTCTAGGTTTCGATCTCATTGGGTCGCTATTATTCAAATCGGACTACTGAACAGCTCGGTAAGCTTAAACTTTCATGAACTGATGCTCAAAGTCAATCTTACGCGGCTCGTTGAAAATGCACACTTTGAGTTATTTGTGTAACAAATCTCTGGGAGTATTACATTGACCTTGAGCTACGTTATTCACAGATCAAGCATGCTTGTTTCTAAGTAGCACTTGTAGCCATTTTCTGTAATAAGTAGATGAACTTTGAAGTGAGAAGGAGAGGAACTGATGCTGCAGAAGTGCAATCAAGATCATATCCCTGAAATGATGCGGATATATATTTTTCTAGAAACTGACAGGCTGGAAATCAATCGGTGACCTCCGTGCTTCTTGATTTCTAGCAGGTCACTTCGACCCCTACTTGACCTCTAATGAGACACCAGACCTGAAAATTTCTCTCATTTCTAAGTTTCACTGCTCGAAATAGTCTCTTCAGCAATTTTTAGTTCTCTAGCACCAGCATATGAAAATTTGACCTTTGACCTCGAAAGACCCATCGCATCCAAATCGGTATAATTTCTGAGATCTACGATTCAGAATACCTCCAGGCACTAATTTGTAGCCCTCTAACTCGATAGATCTACATTTAACCTTTGACCTCGAAGGACCTATCACATTCAAAATTTCGCAACGTTTCGGACATTCACGACTCAAAATACCCCCAGGAACAAATTTTTTACTGTCTATCACTGAAATATCTAAATTTGACCTTTGAACTCGAAGAACCTGCCGAATCCAACATTTCATAACGTTCCCGTCATCTACAACTCAAAACACTCTCAGACTCCAATTTTTCACGTTTCCAGTACTCGTAGATCATTGTTTAACCTCTACGTGACCTTCAATTGACTTTGAAGGATACCGCAGAGGTGAAAGTTCGTTTTTTTTCCTAGATCTACGACCCAGATGACCTCTAGATGCAAATTTTCAGAACTCTACCATTTCGACATCATAGTTAGATGGGGCGGGGATGGCTCAGTCGGTAGCGCGCCAGGCTCGTAATCTGTAGTTCCCAGGTTCGAGTCCCAGCTGGGTCAGCGTTGAGATTTATCTCCGCAAAAATACCCCGCCCTGCTTACGGCCAGTAGGGGACACTGATGGGCTTGGAAAGGCCGCCGTCCGTCGGATGAGACGTTAAGCCGTGGCCCAGTGTGCGGGAGAGCCATACCCTGTGCACGTTAAAGAACACGCTGGATGGCCTTGACGGGAGGCTACCATATGTCTCTCAACAGCTGTTCCAGTGGGTCCCCTCCCCCAACCTTCTCTGAGCCTTCGGGGTCCATGTGACCTGGCCATTTAGCCCATGGTGTGCAAAAAAGTGCCGCTCAGAGGTAAAACAACCCAACCCATAGTTAGATTATTAACGTGATCCCCTGTCAATCAGCCATCAATCAAAATCACTCACAACCGTCGTTTATATATTAAATGCGAACATGCTTATTTGAACACATATACATTGCACAATATTTAATAAAATTTGTTTGTACTCCTGTCGAAAGATTTGGTGGAATGATTATTTGTGCTGTTGAGATTTTGATTCCTTTTCAAAAGATTAAAAATGCCTAATGAGATGTCTATTGTTATTTCGCAAAACGAATTAACTAGTTTTTAAAACGATCTATGTTTTCATTTTATCTTCTGACCGTCTGTAGGCAGTTAATCTTTATTTCTTACAGATATAAATGAAATGACAATGAATGAAGATGTTTTGGGTACGATAAGTACTAATGAAATATTAGTATCAGCATTTCTATAATTTTCCAATAGTTTTGATTTCTAGCCGTTCCGTGGCCGAGTGGTTAGCACGCTTGGCTACTGATCTAAGGGACCTGGGTTCGAGCCCCGGATTAGGCATGGATGTGTGTGTCGTTTTTCTGCTGAGGTCCTGCCATCCTCTGAGATCTCCTACTGTGGCATATAAACTGACAGGCTCTTGTCAGACTTCTGTGGCAAGCAGCTGCTTGAGGGGGTATTATATATATTTATTTTTCTGATTTCTACCGTTAGTTCAAGCGAAAGTTGGAAAAATGAAAAAAAAATAAATAAATGACTATTGTAAACGATTATTTATGCCGAATATTTGATTTTGTTTGATAGTGGCTGTCGTTATTTTCAACCTTTTTGTTACGAAGTAAATAAAAAATTCTCTTTGATTGAATACGTGACATGAATTAGCATTATATTAATTCTGATTATCCATCTTTTTGAATTTTCACCATTAAATATTGTTCAGGATTGAAAATGACGAAATTATTTCTCTTTCAAAGCGAGCAGTTCATATTCGCCCAATGCCATACGTTAATCTTTTGATTTTTCTGTTTAGCATACATCTTATTCAAAGGTAAAAAGATGCAATAGTTGATATTATTTGTTAAAAATTATGAATGCAAATATTTATTTTTTACATTTCGAATTCAGAGTTAATGAAATGCTTGCCCATGATTAGAGAATATGTAAAAATTATAATAATAAATCAATTGTTTATGTGAAATGAAAACAAATAAATGGTATTTAAATATAAAATTTTATTATATAAAATTTACATTATAATTGTGATTGCGTTTCTTTTATTTCTTTTTGTTTGCAAAAGGATCAAAACTCCCAAAAGTGACAATATCTGAAGTTTCTTGGACAATGTTATCTTCACTACTGAAATAATAAAAATGTTCCACACGTGCACACACACTGCTCACCAATCAGACCATATCGATCATGCACGTACTCAGATAATTTTGAGATTTCATATAGGGGGACCGAATTTTTGCGGAACGGGGTGGATCGAACCCCCTGGGTAAGTTCCTGACATCGGTATGCTATTAGTATGATATGTGGAAAATAACAAATGTTTGCCAAAATCTGATCACATTAAGTAGCAGCACAATGATGAATGAATTAATTATCCTTCAAGCAACTGCTTGCTGTAGAAGTCTAATAGGAGACTTTCGATATATATACAGTATATATGCCACAGAGAAGATCGTTAAAAAAAGGCGAGATCCCAGAAGAAAGAAAACACAAATAAAGGAACTTACAGTCGCTCAAAAAAGTTTCCGAACACTATGGTTCATTACGAAATTCAGGAAAAATATCTGACAACGATTTTTTTTCAATTAGTGATCTGGCAACCTTCGTGTCACGTGACACGAAGGTTGCCAGATCACTAATTTCTAAAACAATCGTTGCCAGATATTTTTTCTAAATTCCGTAATCACAATCAGACCATATCGTTCGGATACTTTTTATAATATTTAACCAAAGTGTTCGGATACTTTTTTGAGCGACTGTACTTGGGTTCTAACACAGGTCTTCTTAGTTTAAAAGAAGGAAAATTAAATTTAAAAGTTCATCAAGAAAATTATCTTCAGAATGCTTTAAATAAAGATATCTGAACATTTAAAACAGTAATGAAACACTAAAGCAGCCAGAAAAAATAAGATTGTAATATTATGTTTCTTAAAACCTATTCGTGATGAATTTGCTTCTGCTTTTGCGAAAGGAGAAAGGATTCCGAGATTAAATTTTCCAAGTTATGAATCATTATTAAAGGGTTATTTTGATTGTCAACGATTGTCACGGAATATTAACTAGAACATTCTTATAATGTGATCATCATCATCATCCTCAAGCAGCCATGGGCTACGGAGATCCAACCAGACCGTGCAATTTAGTTCTCCAAGCAAGTCTATCCTGAGCTACATCTACCGCATCTGGCATCTGCACACCAATTCTAACAAGGTCCTGTTTGACATTGTCTGCTCACCGCATCCTAGGTCTCCCCTTCTTTCTGAAGCTTTTAGGCACACTGTTCCTAACCCTATTCGCCAATCTATAATTATTCATACGGGCAACATGGCCAAACCAACGGAGTCTCTCTCTGCACAATATGCTGCTTAAAGGAGGTTGCAAACTCCTTTGCCTAACCTCATCATTAGTTACAAAGTTGAACCAACTAATGCCCAAGATACTGCGCAAGCATCTAGAATCAAAAGCATCTAGTTTCCTGTTATATTGTTCACAAAGTGTCCAAGTTTCACTACCATAACTAACCCTAGAAATAACCAAACTATTATACAGTCTAATTTTAGTCTTTAGGTGTATACGCCTATTTCTCCACACTCTCCCTAGATTCTTAAAAGTCCCAGCAGCAATCCCTAATATATACAGGGTGATTCAGAATTCATCATCAATATTTGGTGGGGAGGTAGGTAATAAGAAACGAAGGAGATTTCACATAGGAAAGAATGGGCGCATATGCCATGTAGTAGGGCAAAATGACCCCAGTTCAATGATGGAAAGAACACATAAGAAGGAAGTGGTAAGGAAAAAACATTTATTATCTTACATGTAACATTTCTTTGCATTGGTTGTACAGACTTACAAGAGGTGCTCGAACTGCCGACCATGTGCTAGAATGTATGACTCACAGCGTTGCATGGACAGCCGGACCCTGTGGAAGATGCCTGGCATTTCCCGGATGTTTGAGGCAGCAACTGATATGCGTGCTACAAGATCCATAGCACTATCAACAGGGGTCTCGTACACCATGTTTTTCATAGCACCCCATACAAAGAAATCGATTGGAGATAAATCCGGTGAACGTGGTGGCCAAGAAACCGGTCCACCACCGCCAATTCATTGACCACCAAACTGTCTGCGTAGGTAAGCATGCACAGCATTTGCGAAATGTGCAGGAGCGCCGTCATGCTGGAACCACATTCGCCGGAGACTACCATCAGGAACCTCGTTCATAAGATCCGGTAACACAGTCTGAAGAAATGTTAGGTACTTGGCACCGTCCAAACGGGATGGTAATAAATACGGGCCCAACAAACAGTCACCGACAATCCCAGTCCACACATTGACAGCAAAATGTTGTTGCGCAGCTCCAGGTCTTGTACCGTGTGGGTTCTGATGAGCCCACACATGCCAACTGTGTGTGTTGAAGACACCCTCTCGAGTGAACAACGCCTCATCGGTGAAAAGAACATACGTTGGGAAATTGGGATCAACGGCTGTTCTCTGCATGAACCACTGACAAAAAATAACACGCTTGGGATGGTCGTCTGCTGCCAATAATTGCACTCTTTGCAGATGAAACGGATGTAACCCTTCATTGTGTAATATCCGCCACGCTGTTGCTTGCGAAATTCCAAACTGCCTAGCCATACCTCGTGTGCTAGCACCAGGTTGTTCCTCGATTTCCTGTAGGACAGCTTCCTCTACTGCTACTCACCGTGCCGATCTGCGCCTCCCTCGATTAACATTACTAGCAGCAAACGATCCTGTTTCACGCAGTTGGCGATGAATACGTGAAAACATTTGATGCTGTGGCACACGGCGGTTTGGGAAGTGCGCTGCATACAATTGCCTGGCTCGAAGACATCTTTCTCCTGCCGCACCGTAAGTTACATGCATATCTGCACATTCATTCCACGTATACCGGTTCATGTTACTTCTGCAAATTCACCTTGTCGAATGACAACTGACTGCACGCGTCAAACAGCTGTGCTTCTGTATGAGAGGTGTGTACACACAGCGCCCTCTACACCACCATGCGTTCGTCTGCCCCCATACTTTCCTATGTGAAATCTCTTTCTTTTCTTATTCCCTTCCTCCCCACTAAATATTGATGATGAATTCTGAATCACCCTGCATTTATCAATATTATTATCTGATATGTATTTTAATATATATATTTACCCTTAATATATATATTTAGATATATATTTTTTATTAAATATATATTTATAAATTTATATTTATATATATATATTTATATATTATTTATTATTCAGCAATCCCTAATTATATTCGTCTGTTAATCTCATGCCGCACATCACCATTATCTGTTACATAGCTCCCAAGATAATTAAACTGTGACACCTGCTCAAGACTGCAACTATTCAGATTAACTGAATCACAACCTCCCTGACCAATTATCATCACTTTAGTTTTCTCTCTGTTTATAACCAGACCTACTCTACTACCAGTTTCATCAACAGCTCGAATGAAAAAGTTCATCTCATCAACATCATTTGCCAAAAGGGCTAAATCATCAGCATAATCCAAATCAGAAATTTTCGTATCTCCAGTCCATTTAAGGCCAAAATATTTCCCTTGAAATGAATTTCGCATAACATAATCAATAGCCAAGCTAAAGAGAAAAGGAGACAAAAAGCACCCTTGTCGAACACCAGAAGTAATGCTAAACCAATTGCTACAAGACTTACCAATTCTCACACACGACTCAGTGTTATTATAGAGAGCTTTCATTATGTTAACTAACTTGTTTGGTATACCATATGATTTCACAATCAACCACAAATTATGACGATCAACAGAGTCAAAAGCCTTTTTAAAAACAACAAAGCAAGCAACCAAAGGTTTCTGAAACTCTAAACATTTCTCAAGAATCTTCCTAAGTGAAAATATCTGATCCACACATCCCGTACCACTTCTGAATCCACATTGTATATCACGCAATTGACTGTCAACCAGATTCTTAATTCTATTAAGCACAATCATGCAAAGACCTTTACCTGGAACAGAGAGTAGTCTGATACTCCCATAGTTATCACAAGAACTGCGATTATCTTTTTTGAAAAAAGGGATAACAATAGCTCTGGTAAAATCCTTAGGAACCATGCCTTTATCATAAATGATATTCAAAATTTCAGTCATCCAAGTGGTAACTGAAACATTCCCAGCTCTAAGCATTTCTGTAGTAATTTCAACTACCCCTGAGGATTTATGTCGTTTAAGTTTAGAAACAGCCAAAATAACTTCAGATTGTGTTATAGGGCCAACATTAAAGCCACCAATGCATCTATCATCATTGCAAACAATGGGAATAGAACTAACCACATTGTTTAGAATATCACTGAAATGCTCAGCCCACCTAGCCATGACAGAATCCTCACCTTCCATAACCTTACCTTGTTTATCCTTTAATCCCTGTATACCTGTTCGTTTTCTACCACACAAAACATTACCTATCTGGTACAGCTCTCTGCTGTTGTGCTGTCTAACTGCTTCCTCGGCTTTGTCATCCAAGCCATCAAGCCAAAGATTCTTATCAGCAGCTAACTGATCTTCTACACGTTTATTAAGTTCACTGTAATGCTTTCTATTAGGACTAGTAGGGTATTGATTAAGGACATTCCTGCAGTTCTTTCTTTCCGAAATAAGCTCAAGTGCTTTATCACTCAGATAATTCTGTCTCCTCTTCTCCTTTTTTCCTAAAAGAGTACTGTTAGTGTCCAAAAAAGCCTGTTTAAAATGATCCCATTCTTCCTCAACTTCAGTAGTAAGCATACCATGACTGTCATAATGACTAAGTAACCTATCATGGTAAGATTTGGCTATAACTGGGTCTTTCAGAGCTTCAGCATTAAAAGTAAATTTTTTAACCCTAGCAGAACACTTTTTAAGTTTAAGTTGCAAGACACTTCTAACAAGGTAATGATCAGAACCAATTTCAGCTCCCCTATATGCCCTGGTATTCCTAACAGACCTAGCCGATTTGATGTTAATTAATATATAATCAATCATATTCTTATGCAGCCCATCAGGTGAAGCCCATGTGTACTTATGTATGTCGCGGTGTTTGTAATAAGTGTTAGTTATTCTGAAACCATTGAGTTTACTTACCTGTAGGAGACGTTGCCCATTGCCATTGCAGCTACCAATACCAAAAGGGCCTATTACTCCTCCCCAAAGGTCAGAGTCAGTACCAGCTTTGGCATTGAAGTCACCTAGAACAAGGGTAACATCTCCTTTCTTTACAGAATTCAAAATATCCTGAAGTTGTCCGTAAAACCTATCTTTGTCATCCTCATCGGCATCCTCAGTGGGGGCATAACAGCAGATAACATTCAAGTCTTTAACGCTTGTCTGAAATTTTGCTATAAGAAACCTTTCATTAATGCACTCATATCCTAGAAGAGCATCACTAGCATGTCTGCTGAGCAGCAGACCCACACCTTGGTGATGCTTTCCATCCTCCCTCCCTGAAAAGAGAAATTTAAGATTATTTGTAAGAATCTGACCTTTATCTGTCCATCTGGTCTCTTGCAAGCCGAGAATATCTAAATTATAATGGTGGAATTCTTGTGTGAGGACATCAAGAGAAAAAGCTCTGTGCAGAGTCCTCACATTCCAACTACCTATGGAGAGAAAATGGTTAGTGGGATGTTTAAAGAAACTATGTTTATTGAGAGAGGGAATGCCGACAATATCAAACAGCCCCCTAATCGCAGACATGGGGCAAAGACCCGTTCCCCCACTACTAAAGGCTGAAGCCATCTAGACTGGAAGACTTTCTCCAATGTAGAATTTGACGATGCCAATAGAAGCAAAGAGTTCAGGTGCCTGCGATGACTTCTGCTCAGGATTATCCACCAGCTGATAAACATATCCTGTGAATCTATTCACTTGGGGCTGTCAACCCAAACAGAAATCAGAGCGGATGATTTTCCCTCCACAGAAGCCCACCAGTGCAGCAAAATCAGGATCCATAATCAAGCTCAGAGCCATATATCTGTCCAGTCCAGTGGGTTTATATGGTCAGCAGCAGGACCCTGTGTGGTTGACCACTCCTCAGCAGGGTAGAAAAAAAAGAAAAGTAGCCATAGTTGTCCAGATCAGTAGGCCACACTAATCTGGCAGCCCTCCCCTTCCGTTCACTTCCACAAGAGAGTATCTCTTTTGAAAGGTACTAACGGTCTGCACACGAGAAGGCGGGGTCGGACATGAGGTGCTAGGCCTGTCCGGTTCTATGCATCATCACAGGGGATTGGTGCATAGCTCTCCTTCCAGTGACTACCTAGCTACCATTTACAGACCATATATATACCTTATAATGTTAATCTTCCAGACCTTATAATGTTAGTCTTCGATTAAAAACAAGTGTGATTTAAAGTGCATAGAAATTTCGGCTTCGAAACATAAACGTAAATTGAAATCTAATAAACCAGTGACCCATCCCGAATCTACAATAAATTAAAGGAGATGGGGAGGAGAAGAGACTGGATTTCTGTTCAAGTGTAACATTTCCCTCTTTGTGTTAGAGGGTTTTAAAAATGTCATAAAAAATGCGTGAAATAGACATAAGTTTAATAATTTTTAGCGTCTATTACACTTATTCGCATTCCCAAAGGGCATCTATTTATGATATGACTTGACATCTCCGAATTGAAATCTTCCAGGGTCAGAAAAAGATGACCCTGACTCATTGTGTCACGTGACACGATCGATTACGCAACCTTCGTGTCACGTGACACGAAGGTTGCCAGATCACTAATTTCTAAAAAAATCGTTGCCAGATATTTTTTCTGAATTCCGTAATCAACTATAGTGTTCGGATACTTTTTTGAGCGACTGTACTTAAAGTAGTGCTGCGATTAGGACACAGAACTATGACTGGGATTAAGAATATTTTACAAAATGGGATTCGTTTATTTTATTCTTAATTATTTTGTTTTTGCTTGAAAAGGGGAGAACGATCTCGTGCATTGCGAGGAGGAGTATTGCGTTCATGTTGAAGTTAGGAGGAGTATTGCGTTCATGTTGTTTTAACACGATCTCGTGCATTGCGAGGAGTATTGCGTTCATGTTGAAGTTAGGAGGAGTATTGCGTTCATGTTGTTTTAACAACATGAACGCAATACTCCTCCTCGCAATGCACGAGATCGTTCTCCCCTTTTCAAGCAAAAACAAAATAATTAAGAATAAAATAAACGAATCCCATTTTGTAAAATATTCTTAATCCCAGTCATAGTTCTGTGTCCTAATCGCAGCACTTGCTTCGAAATGTTTCAGAAGATAAAACTTTTGTACCTTTTCGTTGACTAAAGCCTAATTTATGCCATGCATAGTTGCTTTCGGGCATAACAATATCAATTTATTTAACCTCTCTGATTAGCAGTGGTAGAAAGCGGTAGTATGCGATGGGACGGAGTCGTACTGGTTATGAAAACGAAAAAAAACAAAACAAACTAGTTGTTGGAAAAATTAAAGATTAAACAAGAAGAAAAAACAGACACCGTATCGTTACCCTTCGCTTTGGCCTTCTGATCGTAGATCGTAGATCGTTACATCATAAAATGAAGTACCAGGTACAATAGTACGCATAACCTTCTTCATCTGGAAATATGCCTAATTGGCATCAGTTTGAAGAAACGAACAAAAGCAAACCACACAATGGTGGGCCCCAAAGGGCAAAAGAACATAAAACAAAAGAGTAGTAATGACGCACAAGAGACCTAAAATGGATACTTTCTTTAGCGAAAGCCATCATCTTAGGCCTCTTGTATCTGTTAAGGACTTCATGATCGTAGTCCAAAAGGCAGGATATAATCTCGTGCGGGTTTCTCTGCACTGACTCGTAGAAACCTCGCGAGACAAACTTAAGATATGTGTAAATATGATCAATGCCCAGATCTTTATGCAATTGTCTATTGGTTACAAACCAGGGGGCATTGACCACACATTGCAGGATTTTATTCTGCAAGACCTGTATCTTGTGAATGTTTCTTAAGGCCTGTATCTTATGAACCTGGAATGTTCGATTTAAGAGATACGATTGAATGTTACAGGTGAGTCCCGTAGGCATTCCAATCTTGGAGAGTTTGTAAATGAGGCTGTCCATCCAGATGCGGTCAAAAGACTTGACCACGTCTAGAAAGACGGCAGCAACTGTTAAATAGTTACCACAACTCTGAGGACTTGAGTCCTCTCGATCTTTTACTAGGTAAGGAACACAACTCCCACGATCTTTCGTTCGTGGGAGTTGTGTTCGCCCAAATTGGGGACGCATAGGATATCATAGGTCGAATGACTATGTGATAAATTAGTAATTTATTATCAATGGATAATACTGAGTTTCTTCCTAGAAGAGTCCCCAGTTGACATCTGACAGAGTTAACTTTTGTGATGATTCCGTGTATATGGGGATCCCACTTAAGCTTCTGATGCAGAGTGACTCCCAAATATTTGACAGTCTCCTGCCACTTGAATTGTTCATCTAAAAAGTGTAAAGTTAGAGGATTTTTAATCCTCTTACCACTGAAGAGGATGGCGTTACTCTTCTCAGTGTTTATCTTTATTTTCCATTTTTCATAACAGGTATCCTTTTTATCAAGGCAATATTAATGAGAAGAGCGTAGGGCCTAGGAGAGAGCCTTGAGGAACTCCAGCAGCCACTACTCTCTTGGTAGAAATGGAAGATTTAATATGAACCTGGAATGTTCGATCGTATGGTCAAGGCCACAATTGGCACATTTTGGCGGACTCTCTTCCTTCTTACAAAGGCAGTCCTTCGTCATATAATTTCCAGCGCATTTGACGCAGCGTGGCAGATTAAAACAGTCACTCTGCATTGCAAAATCAACCCCCAAGGAAGGGGAGAGGAGAGCAATATCATCAGCATATTGTGCGATAACGATTCGCTCAAATGAAGGAATATCAGAGAGATATAATGGGAAGAGAGTAGGGCCTAGGAGAGAGCCTTGAGGAACTCCAGCGGCTACTACTCTCTTGGTAGAAATGGAAGATTTAATATGACCTGGATGTACGATTTAAGAGATACGATTGAATGATACAGGTGAGTCCCGTAGGCATTCCAATATTGGAGAGTTTGTAAATGAGGCCGTCCATCCAGATGCGGTTGTTGGCTACTGATATTGAGGAGATGAATTCGTTCATTAGGCTGTTAATGAGACTGGTAATAGAGTAGGTTTGGCGATAAACAGAGAAA
Source organism: Ryuthela nishihirai (assembly GCA_038380435.1). NCBI lineage: Eukaryota > Metazoa > Arthropoda > Arachnida > Araneae > Heptathelidae > Ryuthela > Ryuthela nishihirai. Next base: position 94,368,494 of record JAWZYU010000001.1, read on the forward strand.
AAAGATAAGTGATGAAAATTGATCAGGCAGGTGGTGCTTCAGTTGCTTTGAATGGCTGTACTATTGAGCATGTGTCTCAGTTTAATTCTCTTGGGAGCTATGTAACAGATACTGGTGACGTGCGGCATGAAATAAATAGAAGAATATGGATGCCGCTGGGACTTTTAAGAATCTATGGAGAGTATGAAAAAAATAGGTGTATACACCTAAAGACTAAAATTAGCTGTATAATAATTTGGTTCTCTCTAAAGTTAGCTATGGTAGCGAAACATGGACCCTTTGTAAGCAGGATAACAAGAAACTTGATGCCTTTGATTCTAGATGCTTACGCAGTATCTTGGGCATTAGGTGGTTTGACTTTGTAAGTAATGATGAGGTTAGAAGAAGGAGTCATCAATCTCCTTTGAGCAACATATTGTACAGAGAGAGACTGCATTGGTTTGGCCATGTTGTCCGTAGGCATAGCTGCAGATTGGCAAAGGGGATTATGAACAGTGTACCTAAGGGTATCAGAAAAAGGGGGAGACCTAGGATGCGATGGGCAGACAATCTCAAACAGGATCTGGCTAGAAGTGGCCTAGAGTGGCCAATTGCAGCAGCTGTAGCTCAAAAGAAACACGTCTGGAGAGGAAAATTACACAGTCTGGTTGGACCTCCGTTGCTCATGGCTGCTTGAGGATCTTATACGTATGTAGGCATTAAGAAATTAATCACAGATGCTTGTTAGAACAGACATTTAAAAATTGCCCACTTTTTTAAGAAGTAAACTCTAATACACAGTAAATTTCTTTCAAAATGATTATTTTGTAGTGTGCAACTATCACTGCGGTTTTTGTTTTGGTATTTCAGTATAAGAAATATGTAGAATAAAATTGGTCACCGCTCGATTTCGTTATACTTTCACTATAAATAGTTGTTTCTATTAGATGAAAAAGATTGAAAGCTCTGGAAAACACTATATTTTATGAATAATTTTAATTTGCAAGATATTGAACATGAAGAGAATTAAACGAGATTGAATATTTCCGGAATAGGCATCTGGCCTTCAATTTATTGACCATGTAATTATTTATCTATATTTCATTTAATGTATAGTTGTAGTATTAATGTGTAATGCTAGTTGGCGAAGCTATTTGTGAGGTTTTTATTCTAAAATCATTAACGTTTATTGCGGGTAAACTATCACATATTATATTCCCATTTCTCAATATTTGCATGTCAAATGTACAATGGATGGAACATAATCTTGAAAGAACTGCAGTTTACAGGACTTTGTTTTCGTTCGTTGCTTTAGTCCAGAATTTGTTCAGAATATTTCTTATTATTAATAGTAATTTCTTATAGTAAGAAAAAATTTCCTTTTGAATTTCGTAAGTGGTTCAAAAAATTATTTATTTTTTAGTAATATATTATTAAAAATTTATTCTTTTAACTATGGCATTTGTAAATGAATGTAAAACATACTGGTTAACAAGTTCGAGCATTCATTATTTCGCAACACAATATTGCAAATGGAATATTATTGTGTCAACAATTGAATCCTCTTTGACGGAACACAAGAGCTTCCCTTCTACTATTTTCGTTTTCGCCATGTCACCTAGCAAGTGAAGCAGAAGCTCATGTCGGTTCCGGTGCTCCGCAAAATTCCCCGAGCTGTCCACGGTCAGTAGGGGCAACGATGGGCTTGGAAAGGCCGCCGTCCGTCGGATGGTACGTTAATCCGTGGCCCCGTGTGCGGGAGAACCATACCCTGTGCACGTTAAAGAACACGCCGGATGGCCTTGACGGGAGGCTACCATCTGTCTCCCAACAGCTGTTCCACACAACCCGGTTCCGGTGAGATAGCTGAAATGGAAGAATATTCATTTTGCCGGGATATCTAAGCACACAGGTAAGACAGCAGAGGTAGGTGAAATTTTATCCCTTGCATTAAACAATTCACATGAATTTAATAGTAAGACGCATTTTCTAAATACCATGTCGTTTTGCTCTATATAGCTATATTTGATTAACCGGAAAAATACTCTTTTTATACGCAAGTGTTTTTTCATTTCCGAGACTATGCACGGTTCATCTCACAGTTCTGATTAGTAGAGAGTTTTCATTTTGTAAACAATTCAAACTCGGATATTTAACAGTTCACAATTTTTATGTAACTTTGGTTTTATCTTCAAAATTTATTGTGTGTCTGAAGGTGCGAATTCGAACTAGTGAGATATTAAGAATATGCAACCATGTTTAATTAGTGCTTTTCCAAATAAACGTTTATATTTTATTACCTCGTAAAAGTAACGGTTGTATTTTTATACGCCTGCTACTCATATACGCACAATATCTGGTGTATTTAACATTCACCATGCTTATTGATGAAGAATAACACGTTCCCACAGTTACAGCCTAATCATGAGTTTTTTTTATCTAGCATGCTGAATCATTTATAAATTATTTCTTTCATGCAACTACATACATTTCAGTTACCATTTGAGTCGCATTTAAAAATAAAGGCTATCTTGAAATTCTAAACGATCGAAGCGAAAGTGTTTTTTACGACCGTAGGAGCATGGATATAGATACAATTGTTTACAGTAATTCCCAACATTTACAACGCCAATGACACACCTACCAATTCTCATTCTTTCTCCTAACCCCCTACCAAATCTAGCCTTTCCTGTAAACCCTCTTCTCGTCATTGATTGGTACATTTTAACTAAAATAAAGGTCCCCGCAAAGAGGACTCCTAAAAATACAAGGACGAATTACATCTATAGTTCTTTATCTGTGGTTCATTTATGGTTACTTTGCGATTTGAATCTAAAAATGTCGGTGTAGAAATTCAAAGGCCCCCAGAAATTTTATATGCCCAACAGCCAATTTCATCTTGTGATCAGTATGAGATAACCAGTGTTGCCATACTGAAATAGCATAATTCCAGCCAAAAGCAATGAAAATCAATGCTTCATGTAATCGCGTATATTGTGCGTTTCCCATTAAAATTTTTGATATTTTGAAACCAGTACGCCTACTCCTCTCCTTTCCTGCGTTCGCTGATTTCTAGTGGTGCGGGGAACAGAGCATTGTTCTATATTTTATGAAAAATTAAATAATTTTAAAGAATTTTGAATAACTTTTAAACAACTCATAGCAAATATTTTTTTGATTTTATGTTCTATGAAATTAATTCGCTTGCAGCTAGACATTAACAACTTTTTGAACACTATTATGATGTAAGTCAACGTGGATATAGAGGAAAACGTCTTGAGCCGAATTGGGTCTGAACCCCCGACTTAATGACATGTCAGGTGGTCTGGTCATCAAATGTTCGTAGGTTCAGATTCCATTCGGTTGAAGACAATTTTCCTCTATGCCCACGTTCACCTACAGCAAAATAGTGTTCAAAAATTTGGTACTATTACTATGAAGCGGGGTGATACAAAATGTCTAACAATATAACAGATAATCTATATTGTTTACACCTTTCTGATAATCGTTTTCGCAGTTTGTTATTTTATTTTTGACTACTGTCTTAGCCTGTTTTACTTTGGCGACATTGCTAAATGCGAAGATACAGAACAGCAATGGTTTCATGCAAGTTTTCTTTGCCAGTAAAATTTAAAGTTCATTTTAAAACCACAAATATTTAGCAAAACAAATCGCTTAGATTCAACACTTTACAATATAACATATAGTCCAATGAAACCCACACCAAAAGATTGTCGCCAAACCTATGTCTATTGAGAACTCTTACTTCATTGAAAGCTTCCACACGTACTTCTCACAACTCGGACAAATTTCCGAGTTGTGTGTAGTATAAAAAGTTCCCAAAATTATCCGAAGTAATTTCGGACACTTTTTTAGGGATCATTCCCCACCCACTTCAGCTAGAAACCCGATCTCTTACTCACAACAGGGCTAGAACTAAGTGGGCCACCACACCAAATTTGGGACCGATCGTTCAAGTAGCCGTGGAACCACAGGAAAAGAGATAATTTCTGTCACCGATGACATCACAAATGTTAGCCTGTAAATTCGTTGTTATATAATGTGATCTATAGACCCGACCCGTTTAACCCAAATTTAATGAATAGCAACTAATAAAAACAGTATATTCTTAATGAGGGGAAGGAAGTAGTGAACTGGAAAAAAAAATAATTTTTAAAGAATCGATAAAATGTCTTGATCATAAAACAGAAAAAAAATCTCAAGAAATGAGATTCTGAATTTCCAAAATCGTTTAGCTACCAACTTAGAAATGTATAGACAAGTAATTGGAAGAATTGAGCCCTATTGAATATATGAGTATTTACTTTATGAGTCGAGAGTTCTTTTGCAATGAGCATCTGGTAGGATGGGCTTAATATACACTACGAATTTTAAATATGAAAGCAGATTAAATATTTTAATACGCTACATAATATAAAGAAATCGGGATAGATTGAAATATTAAGATATTTAAATATTAAGTAGAGCTACGTAAGCAAAAATTATATCTCATGTGTCTTAATTCTACAGTTGATTTGCCATAAAGAGTGCATCCCTTCTCAAGTGGAATTAGTAGGCTTAAGCGTTTCTCCATAATGCTATTTTATTTATCTATCTATCACGTTGAAGATGGATAAAATATCATATCCCCAGATCCATAAATGGATTGATAATAAAATCACTTGGCTATACAAAGCGACTTAGCGTAAAATTGCCAAGGTGCTTAAAATTGTTTCAGAATGCTTGTTAAACATTTATTGTTTGAGGTCTGTCAGGAAAGAAATAAAAAAAATTTTCTTTCGAGAATTTTCTTTTAACTGATACTAATGAGTATCTTAGTTCAGCTTGGAATCTATTAAGTACTTCTCTTCAAATACTTCCATAAATGAAATAATAATTCCCCAACTTAATTTTCATTAGGAAAAAAAAACCAACAGCTTTGAAACAACATAACACTAAATTTTAAAATTGACACTTGATACACGTTGGGCACCTGTTTAAGTCTCGGTACAATAGATTGATTCTCTTTACCTATAAAACGTACACACATGTACATTCTTTGGTAAAGAAACACGCGTAATTTTAATCTCTTAAATTGCGTGTATATTATTTGAGACAAATCGATTTGCAAGTTTGATTTCCTTCTTTGCAAAAGTGCGAAATTTCGTTTGTTAATCATTCAATAGATCAGTTTTAACTGTTCATAGCTTTAACTGCATCTTTGATTTTGAATATATAATGCAGTACAGTTTATCTTAATATATAATTATAATAGTGCTCAAAGCATGTCTCATTCGTTTCACAGTTCCAATTTAAATGACGATTTTTTTCATTCGATATTAAACACATTTTAAAATGATTTTAGAAACACTGATACACAAGTGTCCAAGTGAAAAAATAATCTTTGAAAATTCGATCTTTAAATAAAAACCCCCTCAAACAGCTGCTTGCCACAGAGGTCTGACAGGAGCCTGTCAGTTTATATGCCATAGTAGAAGGTCTGAGAGGATGGCATGACCTCAGCAGAAAAACGACACAATACAGCCATGCCTTAACCCGGGGCTCGAACCCAGGTCCCTTAGATCAGTAGCCAAGCGCACTAAACACTCGGCCATGGGACGGCTTTTATATTTGTTAAAAAAACAATTTCTACATGCGTAGAAATTGGAACAGGAATGAATAGCAGTTCTATAGTTGGAATACAATTTAATCGGATCATTAATTCTTTTAAATATTATTTTTATATTTTAACAGGTAGTTATGATTATCACGAAAAATGTTTATACGTATTGAGATTAAGTGTAATGTACTCTTCCTTTTTATTTTCGATAAATTCTCAGGTAGATGTGTCTGAAGTGTAGGTAGATGTATATAGGATTTAGTTTGTCTAAGTTTATTTATTCCAATACAGATTCCATGAGGACAGATTTTAGGATAAATATGTAAAATATGTCAAATAAATTTCTAAATCAATTCTTTGATGATGAAGATTTTCTGTTTTATTTAATAAGTAACTGAAGCAGGATATTGTGTTATATTGATGTGATATAACACAGTCTGAAGATGATGTGTGTCTGTAACACGGTATAAAGTATATTAAATGTATAACGATGTGTTTCTATAACAGAGTCTGAAGTTTATTACATGTATTAAGTAATAAATGTCAATTAATGTGTTTTTATATTAGTAGGCCTATAAATATTATCTAGGTAGTCACTGGAAGGAAAACTTATGCACCAATCCCCTGTGATGATGCATAGAACCGGCCAGGCCTAGCACCTAATGTCCGACCCCGCCTTCTCGTGGTTACAACCTTTCACAAAAATTTACGTTTCGGTGAAGTGTGGGAGTACGGGTGCCTGGACGATATTGTACGTCACATCCACGAAAAGTGTCGCAAGCCTTTTACTTCCGTCATCGCTTACAAGGGAGGATTCTACGAGAAGTGACTATTGACCAGACTTGGGATAACCTCTCTGGATTTAGAAAAAATTGGTTGTCCACCTTTCAAAAAAAAATATAAAAATAAATACCCCCTCAAGCAGCTGCTTGCCACAGAGGTCTGACAGGAGCCTGTCAGTTTATATGCCAAAGTAGTAGGTCTGTGAGGATGGCAGGATCTCAGCAGAAAAACAAAATACCTGGAACTGAGTGCGGTTATCACGCAGGTTGTGGAGTGCATTGTTCACAAGCCGAGACAGCAGCATTTAGCACATGGATGAACGAGTATATCGAGAAGCACTCTAAGCAATGGACCGGTCGTTAATTGGTCAACCACACGGACAATTAGAGGTTTTTCCTTTGTGGGACTTTCGACGAACCTGACTATTTTGGCGAGAACGCTCCACCTATGTCCTGTTGAAGACAATCCTTCTGTGAATAAAGAAGGTATCCTTGTTGTGAATGAAGAAGACACTCCAACTGTGAATGAAAGCAACCCTTCTATTAGTGATGAGGAAAAACCTTATTATGTAGATGACGTTTTCTTTCCTCTCTGTCCTTTGGTGACGTGTTAAAGAGAGCGAAAGACAACCTGCATACTAGCGACAATTGGTTTTGTAAATAAAAGTCCGATATTACCTAACAATTACTGTGTTGTGTACTCATTTACGTTATGAATCGTGTGAAGACAGCATCAGCAATAGCTGTGATTTGTGGGGTCACGTTTTATCTCCAGATTATTTAGCCACACATTGCGGAGATTGTAGGCATTTGTGAGGAAACGTTTGGTTGAGCGTGTGTAATAAAACAGTAGATATCAAATTATTTTTGCGTAAACAACCGACGGTGAAAGTAATTAACTTATCTTTTTCTCAGTGGAAGAAACTCGTCACTCTGGACGAGTGGGTCGAGAAAAATGTTGTGAGCTCCGAGTTACCGATTCTGTCTGGTGGAGGTGGGAACAAAAGCGATGTACTATAACCATCCGGTCATTTACACATCGAGAGAGTTGTGTGAAGAGGCTGCAGACCGTACATCTATAGACGTACCTGACTCCCTTCCTATCGAGGTCTGGATTAAAGAGGAAAAGCTACTGCTGGTCGATGAACGATGCGTTGGAAAACTCTTATTACGATCCCAAGAACCCTGGCAGCTATGGAGGGATGACTCGATTATCCCAGAGTACTGGACAGGATCCAAAGACAATCAGAGAATGGTTAGCAAGTCAAGAGACGTACACTCTCCACAGACCGGCAACGAGCAAATTCAGAAGGAACCAAACGTACGTGACAGGTCTGGATCAACAATGGCAGGCGGATTTAATGTTCGTGAAAAATATTGCAAGATTTTATGATGGTTATGGATACATATTAGTCGTCATCGATATTTTATCTCGCTATGCGTGGGCGGTTCCTGTGAAAAAGAAAACAGGAACTGCTGTGAAAGAAGCATTTGAACAGATTCTAGCACAGGGTCGTGATACCACGACTCTAAACACCGATCAGGGGACAGAATTCACAAACCGTGTTTTTCAAAAATTCCTAAAAGAAAAAAGCATCCACTTCTTCGTGTCTTATAGTGATAAGAAAGCTGCATTGGTAGAAAGACTGAATCGAACCCTGAGAGAAAAATTATGGCGTTATTTCACTAAACATTAAAATTTTAGATTCTTGCACGTTCTGGATTCCATAGTGAAGGGTTATAATGCTTCCAAACATCGAGCTCATGACCTTGCTCCCAAGGACGTGGATCTCTTTAATGAGAGTGCCGTCTGGGAGAGATTATACGGAGCACCAAAATAGGCAGACCCTGTCCGTTCTAAAGAGGGAGATCACGTGTGACTCAGCAGTTTGAAGCTACCATTCAAGAAAGGTGCGTCGCAACAGTGGACTCGAGAGATATTTGGAGTGAAAAGAATCGTACCTAGAACACCTCCCGTTTACGAAGTGGTAGATAGTGATGGTAACATGATACGTGGAACTTTCTATAGACGAGAACTGCAGAAAATAAATCTTCCTGAACTCTACGCAGTGGAAAAAATCTTGGACCAGGGCCGCAAAAAAGGCATCTTAGTGAACTGGAGAGATTATCCTACTCCCAGCTGGATACCTAGAAAGTGGCTTTCTACTTAACTCTCCCTTTCTCCGCCAGCATTGACGTTTACCCTTCTAATACACAGAGCGATTATACTGAGACTGGCACAGCCAATCGTGCTGAATGGTGAATGGGAGGTAGCGCTATCCGAGATTCACATTCCTACCAGTTGGTATAATATCGACGATTCGATAGCTCCTTCTCCGCACATTTCAGATGGTTCCCCTCCTAACGTTAAGCATAAAAGTTTGAGACTTACGTTAAGCATAAAAGTTTGAAACTTACGTTAAACACAAAAGTTTGAGACTTACGTTAAGCATAAAAGTTTGAGACTTACACTAAGCATAAAAGTTTGAGACTTACGTTAAGCATAAAAGTTTGAGACTTACGTTAAGCATAAAAGTTTGAGAACCGCTGATTCTATGCTATAGATAGGGAAACATTTTTCTCTGAGGGTCACTAATTGATTTAGACATTAAAAGGTCCGTATCGAAAATCCTTTGATATCATATATTACATATGTTACGGTAAAAGTGAATAATCCGGCGATTATGCATAATTAAAATGGCGGCAAAGAAGGCGGCAAGAAAGGCGGCAATGCAACCTGTCATCTTTGAAACGTATACATTTTTAAAACGTTTACAAATTGGCTGGTGAATGTTTTTCTTTAAATTATTTTAATCTCTATAAATGACATAATCTTTCGAAATCTTCATTAATTTATTTAACATCTTAAAGAACAAATAGGACAAAAGTATTTCATAAATATTTCGTCGTTAATTCTTATTGTAATTAATTCGCCACAGATGAAAGAATAGGACTGGGCCCAGACAGCTCACTAACAGAAAGAGTAAATTTAAATTCATCAATGATGATTCTAGGAAACACATTTTTACTTTTATTTTTCTCGAGGGTGGAAGGGTCACTGAGTAATAGTCAAAAACCGAATTTAGAGGAATTGTGTAATAGTTTACTCTGAGTTCTTCCCTTGGCCTTTGCGGGCAGGGGTGACTTCTTCAGTAGCGCGCCAGGTTCGTAATCTGCAGTTCCCAGGTTCGAGTGGCAGCTGAGTCAGCATTGAGATATTATCTCCGCAAAACTTCCCGCTCTTCCAACGGTCAGTAGCGGACCGGTCAGCTTGGAAAGGCTGCCGTCCGTCGTATGGGTCGTTAAGTCGTGGTCCCGTGTGCGGGAGAGCCATACCCTGAGCATGTAAAAGAATTCTGGACGACCTCGACGGGAGGCTACCATTTGTCTCTAAACAGCTGTTCCAGTGAGTCCCCTACCCCAAAACGTCTCTGAGCCTTCGGGATCCTTATTACCTGCCCAAAATGTTTCTTCTCAATACTGGAAATTGGTAGGGTTGTATATCTGCAAGTTCGTAGAGGTGCGTCATCCAATCACCTCACAACAAAAAAGTTCTTGTGCATTTGAGGAATACAGAGTGTGGTGTAGTTGGAATCTGAAGTTCGTGGGACACAGTCAGTACTGGGGCATGCTCGTAATTTGCAATTCCCAGATTAGAGACTGAAATATGTCAGTGTCGAGATATATCTTTGTGAAACAACATCGTACCAAAAATGTCTCCTTTAGACTAAAACAACCCAAATCCAGTAACCTCAGAAGATAAGACTTGACACTCTGTTTATCTGGTTTGTAATTAACCAGATCAACTTAGATACGACCGGAACCAGAATAAATTCGACCAAAAGGACAGCAGTTTCGGCTCTTACCTATGAGCAGCACTTTGTACCCAATAAGTTTGCACTTAAACAGGCTCGCCTGTATGAAAGTCTAAGTTTGAAGTTTAAGTCAGTTGTGGTTATTTTTTTTTGTTCTCTTTTGTAAGAGCTCAAAAATGCTTCCGTAATTTATGGTACCATTTATCTACCAAAATTCTTTTTAACAGAACTAAGGGCATCAGCAAATGCTTCGGATTTATCATCCTCGCTGTAACATAAACCTGACTCCCCATGAATGGGGAGAAATTTAGAACGAAGGTTCTTGAAAGATTTAATCATCTTCCAAATAGAATTGTCACTTGTAGAGAGTGAGCTAAGTTTTTTGTTCCATATATAGCTACGGTGATCCTTGATCTTTTGTCGAACCTCAATCTTGAGGGAGTAATGAACATGTTTATCGTGAGCATCTCTGGATCTTTGCCAATTATGTCTATCTCTGTTATTAAATTTAATAAGATCCGATAGATCCTTTGGAAAAATATAAAAGTCTCTATCAGGTTTTCGTAGAGTGCTGGCTTAATTTCTGGAATCAGTCAACAAATCAGTAAATGTTAGTATGGAATCATTTATCTTTCTGAGAGAAAGAGATTTGCATGATCCTGAAACCTTTTCGTTGACAATTGTTTTGTAAAGTTCCCAATTGACAACACTAAAAGTGCCTGGAGCAATAGTAACAGACAGATAAAGGTCAATGGCAACCGGAAGATGATCTGAATTCAAATCATTATGGACACTAAGTTCATAGGTGGGTAAAAAATTCCCAAACATAACCAGGTCTAAAACATCCGGTCTATGCATGGAATTAAACGGGTAAAACGTAGGCTCGCTAGGAGCGTCAACAATGATGCCCTTTGACGTGGCATAATCTAAGAGTAGATTACCATTTTTGTTGCAAGTTCTGGAATTCCAAGCAATATTTTTGGAATTTAAATCTCCTGCCAAAATTGTAGGAGTGTTAGTGTCAAAAATGACTGTAAAATCATTCAAGACAAGTTTAGAATTAGGCTTTTTAAATACCGCAAAGACGTTCAAAGTTCCAAAAGTATCATCATGAACTGCAATAGCAGTAACTTCCAAAGAATTGAAATGCTGAGTTGGCAAGAGGTGATGTTTAATGGATCGTTTGACGACTATAGCGGTATCTCCACCGCTGTTGTGCTGTCGATCCGTCCTGAAAACTTCAAAGTTTGGAAGTTTCAGACGATCAGAAGCACGAAGATGGGTTTCGCCCAAAAGGACTATGTCAGCGTGGGAATCAGACAAAAAGTTGCTGAACTCCCATAAGTCGGTAAGAATACCGTTTGCATTCCAGGAAAAAAACTGGAGGTAATTCTTCTTACTGTTGTGCTCCATATGAGGACAGCGAAGAGAGTAGAAAATCGAAAGCTTTTAGCCCAACGGTGAGTTTACCCATCAGGCCGTTGGCATTTTGGTATTCATTGATTAATGACTTAGTCATTAATAAAATCTTTGAAACATTAAGACTTTTAAAGATCAGAAAGATTTTCTTCAGATCGTTCAAAATGGTGACATCAAACTTCTCACTTGTAGAAGGAGCTTGCTTTGGAGGTAAAGCATTAGGAGACACTCTTTTAGGTAAAGGTTTACCTTTTCCAGTTGACTTGGCAGCTGGTGTGCCTTTTAGCAAGAGCACTTGCATATGATAGTTGAGGGGTAACAGGGGTACTAATAGCCTTCTTGGACGGGGCAGTATTAGATTTATCCTTAAGTGGAGTTACCACCTCACGTGTAGGAAAATAAGAGCAGCCTTTAAAATTGGCCGTATGGCCAAGGCCGCAATTGGCACATTTTGGCGGACTCTCTTCCTTCTTACGATGGCAGTCCTTCGTCATATGATTTCCAGCGCATTTGACGCAGCGTGGCAGATTAAAACAGCCACTCTGCGCGTGGCCATATCGCTGGCATTTATGGCACTGTGTTGGTGCTTTCTTCGACCTGTAACTCTCCACATATATTTTCAGGTGAAAGAGGTTTGTGACATTGTATATCTTTTTATTTGCAGCATCCTTAGGCAATTCTGCCAAGAATACAGGGATCTGAGATTTGTCTTTTCCTCGTCTCATCTGTAAGAGTTTAATAATTCTAAAGCCCAAGTCCACCAAGGCGACTCGGACATCATCAGTGGTAATGTCATTGGATAGATTTTTGATTACCACTCTGAGGTTTTTCTCCTCTTTTAAATTGTATCTATGAAATTGTTGCTTTGAAGCTTCAAAAAATCTGACAAAGGACCTATAATCATTGGAGCATTTGGTTTGTAATCTGACCGTTTCTCTAGAGGTCTTTGCAGTGAAAGCTTCCACAGCAATTTTAGTTAATTCTTTGTAAGTGCTCAGCCAGTTCTTAGGAGAACGTAAAATGATGGGAGGTATTTTCCCATTATTATTGCTATTCCCTTTACGAGTAGTGGTAGAGTCAGAAGCCTCCATTTCAGAAACTGGAGAGTCCAAGTATTCCTCCTCTAAGACCGAAAATCTGGTCTTAGAGGCATAGGCAGAGTCAGTGATGGGAGACAAGGCTTTCTTGTGTCCTTTCTTTAAGTTTTTGCCAACACCCTTCCTTTTAGGTTTTTTGGCAGCATCAGAAATATCTTGAAATAAATCCATACCATGTTTTGGGGCAGGATCCAATTCCTGAACAACTTCCAAAACAATTGTTTGACTAGAACAAAGTCCAGAGCAAACATGTTCGTTAATATCCTTCTCAGGATAAAACCTTTCCAATATTGCATCATTGAATTTGACGCGATAACCAGGCAAAAGGCTGTGTAATTCCTTCATAGAAGGTAAATTTGCCAAAGTTGAGTTTAAATCGAACAGGAGTTTATTTTTCTCCGATAAAAAAATTGCAAATTTGCGCGTTATAAGTCAGTTGTGAACTATACATAGAGACTTGAACTTCAGAGGTCTCTGAGAGGTCCGGACTAACGTCATTAACAGAGTAGCTCTCTGTCAGAACCGGGATAGAAATTTCATGAATGTCAGATTTTGACATTGCAAATGCTTAAAAGTTTGAACAATTTTCAAACAAAAGCAGTTGAAAACTAATAAATAAGTATAAATAAGATAAAAATGAAAGAAATTTAAATAAAGTTTAAAGTTACACGGGGCCACGGCTTAACGTACCGTCCGACGGACGGCGGCCTTTCCAAGCCCATCGGTGTCCCCTACTGACCGTGAGCAGGGCGGGGAATTTTGCGGAGATAAATCTCAACGCTGACCCAGCTGGGACTCGAACCTGGGAACTACAGATTACGATCCTGGCGCGCTACCGACTGAGCCACCCCCGCCCCATTCGTAAACATAAGTTCTCCTTTTCAATCAACTTATAACTGTTGTTGAAATTCATAATTTCTGCGTAATTTTGCTTCAGATAATTATTTTAGAAGTCACCGAACTTAAATTTTGGTCTAATGTGGTAATTGTTTACTTTTTGTTTCCTTTTTATCGAGGATAGATCTATCTAAAGAGCTGCCAGCGAAAGAAATTCTGTTTTTTCTAAGATATGTGCAAAAAAAAAACACGAAGCGTATTTGTTTTCAAAGCGAAACATGAAAAAACGACAAGACATCGGATGAAAAGTAACAAAAAATTCTCATGAAATGTAATTATTATTTTCCTTATTCTTCAACCGAATCCTGAGAAGGGAAAACAAAGTTATTCTTCAGTAGTAAACAATCAGAGGATGTGTCATGTAGTCATGAAACACATTAAATAAGAAGCTGAAGAAAATTAGTTTTGCCGTGAGTGGGATTTGAACCCACGTCTTCCGGTAAGTTTATATGTCATATCAGCTGAAGATAAAATGTTTGCCGATGGTGGTGTAGTAGTTAGCATAACTACCATGTTTCAATGCCAGTTATGCTAGCCACTCTCTATAATTCCCATTAAACAGAATAGTAATAAGAGGAAATAATGACTGCAACAAAGAAACTCTAACTGGAATTTGGCGATTGTAACACTACAAAAGGAGTTGTACCAATAGCTCTTAAGCGCATCAAAAAATTCATTTTAGTCAGGCTGTTGAAGTTTATTTTGCACCGTAACTTTATTTCCATTGAGCAGTTTGGATTCGTTCTCCGGAGATCTGCAACCATACAATTGCTTCAAATCAATGTTTGTCCTCCTTAAACAAGAATGAACTTTTCGATATCCTCTGTTTGGACTTTGAAAAAACATTTGACCAATTTAAAGGTCAATTCCTTGTAAGGAACTTCTTAATGTTGGATTCCGAACAAACTAGTCAAGCTGATCGAAGCATTTCTCTCTAACCACACTTAACAAATCAGAGTCAATGACAAATTATATTATCACCAGTCAAAAATATTTCACGTGGAGTTATTCAGGGAACAGATCTTTGCACATTTCTTTTTGGTTTTTTTACCAAAAACCAAAAAGGTTTTCCAAAAAGGTCTGGTGGTAATCCAGATATTTTTCGCCCAATCACGAATAACATCTTTGCGCATAAAAATTAAAAGTTTTTAGGCTACAGCGACACAAGACCAAGACCAATTACAGTCAGCTTGTAAAAATATTTTGAAACAGAGCATACTTCATATCAAGAATAGGAACTTGCTACCTATTTGGACAACCAAATAGTTTCATTCATTTCGGTGAAACTATTTGGTGAAACTATTAACTGTTTTCAATGTGATATATAGTTGTAGTGATTGTTAAATCACTACAACTATCACATTGAAACAATTCACATTGACTACAACATTGAAAACTATCACATTGAAAAAAATTCTCTCGAGAGTACCCACAAACTTTCTAATCTTGGCGTCGCATTCAACGACACTGTGTCATTTTCACCCCATTGTAAGAAGGTTCGAGTCCCAGCTGGGTCAGCGTTGAGATTTATCTCCGCAAAATTCCCCGCCCTGCCCACGGTCAGTAGGGGACACCGATGGGCTTGGAAAGGCCGCCGTCCGTCGGATTGGACGTTAATCCGTGGTCCCGTGTGCGGGAGAGCCATACCCTGTGCACGTTAAAGAACACGCTGGATGGCCTTGACGGGAGGCTACCATCTGTCTCCCAAGAGCTGTTCCAGTGGGTCCCCTCCTCCAACCTTCTCTGAGCCTTCGGGGTCCATGTGATATGGCCATTTAGCCCATGGTGTGCAAAAAAGTGCCGCTCAGAGGTAAAACAATCCAACAACTCCATTGTAAGAAAGTTGCTACCCTTTGTATTGGAAACATAATTCTAAGAAGCTATCTCCAATATTTTCATCACATATGTTAGACCAGGGGTGGGCAAATAGCGGCCCGCTAAGAGTTTTTTGTGGCCCGCCAAGACAGTCAGAAAAATCCGCTTTGAACCGATTTTTCCTTCCAGTGCGCGACCGAAGATTCGTCTCGTATTTTCCACTAGGACGGCCACGTCAATACGCATGCACAGTGTAGATACGAAAACAATTGCCCACCCCTGTGTTAGACCCATACTTCAATACGACTTGCCAGTATGGAACCTGAACCAGATGGTTCACTGAAAGACTACCAGTTTATTCAACTTGACATACGAAAAACAGCTGGAAAATCTTAACATCCACTTACTGAAATGGAGAATACTTGAGCTGGACTTGAAGACATGCCACAAACTCATTTATGGGATAACTCATTCAGATATCCATCATCCCTTGTTAACAATTTGAAGTAATACAAAACAGAAACCCAAAAATAAATTCTGAAAATATTATTTTTTCGTTTACAAAACAGGGAAGGTTTGGAATTAAATTCCGACAGACTTTCGCCACTTTTTCAGCAGAAAATTGAAAGAAGTGGACTTGCCACCATTTCTTCGATGCTTTAGAATCTAAGCCTCATAGTGAACTTTGTTTCCTCAAATGTTAATTACTGTATATCTTTTTTTACTGTATATCTGTATATCTGTATTTCTTTTTTTCAAGTTAACAGAGGAGATAGAATGCAACGCA
The DNA here is from genome assembly GCA_038380435.1 of Ryuthela nishihirai. Classification (NCBI taxonomy): domain Eukaryota; kingdom Metazoa; phylum Arthropoda; class Arachnida; order Araneae; family Heptathelidae; genus Ryuthela; species Ryuthela nishihirai. Next base: position 94,384,705 of record JAWZYU010000001.1, read on the forward strand.
CCGTCGGACTCTTCTGTGTATTCAATTATACAAAAAATAAATTATTATTGTTATAAACGATGCCATATTTTAAACCTGATGGCCATGATGATAGCTATTAATCAAGTGGAACCGAAATATCATGCCTAGAGCACGATGTTCGACAAAGTCTTTAAACAGTCGATTAGGATACACTCAACGGTATTATGAAGAACCGTATTTGTACTGGTAACCTCATTTAATGCGGTATTGCGCTCCTGCTAAACTCACATTAAACGGGGGCATAACTTTTACTTTTGCATACCTTATTGATATTTTTGATATGTATTTCTTTGTGTTATAATGGATATTTCATTTAAATATATATATATATAATTATATCGTGCCTCGTCTTTCCCGTGGCCGAGTGGTAGCGCGCTTTGCTACTGATCAAAGGGACCTGGGTTCGAGCCCCGGATAAGGCATGGATGGTCATGTCATTTTTTTGCTGAGATCCCGCCATCCTCACAAACCTTTTACTATGGCGTATAAACTGACAGGCTCCTGTCAGACCTCTGTGGCAAGCAGCTGCTTGAGGGGTAATTATTATTATATAATTCAGAGTTTTTATTTAAAAAATTGTATAAATGTGTTCATATAGAATCGATTAGTTATTTAATCCTATGTGTATATAAATGTATACATGTATAATAGATTATTTATGATCAATAAGCAATTGATTAAATTATTTATTTTTTATAGTTTTTTACGTCTAGAAATCGTATTAACCAATAGAATCAGATGAAGTGAGAAATAATGAATGTAGGATTCCACACTTGATTGATTCATTTCTTCTGTGACTTTATTTTTTTATGACGTTTTTCAAAACGCAGCCGACGGATTCATATGAGGAGAATTCGTCACTCTACGACTCTACATTTTAGTGATGTCAGAACAAACAGGATGACCGATTTGCCAAACATTTACGCGTATTTATCTATGTACACACAATTTTAAGATTTTTAAAGACGTGTTACTGAAAAAAAAGGGAGAAGAAACCGCGTTATAGCGAATCAGGGTTAAACAATCAGGGTTAAACGAATCAGGGTTAAACCTACATTTCATCAAATGAAAAAAATTCTAATACGTGAAACTTCTTTGGATAAAATCCAGTTAATCCCGGTTATTACCTACAAGTTGAAATTTCGATATCTTTCATAAACAGTCATGCCAGAATGCAATTCTGTGGCTACATATTTGAATGACTTCTACACCGATCAGCAGTTAATCTGGGATTTGGAAACACAGTGAAGACAGATTTCTCCATCTGAAAGAAGTGTCCAAATAAGCTGATCTGGATATTTCTTCCCGAAAAGCATCAAAGAGGTCATCCCCATCCTCTGACCATCCCCTCGAAGGAATCCTCCTTCGTATGGAGAAGAAGAAGGGATCGAAAAAGAAAAGGTTCGGAGAGTAAATTACATCATTTTAAGTTTATTCCTCCATCCGTTATCAGATTCCAATGCTGAGAAATTCAGCAGCCGCATTAGCGGGCAGAGCTGGCTGCAGAGTTGCAGAACTTCCTCCGGATTGCGGGCAAGGCTCTCTCCTCCTGATCTTCACTAAATCTGTGGCTGCCTGCCAAGTGTTCGAGGGAAAGGACTGGGACAGCGTGGAGCAGACAGAGAGGCGATCTAGGCGCCAGCCTGCCAATCCCTCTCTGTACATATACATTCCAGAGGCCATGTATTTATGCTAACGTCTTCTTTGTGACTGTCTGTGGCATCAAGTGCTTCTCCTGACCCAGCGGTGGCGTCACAGATACTTTGGCTCCAGATCGAGAACATGGACAAAAACCAGCATTGCTGAGACTGATAATCCGTTCGTTGTCCTCGTGGCTGTTTGTTATCGGATACAAAAGAGTTCCCCGTGCTAATAAACACCCCTCGAAGGAAAAAAAACTCCCTCCTCCCTTGACAAAAAATTGTCTTCATTTTTTCGTATTATTGAAAATGAGGGAAAACCAGAAAAATATTCGTAGATTTTTTTTTTTCATTCTGAAAATTTGAACGCAGCCAGTTTTATCTAGTGATAAATGTAGAGTTTGCTCTCGATTCGTGCCGATGTGATTAACGCGTTTTTCGAATACAGCGGCCATATAATTACGCCTTTTTTTTTATTTACGCGGTCTTTTTTTGTCCTAACGCGAATTGAAATCCTCCCAAAGGTCGATCCTTTCAATATATGATTAGATCCACAAAGCTGCTAGCTTATCTGCGGATTATAACAGAACAAACGACCCCCGTTCGTTTACTCGAACCCGAGTTGGGTAGTTTAACCTCTGAGCGGCACTTTTTTGCACACCATGGGCTAAATGGCCAGGTCACATAGACCCCAAAGGCTCAGAGAAGGTTGGGGGAGGGGACCCACTGGAACAGCTGTTGGGAGACAGATGGTAGCCTCCCGTCAAGGCCATCCAGCGTGTTCTTTAACGTGCACAGGGTATGGCTCTCCCGCACACGGGGCCACGGCTTAACGTCCCATCCGACGGATGGCGGCCTTTCCAAGCCCATTGGTGTCCCCTAGTGACCGTGGGCAGGGCGGGGAATTTTGCGGAGATATATCTCAACGCTGACCCAGCTGGGACTCGAACTTGGGAACTACAGATTACGAGCCTGGCGCGCTACCGACTGAGCCACCCCCGCCCCACTGAAATCCGAACTCCGACAGTTGTCACAATTAACAATAAACTTAAGTTGTATGTCACAGAGAACCAACGCGATTCCCACTAAGCCACAGTATCTTAAACGGAAAGCGTAAAACTCGAACCCAGGGGCGTAGTAAAGGACTATGAATAGGGGGGGTAGAAATCGAAAATTGAAATTAAAATTTTTGCCAACTGAGCAAACTTACTTAGATTTGCGCTCCGGGGGGGGGGGGGATTTAATGAGGCACTTTTCACAACTCTCCTCTGCATTATTATTCTAACCGTAATTTGCTATTTAACTTCAAACTTTGCCAACTACCCATATTATCACGGAAGTAATTCCAATATTTACATCTCGTCTGAATTGTAGCAAATCATTGTGAATTTTCCCTTGATTTTGCCACCTATCCTGAATTTCAGGAAACTAAACCCAATATTTACATCTCTCCTAAATTTGCCAAATCACTTCAAACATTTCAAACTCCCCAAGATTTTGCCAAGTTTTCTCGATTTTGTCAACTCTCCTTAATTTCACAAACCCAATCGCAATTATCACAACTCGCCCGTATTTTACAAGTGGATCCGAATTTTGCCAACTGCCCTACATTTTGTTGTCTCCTCAATTTGTCCAACACTCCTTAATTTCACAAAACAAATCTCAATTTTCAGAACTCGCCTATATTTTACCAAGTGTATTCGATTTTTGTCAACTACTCTAGATTTTGCCAACTCGCCGTAATTTTACAGAAAAAATCGCAATTTTTACATCTTCACTGAATTTGCCAGGTCACCTCGAATTTTATCAACTCTCCTTGATTGCACAACAAAGACACAATTTTCACAATTCCCCTGTATTTTACCAAGTGGCTTCAAATTTTGCCAACTCCCCTAGATTTTGCCAAGAGTTCTTGGTTTTTCCAACTCTCCTTAATTTCACAAAACCAATCCTAATTTTTACAACTCGCCTGTACTTTACAAAGTGGTTTCCAGTTTTGCCAACTTCCCTAGATTTTGCCAATTCTCCTTAATTTCACAAAACAATCCCAATTTTCACAAATCGCCCGTATTTTACCAAGTGGATTCGAATTTTGCCAACTGCCCTAGGTTTTGCCGTTTCTTCGATTTTGACATCTCGCTACAATTTTACAGAAAACAAAGTCCCAATTTTACATCACATCTGATTTTTGCAAAGTCACTCTGAATTTTGCCAACTCCCCCAAGATTTGCCAACTCTCCTAAATATTGCGAAGTTGCCGCGATTTTGTCAACATGCCATAATTTTACAGAAAAAAGATTGCAATTTTTACATCTCACCTGAATTTTTTCAACTCTCCACGATTTTGCCAAGTCACTCTAAATTTTCCCAACCTCCCCTAGTTTTTCCAACTACCCCTAGATTTTGCCAACTGCCCCTAGATTTTGCCAACTGCCCCTAGTTTTTACAACTACCCCTAGATTTTGCCAACTGCCCCTAGTTTTTACAACTACCCCTAGATTTTGCCAACTCGCCATAATTTTACAGAAAAAAATCCAAATTTTCACATTTCACCTGAATTTTGCCAACCCCCCACGATCTTGCCAAGTCACTCCGATTTTTGCCAACTGTCCCTAGATTTTGCCAACTCCCTAAGTTTTGCCAACTCGCCATGATTTTTACAGAAAAAAAATCCTAATTTTTACATCTCACCTGAATTTTGCCAACTCCCCAAGATTTTACCAAGTCACTCCGAATTTTGCCAACTCCCCAAGATTTTGCCAAGTTGTACCGATTTTGTCAACTCCCCAAGATTTTGCCAAGTTGTCCCGATTTTGCCAACTCCCCAAGATTTTACCAAGTCACTTCGAATTTTGCCAACTCCCTAAAATTTTGCCAAGTTGTTCCGATTTTGCCAACTCACCTGTATTTTACTAAGTGGCTTTGAATTTTGCCAACTGCTCTAAATTTTGCCGTCTCTCCATTTTCCAAACTTCCTTAGATTTGCCAAGTTGCCAAATTTTCCAAAAAAAAAAAAAAAAACAAATTTCCACAACTCACCTAAATTTTACGAAGTCGCTTCGAATTTTGCCAACTCCGAGTTACTTTGGGGGGGAGCCTCCCACCCCATCCCCCCATGGCTACGCCCCTGCTCGAATCTCAACCTTCTACTTTGGCCTAAGAGGTATCCTTAGTGGAGGAAGCCTCAACACCTTCGCTTATTCCGCTGACGCAAAAATCCTTAAACCTCTAACTGCATTCCAAATACAAACAGTACCAGCAAGCGTTCAGAGACAACACTCAACGTGTGTCAGATTTTGTGTTTCATAAAAAATTACTGTTTTCTCATTGAAGATAGGATGCATTTTTTGTAGATAGGTTGTATTCTTTTTAGATAGGTTGTATTCTTTCGTTTTTAATGTTAGTGTAATGACTATAATATCTTTATTATTGTATCAAATATCCTATAGTGAAAAAAAAAACAATAGTGGAAATAGATGACTGAATAGGTTTTAAGGCAGAGTTACCCCCCCCCCCCCCACCTCCTCGTCCCTCTTGTTTGTTTCTTACGAAAAAATTATGCTTCATTTAAGGGCCATTTTTAAGAACGCAACATCCCCCCCCCCACACACACACGTTAATCCAGTGCCAAATGTGGGGCGGGGGTGGCTCAGTCGGTAGCGCGCCAGGCTCGTAATCTGTAGTTCCCAGGTTGGAGTCCCAGCTGGGTCAGCGTTGAGATTTATCTCCGCAAAATTCCCCGCCCTGCCCACGGTCAGTAGGGGACACCGATGGGCTTGGAAAGGCCGCCGTCCGTCGGATGGGACGTTAAGCCGTGGCCCCGTGTGCGGGAGAGCCATACCCTGTGCACGTTAAAGAACACGCTGGATGGCCTTGACGGGAGGCAACCATCTGTCTCCCAACAGCTGTTCCAGTGGGTCCCCTCCCCCAACCTTCTCTGAGCCTTCGGGGTCCATGTGACCTGGCCATTTAGCCCATGGTGTGCAAAAAAAGTGCCGCTCAGAGGTAAAACAATCCAATCCAATCCAGTGCCAAATGTGCTTGAAATTATAGAGAATTATAAAACTTTAGTAATACCGTTTCTTCTTTCCGAATATTTGCCTGTATTGTCACCGACGTTCTTCATCAAATTCTACTGTTCATTCAGCAGTGAAATCAGAACACGCACGTTGGTAGATAGCAAACATAATGCTATCGAAATGATGATATGGCTTGAGTGATCTATGGTGCAAGATAAAACATAAAATGCCAAATCCAAAAAGTGATTAGAGTCTAAGAAAATGCTGTTTATATACTGGAGACACTTCTCTGCTTAATCGGATTTGGCTTTTCTCAGTGTGTGGCGGGGGTTGGGTTCATTCACCAGCTAGTATTCTGATGCAATCAGTCTCGAGTCCCCATTGTGCGCGATTTTTTCTTATAAGTGTCATCTTGCCTAGTTGAGAAAGAAGATGCCTTTGGGCTTGAAACGGACGCTGCCCATCGGATGGAACGGTAACCCATGGCATCATATGCAGGAGTAATGAACATTAAGGAAAATGCTGAAGATGGCTTTGAAGGGAGGTTATCTTTTGTTTCTTAACAACTGTCCAGTGTGTACGCTTCCTCCACCTAACCCTAAGAGTTTGTGACTTGATCATTTGGGTATTTGTATGCATAAAACTTATGACTTGGCCATTTGGGCTTTTGTATGCATAAAAGTTTATCGGTGGTAAAATAAGCCAACTTTTTCAACAGAAATTCCAGTCAAGCATGTTTGACGACAACTATTTATATGTGTATGTGGTTCAGCAACCTGTAGTAGAATATAAGAAATAACAAATGCAAATTATGAGCAGGACTTAAGAAATGCTGGATATTTGAAATATTTCTCTTTGATCTACTGCAAAATTCCATCAAACAACCTGTTTGATGGAAAACGTATTCACACATTTATATTAATTTTAAGGTATAATTTGTAATGATGGATTACTTGAAGAAAATGTTTTTATATATTTAAATAATTTTGAACTGAGTAAACCGGCTTTAAGATAATCGTAAAGTACAAAAGAGAACTATGAATCTAAGCATGAAAATATAGCTGGATTTCAAAAAATAATATATATATATTTTTTTTTAAATTTCTATGTAGAGAAAATTATTTGATTTTCAAAAGAAATCATCTGTAAACTTTCAAAAGAATAACAGCTAAAGTCTTTATGGTGTATTGTTAAACTTAGCCTCTAACCTCCTTTCACTTAAATAGTGCGTAAAAAGGAAACCAATGATACCTTTAAAAAAAACCTAAATGCAATGTTAATGCTCACATTTGAACGCCTTCTGCAACATCCTTTGAGGTTGAAATAAATAGGAAATCTGGTCAAGTGGGTAAAGAAATCGACCGTCCACTGCGAGACTCAGAAGATCGCGTTAAAATGATTTCGTAGAATTCTCGCTCTCTTACGTTAGATGTAAATGTAGCGAAAAATCCAGCCTTTCGCTAAATGGGAGTAATATATGCAGGAGATGAGTCTTTCTCGCTTTCTCAAATCTCAGCGGAATCATTTGATTTTTCAATTGTCTGATTCAGGCAGCTTTGGTAACCAAAGATCATCATGATTCAGCTGATTAGTTAAGAGAATGAGTATCTCTCTGTTTAATAAATATGAAGAAAATGCAAAACTATTTATAACTTTTAAAATCGTTAAGACAAATTCCTTCTTTATTTACTTCAAGTACGTCTATGCAGTGAAGGAACAGGAGAAACAAAGTTTCGAATTTTTAAAAGCGAAGTAGGTTGGGTTGTTTTACCTCTGAGCGGCACTTTTTTGCACCCATGGGCTAAATGGCCAGGTCACATGGACCCCGAAGGCTCAGAGAAGGTTGGGGTAGGGGACCCACTGGAACAGCTGTTGGGAGACAGATGGTAGTCTCCTGTCAAGGCCATCCAGCGTGTTCTTTAACGTGCACAGGGTATGGCTCTCCCGCACACGGGACCACGGCTTAACGTCCCATCCGACGTACGGCGGCCTTTCCAAGCCCATCGGTGTCCCCTACTGACCGTGGGCAGGGCGGGGAATTTTGCGGAGATAAATCTCAACTCTGACCCAGCTGGGACTCGAACCTGGGAACTACAGATTACGAGCCTGGCACGCTACCGACTGAGCCATCTCCGCCCCAAAAGCGAAGTGACGTTTAATAAATGGGATTCCCATTAATGGATCTAGAAGAAAGCATGTAGCCTCTGGCGCATATGTGAATCTCGTTTTCAAAGATAATGAAGATTTTCGTTTACCTACTTTTTCACTCTTTAAAAGTTTTAATTCTAACTAATGGAGGATGGGTCAAATGCAAACAATAGAATTTTATTAGTACTTATGAAATATAAAAAGCATTTGTCTTTTATTCCTTCAATTTAAAAACTAGCTTTTCTCATACCCCTCCGAGAGGGGCGGGGGTTGCTCAGTCGGTTGCGTGCCAGGCTCGTAATCTGTAGTTCCCAGGTTCGAGTCCCAGCTGGGTCAGCGTTGAGATTTATCTCCGCAAAATTCCCCGCCCTGCCCACGGTAAGTAGGGGACACCGATGAGCTTGGAAAGCCCGCCGTCCGTCGGATGGGATGTTAAGCCGTGGTCCGTATGCGGGAGAGCCATACCCTGTGCACGTTAAAGCTGGATGGCCTTGATGGGAGGCTGCCATCTGTCTCCCAACAGCTGTTCCAGTGGGTCCCCACCCCCCTTCTCTGAGCCTTCGGTGTCCATGTAACATGGCCATTTAGCCCACGGTATGCAAAAAAGTGCCACTCAGAGGTAAAACAACCCAATCCATACCCCTCTGAGAAAAGAGCTTAGAATTTTGCTATCAGTGGAATAGTTCTTGACACTCTACCACTGAAATTTAAAACTACTGACATAAACAAATCACTTGCGACATTCCTTAAAAGTTTCGCCGTTTCCATATTTAGTGACATCTAACAATATAAATTAAAACTACTTAAGGATTTGAGAAATCCGAATTGTATAATTTCATTAGACTAATTCAACTAAAAAAAATATTTTTCCAACGATCTCTTAAAACAGTTGTGTTTTCCATCTACCCCTGGGTGTAAAGGATCAACTCATTTTTGCCAAAGGAAACATAATGAGCTTCTCATTGCACTACCATAAATTCAAATTTCTAGCATTAATATTCCGTTTGCAATATTCGTTAAAAATTTTGAAAATTTTCAACCTTGTCCACTGCTAGAGGGCGCAGTTATAGCTTTAGGGAGATTCCGAAAGTGCGAATCCTAATATTTCGTTAATACCTGTCCAACCCAAAAAGAATTTTAAATTTTTCTCTAAAAACGAAAAAGGTTAAATGTCTACAGACAGACAGACGACAAATTGCGCATTATCACTTTTTTTTTTCTATTTTGTAAACGAGATAAAATCAGTTTTAATTGTAAAGTTTTAGAAATTATTCGGGATTGGATGAGATTCAGTTGTTGTTGTTTTACCTCTGAGCGGCACTTTTTTGCACACCATGGGCTAAATGGCCAGGTCACATGGACCCCGAAGGCTCAGAGAAGGTTGGGGGAGGGGACCCGCTAGAACAGCTGTTGGGAGACAGATGGTAGCCTCCCGTCAAGGCCATCCAGCGTGTTCTTTAACGTGCACAGGGTATGTCTCTCCTGCACACGGGGCCCACGGCTTAATGTCCCATCCGACGGACGGCGGCCTTTCCAAGCCCATCAGTGTCCCCTACTGACCGTGGGCAGGGCGGGGAATTTTGCGGAGATAAATCTCAACGCTGACGCAGCTGGGACTCGAACCTGGGAACTACAGATTACGAGCCTTGCGTGCTACCGACTAAGCCACCCTCGCCCCTGTAGAAGTACGAACCTGGGTGTCTTTGTATCGAAGATCAAATTTCTCCAAAGTTCTCTCCCTATTCAACCTGCACTGATTCTTAGTTATGATCTGATCATTTATGATCACTGCTGCAAAAGAATGGACTTGAAAAAATGTAGCTCAGTTCGAAGTTATTAATCATCAAAGATGAAATCAAATTCAATTAAAATGAGTTGTAAAATGTTTGGGAAGATCATGTTGACCAGAAAAGAATCATCGCACTTTGAAAATGTAATGATTTCAAAAATAATATTGCCATCAGTTTTCGTCAGGGTGATAGAGAAAAAGATATTTTTTTTCGTTTAATGAACATCCACATAGAGAATCCTTCCGTTTTCATTAGAGCAGAGGTGGTTCATTAGCTTTAGGAATTTTCTGAGTGAAAATTATTCCGGAACAGGAAACTTTAGTTCGTTCTTTAAAGAAAAAGAAAAGTATTCTGCAAAGATTATGTTAAATGATGTACTATTTCGAATCTTTCCTTAACAGAATTCTCCTCAAAACCTAGAAGTTAATAAAACGGTCTGGTAAGACGGTTTAAAATTACCATATTTTTCCTAATTATAATATGCACTCTAATATTGAAAGAGGAAATTAAAATGAATTAACTTATATAAATTATGCATAGATTAAATTTTTTAAAAAACGTTTGTTGATTTTCTTTATACGCTTGAGTTTTACAAAGCTTATAGAGTTGGGTTGGGTTGTTTTACCTCTGAGCGGCACTTTTTTTGCACACCATTTGCTAAATGGCCAGGTCACATGGACCCCGAAGGCTCAGAGAAGGTTGGGGAAGGGGACCCACTGGAACAGCTGTTGGGAGACAGATGGTAGCCTCCCGTCAATGCCATCCAGCGTGTTCTTTAACGTGCACAGGGTATGGCTCTCCCGCACACGGGGCCACGGCTTAACGTCCCATCCGACGGACGGCGGCCTTTCCAAGCCCATCGGTGTCCCCTACTGACCGTGGGCAGGGCGGGGAATTTTGCGGAGATAAATATCAACGCTGACCCAGCTGGGACTCGTACCTGGGAACTAGAGATTACGAGCCTGGCGCGCTACCGACTGAGCCACCCCCGCCCCAAGCTTATAGAGAAACATCAAAATACAGTAAACTGAAGATCGAAAGCGTTTCTAAGAGTGTGGCTACTATGATCAGATGCAACAATTTGTTAATAAAATGGCTCATTAAAAAAAGTTCAACTGAAAGTACGGGAACATAATATTCTGTGGATTTTTGAAGGAAAAGTGCACATTAATATCTGAGCAATTGCAGTATTTTACTTTGCCCGAAAACGTAGATAAAGATGATGTAAAACGTGTGCACTTGTTTAGCGATTTCACATTAATGTGAATTAAACGGTCAAATCAAAAGGACTACAAGAACTGAGATCTCAGTAAAGAAAAGAAAGCTGGTAAGAAAAAGATGGAAGCCTACAGTCAAAGCCATCATGAATGTTCTTTAACGTCCACAGGGTATGACTCTTCTATATAGGAGTCCTCGACTTAATGTCCCATTCAAGGACGATGGCCTTTCCAAGCTTATGGGTGTTCTCTTTATGAGAGACATAAGGATGGGTGTATAACGGAGATAAACCTCAACTCTATAGTTGAGACACGAACCTAGAAACTGCAGATTACGAGCCTGGTTCCAGAGACTATCTTAAGTGCGAATTGCCAAGTCTTAATTTAGTGGTGTTACTAAACAGAATGGAAGGTGAGGCCCTCATTCTCACAATCAACGTCTTTCGGAAATCAGTGTCGATCACCAAGTAAGTGCAGGTCCACTCCCATTAAGATACGATTTCAGTTTTGTATGCTCTCTCTTAGCGGGGAAAAGTGGGTGAGTGTTACGTCCTATCCACGTCCTGTGACAGCTTTCATACACTTTTAGTTCTGTACTTGAAGTTCTGATTACATCACTAAGGTGACGTAATTATAGTGATTATCTCGACGATTCCTGATCTCACTACATTAGCAGCGATTCAAGTTCCTGTTTCTCATGGTGACACGAGACTTTATGCTGTCGAAAGAGCAGAAGAGTCTCTTCTTATTCAACCTGCACTGATCTCATGATTTTTTAATTCTTGCAGAAAAACAAATGTTAAGCCCGACATGACTATAAGTTGTTTGGGTTGTTTTACCTCTGAGCGGCACTTTTTTGCACACCATGGGCTAAATGGCCAGGTCACATGGACCCCGAAGGCTCAGAGAAGGTTGAGGGAGGGGACCCACTGGAACAGCTGTTGGGAGACAGATGGTAGCCTCCCGTCAAGGCCATCCAGCGTGTTCTTTAACGTGCACAGGGTATGGCTCTCCCGCACACGGGACCACGGTTTAACGTCCCATCCGACGGACGGCGGTCTTTCCCAAGCCCATCGGTGTCCCCTACTGACCGTGGGCAGGGTGGGAAATTTTTTGCGGAGATAAATCTCAACGCTGACCCAGCTGGGACTCGAACCTGGGAACTACAGATTACAAGCCTGGCGCGCTACCGACTGAGCCACCCCCGCCCCTCATGACTCTAAGTGTTCCTGGAGAGAGATAACTTTGTGATACAATCATGGGAAATATATACAACAAAATCCTATTTATCCAGCAGCAAGATATCCGGTAAACTTAAGCAATCAGCAAATTTATTTTAAATTTATATTTAGTTATCCGCAAAATTTTAATACGCCTTTGGTTGGAATCGACTGGCTTCATGATTCATCATTTATAGATCGTAATCTACGAAGTTAACTTTTTATTATGAATGATGTTTCAGTTACCAGATTATTATTATATTAAAGTTGATATTAGGCGAAATCCATATAACTGAAGAACTTATTCCTCATCGCTTACGGGGCGGGGGTGGCTCAGTCGGTAGCGCGCCAGGCTCGTAATCTGTAGTTCCCAGGTTCGAGTCCCAGCTGGGTCAGCGTTGAGATTTATCTCCACAAAATTCCGCGCCCTGCCCACGGTCAGTAGGGGACACCGATGGGCTTGTAAAGGCCGCCGTCCGTCGGATGGGACGTTAAGCCGTGGCCCCGTGTGCGAGAGAGCCATACCCTGTGCACGTTAAAGAACACGCTGGATGGCCTTGACGGGAGGCTACCATCTGTCTCCCAACAGCTGTTCCAGTGGGTCCCCTCCCCCAACCTTCTCTGAGCCTTCGGGGTCCATGTGATCTGGCCATTTAGCCCATGGTGTGCAAAAAAGTGCCGCTCAGAGGTAAAACAACCCAACCTCATCGCTTAGGACAACCGAGCTTTTGTTATGATGGATATTGCGATTTGTTTCTTTCTTTCCGTCGTCTCAATCCTAACTCCAAATCTGCAGAAGCATTAAAATAGGATTTTATCAGAAACAATCCGTTCCCCTTGAACTTGAAACTTCATTTTTTCAACAGCGAATCCAATCTTTAATAATGAACCATCATTTTGAGTTTTGCCGCCTCTGATATGAGGTTTTTGTTTTGAATCATAATCTCGAATTCTCACACTGCCATTCCGTGAAAACAAAAACCTCTAAAAAAAGATATTGTCAAAAGGAATCGATGCCATCTTTCGGATCATTTCTCGGAGGCAATGCAATTGGAGTAACGCGAGTGTTTTCCGAATGTCACGACTACAGGGCTCGATGGCGCGAGCTTTTCCGCCGCCTCCGCTCGCGAAGAATTGCATAAAACCAATATTTTCGATGCCACATCTGGCAGATTTTGAAAGTAAATGTCGGAGCGAAGAACGCTTCACCCCCTCGGTAGAGAACAACTTCTTTCGGCGTGTGGTATTTTCATTCAAGTCGTTGAAAGACATTTTATTCACTTTCAGTAGATATCTGTTAACAAAAGGAAGTCATGAGCTTTCGCTCCTTTGCGGTTAGAGCGGACGGCCATCAAAGATGCGATATGCAAGAAATAGTGCAAAGCATTTCAAAGATTGTTCCGAGGATTATTGGTTTCAACTCTCTTCACTTCTTGCATCATTGGGACGTTCTCTTCACCAGTTGATCAATATTTTGTGCATGCAGTGCCGAAGGCTCAGTCTTCCGCACTCTTAAAGTGAAGGAATCTTATTATTTCCACGCTTTTAGAGAATTTTCTTTCTCTTTCTAACACGGCTGAGTGACCGGTACATCGACCCGAAACTCTTTTAAGTGGACATCGAAACTCCAGACCGTGCGGGGGGTTAACATTTGCCGAGTCTCGAGACCTTGCGGTCATTTCTCGCTTGGGTCGCGTTCCCTCTTTATCCATTCTTTACTTTCTTTCTGTAGAGATCGCTGACCTCGATGGGGAACTTTTGGCATTGGTTCAAAAACTGGAATGGGAATCACATTTAAACATTCCTTTCCTGGCTTGTTCATTCCGGAAGATATGGCAGAGCAATATCACAAGGAGCTGGATTTAAGGAAGATGTTGATCCTAAACATGTGGTTGTTAAGAAAAGACATTAGATTCGAGGAAGTGGTAGAATTTTCAAATAGTTAAGAGTAAGAGTAGACTCAGAAAGGGTCCTCACTAATCAGTTAGAATGATGATAATAGCCTCAAGTAAGCCTTAGATCTCTTGGGTAATAAGAGGAGATAGGAGACTCAATGGAAACATATGTCAATAGATAGTTAAGAAAAACCAGTAAACTGAAGGAAAACGTAGTCCTCTCAGACAGCAAGAAATAACAGACTCAAATAAAAACGTATACTTCTCAGATAACGACAGAAAAAGAAGGGGCGGGGTTAGCTTCTCAATCACTAGCGCGCCAAGCTTACAAGCTTGGCGCGCTAATCTGGTGTTTCCCGGTTCGAGGTTTATCTCCGCTAAACCCTCACCCTGCCCTAGTCAAAAAAGGGGTCATAGGTGAGCTTCTAAAGCCGCTGTCCGTCGGATAGGAGGTTAGGTCGTGGCACTGTGTGCATTAGACCCATACCGTGAACTTTAAAGAACACGTTGGATGGCTTCGACGGGAGGCTACAAACGGTATCCTAAAGATGTTCAGTGGGTTTCCTTCCCTCAACCATCTCCGATCCCTTGGGGTCTTTGTGACCTGGCCAATTAGCTATTGTGTGCAAAAAAAAGGGTCGCTCAGAGGTGAAACAACCTAAACCAGAATAAAAGGAAAAGTAGACCTCTCGGATAATAATAGATAGACTAAAAGGAAGCGTAGCCCTCTCAATAAGAGATGACGAACTCAAAGCAAAAATATGCTTTTAGGTGTTGAACAAAGTCCGGACGGAAGGAAGTCTAGACTTCCCAGATAGAAAGAGGAAATTGTTGACTCAAAGGACTGGTAGACCTTCAGATAGTTAAGGGAAAAAGACAGACGAGAAAAAACTAAGAGAGTTCAGTCAAGTAACTTATTCTAATTTCATACTTTACACGAACAATCTTCTAACTGTATATGAGATATTAGGCTTTGCAGAAGAGCTAAAAATGTTTTTGTTTGGTGTATGAAATTTGGCTTCTGTGTTTCTTGAGGAAAATAGAAAGTGCTTGCAGACATGAACAATTCAGGGAATCATTCATTTCGAAACGAAAAGGTAAAACTAAAAACAATGGAATGTTAGTCTTGGATTTTTAGAAATACGTTAAACTCCATTACAGAGAGGAAAGAAAAAAAACTAAGCAACAAGGCAGTTTTTTTCACAAATTAACTTCTCAGTTACAGTTGCCAACTTTCTTATTGGTGAATTCGGTTGTTTCACCTCTGAGCGGCACTTTTTTGCACATCGTGGGCTAAATGGCCAGGTCATAAGGACCCCGAACGCTCAGAGAAGGTTGGGGGAGGGGACCCACTGGAACAGCTGTTAGGAGACAGATGGTAGTCTCCCGTCAAGGCCATCCAGCGTGTTCTTTAACGTGCGCAGTGTGACTCGCCCATACAGGGAACCACGGCTTAACGTCCCATCCGACGGACGGCGGCCTTTACAAGCCCATCGGTGTCCCCTACTGACCGTGGGCAGGGCGGCGAGTTTTGCGGAGACAAATCTCAACTCTGACCCACCTGGGAACTGCAGATTACGAGCCTGGCACGCTACCGACTGAGCCACCCCCGCCCCCTTTTTGGTGAAAGTTTAGTAATTAATGGTTAAGGTTTTTTTGCCTTCCCTGAACTTCATAAATTGTCAAATATCTACACTTAGGACTCATATTAGAATCCTAACCATCACTCTTCAAATTGTTGCCTAACAAATATAGTATTTATAAGATCAGGGCTAGGGGTCCATACTCGCCCCCTCATCTTTCGAAAATGCTAGCAAGGGTAATGTAGGCCAAAATTATTAAACTTGTTGCAATTTTCAAGATTTTTTTCCAGTTCTAAAACGAAAGGGAAAATGTTACACTCCAACGGAAATCCAGTTTCTTGCCCTCTCCATTTCCTTATTTTTTTTTTATGTATACGGACCTGTACAAAAGTAAATCCTGTATTCGGGTTGGGTTGGGTTGTTTTACCTCTAAGCGGCACATTTTTGCACACCTTGGACTAAATGGCCAGGTCACATGGACCGCGAAGGCTCAGAGAATGTTGGGGGAGGGGACCCACTGCAACAGCTGTTGGGAGACAGATGGTAGCCTCCCGTCAAGGCCATCCAGTGTGTTCTTTAACGTGCACAGCGTATGGCTCTCCCGCACACAGGGACACGGCTTAACGTCCCATCCGACGGACGGCGGCCTTTCCAAGCCCATGCGGTGTCCCCTACTGACCGTGGGCAGGGCGGGGAATTTTGCGGAGATAAATCTCAACGCTGACCCAGCTGGGACTCGAACCTGGGAACTACAGATTACGAGTCTGGCGCGCTACCGACTGAGCCACCCCCGCCCCGCTGTATTCGGTATTTGAGGTTAGGTTTCAGGTAATATGGAATTTGATATCTGTGGAGTCACGTCATTTGATATCGTTCCATCCATGAACTGCTGTTCGATATGAAAGCAGAAAGAGGGATATGTGGCGATTCCAGTCGCGATGGCGCTCTACCACGGAAAGAAAGTATTTTTTTATGTCAAAACTGAAAATGTTTTAAAGAATTTTCCCTGCCAAAGGTTTGCCAAAACCGATCTTATACGATTTCATATGTTTTATTAAAGATAACGATGGCGGACTTTGAAATATTTTGCAGCGGACAAATTCGACTTTGGAATTTTTGTGCTTTCAATATGCAGACTTTTCTTCAAATTTTCTTTACAACTTTAGGCTGGATATATATTATCTATTAAATAAAAGGTGTCTGTCTGTGTGTCTGTCTGTGGCAGCCATAACTCATCGGGAAATCAACGTACACACTCCAAATTTTCAGAAAACGTTTCTGGTTGTGGTCCGGATTGCAGTGACAAATTTCAGGTCGAAAGTCCGAAACGTGGGCTTGCTAGAACGAAAAATATTTACCATGCTATTCCTACGTGGAAACGAGAATATGTGTCAAATTTACTGTTGCCATTTTCTGCTCCCTAACTGTGAAATTAAAGTGTTGAAATAGCATTTTAATCTTCTGCTGCAAATCTAATGCCGTTGCCAGATTCCCCACATTTCCAAAATCATTATTTAGGCGTTCCATTGCAGTTAGGGACTTGATTTTCTAACCGAATATGTGGTCGGGCACGGGGAACCCGCCTGCGAAATTGGGGACATTTCGGTGAAATACGTCGGAAATTACAGAATGCCAAAATCTTACGAAATAAATAACTTGATCGTTGGCCACGGGCTCTGAGAGGGCGCGCCGAGTCAGCAATGACCTTTGCAACACCGGGAAATTCTTTGTGTTCAAAGTCATAAAATGTCGGGGGAGGGGGGTGGATATTCACAAAACTAACCATTAGTGCAGGAAACAAAATATGCAGATTAAAAGTGATACACGAGCTGTCACAATTTGTATAAAAACGAAGCCACGGGCCAAGTGAGAACCTGATTTTTAAACCAATCACCGGGGCACGCGGGGGAGCTGTGCATGAAATTTGGACCGTGCGGACGAATATCACGGGAACCGTAGTGCGGCAAAATCTGTGGTAACGGAAATAAAAATCTCGATAGCTTACGTAGAAACTAAGCCATGGGCTACCGGAGAGCTCGCTGACGTCGACAATGATCCAAGTCAACACCGGGCAAATTTCTTCCTGTTGAAAATCTGTGCTAAAACATAGGGGGGGGGGGGGGGGGCGGTACAAAATTTACCTTTGGTGCAGTTAAAATAATATACAGGTTAAAAGTGACACACGGACAGCGCCGCGGACGTTGAGATAGTAAAAAATATGTTGAATCCAAATTTCTGGGGATATTTCAGAGACACCGCAACTTTAATTGTGTTGCAATCGTACTGTAGTTAAAAGAGTTAGTTATTGTTTTCTCCCCTGCAAATCAAATGCGACGCTGTTCCATATTCTTGTAAAGAAATTCTGTGAAAGAAATACAACATGTGTGCGAATCTCTTGTTCTCTATATCGCCTATTTGAAATCTGTGTAAAAACTAAAAAAAAAAAATAAAAAAAAAATACCCCCTCAAGCAGCTGCTTGCCACAGAGGTCTGACAGGAGCCTGTCAGTTTATATGCCAGAGTAGGTCTGAGAGGATGGCAGGACCTCAGCAGAAAAACGACACAAACAGCCATGCCTTATCCGGGGCTCGAACCCAGGTCCCTTAGGTCAGTATTACTCCAAATTCTGTTATTCTTGAATAGGCGAAGGGTTACTTCGTTAGATGCTTTGTGATAGCTTTTAAAACATTTCACGTAGACAATGTCTGCCTACATGAATATGAAATGAATTTCATAGATAAATGATCATTTTAATATCACTGGGTATTAGAATGATTAATTACCGTATCCCGTGGTGGAAATGGGGTAGGGCGCGATTAGACAGCGTCCCCTTAGTTCCGAAGATGAAAAAAAAATAAATAAAAATCCCTAGAACCGTCACTTTTCACTTTGAGTGTTACTTAAGGTAATGTATATATATATATACACACACACATATTATAATTTTTTTTTTGGGGGGGGGCGGTCATAGAATCGATATATTTTGCTGTACCCGTTGTTCAAAAATCCCATATCTAGCTCTGTTCATATCGAAAATTGAAAAGTCATCTCTATATGAACGCATTTCTTTTATAACACGTAGTCTATGAGGTAGAAACACTTTTCTGTCCGATGCCTGTTAATTTCTGGAATGTATTCTTCATCCACTCTTCCACGCTCGAACTTGTTATACTTGTGTTTTCAAATATGTAATACCGAGTTATATCAAAAACGTATGAGCAGTAGCAGTTTCAAGGGGGAAGTAAGGGTGATGCCTCCCAAAGGCTAAGAGAAGGGGAACCATTGTGCAGTTCCATCATTGTGCAGTTTTTGAGAATTGCATACTGCCTCTCTCCCTCCCAAAATGTGGTTCCTGGGACCACCCCTGCGTGTAAACATGCTTCAGCGCCTCCTACAACATGTCTGGGCTTATGAAACCGAGTTCGATATTTTAACTACGAATAAAAACATGTCCTTATGTGTGAGTGGGAACTCAAAGATATCTACACGACTTTTGCATGAAAGGCTTATGCAGTAGTATATAATACGTCCCACTTCCACAGTACGAGAGACGGTTGCTGCGTCGTGCAAAATGCTTGAATGTGTGAGGAAGGTTTGTCGTCATGTTTGAGTACTAAGTCATAGAAATGTTTGAATATGGTGGCCAATTAAGCTATAACTTGGATTTTTGCGGAGAAATAGAGACCCGTTTTTTTTTTTTTGGCATCTCACTGATCCATAAACTTCCATTAGAGAAGGGGGAGCTTTATCATTGATAAAGTGATGACTAAAGAATTTTTATAAAAATTGGATTTGGGTTGTTTTACATCTGAGGGACACTTTTTTGCACACCATGGGCTAAATGGTCAGGTCACAGGGACCCCGAAGGGTCAGAGAAGGTTGGGGGAGGGGATCCATTGGAACAGCTGTTGCGAGACAGATGGTAGCCTCTCGTCAAGGCCATCCAGCATGTTCTTTAACGTGCACAGTGTATTGCTCTCCCGCACAAGGGGCCACGGCTTTAACGTCCCATCCAACGGACGGCGGCTTTTCGAATCCCATCGGAAGTATTGAGAAGAGACTTTGAGAGATAAAAAGTGCATATTCAGATCCTAATCTTGAACAATATGTTTTGACCGATGGGTTGGGTTGTTTTACCTCTGAGCGGCACTTTTTTGCACACCGTGGGCTAAATGACCAGGTCACATGGACCCCGAAGGCTCAGAGAAAGTTGGGGGAGGGGACCCACTGGAACAGCTGTTGGGAGACAGATGGTAGCCTCCCATGAAGGCCATCCAGCGTGTTCTTTAACGTGCACAGGGTATGGCTCTCCCGCACACGGGGCTACGGCTTAACGTCCCATCCGACTGACGGCGGCCTTTCCAATCCCATCGGTGTCCCCTACTGATCGTGGGCAGGGCGGGGAATTTTGCGGAGATAAATCTCAACGCTGACCCAGCTGGGACTCTAACCTGGGAACTACAGATTACGAGCCTGGCGCGCTACCGACTGAGCCACCCCGCCTCTTTGACCGATGGATGAGCTTTAGTCCTATAGTACTGCTCGCCATTAGGTAGTCGGGGATGAGCTGTATCTATATGGTACTGTCTTGCCCTTGACCGTAGTTAGTGGTGAATATGGCATTTCCCTATACTGGTAGTACTTCAGGCGGAACTAGTGGGTCTTGTCTCATATATATACCAGATATCATATATACCAGAATGCCTACCTACGCCCCTGTGAAGAACTAACAGATATATCCTATATTGCCTTATCCTAGCGTCCTGCAACTTCTTGCATGCTAGTGTCCTAGAACTTCTTGTATGCTAGAGTACTAGTGTTCCTTGTACCTTAGTGTCTCAGCTTTATTTGTATCTTAGATTCTTAGTATTGATTTCATCCTAGTGTTCTAGCAATATTTGCATCATAGTATCCTAATATTCATTGCTTTCGAAAAAGACAAACTGAACGAGAAATTTTCCAAAACAATTCAGAAAGATTAAAAACATTGACTTCAAAGAAAAATCGAAAGTTGATTATGAATCTGAATCTGTTATTGATTGTAAATAAAAGACGACCAAATGCGATTCTGTTTTTATACACTGAGGCCATTTTGAATCTGATGATTTCTATCCTTCTGTGTCCTGTTTATTTTCAGCATAAGTTTATCGTGTATATATTTATCTGATGGCAAATTCAAAAGGGGAATCATAGGAGTAAAAGTTTGCTACTTCTGATGCATTCTGAGTGATTTTGTTTCAGTACCAATTACCACCAAATATTGAAATGTTCTCTTTGAATCTTTTCACCTCGTTTGTATGCACATTGGCTTATCTCCTGCAGCTGGCTCCTTCATTCGTCCCACTTCAGACAGCTCATCGATTTATCTTCAAAACATTCTCACTTCCACACAAAAGCAGCATCGCGTCGACAGCTGAAAGCATAAAAACATTTTATTTGCCATTCTACGAGAAAATGAAATTCAATTTCCATTGCAATAATTCTCAAATCAAACAACTGAACTGAATCTTGCGGTATAGTCTGAAGAATGTCACCTTCTTGTTGTCGGTAGAGCATTTCGTCGATTTGCTTTTATTCTCTTTCAAAAGCTAATTTTCCTTGTACAATGAGGTAGTAAATAGGCAAGGTTACAAGGCTCCCTTATTTAACGAAGGGCTGAGAAAGACTTAGAGAGCTGTTATATACAGTAAGAGCATGGCATGGGGTGTCACGCGAATCTCATTCTAACAACAAATATGTTCAAAGTTTTTATTTCAAATGAAATTTGTGTTTCAACATTATAATTGATGATTATTATAGAATATGTTATACTTGCCTATAATATACTTGAAGGCAAATAATTTTACACAATCAAGAGTTTATTCTAATTCACTGCCGAAATGTATCCAATACATATATAATTCATACAAAATCTCCAGCACCAAGGGCTACGGAGATCCAACTAGACTGTGGAATCTTTTTACCCAAACACGTCTATTCTGAGTTACAGCTGCTGCATTTGGTCACTGTAGGGCAGTTCTAAAGAGGTTCTATTTGACATTGTCTGTCCACCGTATCCCCCCACTTTTTCTTAAGGTCTTTACGCACACTGTTCCTAACACCATTCAACAATCTGCAGTTATGCAAACAAAGTCAAAGCAATGGAGTCTCTCTCTGCACAATATGCTGCTCAAAGGAGGTTGCGTATTGCTACGAACCTCGTCATTACTTCAAAGGTCAAACCACCTAATGCTCGAAATACTGCGTAAGCATCTAGAATCAAAGGTACAGTCGCTCAAAAAAGTATCCGAACACTATGGTTGATTACGGAATTCAGAAAAAATATCTGGCAACGATTTTTTTTGAAATTAGTGATCTGGTAACCTTCGTGTCACGTGACACGAAGGTTACCAGATCACTAATTTCTAAAAATCTGGCAACCTTCGTGTCACGTGACACGAAGGTTGCCAGATCACTAATTTCTAAAAAAATCGTTGCCAGATATTTTTTCTGAATTCCGTAATCAACCATAGTGTTCGGATACTTTTTGAGCGACTGTACCAGGTAACCCTAGACTTTACTATAAGTAACCCTAGAAAAAAAACAAACTATTTATTATACAGCATAATCTTAGTCTTTTTTAAGTATCTATTTTTCCACATTCTTTTCTAGATTCTTAAAAGTCCCAACAGCCGTCCTATTCTGTTTATCTCGTGCAGCACATCTCCAGTAACTGTTCAACAGGTCCCGAAATAATTAAACTTAGATACCTGCTCAAGGGCACAACCGTTCAAAGCAACTGAAACACCATTTGCCTCACCAACATTAATGCACTGTGCTATTAAATGCGTAACAAAACCGAAATAACGCAACTTCGTTTTCCGCTCTAGTCTACAGTTAAATATGGGGCGGGGGTGGCTCAGTCGGTAGCGCGCTAGGCTCGTAATCTTGTAGTCCCGCCTGGGCAAGCTTTGAGATTTATTTCCGTAAAACTCCATGCCCTCAGTCAACAGGGGAACCGATGGGTTTGAAAAGGCCGTTGTTCGTCTGATGAGAAGTTAGCAGTGTCCTCGTGTGCAGACTGAGCCATATCCATGCGAGCCATATCCAGTGTTAAAGAATACACTGGATGACCTTACCGGGAGCCAACCATGTCTCCCAACAGCTTTCCAGTTGGTCTCCTCCTTCTCTGAGCCCTCGGGATCCTTGTGGCCTGGCCATTTAGCCCACTGTGTGTAAGAAAAAAAGTGCCGCTCAGAGGTAAAACAACCCAACCTACAGCTTAATGATCGAATACAAAAGTTTCTTACAGTTTGGTTTTTAGAATAAACATGAATTGCTTTAAATAGGATGTCAGTTCTAAATCACCAAAGATATTAATATTTATCTGCATTCACTCGGAAGCTGACAAAACTGTTTCGGGGACCAGAGATAGCTCACAGGATATAGGTTGCATGCTCCTGCCTTAAATGGTCACGTGCTGCTTTTTAAAAGTGGTGTGGAACTTTATGGACGTACAAGGACCATAAAGGAATTCTTCTTTGCCTCATCCGGTGTACTAATGTAGAAGATCTTTCTCATCAACTACGTTTTCTTTCTTTCTACAAATCTTTATACTATCTGTAGGAAAAATAAATGGAAAAAAAATTATAAAATGAATTTATTGTTACCTTTATAATAAAGAGGTAAAAATCAATATTGCGGATAATTAAAAACTTTTAAAGAAAGCAATTATACGAGAAAAAGCCAACACCCAATGTTTTTTAGTATTCAATGCCCTCAAACCATTCAATGCCGCATAAAAGAAGATACAATTTTAAATCATATCGTTGAAAATGATATCATAAATCATCTTAATATGTCTTTTTCTTCGTAATAATTAATTACTAACATATCTTATAAACTTAGTTATGAAATCTGAAATCGTATTAAATTTCAAATACACGAATTGTTTAAATTGAGATTTTATATTAATTAAAATTTAAATCAATTTTTGAAAATCTCTTTTAATCACTGTTTGCGTCTTTGTATAACCCGATGATATGGGTTTACTTCTGAGCAGCACTTTTATACACACAATAAGCTAAATGGCCAGGTCACAAAGACCCCTAAGACTCAGAGAAGGTTGGGGGTAGGGGAACTCACTGGACAACTGTACACGCTGGATGGCTTCCCGTTGAGGCCATCCAGCGTGTTCTTTATTGTGCACAGGATATGGCTCTTCCTCACACGAGGCCACGATTTAACGTCCCATCCGATGGACGGCGGCCTTTCCAATCCAATCAGTGTTCCCTACTGACCGCAGGTACAGCGGGGAGTATTGCGGAGATAAATCTCAACGCTGGTCCAACTGGGACTCGAACCCGGGAACTGCAGATTATGAGCCTGGCGTGCTATCGACTCGACCCCCCCCCCCCCCGTCCCTATGACATTGAAGCCACGTGCTGACCTGCAACAATTGCTGAGGAACCTGTGTATGTTTTATCACGGGGTGTTATACGTGCTATGAAGACTATTTCATATCTTTGAAACCGAAGCAATTGTTGGAAGAGTTAAAAGAGTTGAGAGAACTGATTTTAGTATGTGCACAAAATAATGACGGGTATTACTTTGGGAAGAATTTTATAAATCCACCTAGTTATAATGTCTCCCTGCATTTGCCGAAAAGGACATTGTTCGGGAAAGCGTACTGTTTTGATGGTGTGTAAAGAGTGTTATACTCGCTGCACAGCAGTTACCTCTTTAGGTTAAGTTGTGTAAAACTTGATTAGGAAGCAGACGCGATAGTTAACTCATAATTTCATAAAGTGGTGTTATACTAATGAAAAAAGAACTTTGTAGGCCTAGAAATGGCGTAAAGAATAATGGCGTAAAGAAGAAATAGCGTTAAGAATTAACCGTGAAACCTCTTTTATTGAGTATTTCTTGAATTGATTAATCTCAAATAAGACGTTTTAACACTTAAAACTAATTAATTGGAATGTTATGTAACGGAAAGTTTAAACGGTTTATTTTGTAACATTCGTTACTAAAAAATGGTCACCTACTATGCTATGAGTCTAGTTAATCCATTTATCTATTAAGTGAATCATCCAAATCTTACTTATTTCTTATAAAAATAATTGTTTTATCAGTTAAATCAGTTTGCTTATTATTAGTTTGGTTAATTTCGATCCGCTGCATAATATTGCCAAATAAACATTACTAAAAACTTTGCTACAATATGTAGAGAAAATATATAGAAATATTATAAAAAATTTGTAAAAGTGCAAAGAGAAATTAAACATGTATAGGAATTTCTTCCCACTTCTTGCTTGTTTTCTTCGTTTCTTGATTAATGACAGAACACTAAACTAATTCCAAAAAAATCTGAGTTTTATTCCATACTAGTTTTAATAGCAGAAGATTTAATTATTACTAACAAGCAGAAATCTTTATTTTAGAGAAAAAAAAAACTAAATTTAGAATATTTTACTTTAGAAAAAAAACACAATTTAGAACATTTATGTAAATAAATATGTGATAGCATCATTGTTTGTTATAAATTAAATTACAAAAAAAATAACAATAGCATATTAATTTTCAAGAGTGTTAAAAAGGATGTGAATATAGTGTAAGGAAATGTGCACTACATCCCTGGCAATTTTAAAACACATTTATGCAAAAAAAAGATTAAATGAAAAGTTGGTTTTGTCGTTACTCTAACTAGACAAGGGGCGAGGGTGGCTCAGTCGGTAGCGCGCCAGGCTCGTAATCTGTAGTTCCCAGGTTCGAGTCCCAGCTGGGTCAGCGTTTAGATTTATTTCCGAAAAAATTCCCCGCCCTGCCCACGGTCAGTAGGGGACACCGACGGGCTTGGAAATGCCGCCGTCCGTCGGATGGGACGTTAAGCCGTGGCCCCGTGTGCGGGAGAGCCATACCCTGTGCACGTTAAAGAACACGCTGGATGGCCTTGACGGGAGGCTACCATCTGTCTCCCAACAGCTGTTCCAGTGGGTCCCCTCCCCCAACCTTCTATGAGCCTTCGGGGTCCATGTGACCTGGCCATTTAGCCCATGGTGTGCAAAAAAGAGCCGCTCAGAGGTAAAACAACCCAACCTAACTAGACATGTCGCTGAAAGGTGATGACCTTCTCAACAGGTTAGCTAATTTCGCCAAAAAATAATTCCAAACTTTTAGATAAACACGTATTGCTGCGTAATCCGAACGCAGACGTTTAAGAGTTGCAGATGTTGCACATTTTATTGCCACAATCTGTTCGAAGCAGAAGCTCAATCGACACTATCCACTACCCGTGCAAAACGAAAATGGAACGTTGCCATTTATCCATGGATTCATTATCAAGATGTTTCTGTTCGTGTTTCATAATTTGAAGAAAGCAAATAAGAAATAAATATTATGAATTGTCGAGGTGGTCTTTTGATTGAAAATAATCGGGAATATCTTGCAGATCACACAAAACGTTGCAAATGACTTAGGTTATTTTTTCTCATAGTGTCACTTTTTTTGCACAAGGAGCTTAATGGCGAGATCATGAGTAATCATGAGGATCAGGGTTAGTCAGCTGAAGGATATTTATTGGACAGCAATTAGAAGACATATAGAAGCTTCTCGTTAAAGCCCATAATACATGGTTTTCGACGTGCATAGAATACGGCTGCCCCATACGTGAGACCACTGCTTAACGCCCCACCTGCTGAATACCGATATTTTCTCATCCAAGTTAGTGGAGAAATTGAACCTGGGAATATTAGATTATATGCAATAGATATAATGCCCGTCTTCCTGCCTCTTGCCATACGTTTCAAGAGATTGCAAAATTCTTTACCTTGCTTTATAATGCGCTAATATATAAAAAGAAAAATGATTTTCAGTTTTGAAAACACATTTTTTTAAATCTTTTTATTCAACTTCTTTTACATTATGTACATGAAAATATTTTTCATTTCTCGCTATTTTTACGATAATTTTAAAAACGATAAAACAAAAAATGTGAAATTGGATTGTTTTACCTCTGAGCGACTGGGTAGCAGTTAGGATACAGATGCAAGTCTCCCATCAAGGCCATTCAGCGTGTTCTTTAACTTTAACGGGATATCGCTCTCCTGCACACGGGACCACGGCTTAACTACTGAGGGTGACCTTTCCGAGACCAACTACGATGTCTCCTTTTTCACAGACAGAAGAACGAGGATAGGGCGAAAATATTTTTCAACTCAGGCCTAACTCAAACTTGGGAATCAAATTAGAAGCTGATCCCCTACCGAATGAACCTTGCACCACCAACAATATAGTATATCTGTAGCATTCATAATACGATTATGTTAAA
Organism: Ryuthela nishihirai; assembly: GCA_038380435.1. Taxonomy (NCBI): domain Eukaryota; kingdom Metazoa; phylum Arthropoda; class Arachnida; order Araneae; family Heptathelidae; genus Ryuthela; species Ryuthela nishihirai. Next base: position 94,411,546 of record JAWZYU010000001.1, read on the forward strand.
TTCTGGTTTATTTTATAGTTACGAATAAGAGAAAGTACACTTCACTCAACGCAAGTGTAATTCACAGCATAAATACCAGAGATGCTACACTAGAGCATGAGGTTAATTTACGAGATCTCTTCAAAACGAGTTTCAAGAGTTAAAGTCATTAGTACCTTAGAATTAGAGGTTTGCTATGTAGGTCACGTATGTTGAGGGTAACGTGTTCTGTTGAGAATGATTCATGTCTTTCACGTGCAAATGAACTGAGACTGAAGAAGCAACGAGGAGAATCTCTGCATTTAATGATGATTTTCTTCACCAATCTTTAAAGCATAACAAAATGTAAAAAAACATCAACAGGTTACTATCCACTTGTGATTCGGCAGATTTGTTTTAACCTAAAGCATTAGTGATTCTCGTATTTAACAGATATTGTTCAGTTTCTTCTATTTACGTGAATATCCTAATTCCGTGTCCTTTGGAGTGCAATTATATCCTAAATGAGGTAGTGGCAAAACTCAGAAAAAACTTATGGCTAAACAATTATTGATCAGGCACAAGAGAGAGCGAATAATTCATAAAAATTTCCGAAACGTGTGTCCAACAGCAACCCAAAATTTTTAGAGAGGAGCACCCTGGCTAATATCCTATTGTGGAGGATATATTTATTATTTCTATTGTATACTAGAGGGGTGGCTCACTCGGTAGCGCGCCAGGCTCGTAATCCGAAATTCTCAGGTTCGAGTTCCGGCTGGGTTAGCGTTGCGATTTATCTCCGCAAAACTCCTCGCCCTGCCCACGGTCAGTAGGGGACACCGATGGACTTGGAAAGACCGCCGTCTGTAACATGGGATGTTAAGCCGTGGTTGCGTGCACGAGAGAGCCATATTCTGTGCATCTTAAAGAACACACTGGATGACTTTGACGGGAGGCTCCCATCTGTATCCTAACAGCTCTCTAGTGTGTCCCCTCCCCCCTGCTTTCTCTGAGCTTTCGGGGTTCTTGTGACCTGGCCATTTAGCCCATTTTATGCAAAAACGTACAGCTCAGAGGTAAAATAACCCAAGACTAATTGCCTTACTCTCTAAACATGGTGGTGAAATAAAAGAGTATCCTAATAGGGTTGGGTTGTTTTACCTCTGAGCGGCACTTTTTTGCACACCATGGGCTAAATGGCCAGGTCACATGGACCCCGAAGGCTCAGAGAAGGTTGGGGGAGGGGACCCACTGGAACAGCTGTTGGGACACAGATGGTAGCCTCCCGTCAAGGCCATCCAGCGAGTTCTTTAACGTGCACAGGGTATGGCTCTCCCGCACACGGGGCCACGGCTTAACGTCGCATCCGACGGACGGCGGCCTTTCCAAGCCCATCGGTGTCCCCTACTGACCGTGGGCAGAGCGGGGAATTTTGCGGAGATAAATCTCAACGCTGACCCAGCTGGGACTCGAACCTGGGGACTACAGATTACGAGCCTGGTGCGCTACCGACTGAGCCACCACCGCCCCGACAATAATAATAGAGACCATCTATGTCCTTTTGAAACAATGAATTTTTTTTTTCTCCTCTTGATTAAAACTCGTATTAGACAGTCAAATCCTGTGAGCATTTGAAATAATTACACACAGAAAATGAATTATATGATTCTGAAAGTTGCTTTCAAATATATCTACTGATTTAGGAATCTAGAATGAAAATAATTTTAAAACTTATTATCGTTGAGGTAAAATGATTACAGAAGCGCCACATAACTATTCTTCACGCCCGTATTCTTTATTTGATGGATCAAGTTCATCTTCCAACTTGAGAGATATTTCTAAGAAAAAAAAGTACAATTTTACATGAAACAACAAAATGATCGAGGTGATTCGATCAATTCGAGAGTGATTGACAAAGATAAAGAAACTCACAACGTAAAGAAACAGTTAATGCTGTTATTCCTAATGGCATCGAATGCAAGAACTTGCCTATAAGCTTCTCCTTCTCGTAGAGGGTAAATTAAGTTTATGTCTCGAAGGCTCAGGGAGGGTTTACATTCACACCAGGGTTTGGACACTGTCTGAGAATTTTATCGACACCTATCCTGGATATCAGCTAGTTAGGTTGTTTTACCTCTAAGCGGCACGTTTTTTCGCACAATGGGCTAAATGGCCATGTCACAATAACCCCGAGTGCCCAGAGAAAGTTGGGAGGATGAGACCCATTGGACAACTGTTGGGAGACAGATTATAACCTCCCGTAAAGATCATCTAGCGTGTTATTTAACATGCGCTAGTCATGGCTATCTATTCTAGTAGTCATGGCTATCTTCCGCATATCGTGCTACGACTTAACGTCCACCCGACGGACGGCGCCCTTTCCAAACCCATCAGTGTCCACTACTTATCGAGGGCAAGGGCGGGGGAGGGAGTTTGTGGAGATAAATCTAAACACTGGCCCAGGTGGTGCTCGAACCTCGGAAATGCAGATTACGTGTCTGCAACTAAGCCATAGCCACCCATATCAGCTAGTAATTGAATGGAATTAGTCATTTCTCCTTCGATTCTAGCAGCTTAAAAAAGGAACACAAATTCTTAAAATTCTCTCCCACTCGCTTCTCCTAGAGAATTTAAAATCCTTCTATCCCCAATTTCTGGGGAAACCCTTCGTAAGAAATCTTTTCGTCGCTCGGCTAATTATAATACTAAAAAAAAGTCCCATTTTATATCGTATTTGCATATATTTTTTTTGGTTCCCTACTAGAATCCTCCTTCAACATTGATCCTTTTTTTGTTGCATAATAGATTAAATGGCGACTTAGCAAGGATCACAGCGCTCCACCAGGATTGGTGAAGAAAAACAAAAATCACCTCACAACTATACGGAATGAGATCAGAGAATCCGATTAACTTTATCCAATGTTTTTAACCTACACAGAGTTGATTTTTACTTCTCATTAATAAGGATTCTGATACTTTCCTATCAAAAAATGGGGGCGGGGGTGGCTCAGTCGGTAGCGCGCCAGGCTCGTAATCTGTAGTTCCCAGGTTCGAGTCCCAGCTGGGTCTAGCGTTGAGATTTATCTCCACAAAATTTCCCCGCCCTGCCCACGGTCAGCAGGGGACACCGATGGGATTGAAAAGGCCGCCGTCCGTCGGATGGGACGTTAAGACGTGGCCCCGTGTGCGGGAGAGCCATACTCTGTGCACGTTAAAGAACACGCTGGATGGCCTTGACGGTAGGCTACCATCTGTCTCCCAACAGCTGTTCCAGTGGGTCCCCTCCCCCAACCTTCTCTGAGCCTTCGGGGTCCTTGTGGCCTGGCCATTTAGCCCATGGTGTGCAAAAAAGTGCCGCTCAGAGGTAAAACAATCCAAATCCTATCAAAAAATGACTACAAACGCATTGGTTAGTCCCTTGCTAAATGACAACATTTTGACCGTAAGAAAAATTTAGGAGGAACTTTATGAGATATTCTACATATTTCCTATTAATGTATGAGCTGCTGTGATCGCAATACAGCAGAGCCTCATGTATTTTGACATTCATTTAAACTAGTTGTCTCAACGCGCGTTTTAAAAACAAGGGGAAACACATGCGTCGAAGTGGGAGGGGAGACAATGGAAATATGAATTTTAAAGTTATAAGAAATTTGGAGGATTTACCATTATCTAAAAAACAAGTAAAGGTTCTCTTTTAAAGATATTTGCTCTCCCCACCAGAAATTTCTACTGATACTACATGGGTGGGAAAAGTGTGTTTCCTGGAGATTTTTGGTAGAAATATATTAAATACAGCATCGAATAGTTCTATTCAGGGTCGGATCTAGGTGGTAGGGCAAGGGAGCTATGCCTCCCCCCACTTCAGAATGCTAGTAAGAGTAAGAGAGGCAAAAGTTATTTAGTTTAATTATATTTCATTTATCATTGAAGAAATTTCTTTTAAGCTGTGAAACGAAGGAGGAAATGCTGTACTGCATTGAAAATCCAATCTCTTATTCCACCTATTTCCATTTTCCCGATTCGATTGTGTTTATTACCCCCACCCTCGATTTTTTTTTTGTTATATCCGGGCCTGGTTCTATTTAATTTTTTAACTTTTAAAACTTCGTAAATTAGCATAATTATGCATATTTTGTTTCGACAGAGAAACCTTAGAAATTCACGGAAAGAAGAAAGAGGGAGCAAAAAATTTTCGAAAGAGAAAAGAGGGCGCTGGGCCCAAAAAAGATTGGAAACTTCCGATTGGAACGAAATTACGAGTTAAACGCTGTTTTACCTATGAGCCGCACTTTAACAAACAATGGCCATGTCGCAAGTACCCCGAGGCCTCGGAGAAGGTTGGGGAAGGGGACCAACTGGACAGCTGTTAGGGGACAGATGGTAGACTCCCTTTGAAACTATACAGCGAGTTCCTTACACAGGGTATGGCTCTCCCACACACGGGACTACGGCTTTACATCCCTGCCGTCGGACGACATGCTTTCTAAGCCATTGGTGTCACTTACTGACGAGGACAGGGATTTAGCGAAGAAAAATACATCACAGGTGGGACTCGAACCTGGAAATGGGAACTACAGATTACGAGCCTGGAGAGCTACCGACTGAGCCAACTTCCACCTTCCCTTTCAAATTAACCGACGGTCTTACGAAGCTTGTACTTTTCTTATGACACATGTGTACACCTATCCCTCGATTTACACGGTACTCAGTTCACACAATTTTGGCTTTGCACGGTCAAAAAATGCAACCAGTTTCGATTTACACGTTACTGACTGAGACGTACATAGAAAGGAAATCTCAGTACCGTGTAAATCGGAACTGGTTGCATTTTTTGACCGTGCAAAGCCAAAATTGTGTGAACTGAGTACCGTGTAAATCGAGGGATAGGTGTATTTGGAATTATTTAATTCTCTTCGAGTAGATATATAAGTATATTTTATGTAACAGGTGAATAAATATTAAGTATAACGTCATATATTTTGCATATTATTATTTACTCCTACTAAATAGAGATAGACATCTTCATCTTGTATGCATCGGAAAACTGAGGTTTGATTCTACGTAAATCAAGTTTCCTCTACAAAGCCAATTCATTATTGAAAAGCATTGTGGTGGAAAACAATCTGTGAACCCTCGAGTGGCCTCACATAGTTAGAAATTCCTCATTAATAACTCAGGCAATTGGCAACTGTAGGTCTTCAGAACATGAAATTCTTCTCATTGCTTTATTATACACTAAAATAAGCAGAAAAATGCGTCTACGTTTACAGGATAGAACACTGTACCTCTTTATTCATCATCTCTTTGCATTATGCAGACCAAAAATTTATTTTCCCAGCTTCCATTTTCCCTTATCGTTCCTCAGTCTCAAAATATCCCCTATACATACAAACACTTATACATTAACTATTCATGAACGCCTCTTCGGCTTCGGTAGCGAAGCTTATTATGATTATGTGGAAGTCACATAGAGATTCGGCGATAAAAAGGACAGATAGTGGTTTTAAGAGTTTGTACTCTCATCTGGAGCCGTTGTCTTAAGTAGCTGAAAACGGAGCTATGCCGGAGTGATAAAATGAATGATTAATGAGGGTAGAAAAGGAGGAAAAAGAAAATTAGGCAACAGCTCTTGATTCTTAACAGAGGGATAATTATAAAGTAGTTAGGTAGTTACGACACGATCATTGAACAGTGATAAGAATGCGAGCACTGATAAAGGGAGTAATGGAAAAACTCCGCTGTCCATGTTAACAGCAATGAATCTTTGTCGACATCTTGTGTAAACTAAGCACCAGATGTGAAAGCAAAAATTGCATCTTGTTGGTCGACCACAGTGCAAGTGTTCCTTATTATCTACACAGTATATTCTCGGTGAGACGAGAAAGAACTATTCTGCGATTTATTTCAGTTCCGATATCAGAAGCCTCGGCTTTGCTCTCCTCTCAGTTTTAATGATCTGGAATTTTGACTGCAGTGACACAGGCGAATTTTAGCTTAGGACTCGTTCTATGAGACGGGGTGACGGTATATACCAATTAAAGGCTCAACCAGGATCTACGTAGATCAAATAGAATTCTCCATATCCAACCCTTCGAATCGATATCGAAAAAGATTATTTTGTCAAATGAAAAAGTTACACGTTTACGTCGTGTACAATGGTACTGCTTGTCTGTTCCTTTTAAATTTGCCTGTACATGGGCTAAAATCGATAGATCTTTTGTGTCTTTTATGCCCACAAAATAAGGCTTAACGTCCCATCCAACAGATGACAGCTTTTCCAAGCCCAATTGCATTTTGTTGTTTATTTAGAACAGCGAAAATACTGATGGAAAAAATCTCACGCTATCACAAGTGGAACTCTGATCTGCCAAGCATTATGTTACGAACCTGGTGTACTACTTAGTGACAGTAATTTATCATAAAAATACTGGAGGATTAAGTCATTGAGTTATTTTTATGTTGTGTAAATATTTTTATATCAAACGTTTGAAGAAGAAGGGGGAACATTTTTAGGAACACTTTGTAAGAGGCAGGAGGCAACGTCATTTAGGCCATAAGGAAACCCTGTTGACAAAGGTCGCAATTCGTTGAATAGGGTTGGGTTGTTTTACCTCTGAGCGGCCATGGGCTAAATGGCACACCATGGGCTAAATGCACAGCATGGGTTTTTTTTTGCACACCATGGGCTGAATGGCACACCATGGGCTAAATGCACAGCATGGGCTTTTTTTGCACACCATGGGCTAAATGGCCAGGTCACATGGACCCCGAAGGCTCAGAGAAGGTTGGGGGAGAGGACCCACTGGAACAGCTGTTGGGAGACAGATGGTAGCCTCCCGTCAAGGCCATCCAGCGTGGCCACGGCTTAACTTCCCATCCGACGGACGACGGCCTTTCCAAGCCCATCGGTGTTCCCTACTGACCGTGGGCAGGGCGGGGAATTTTGCGGAGATAAATCTCAACGCTGACCCAGCTGGGACTCGAACCTGGGAACTACAGATTACGAGCCTGGCGCGCTACCGACTGAGCCACCCCCGCCCCTCGTTCAATAGGAAGTAAGAACTAATCTTTTAATATAAAGTGACAGAAATAGGTAAATTAAGGAAGAAACATTACATTTCAACTGGAGGATTCCATCTGCCTTACTTCTTTATATTTGAAAAAGTTTGTCTGTCTGTTTTTATTCAAGAACTCCACCTGAAAGATTAAAGCCATCGAAGCTATTAAAGCCATAGAACCATCGAATTCGGAATACAGCTTCCTCTTATCGTAACTGAGAGCAACTTAATAGTTTGGATTAACAAATTTTATTTCCTCCACCCCCCAAACAATAAGGGGCTAAAAACTTCTCTAAAGCAATAAAACTTGTTGGAACATAAAATTCGATATGCATCTGATCTGTATCCAGAGGCTCACGAACCATAAGGTTGACTGGACTAAGCTCAGTGGGTCTCTGTGCCCTAGGGAATGGTCGAATGATTGACTGATGGAAACAAACATAACGAAATTTAAAGGCAACATGATACAACCAAAACTTTCTGACATATACAGCCTATATTGTCGTGGACGTGGGAGAGGAATGTGATATACTCTTCCGATGCGTTGGGTTGGGATGTTTTACCTCTGAGCGGCATTTTTTGCACACCATGGGCTAAATGGCCAGGTCACATGGACCCCGAAGGCTCAGAGAAGGTTGGGGGAGGGGACCCACTAAAACAGCTGTTGGGAGACAGATGGTAGCCTCCGAACCTGGGAACTACAGATTACGAGCCTGGCGCGCTACCGACTGAGCCACCCCCGCCCTCTATTCCGATGCACTTTGTAGAGAATGATTAATTATTCCAATTAAGGTGAAACGACAGATTCGCGGATTTTTACACCCGTGCTTAGGTGTGCTTCACACCTGCTGTGTCAAATGTCATGTAGGAAGACGAAATAAACGAATGCGCCATAGTAGAGGACGACACACTGTTTGTTTACATTCACACATATGAGTATGTACTCGATTCTGTGGGCCTTAGCTGCGCTCAAGATTTCTCAGAAGTTAATGGCTTTATAGATGTTCTTGCAGACATTTTCCAATCACCTCAATTTAACCCGAATGCTGCTTTACTATTGCAGGCATTCACTTGAAGAAGTGCAAATCTGTACTTTACAGATATCTCTTTATCGACCTCAAAATTCGGCGAGAAGATAACTCAATCCCTGCTACACCACCTGGTTCATACAGAATCATAAACTGATCCTTTAGGTTTCCCGACAAAGAGCTATGTCACTTCGACGCGCTAACACAAACGATTTCTCCGTTTGTCAGGAACACTGAGTCTGATGCTTTGCTCATTTCCTCGTCGCTTTTCTCCGTGATTCGAACCAGCGCCTCCGGTTAGTAATGGCAGAGCATTTACCGCATTCGATTTCTGAGCACATGGAGAACTCTCCAGTTTAACCCGAATGACAACTAATGAGCCACATTACCATTTAAGACACTTTATATATAAGGTGATTTAGTTAAGCGTGTACAAACTTCTGGGAGGGGTAGGTTGCACAAAAACGAATCGGAATCATATAGCAATATAGCACGGCATCTTCACGCGGTAGATGGCGTTGTTCGACGCGGTAGTTGGCATTTTACGCCGCGGGACTGCACAACGTCCTCGCAGGTAACCGTCATTCGCGAACCGCTCGCAGAGGTAGTAGGATGGCCGATTACACAAACGCGGAGTTGGCCGATATGCATCTCGCATACGGGGCTGTGGACTGCAATGGGCAAGCCGCTGTGCGCGTGTACCAGGAATGGTACCCGATGAGGTGTACTCCCAACCACCAGATGTTTGCATGGCTGCATCAGAGGTTATGTGACACTGGTTCCTACCAGAGACCTGCCGAAGTCGGGAACGATGGGCACGAACCCCTGACATGGAGGAGAATGTGCTACATCATACAGAAGACACTCCAAGTGCCAGCCCTCGAGCAATCGCACACCGGGTCAGTCTTTCTCAATCCACCGTATGGAGGATTATGCACGATAACCAATTGCATCCATATCATGTGCAGCGCATCCAAACACTGAAGCCTAAGGATTACCCATAACGCATTGCATTTGCGCAATGGTACCTGCAGAAGAGTGTGGCAGAACTCCAATTTACTACTTCTGTGTTGTTCACAGACGAGGCATGCTATACACGGGAAGGTCTGGGGCACATAACGCGCATGCATGGGCAGTAGAGAACCCCCATGCTACACGAACACGTGCAGCACAAAACAGTTTTGCTGTAAATGTTTGGTCCGGCATTGTCGGGGACCACTTAATAGGCCCATACCTCATGCCTGTTCGTCTGGACGGAAGGAGTTACCGGATATTTCTGGGGGACGCCTTGCCAGAACTTTTGGATGAACAACAGGTTCATCAAAAACCTGTTGTTCATCCAAAAACAGCGCTGCGCCGTGCAATGTGCTTCCAGCATGATGGGGCCTCTGCCCATTTCAGCCATGAAGTTCGTCAACACTTACACGTGACATTTGGACAACAATGGATCTAGCAATATGATCTTGCAGGCCAATGAACTATTGTTCATTAGTCTGCAAGATCGCCGGACCTATCATGCCTTGATTACTTCTTCTGGGATTACAACAAAGGACTGGTGTCCTACACCCCCGTTGAAAGTTCTGAGGACCTTGTCACACGTATCTCCGTAGCTGCCTCGGAAGTCCGAGACACGCCAGGAATCTTCCAGAATGTAAGTGATTCCATGCGCCGACGATGTCAGGCCTGTGTCACACCTCTTGGTCGCAACTTCGAGCACCTTCTGTGACCTCTGTGCATTTCGCAAATGTACCTATTGTGATTAATAAAAAGCATTTTGTTCACTTACGTGTTGCTCTTTCATTCACGTCCTCTCTGTACACTAGCACATGTTGATACCGTTACCGACCCTGTATTGCTATATGATTCCGATTTGTCTTTGAGCAATCGACCACTCCCAGAAGTTTGTACACGCTTAACTGAATCACCCTGTATATATATATATATTCGTGTTATACGTGTATTTTCAATGACAATAGATACAATAATAAATTAGGACAGAACATATACATACCAACGTATTTTATGCGCAACTTTTCTGCACGCATAGTTTCACATTAATCCGTGCTGCTTGCAATGTTACAATATAGTTCTTCACTATGATTTCAACGCTGTTTTACAAAGTAACAAATACATTTGGAATGTTACTAATTACCCATAAAAATGTTGAAATTGTGTACTAATTACCCAGTAAAAATATTTGAATTTTTGCTTATTACCCAGCAAAAATATTCGAAATGCATTGGTTTCCATAAGGAAAACTCAGAAAAATTATGATAAACAAAATAAGATATGAATGATTTTAATGAAATTTAATGAAAACATGAATTACTATGCTAAGTTTAGAATGGCATAAAATATTTTACACTAGAAACATTTTTCGTCAAAAAAATAACGCTTACAGGAACTTGTCCAAAAATGACGTGTCAGAATGCAATGGGCAAAGTTCTTTAATAAGGAGTGTGGTCACCCTTTACAATGCAAGCACGACAGCGATGTTCCATGCTGTTTATGATGTTGTGAATCAGTTCAGTAGGGAGTTACGACCATTGCTCCATTAGAGCAGTAATAAGCTCCCCCTTTGTTTCAGGTAGCTGGTTGAGGGCAGCAACACGTCTCCCTAGAGCATCCCACACATGCTCAACCGGATTTAGGTCGGGACATCGAACTGGCCACTCCATGCGTATAATGGTCTCCTCTTGAAGGTACTGTTCCACTAGTCGAGCTCTGCGTGCATAGATACTGGTGATATATATCACATATATATTATATATATCTGATATATATATATATATGATATACATCAGATACTGGTGATGTACGGCATTAGATTAACAGACGAATAGGGATTGCTGCCAGAACTTTTAAGAATCTCTGAAGAGTGTGGAGAAATAGGCGATATACCAGTTTGGCTCTTTCTAGGGTTAGTTATGGTAGTGAAACGTGGACACATTATAAACAAAATAACAGAAAACTTGATGCTTTTGATTTTAGGTGCTTACGCACTATCTTGGGTATTAAGTGGTTCACAACGATTTGTTGTGTGAACCACCTAAGTTTGTGTGTAAATAATGATATGGTTAGGCAAAGAAGTCGGCAACCTCTTTTGAGCAGCATATTGTGCAGAGAGAGACTACGTTGGTTTGGCCACATTACCAGTATGGATAACTGTAGATAGGATCATGAACAGTGTGCCTAAAGGCCTCAGAAATAGAGGAAGATCTAGGATGCAAGAGGGCAGAAATGTCAAACAGAATTTTGTTAGAATTGGTCTAGAGTGGCCAGATGCAGCAGATGTAGATCATGACAGATATGTTTGGAGAACTAAGTTGCACAATGTGGTTGGAGCTCCGTAGCCCATGGCTGCTTGAAAATGATGATGATATCTTCCGAACGGAAGGACCTACAGTTACGAGTTAGGGGTTAAATAAAAGCTCTTGTTAGTCCTATTTACCTACTTAACAAGATTGCCGGCGCCCTATCTTCCTTTGAAGTGAATGCGAATTTCATGACTGATTGCACCTCGATAGGCTTTAGGTTTATTTTCTACTTTTTAGGGCCTAAACTGGAAGATAGGGGATTAACATTTTTAATTTATTTATATTTTTATTACTAAAAACACCAATCTTCAGAAAATTTAATATGATATATGATTCATAAACATTGGTCACATTTTTCCTCCCCCAAGTTTTGGAGTAGTGTTCAAAATAGACCATGAGACTGGAGACATCACAATGTTTAATTTGAGACGTAACTCGTTAAGGGCTCTCTATTATAATAAATAAAATTATATTAAATAATATAACCTCCCGCGAAAATCAGCCCCCTTTTTGAGGGAGGAAATGATGGGAGGTGGGAAATTTGGAAATAGTCTACGACGATTCTCATATCAACTTTCATTTGACACATAACTCCTTATTGTAGGTGCTCACGTTCGAAAGATATAGCGGAACAATGGTTTTCATATTTCACATTTTTTAGGGAAGAAGGGAGCATAGGCGGGGAGGGAATATTTTTTTTTATAGCCAAAGACATTCCTCGCGTTGTAAGCTTTGATTTGATACATAAATTATTAAGGTTGAACGTGGCATTCGAAAGATATGACGGAACAACTGTTTGTGTGAAAAACACACAAAGCGAAAAGCAATAGGAAGAGAGGTAATGAAAGCAGTTACGGAGTCTGTTCGGACAAAGCTTGACAGTTTCTTCAAGCATGCGTTACTACACTCAAAGAGAATTTCTACTTCTGGTTAAGTTTGGGCAATTTTTTAGATTTTGAGTGCCATTATTCCTGAGCCACCTTCGAATATTTTTAAGTCGCCTATCGAAAAAAAAATGTGCCGTGCTCTTTTTCATTTTTTAAATAAAGATTTCGAAGTACAATATTTTCAATATTCTTTTAGACTCAAATTGCAGTGTTGTTTGATAAAGAAGAATTTACTTGTAATTTTAGTAACAGTGAGTTATACCAATCAACATTAGAAATCATAAGTAAATAAGCATATCTTTGAAATTAATCATCTCAAATTAATTTTTATTTTTTGTAGCAAGATTAGGAATGACTTTAAAAGGTAACGAAAAATGTTAGAAACACTCGTGTAATACGTCACAAATATTCTCATATCTATTTAGCATTCGATTGTTTCGAAAGAATTCCATCAACACCAAACAGAATACATTGTTAATTTGGTTCATTGGGCTAAAAAATGAATTGTTTAGATTATCCGGTGCTAGTTTCCTTTCATGCAAGGCGACATCCTCTTCTAACATTTTTCCATCGAAAGGTCATCTTTCACCTCAGCCATATCATTTAGGAAGGATCGTGCTGGACTTTACCTCAACAGCAACATACTCTGTTCTTCGGCAACAAGGTACGAAATGAATTCTTTCTCTGACTTCAATGTACTCAGTTTTATATCTAATCAATCATTTTTCCGTTTGACTTAGATGGTAGGGGAAGTTGCGGATTGTTCGTTAGTCCTTCGAAAACTCCCTGATAACAGACCTTAAGTGTGGCATTACATTTGAAGTGCCGAATTCAACACCTACAGATTCCCACTTTTCTGTACTGTATTACAGAATAATAAATAAATACCCCCTCAAGCAGCTGCTTGCCACAGAATAGAACTGTTAATGAAATCAAAAATACAATGGTCGTCAAAACTATTCTCATACGGTAATACAAAACTATGTTCATACGGTAAAATAATTTATAAAAGATATATGTCGCGAGAGAAATACCTATAATTGTTTTATATTTTGTAGCGTATGAGAATAACAAATTTCAAATATGTAAATGAGTCTCGATTCTAAATATTTAAGCGGTTAAAGGTTTCTAATTGCTTATCAAAGTGTAACTCACCGTTGGTTAAAATGGCTTTGAATGTAAATTTCATTGCGCTTGTCACTGCTAGCAATCTCCTTTGCTAAAAATGCTGCAATGTCATTCCACTTTTTGCGGAATAATGCCTCGGTGTTGTTGCCGGATTCCATAAACATTGTTCTTTTATTAATATGTCGCGTGAGCAATTTATAGAAGAACGCAATTTCAGTGAAGAATTTCAAATATAATTTGTTATACACGACTAATACTAATTTTAATATTAAAATATGTTATTATTAAGAAAAAGAACGTTTGCTAACTAAATTATTGTAGATAATTTTCGTTTGTGGAGTCCCAGGGTTACCTTAAGGTTCATCAACAACCGGATTAAAAAAATTTGGCAGCAGGCCAAATCAGAAAATGATCCACCCTCCCCCCCCCCCCACCGATTGGTGGGAAGTTATTTAATAAACAGGGGGACAAATTGGATGCACGAAGAATGAGAAGTTCTTGAAAAAGAAAAAGCCCCAAAATAGAGCTTAAAAACTTACCCACCCCAAAATAAATAAATAAATAAAATTAAAATTAATTTTCTAATTCTGAGAGGGAGAAAGAGATTTAAACAATTCACTAATATAATTTTTTCGTTTCATGTTAAATGCATCTGCAGTTTTACTCGAGAGTTACGGAAACCAAGTCAATGTTTTTACACGGTTAAAAGATATTAAGTAATCAATTAATTAATAAACAGTTGCAGATGTTTCGAAGATAATCTTATCTATGGTAATGCGAATAGAGGAATATAATAATTTACGTATATTTGCGCTTATAACTATGTAGCATAGCGCGAATATTCGAATAATACTAGGTTCGTTAATATGTAAATAAGAGCGATTCTTCTGTCCGGGAGGGGGCGGGAAGGGTCCAAGTTTTCGTTACCTTCGAATTTTTCATTCTTTCATCTTTCTGCCTTTTTCTCTCTTCCTTTCGAACATTTCAAAGAATTTTTAAGTATTTTTCCACTTAAAAGTGAGGCCCTCCTTGAGCAAGTGGTTTTTATGTTGCTGATTGTATGAATTGAATATGCTATTATACGAGCAATTATACGAGCATTATGTTAATCCGTTCCTAGCTACCGCTATTTTCTGCGAAGGGGTGGTTCAGGTGAAACCACGCCAGGCTCGTAATCTGCAGTTCCCAGATTCGGGTCCCAGCTGAGCCAGGGTTGAGGTTTACCTCCGCAAAACTCCCGCCCTGCCCTCGTTCAGTAGGGGGACACCAATGGTCTTGGAAATGCCACCGTCAATCGGATGAAACATAAAGCCGTGGTTCAGTATGCAGCAGAGCCATACCCTCTGCACGTTAAAGAACACACGGGATGACCTTGATGGGAGGTTATCAACTGTCTTCTAACAGATGTTCAACTAACATATTAACCTTCTCTGAGTCTTCGTGGTCCTTATGACCTGGCAATTTAGCTAATTGTGTGCAGAAAGTGACGCTCAAAGGTATAACAACCCAACTGCCATTTAGCTCAATGTTGCAAAATTTACTCGAACGTAAGGAAATGTTCCCTTTAAATTTTGGGGAATGCATCTAACTTTGAACAGATTTAACAACTGTTGATACTTTAAAATATAGTTTCCATTCACGTTTCATAACTACCGTCACCTTTTTATATTAAATATAGTTTTCACATCTCATCATCATCATAAATGTAAAATCTCTTTGGGGAACTCTTCGTTGGCTGTCCTTTCTTCATTCATTTGGTCGATATCTAGTGTCAATTAAAAATAATAAATAATAGTTAACCATATGTTTCTAATACTTAAATCCCTTTGCTCTTCTTATTAATAAGAACTTCTCATTTTCTTAATTTTCGAACAGTAAAATTATTTACATAAAGCGTGTATATTCTTAAGGTTTTTTGTTAAAAAAATTGAAATCCTAATTCTGTTAATGTTCTGAAATATGTCAAGTAAATCAGCTATTCCTTTAAAGTTTTGTGTTTCTTCCTTCCGTTCAGATGGCAACATTCTTCGGAAGTTCCGTTAGGAGTCATCAGGACCCAGAGGTGCTCCGTGAAGGGAAGAATATGAATATGGGTGACAATTATGGTTCGTCTATAAATAATTTTCAATTATTGGACCCATTCTAATCACATTTATAGGATAGCATCCCCTGGATGGCTTATATCTGTCGAGAAACTTAGATTAATGAATAAGTTATTTTCAGATAACTGGAGGAGCAGGGATAATCCTACAGTTGGGTGGAAAGTGTGAAGGACGTTCGTAGAAAGGACGGTTGCGGTGCCGAAGTGCAATAGTTGTTACTTAGATAGAAATGTTTGCTTTGGTCTTTCGTTGATCATGTCTTCTTTAGAATTAGATATGTGCATGTGTACTCTGTGAATTGTTTTCCCATAAGAACTTTTCCAGATATGACATTGTGCAATTGCCTCTTAGAGGCCAGATGCCAGATCCCGCATATGTCCACAACGAGTATGACTTCAACGATGGCCTGATGCACGGAGATGATGGCAGAAGATGACAATGCAGTTTCCTTGTAACAAAATCACGCTCAGGTTCTACGGGAGGGTTGGCTACAGAGAAACGATGAGCTTTATCGAGGGACTTATACCGATGATTAACGCTAAATTTTACAAAACATTTCCATTTAATTCGCTCAACAAAAAATAAATTCTGTTTGAGGCTTTAATGGATTTTTTTTGGAATCTTGAAACCTCTATTTCCTTTTACACTAGCTGCCTATGTGTGGAAGGGTTTTCTCTAAGTTAGAGCAAAGCACTCTGACGTGGATGGTACCTTGACGTAATAATAATAAATTATACATAATAATAATAATAACCAATTTAAAGTAATCATAAAAATTTTAATACAATTTCGCCGCAATAAATAAATTATTTCAAATTATGTAGTATAAAAATAAATGGAATAAAATTAAATATTGGCCAAATTTATTTGCCTAAATTTTTATGCATGTTTCCCTCCTTTTGCTCAACTGATCTTCGGTGGTCTTTGGTAAACGGGGTATGCTTATAACTGTAGTTTTTCGCTATTTCTTGTTACCAGATTTTCTTCTGTTAATGAAATTTGCATTTGCAATTTTAGACTGGTTGATCGAAATTTCACCCTTCATAGCAGCAGGAAATGTTGACTACTCTATTTAAACCACTAGTTTTGTATGCAATTATAATACATAACTATTGTCTGTTGGCAACGAAAATGATCACATTTGAAACCTATTTGGAACGTAATTTTATTTGCTTGAAATCAAACAATTGCTATTTTAAGAAAAGTCTTAATTAGTGGACAGAAACATTATCATTCGGACGTACTACCATTTAAGATGAAACTTTAAAAGGTAAATTAATGAAACTTGAATGAAAAAATGAAAGCTATTTATTATATGAAGCTAGAGTGATGATACCGTGGTGCATTCACTAGGCAATGTAGGAAAGTATGATTCATACATTCAGAATAAAATTTATTTTTCCTTAAATTTAGATATATCGTAATGATATATCTGTGATCTACTACTATTGTAAGAGAAGGAAAGTATTGATGATAAAACGAAACGAATTCATTTAAATTAAATTATATTATAAATCGGGTGGTAGTTTTCGATAAAACTTTCACATTTCAATTTTCTTATGGTTTTTGTTCATCATTTATTGGTTTTTTACTTCTATATATTTGTCAAAATAATTCTTCTAAGATGTTGACTACTAACAACATGCTACGTACCAAATAAAAGCCTGTTATATAGGAGGGTCGTGGATTTAATGCTATTTTATTATTTACCGTTGCCGGATTCCCCACATTTCCAAAGACATTATTTAGGCGTTCCATTGCAGTTAGGGACTTGAATGGGGTCAGGTAGGGGGAATCCGCCTACGAAATTTGGGACCTTTCGGTAGAGTACGTCGGGAAAAACAAACTGCCGAAATCTGACGAAATAAATATCTCGATCGTTTGCCACGGGCTCTGAGAGAGGCGCCTATTGAGCATTGACCTTTGCATCACCATTAAATTCTTCGTGTTCAAACTGTGTAAAATGTCGGAGGGAGGGAAGAATACACAAAACTAACCATTAGTGCAGGGAACAACAGAATATGCAGATTAAAAGTGATACACGAACTGTCGCAATTTGTGTAGAGACGAAGCCACGGGCCAAGTGGGAACCTGATTTTTAAACCAATCACTGTGGTAAACAGGGGACGCTGTGCAGGAAATTTGGACCTTGCGGACGAATATCACGGGAGTCATAGGGCGGCAAAATCTGTGTTAAGGGAAATAAAGAGGATGACAATGCAGTTTCGTTGTAACAAAATTACACGAAGGTTCTACAGGAGAGTTGGTAGTAGATAAATAGAAGTGTTTTATCGCTGGTCTTGTACCGATGAGAGAAAGTGCTAATACTTTTTTTAATTAAATCTTTCGGAAAATATTTCCATTAAATTCGCTCAAGAGAAAATGAATTCTGATTAATGCTTTAATGGATGCTTTTTAGCATCCATTAAAGATCCCTCTTTTTCCTTCCACACCAGCTGCCTATGTGTGGAGGGGTTTTCTCCAGGTTAGAGCAAAACACTCTGACATGGATGGTGCCTTGACGTGGCGTCAGAGCTTTTCACTAAACCATCCGGCAGTATTCATTCCCATGTCATAGCATATTTATTAATTTTGAGAACTTTCTATTATATAGTTAATATATCATTAAAACCACGCTTAATGAATGATTTCAAAGTCAAAATATGACACACAATACACATACAATTAAATTTGTTGACGATAACAATTTCCAAATACAGTAAACTCTCGTAAGCCTGGTTACAGCTAATCCACGTGTCTTCTAATCCCGATTGGTGAACAGATATTATTGCTCATCACGCTCAACAAACGTGTTTCGATCGCTCAGTGTTGTTCTTGTTGGAGCCGCGACGGACGGGTGTTGTTCCTTATAATGCATAATTTGTGCTCCGCTATATAATTGAGCGAAAAGATATTTTTTTAATTATGGATCCTAAGCATTTGAAGAACGGATAAAAAGAAGTCAGGTTGCTTTAACTATCGTTAGCAAACTGAAAGTGAGAGAAGAACTTGGAAAAAAAATTAAATAAATTAAGAAATACCCATCTTCCTGTAATGCCCTAAAAATAGAAAACAAAATTCAAGCATATCGATGGTGCAATCAGTCACTGAATTCGTATTCACTTCAAAGGAATATAGGGCACTGGCAATCTTGTTGAGTAGGTAAATCGGCGTCCTATATTCTTTTGAAGCGAATACGAAACTCAGTGACTGATTGCATCATCGATATGATGTAGATTTATTTCCTACTATTTGGAGCACATACCAAAAGATATCAATTTTTTTAAAATTTTTTATTATATTTTTATACACTGGTTTTCATAAATTAAAATAAACTCAGAAAAATTATGATAAACAAAAAACTATATAAATGATTTTAATGAAATTTGATAAAAACATGAATAACAATGCTAGTTTCAGAATGGCATAAAATATTTCACAAGAAATATTTTTCGTCAAAAAAATAACACTTATAGAAACTTGTCCAAAAATGAGGTGTCAGAATGCAATGGGCAAAGTTCTTTAATAAGGAGTGTGTGTATTCCTTACAGCAGTGTCTCGCAAACATTTTTACTCTGCGGCACATTGAATCTAATTTTTTTTTCCGCGGCACACCTAAAAAAGAATAAAAGCAAACTCTATATAATCGTCATTATATTTGCGCTTTGTTGAAGTCATCAGCCTGGTTTTACTTGAAGATTTGCTCTCGTTCTTTAATTCATAACTCGGTGTTTGTTTTAAATATTTGTCCATTCTATGACTTGAAATAATCAAAAATTAATACCAAAATTTGGAAAAAGCTTGAGAAATACAAGATCCCAGTTGATAAAATCTGAAGATTTTTATTAAAGCACGTCGATAATACAAGTCAAGTCAAAATGAAATCTTTGGAATATCTAGTGTCAATTTGAAAATTTCTCGAGGCACACTACTGTGCCGCGGCACACAATTTGCGAGACACTGCCTTACAGCAATGTAGGCACGGCAGCGATGTTCCATGCTGTTTACGATGTTGTGAATCAGCTCAGTAGGGAGTAACGACCATTGTTCCTTTCAAGCAGTGTAGTCACCCTTTACAATGCAAGCACGACAGCGATGTTCCATGCTGTTTATGATGTTGTGAATCAGTTCAGTAGGGAGTTACGACCATTGCTCCATTAGAGCAGTAATAAGCTCCCCCTTTGTTTCAGGTAGCGGGTTGAGGGCAGCAACACGTCTCCCTAGAGCATCACACACATGCTCAACCGGATTTAGGTCGGAGATCGAGCTGGCCACTCCATGCACATAATGGTCTCCTCTTGAAGGTATTGTTACACTAGTCGAGCTCTGCGTGGACGAGCGTTATTATCTTGTAAGATGAATGTTTCACCTCTTGCACAAGTGTAAGGACGTACATAAGAGTTCCAGGATGTCATCTCTATACCTTTGAGCATTGAGGTTCCTACTCGACAACACATAGAGGTCTGTGAGTCCACCTAAGGAAATGCCACCCCAAACACACACGCTACTTCTACCGTAACCGTCTTTTTGACGGATGTTATTGGGATGATTGTGTGATATGGAGAGAACGAGATACCCTCTATGTCCAGAATCACTCTGCAAGTAATATCTGAACTCATCTGTGAAGAGTACGGACCTCCATTGCTCTTCTGTCCATTTAACATGAGTGCGTGCCCAATTCAACCTCTCTCTCCTGTGACGTGACGTGAGGGGTCACGGCCTTCTGGCGTACAGACTCCCTCATGAAGCCTTCTACGCACAGTGGAAGCTGATACAACCCTCCCAGTGGCTGCTGCAAGAGAGGATCGTAGCTGAGAGGGAGTAGTCGTCATGCTCTTTCGTAACGTTAATCGCAGATATCGGTCGTGTACAGCGGTCGTAACTCTGTCCTTTATTCTGCTAAATCTCCGAGATGCGGAATCCGTGCTAAGAAATTGGTTCCACAATCTATGAACCACAGATGGACTCACATTCAGCCATCGTGTTACGTCTGACTGACTTTGGCCTGCTTCGAGCCGGCCAATAGCTCTCCAGGGCAGTTCATTTGGCAAATGATGTCTCGAGGTTTTTCCTACAAAATGGTTATTTCGAATTTCTTTATTCACATTTACAACACAAAATAATGATCCACTCCAAAACACCAGTTTTTTTGCCGCTCTCCGATTACGCAAATTGACGCAACCTAGACTAATTTGCATACGATATGATCACTCGGCATTACTGCTTATATGAACAAGTTTGGTTGGGACCGCACAAAGATTTGGCGAATAATCGCGATTTTTCTCATTTTTCCTTAATTTATGGAAACCAGTGTATATTTGTCATTTTGCTAGTCATTTTCATTGTAGCCACACTCATTTTACAAATATTTATACATACTAGCACATCACCCCCTCCAAAATTTGGCGGATGGGAAGAAGCTTTTCCTCTGGCAATGTTAAATTTGAAATCAGATTCGCTCTCGTTTGCCGAAGGACTAGTTGGAGGACACTTCCAGTAAGTTCACAACCCACGAATGGGCCTTTCGCTCTCCGCATCTAATCCCTATTGAGACTGGATTGGTGACTTGTCTTATTAATTAAACTGTAATTGAGAGATCCAGGTGAATTGCTCATATGGGAAGTAAGAAATTTAATGAAATTTAATTTTATTAATGTGACGGGACTTTTATAGTTTTTTTTATACTGCTGCAAATGGGTTTCTCTGCAGTGCTCCGATGCATCGGTAGTCTCAGATGTAAAATCGTGCTCAGTGAACAATCGGATACTAAACAAAAAATGTCTTCCGAAAATTTAGCAAAATAAATTCACTAAAGCATACCTTAAAAATGCGTAACCGAAAAAAATTCTTGTCTGCATCCTGAAAAAAAAATGGTTGTGCATTGAATCCATCCATAGTAAATTCACAGATTACCTGTAGATGTAGAATTCATTTTTGTTTTAATTGCTTTTGGGTGGAAGTGTTCAACTAAACACCCCAGAGGAGTGTAATGTTAAATATATAAATAATCCCGCCGCGTTAGCGATGATTTTTTTTTTAGATGAATAATTGTTGCATCGCAATTAGCTTTTTTCATAAACTAATTAGATTGAACAGTAAAATGGCTTGTATTTATAACATAGAAGCAATTTATAGCTTTTAATTACTTACTCTGGTATGGCCAGTAAACTGGCCATACCAGAGTAAAAGGTAAAGTGGTGGGTATTTTACTTATATTATAATATTTTTTTGGTTATTTTCTGGTTATTTACTATATTTTTTGGTATCTTCTGGTAAAATACCAGAAGATACCAAAAAAAAAATATCAGAAGTATTGTTACCAGTGTAACAATACTTCTGAATTTTATTTAAAAATTAACTGCAAAACATTTAATAAAAAATGCAAATAATAAATTTTTGAGAAGGACTGAGATAACATAGAAGCTCAATCAGGCTTGGTCTGGTTTCTCATCAGCATACATGGGACTCACACGATGACACTGCCGGAGTCAACCCCAGACTCCGGCAGTGTCATCGCGAGCAAATGGGACTGCCACTTCAACACAGAGGCGACATAGTATTGGAAAATGATGATCGGCAGAAGGGTTTGAAAATTTGCTGAACTTAATATGAAGATATTAATTAATGATTATCTTGTGAAATAGCATGCAAAGTTAAAAATCCAGGATTAGCGCAATGTATATAGACGTTATACCCGTGATTTCACCAGACTAATTTGGATACCATGTTAATACCAGAAATCAGATATTATCGTACCATATTCACCAATCTTAGCATCAGAATGGGGTTGGGTTGTTTTACCTCTGAGAGACACTTTTTTTTCACAAAATAGGTTAAATGGCCAGGTCACAAGGACTCCGAGAAATCAGAGAAGTTTGGGGGGAGGGGACCCACTGGACAGCTGTCAGGAGACAAATGGTAGCCTCCCCGTAAAGGCCATCCTGGTGTTCTGTAACGTGCACAGGGTATGGCTCTCCCGCACACGGGGCATCGGTTTTACGTCCCACTTCACGGAAGACGGCCTTTCCAAGTCCTTCGGTGTTCCCTACTGGCCGGGGCAGGGTGAGGGTTTTGCGGAGATAAATCTCAACGCCACCCAGCTGGGACTCGAACCTGGGAACTGCAGATTACGCATCAGATAGCAGGAGATTAGTTTACTTTCCAATTTTATAGCTATGATTTGACTGAAAAGCATTTTTAAGGTATTCGAGCTGCACATGGATATCCCACATCATAATAGAGTTATGTAAATGTGTACCCAGACCGGGAAGTCGCCAGACCAGGAATGATTCAGGATTCAGAGCTACTGTCATATACCATTTGGAGACAGTAGTTCTGAATCTTTCCTGGTCTTCAGTTGCAGCTAAAATAAAATACAGAAAAACATTTTCTGTAGGTATTATTACTTGCAAGGTAAAAATCAAATCCAAAATTCGAAGGTGGGCCATTTGTCCACTCTATAAATTTTCAGGATGAGCAATAACCCACTCAAGAAATTATTGTGTTTCTGCTAATAAAGTTCTGTATCGTCTTGTAAGATGAATCTTGCACTAGTCACAAGCACATTCACATCCTAGCGGAGAAGAAATGTCTCTTATTGCAGGTATTAGAAGAAAGCTAAATATACTTTTAGAAACATCACTTAATGCGTATTGCAATTTGAAATGGTTTTAAACACTGCCATTGAAATTTAACAAAATCATAGCTAAATTTAAAATGCTTCTCTGGGTTCTTGATCTCCAACAGCTGAAAGTCACTCACAATTAGCACAAAGGTGGTTGAAATATATAAAGACTGATTAACCTTTTTTTTACCTATGGTCCAATAAAATACTACTAACTGTATCACTCTTCCACTTAATGTAAAAGAATTAAATAAAAAAAATCCTTTCATATATGATAACGTGCAATCTATCTACGTCGGTTTTATATAAATTCAATTTTTTATTTCGAATTTATTTTTATTTCATTCTTATTTTTAATCGAAGTATACAAAGACCATCCAGTATTGAATAATCCAGTATTGAAAAAATCTGACTAACCAAAAAATGTGCGAATCACTTTTTTTGGTGGTTCAATACTGGAAAGGTATTAGGAAAGAAAAAATGTAAAATAATTAGCTCGGATATTCAGCAGTTTTGTTACCTTGTTCAACCCTATTCATAACATAATACATCACAGTCATTACTAAGTGCTATGTTAAGTCAAAACTCATATTTTAGAGTACAAAATATTTGTTTCAAATAATTAAGAGAGACATCCATTTTAATTTCGAAAAATATCGCTCGTAAAATTAAATTATTTAATGGAAAGAAAAATAAAACTCCTTTATCAGGAAGAGGAATTATTTATTGCTTTGCCATTGGTGATTTTCAAATACGTTCTAGAGGAGATTTCATAGATGGAACACTCTTCACGCGCTAAACACAAATGCAAAAGAGAGAAATATTTCAGAAGCAATACACCGGAAGTGTTATTCGCCTGCATCTGCTGAGTGTTTTAAGGAGGCCCATTGCTTCTGGCTCTTAAAAGAGTCCGCATTCCATCCGTGCCACTTTATGATAAATATCTTAATTGGACTGTGCTAATTAGCTCAGCGCCAGTAATGGAAACCTGGAATTCCTTTAGCCTCAGAGAGACATTCTTCCACGCTACGGTGCGAATGTGCTTTTGCTTCGCTTTTTCCAGGAAAATCAACATATTCGCATTGTAATTAGCTCTAGGAAGTTCACTGAAATTATATTATTCAAGTTATCGTTGCTTTAAATGCGTTTTCGGCAATATTTTTAGTTGGGAGTTTATTTTATATCATCGTTTTAAGAGAAAGGGAGGTTTCCATTATCTTTAGGTTTTGCATTCACTTTAATGGAGAACGTTTCCTCATCTTCCATTCAATGATTCATCGATATTTGGGAGTGTTGTTAATTAATCTAAGAAATGTTATTAACACAAAATCGGAGAGTTTTTGTTAGATTCAAAGTGCGTTTGTTTTCCATGTTCGATATGTTTGGGAAACGTTTAAGGAAACATTTGCTATTTTGAATTACGATTTTAATAATTAAGGTTGAGTTGTGTTGAGTGTTTATACCTCTGAGTGATACTCTTTTTATACACAATGGGCAAAATGGCAGGTCACCAGTGGAACAAAAATAGGCTCAGAGAATGCTAGGGGAAGGAAACCCACTGGATAGCTGTCACGAGACAGATGGAAGCCTACTGTCAAGATCATCCAGTATGTTCTTCAACGTGCACAGGGTATGACTCTCCAGCACACGGGGACACGGGGGAGCGTGGGGATGGAAGCCTACCGTCAAGATCATCCAGTATGTTCTTCAACATGCACAGGGTATGACTCTCCAGCACACGGGGGGCGTGGGGATGGAAGCCTACCGTCAAGATCATCCAGTGTATTCTTTAACGTGTATAGGATATAGTTCTCCTGCACACTGACCACTGCTTTACGTCCCATCCGACGGACGGCTATCTTTCCAAGCCCATCGGTGTTCCCTTCCTGATCAAGGCCAGGGTGAAGGTTCAGCGGTGAAAATTCTCAACTCTGACCCGGGTGGGACTCACATCTGTGAACTGCAGATTTACGAATTTGATAATCTATTGACTGAACCTTTCACCACCTTAATAATTTAAGGCAAACTTTTTAAATGATGCAATCACGTTGAAAGAGAGAAGAGGGACACTTCCACCCTAAAAAAAAAACGACAACGGCAAAAAAAATAAGATTTGAGAAACGAAATTTTTCTGTTTGTTATTATCTCTAAATTTTAAACTTTAACAAAGATAAAATATTGTACCAGAATCATAATTTTTAACTTCCATTCTCATTGATAGTGCTACCTTACAAGAAAACTTAATTCCCCTCTTCTGGAGACATTTTCTGATTATGTGTCAGAGGCGTTGATTATTGCCCTATGGAAATAGTGTAGTAGGTTATTTCGTTTGATAAAATGATTGCCAATATCACAGATATTTGCAATAAAGTGACAAATATTACATTTCAATTAAACCATTATTTTTTTATAGCTGTATTTAATAACTGAAATTTAATCTCCCACAATGTCATTCATGGAATGTTGGAGAGTTTACTCTTTTAATTTTTCCTTACACTTTGGCTTTGAGCTATTTCCAAACAAAAGAAGTTAGCAGACGTAGCGTAGATATTCGAACTTCCTGCTTCCTAGTAGTGAAGCTGTTTAGATACCATTAACAAAAGGAGATTTTAATTGCTTTTACTCTGGAAACCATACAGTGCAAATCTCTGCGAAAAATCTATTCTGAATCTGCGAAAGTTATTCGCACAATTTTAGCAGCAGAAACAACTCGAAGATGTAAGTGATGAGATCCTCCTAAAAAAGTCCTCTTTCTAAGAGTTGGGTTGTTTTACCTCTGAGCGGCACTTTTTTGCACACCATGGGCTAAATGGCCAGGTCACATGGACCCCGATGGCTCAGAGAAGGTTGGCGGAGGGGACCCACTGGAAGAGCTGTTGGGAGACAGATGGTTGCCTCCCGTCAAGGCCATCCAGCGTGTTCTTTAACGTGCACAGGGTATGGCTCTCCCGCACACGGGGCCACGGCTTAACGTCCCATCCGACGGACGGCGGCCTTTCCAAGCCCAGCGGTGCCCCCTACTGACCGTGGGCAGGGCAGGGAATTTTGCGGAGATAAATCTCAACGCTGACCCAGCTGGGACTCGAACCTGGGAATTACAGATTACGAGCCTGGCGCGCTACCGAGTGAGCCACCCCCGCCCCACACACATTGGGTCAAAGGGACCCCGGTCACAAGGTCACAAAAACTCCGAGGGCTCAGAGAAGATTGGTTGGAGAGGACTCACTGGACAGCTGTTAGGAAACAGATGGTATTCTCCGCTCAAGGCCATCCAGCATGTTCTTTAACGTGCACAGTGTATGGCTCTCCCGCATACGGGGCCACGGATTATCGTTCTATCTGATTGACGGCGGCCTTTCCTACTCCATCGATGTTCCCTACTGACCGAGGGCAGGCGGGGAGTTTTGCGGAGATAAATCTCAATGCTGGCCCAGGCGGGGCTCAAACATGGGAATTGCAGAGTGTGATCCTGGCCGCTACCGACTGAGACATGCCCGCTCCAGCTTTGGGGGACCTTTTGACATGATAATTTAGCCCATCCTGTGTGAAAAGCTGTCTCTCGGAAGAAAAACAACCCAATCCCGAAAATCTAATCCAAAAATCTTTACCTAATCCCAAAAAACCGATACTGAGGAATCGAGATTTAGCCAGTTGCGGGTTTGGCAAGTTAGTATTTGAGACGTCTTTTTTTCATTCAGATAGTTCAATAATCCTTTCAGAAAAGGAATTCGGTTGGTGCAGGATACGAAACAAAATATGAAGAGCATTTGCAATAGCGACACGAAGGTTATCTAGGAGCATCTCTTTCCACTTCGTCATCCTAAGCAAAAATGTAGAATCTAAATAAATAGGAAAAGAAGGAGAAAAAACTTCCCATGATTCATATTTCGTCATGAGATAGTTATATTTGAAACGAACATTTGTTTTAAGGGTAAATTCTTTATAGCTGATGTTCGAGAAATGTTCGTACTTTTAATGGAAGAGCTAAAAGCTTTTCAGATTTATGATCAAGTTTCCTTTAGTGGCGAAATCCATTTCCAGTGAAAAGGACGTCATCGGGAATGTTGTGTCATGCTAAAATCTTCAGAGGAATTCATTTAATTGAAAGCCACTACAAGTATAAAATGGCGAAATGATTTTCGTCGGTGAGGAGATGTAAGTAAAATAAAATGTGGAAGGGTACAAGAGTATGAAGAAATATTTAGCAGTTTAGATATGGGAAAAAACTAAAAATCTGCCTTTAAAATAAAACACGAGTGTCTCACTGCTACAGATAAATGCCCAGAGATTATACTGACTACAGTTGTCACGGCTTGATCATCGCAGTAGATGAAGTCTCACCTAACTCACGTTCAGAATAACCAAATACCGTAAGTTTCAATACTTGTTAAATTAAATGTCGTATTTAAGAAACGAAATCAAACACTTAGGCATTTTGGATGTTTCTTCCCAGCTTTATGAAACCTCTTGAATAAAATGCAGTGAAATAATTGAAGACTGTACATAAAATTGCTCTCATTGGAACAACATGTATTGCTCTCACTAAAGATATATCGTCGTCTCTAAAATAATAGATAAACGATCTTGAATAGTACTGCAGAAGCTGAAATATTGAGATACATGACGTTCCTATGGACGATCAGTAGAAAAAAAGCTCTACGCATAAACAATTTTAGCATTGACAACTTGAAGCATTTCATAACTGCCGGCAAGAGACAAGAATAAAAGCTTTGTCATTATTTGCAAATTTAAGTACAAGAGTGAAAAAGAAAAATGGATGATTAAAAAATAATTGAACTCTTTATCTGTAACCAGGGGCGTAGCTATGGGGGGGATGGGGGAGCTCCCTCCTAAAGTAAATCGGAGTTGGCAAAATTCGAAATGACTTTGTAAAATGCAGGTGAATTGGGAAAACATTTCTCTCTTTTTTTGGAAAGTTAAGGGATTAGCAAAAGCTAAATGTCTTAGCAAAATCTAGGGTAGTTGTCAAAATCAAGTCAACTTAGCAAAATCTGGGGCAGTTGGCAAAATTCGAATCGAATTAGTAAAATACAAATGGGTTGACAAAATTTTGGGGGGTTTGCAAAATTGGGAAAACTTGGCAAAGTCTTCGGGAGTTCGCAAAATTCATAGTGGCTTTTAAAATTCATATGAGATATAAAATTTGGAATTATTTTCTGTAAAAGTATGGCTAGTTAGCAAAATCTAGGGCAATTGGCAAAATCGAAGCAACTTGATAAAATATAGGACAGTTGGCAAAATCGAGCAAATTGACAAAATCTAGAGCAATTGGCAAAATTCGAAACCACTTGATAAAATGCAGATGAATTGAAGAGATTGGGATTAGTTTTGTGAAATCAAGGAAGTTTGGTAAAATCGAGAAAACTTTGCAAAATCTTGTGGAGTTTGAAAAATATGAAGTGACTTGGTAAATTCAGGAGAGATGTAAAACTTGGGATTGTTTTTGTGGAATTAAGGAGCGTTGGCAAAAACTAGGGCAGTTGGCAAAATTGGAAACCACTTGGTAAAATGCAGGCGAATTGTAAAAATTAGGATTGGTTTTGTGAATTTAAGGAGAGTTGGCAAAATTCGAAGTGACTTTGTAAAATTCAGGTGAAAGGTAAAAATTGGGAATTTTTTTCTCTAAAATTATGGCAAATTGTCAAATTCTAAGGGAGTTGGCAAAATTCGAAGCCACTTGATTGAAATACAGGCGAGTTGTGAAAACTGATCTTGTTTTTGTGCAATTAAGAAAAGTAAGTAAAACTCGAAGTGACGTAGCAAATTCAGGGATGGTGTAAAAATTCGATTTTTTTCTGCAAAATTACGGCGAGTTGACAAAATCTAAGGCAGTTAGTAAAATTCGAAACCAATTGACAAAATACACGTGAGTTGTGAAAACTGGGATTGATTTTGTGAAATTAAGGAGAATTGGCAAAATCTAGTTTAGTTGGCAAAATTTGAAGGCACTTGGTAAATAAGTGAGTTGTTGATTTCAGGTGAATTGTGAATTAAAAAAAAATAGAAAAAGTTCCTATCTTCCTATATGGCCCTAAAAATTAGAAAATAAACCTAAAGCATATCGATGGTGCATTCAGTCACTGAGTTCGTATTCACTTCAAAGGAAGATAGGGCGCCGGCAATATTGTTTTGTAGATAAATCGGCACCCTTATCTTCCTTTGAAGTGAATGCGAACTCAGTGACTAATTGCATCATCGATATGCCTTACGTTTATTTTCTACATTTTAGAGCCATATAGGAAGATAGGTATTTTTTAAAATTTTCAATTTATTTATTTTTTTGTTACTAAAAACACTTACCTTCAAAATCTTTCATTTTATTTATGACTCAAACATCGACCACACTTTTCCTCCCTTTGGAGTGATGTTTGAACTAGCCCAAGACATTGGAGACGTCACGTGCTTTAATTTGAGAAATGACTCATTAAACTCGAACCCCGCGAAAATCCACCCGCTCCCCTTTTATCAGGGGCAATAGTGGTGGTGGGGGGGGAATTCATAATAGTAAACGATGATCATTATATGGACTTTCATTTGACACCTAACCCGTAGTTGTAGGCCCTCGCATTCGTAAGATATAATAGAAAAACTTTCAAAGTTCCCATTTCTTAGGAGAGAAAAATGCATGGGAGCAATTGTTTATATGATACTCACCGCACCACAAGCGTTCATTTGGCACATGGCTTGTTACTTTTCGCGCTCGAGTTCAGGAGATATAGGGAAGCAATCATTTTCATATCCCCCCCCTTTCTAGAGGGGAAGAAAGAGTGGGGGTTCTATTTTTTTATAACCTATGAGATTTGCCGCATCAGAAGCTTTCATTTGACGCATGGCTTGTTACTTTCAGCACTCGTGCTCTGGAGATATAGGGGGACAATTGTTTTCATGTTACCCACCCTTTTTAGGGGGAGGAAAGCACGGGGTCACTTTTTCGTAGCCTATGATATTCTCCGCGTCAGAAGCATTCATTTGACGTATAGCTTGCTAGTTTCGGCACTTGTTTTCATATTTCCCCTTTTTAGGGGGGATTAGCATAGGGGTCATTTTTTGTATAGCCTATGACACTCCCTGAGTTTCATTTGACACATAAATCATTAAATTTCTCCATCCCGTTCGAAAGATATGGTGGAACAATGTTTCGTCAAATTCACAAACCGACAAATGTCAAAACCAAAAGCAAAAGGAATATAGGTAAAAATAAGATTGAGTTTGTGAAATTAAGTAGAGTTGGCACAATCCAGAAAAAGTGGAAAATCTTGTGGAATTGGCAAAATTCTGAAGCCACTTGGCAAAATAAAGGTGAGGTTTGAAAGTGGAATTCGTTTTGTGAAATTAAGGAGAGTTGTAATAATCGAGAATTCTTGTCAAAATCTAGAAAAACTAGGCAAAAAACTTGGCTTGTGGAGTTGGCGAAATTCGACGTGACTTAATCAATTTTTTTTCCAAAATCGATGGAAACTGAATCCACTGAACGTAAATCTCGGTACACAATGAAAATATATGTTCACAATTAATTATGATACAATAAATTTTATTTCCGAGTTGAAAAATGTTTGTTCTCTTCCCAACCCCCATCCACAGTCCCTTTGCTACGCCCGTACCTGTAACATTATTGTTAATGCTAATTAGTTGTCAGGTTGTTGTCCCTCTGAACGGCATTTTGCATCCAACGGGATAAAGAGCCACGTCACAAGGACCTCAAAGGTTCAGTGAAGATTGCGGGAAGGGGATTTCCTGGATACTTGTTAGAAGACAGAAGGAAGCTGTCAGGATCACACAGATTCCAACAGCCCCGGATCTGAATGCGTATAGCCAACCTGACGGACCCAAAGGCTGTTTAAGACCTCTTAAATTATTCAAGATAATTCAGTCGCCCATCGAAACCGATACACCCATAGAAATGCATCCACCAAAGGATCTAAGAAACAGAAGTGCCTAGGGCTTACAAACACCTTAATCGGAAATTAATATGGATAATCTTAATGGAAGTTCCCTTGGAAATTGCACTGTAGTTCTCACTTACAGTTTGCCTCTAAACCTGGGAGTATTTATCTGTCAACAACAAACTGTAGCGTCCATTATTATTAAAGTTTATTAGAGTATTAAAGTAATCATCTCTCTGACCAGGAGGTAGTGCACTTGATTGTAAAAGGACCTGGGTTCGAGTCCTGTACAAGACATGAAGATCTTTCTTATGTATACAGATATCCCCCGAAACACTCTCGCTCGAAATACTCTTTATTGCTAATATACGTAGGTCATTTGAAAGTAATGCACAGTGTGGATGATGGCAATCACCACAGTCGTTGCAACAGCAAGTGGAGAAATGTTACTGGGACTGTTACGATTGAACGTCAGCCGTCGTACATTACAATTGAAACTTTAGGGGAGGATTTTTACTGAAGCGAAGGATTTTCTGCATTGAATTGTCGCTGTTGATGAAACTTGGGTTAGGGTCACACTTAACAGTACCCGAAACCTTTGCAAGCGCTATTTGAAGCGACAGTAGTTCCGAAATGCGATATGTTACGGTGCAAAACACGTCAACCTCGCCTTCCTCCACCTCCTGCCTGCAATTGCTGCAACGACTGTAGTGATTGTGTCATCTACATAGGAGTGTTGCTACATTGTGCATTACTTTTGAATTGACCTAGGGATTACGGGAAAATTTAAAGGACACGATTAGAGGTACGTTTGTCTTCACTCGTAAGATGAATCAGTTTCATGATCTGGATTTGTTATTGCTCCCTCTTATAGAACTCGACACTCGTCAAATCGTGAGAAGCACCAATCTCATCCGAAGAAATCCAGATGTTAAGCCTTCAAGCACTCTTAACACTTTGTTTACGCGTCTTAGGGTATTACATTTTTCATGCTTTATTTTAGTACATATATGTATGGATGTGTAGACTATATCCACTATAACTATGTTAAGATTACACCGAAATCTTTGTGTTAGAAACACGTCAATCATTACATAAAACAAAAGGTTATATTAAAAAATTCTGCCCAAGATACTCTTAGTTTTATAAGAATGCCTCCGTTACGTATCTCGAAGGAATCCTGCGCTTTCTTCTGAAGTGGCTCCTTCGTCACAGATATACTCTATGGCGTATTACACTGAGAGGGTTGGGTTGTTTTACCTCTGAGCGGCACATTTTTGCACACCATGGGCTAAATGGCCAGGTCACATGGACCCCGAAGGCTCAGAGAAGGTTGGGGGAGGGGACCCACTGGAACAGCTGTTGGGAGACAGATGGTAGCCTCCCGTCAAGGCCATCCAGCGTGTTCTTTAACGTGAACAGGGTATGGCTCTCCCACACACGGGGCAACGGCTTAACGTCCCATCCGACGGACGGCGGCCTTTCCAAGCCCATCGGTGTCCCCTACTGACCGTGGGCACGGCGGGGAATTTTGCGGAGATAAATCTCAACGCTGACCCAGCTGGGACTCGAACCTGGGAATGACAGATTACGAGCCTGGCACGCTACCGACTGAGCCACCCCCGCCCCACACTGAGAGGGAAAAATGGTTGGATAATGCAAATTAAGATAATATAGAGTAAACCCTCGATTAATGAAGTAATTGGGACAATGAATGTCCGTTAAATCTGAAAGTCCGTGAATTTCGATTCTGATGTTTTATTATTGTTTTAGTAAATCAAAAGAGCATTTCGATAGGTGAATAGAGGATAGTAGAGATGTTAGTCACCTCTTGTAGTAATATATGAAGCAAGTCCTTTTCTGTTGAAAGGATCACACAATGATATTTAAACCAACAGTAACTTGACATGTTTCGCCTATGCGCCAACGCAAAGCATACCATTACGACCACTAGCTGCAAAACAACGAGCCCCAGCAATCAACCTGGAGAAAGCACTCTACACCAGTGTTAAGAAACACTTTGAAGTCACCTACTTCACCATCAAATCTCCATGTGTAGCTTTGGAACAACTCAATGTTTTCACTTGCATCTTCAAGATAGACTAGCATCACTAGATGTTGTGTCGCTTTTTCCTAATACTTATTGGATTGGATTGTTTTACCTCTGAGCGGCACTTTTTTGCATCATGGGCAAATGGCATTTTTGCATCATAGTACAGTGGGCTAAATGGCCAGGCCACAAGGACCCCGAAGGCTCAGAGAAGGTTGGGGGAGGGGACCCACTGGAACAGCTGTTGGGAGACAGATGGTAGCCTCCTGTCAAGGCCATCCAGCGTGTTCTTTAACGTGCACAGGGTATGGCTCTCCCGCACACGGGCCACGGCGTAACATCCCATCCGACGGACGGCGGCCTTTTCAAGCCCATCGGTGTCCCCAACTGACCGTGGGCAGGGCGGGGAAATTTTGCGGAGATAAATCTCAACGCTGACCCAGCTGGGACTCGAACCTGGGAACTACAGATTACGAGCCTGGCGCACTACCGACTGAGCCACCCCCATCCCTTTTCCCAATACCCCCTGTACAAGAAGTCCATAATATAATCCAAGATAAACTGGAATGCCATAACAGAGGTCCCTCACCCATAACGTGCAACGTGATCAAAACAGTACAGTTCGTCACAGAAAATATTTTTTTCAAAATAAATAGATCTGCAGACAAAACAAGGGGTACCTATGGGATCCTCCTTATCACCATTACTGGCAGACATAGCACTCTAGCATATTGAAGAAACTGTCATTCGAAACTCTCTCCAGCAATTAAAATATTATGAAAGATATGCAGATTATGTCATCATTATATACAGACAAGTAACAGAAATTTTACATGAGTTGCAAGCACAAATAAATGACGTCTATTCAACCATTTAAAAAACCTCTGAAAAGGTTAAGGACGAGCAATTACCGTTTTTGGATATGCTACTATATGGGCAGGAGTAAAAACAGGATATTGCAGTCTACCATAAGCCTACAGCGCCACCATTTTCATCCCATAAGCCTCCCAACGGCCACTAGCCCACAAAAAAGTGCACTAAAAACTGCATTCCTAAGAAATATGAGCTATTCCTCCGCACACGGGGAATAAAAACTGCATTCCTAGAAATATGAGCTATTTTCGCTACAGTTTTATGAAAAAGAAAAAGAATATACCCGAATGCTCAAAATGCGGGGATATTTTTTTAAAATCCCGCTAAAAATATTAAAACTAGCCGAAAATATGGCAAACAAACTTCGCAAAAAATCAATCCAAAATAAATAAGTTCATCACATGGATTCCAAACACCCAATGGCTGACAAATTCATTGAACAATCCAATGTAACCTTACAATTACATAGTGCCAATTAAAACCAGCAACATAATAATTAATATAATTAAAACCCATCGGGACCAGAACGAAAAAACAGGAGGTGTATATAAAGTCCCATTATATCAAGGCACCTTCAATAGCCATAAACCGTGCTATGGCAAAACAAATACCGTACTGCCGAACTCGGACTAAAGAACACAAAATGGATATACGGCTAAAAAAACAAACCACTTCATTGACAAGAGTGGTTTCTAGTACCGGAATGACCTCACAATTTGAACTAACTAAAATTATTTGTGCGAAATTGAATTATTTTTACAGTAAACACTCGATTTGGTGGGTTGGGTTGTTTACCTCTGAGCGGCACTTTTTTGCACACCATGGGCTAAATGGCCAGGTCACATGGACCCCGAAGGCTCAGAGAAGGTTGGGGTAGGGGACCCACTGGAATAGCTGTTGGGAGACAGATGGTAGCCTCCCGTCAAGGCCATCCAGCGTATTCTTTAACGTGCACAGGGTATGGTTCTCCCGCACACGGGGCCACGGCTTAACGTCCCATCCGACGGACGGCGGCCTTTCCAAGCCCATCGGTGTCCCCTACTGACCGTGGGCAGGGCGGGGAATCTCGATTTGGTGGACTTCGAATTGATTTAACAGAAGAACCATTTCAGCCAATAGCAGACTTCTGCTGAAACAACGAACCGAGTCCGTTATTGGCGAATCAGTCCGGATAATATTCAGTACTTCCTCCTCGGCTATTCCCAGTCTCTAACGTCGCAGTACAGCAGCATCTTTGTTCTTCCTATGCTTACGCATCGTCTCGCATCCGCGGCAACTTTACTCGGACAAGTGTTTCTCTGTATGTAAAGCACCCTCTTGCATCCGCATCATTTGACTTCTGCGAGGGATCAAAGAAAAAGAGTATATTCGAGTGTAGATTGAAAAATTAGAATCAGAGAAGTGTCTGGTGCACGTGTTTGTAAATAATGTGGACATGTTTTCATGCAAATACAAAATTACGTTTTGTGAACCTGTCACTATTTCATATGGCATCAATAAATATGTTGAAAACTACGTATTATGTTGTTATTCTGGTTTTTATAAATTTCCATTCACTATATATCGAAGAATCGGATTTAACAGACTTTCCGATTTAACGGACTTTCAGATTTAACGGACACCAATTCCCCCAATTAGTCCATTAAATTGAGAGTTTACTGCATATTATCTTAATTTGCATTATCCAACCATTTTTGCAACTAATGTTTTAGAGCGAACCTCGAAACGAATATGAGCGATTATTGGCGAATTTGTTAGTTAAAGAACTGTTAAGGATTTGTTATAGTTTGTTAGTTATGGAAAGTAGTCATCTAGAAATTTAATTTTTCAATCTACTTTTTATTTAACACTTTTGTTCTGCATTCAAATTGGCTCTTTTACTTTTCACGACAACCTTTGACGCCATGATTGATTAAAATTTCTATTTTTGAATTGAACGTTAACGATAATATCAGTGTAGATAAAAATATTGCAATAATCAAACTGCAATTGGATAATAGCTTGATATTGAAATATTAATGTTTTTCAAACTTATGTTTCTAATCACAAAATTTTTGTCTCTGATCAAAGCAATTTATATAATATAAATTATTTTGAACTTTTATTTCATATATTCCTTTATATTTCGCTAACAATATTGTAAAAGTTATAATTTGGGTTGTTTTACCTCTGAGCGGCACTTTTTTGCACACCATGGGCTAAATGGCCAGGTCACATGGACCCCGAAGGCACAGAGAAGGTTGGGGGAGGGGACCCACTGGAACAGCTGTTGGGAGACAGATGGTAGCCTTCCGTCAAGGCCAACCAGCGTGTTCTTTAACGTGCACAGGGTATGGCTCTCCCGCACACGGGGCCATGGCTTAACGTCCCATCCGACGGACGGCGTCCTTTCCAAGCCCATCGGTGTCCCCTACTGACCGTGGGCAGGGCGGGCAATTTTGCGGAGATAAATCTCAACGCTGACCCAGCTGGGACTCGAACCTGGGAACTACAGATTACGAGCCTGGCACGCTACCGACTGAGCCACCCCCGCCCCATTGGCATAAAAAGAGGCGAGGAAATCTTCCCTTTAATGTTCTGAGCAAATTTATGGAAGGCAAAGCATGATCTAATCATAATTTCCATCTCCAATCAAATGATGCTTCGGATCAAGAGGGATTTTGACTTTTCATTCAAGTCAAAGTTTACTTTGATAATTTTTATTAATTAGAGTTGTTTTTCTCTGAAGCTTTTTTCATGCGATAGAAATGCTAAAGCACAGTTGCAAAACTCCGGTACACCAGAAATTAATTGTCTCTAATATTTAATTAAGATCCAATTTAACTAATTAGTTATTAAAATTAATTAATTTCTTGAGAAGCTGAGTGCTCTGGGCATCTCGAGGCACTGAGAGTAAGTAGTTGCTAAGGTAACTTACAAACGCTTCGCTGTATTTTTCAACATGAACAATGTTTCAAAATGTTTGAGAATTTGTTAATTTAAAACTAAATATCACGCCATGTTCCATATCTTCGAGATGCGAGTTCAATCACTTGAAAATGACACTTTTATTTATCTCGGCACAATGGGTAGGTCACAAAGATCCCCAATTCATGGACAGGGTTAAAGGAGCAAGAATTTATTCTTACTATCTTGAATTCTCTTAAAGCTACTGGGCAACTAATAAATTCAAAGTAAATGCAATGCTGTTAATTGGCTGTTTTTATATGGAATAGTAGCCTAAAAATTAATATAAAATAAAACTTAATATTCCTTTTGTAATAATAATAATTTATTTCCTTCATATACTACGCGGGGGTGGCTCAGTCGGTAGCACGCCAGGCTCGTAATCTGTAGTTCCCAGGTTCGAGTCCCAGCTGGGTCAGCGTATCTCCGCAAAATTCCCCGCCCACGGTCAGTAGGGGACACCGTTGGGCTTGGAAAGGCCGCCGTCCGTCGGATGCGACGTTAAGCCGTGGCCCCGTGTGCTGAAGAGCGATACCCTGTGCACGTTAAAGAACACGCTGGATGGCCTTGACGGGGGGCTACCATCTGTCTCCCAACAGCTGTTCCAGTGGGTCCTCTCCCCCAACCTTCTCTGAGCCTTCGGGGTCCATGTGACCTGGCCATTTAGCCCATGGTGTGCAAAAAAGTGCCGCTCAGAGGTAAAACAACCCAACTCATATACTACGCAAATATTATGTGCAAAAAGCCTTTGAAGATACTACTCAGGAAGAGAACTTATATGTGGGTAGTAAAAATAAAAACAAACCATGATATGTATAAATTCAAAACAGGACACTAAAAAGACCAATCTGAAGACACTTAAACTTACATATAGTCGAGTCTGTGAGCGTGCAAACTGAAAGTGATTTTATATATCTTTAATTACATTAGAGAAATTTGTATAATTAATAGCCATGTTAATTTCGCAAGGTAAGGATTTAAAAATATTTGGTGCTGTGTAAAGGTAAAATTTTTGGAACTTGATTGAATTTGCCCTTGGTAAATGAACAACCCTGTACCAATTTCCGAAGGAATTTAGAAAACGCTCATGAAAATTGAATTATCCGTATAAGAATGGAATACTCCCTTTAGAACTGGAAAAAAAATCAAAACTCTTTAAAAAGCGAAAAACGCTTTAAACTTTAATAAAATTGAACTACCCCAATAACAATCGAAACTTTTATTTTAAAATATGGAACACCCAGTTAAAGATGCATAACATCATTGATATTAATTACATGGAAATGTTTTCAAAGATCTACTGATCATCTTAATAGAAACGCATAGTCATGCCATTGAAGGTTACCCAGAATTTTACCTAATCCAATACCTATTATTAAAATAATTATTTCCTCTAATACCTGTCAAGAACGTTTCCCAAAATTTTTATCTAATTCAGTCGTACTTGTTCTGAAGGTCACACAATGTTTTCTCTATTTGGTGCATGTTCTGTAGGTGACAGAATTTTTCCCAATTCAGTGCCTGCCATGCAGGTCATTCATAAATGTGAACTTTATGTTAGATGACTGACTTATAGTGGTGAGTGTGCCACCAACACCACACTATATCAGGAAGAGTCTGAATTGGTGCAGGAAGCATGCGACTTGAACATAAGAAGAATGGAGGAGAAGTGTGCTGTTTCCAGATTTCTACTTCAAAATGATTCCTGACATTGCTTGATCTTGAGAGCATCAGGGACACACGTCTTTATATAAATATGATCTTTGATGGTTTCAGCTTTCTGAAACCGAGACAGTTTAGTAAATGTTCCGATTTCGATTTACTAAAACTGGAGCATTTTTTATCGTAAGTATAACTAGACAAAAAATTTAACTAAATGTAACTAAGCAATTGTACAACGGGGCAATAGGCATAGCGAATGCATCAGTAACAGTTCGTAGTAGGTTGGAGGAGCAAACATTCGCCCACTCTAAATGCGTGGAGTTCAAATTACACAGTTATTCCGCACATATTTAAAATATATCAGTCTCACGGAGATCTGACTTCTATTGTTTCTGGAAACGTGTTGGGCAGGTATGATTTTTGTAGTGGCATCTCAGGTTTGGTTGTTTTACCTCTGAGCAGCACTTTTTTGCACATCATGGGCTAAATGGCCAGGTCACAAGGACCCCGAATGCTCAGAGAAGGTTGGGGGAGGGTTCCCACTGGAACAGCTGTTGGGAGACAGATAGTAACCTCCCGTCAAGGCCATTCAGCGTGTTCTTTAACGTGCACAGGGTATGGCTTTCCCACACACGGGGGCCACAGTTTAACCATCCCATCCTATGGACGGCGGCCTTTCCAAGCCCATCGGTGTCCCCTACTGACCGCAGGCAGGGCAACGAGTTTTGCGGAGGTAAATCTCAAAGCTGACTCAGCTGGGACTCTAACCTGGAAACTACAGATTACGAGCCTATCGCGCTACAGACTGAGCCACCTCCATCCCAGTGGCATCACGGTTATTTCGAAGTCCTCACGTGCAATGTGTGCGGTCAAGTTCATACCTAGCCGACAGCACTCAACTACGTTGCCTCAGTTCAAATAGCGTTCTTCCACACAAAAAACAGGTAAACGTAGATTGAAAAAAAGCTTAATACGTTATTCCAAAAACGCTTTAAGTATCTTAAAGTAAACTGAGAAACGACTGCTTATAGTACATAGTTGCAAAAAACCGGGACATTTGGACATCCCGAAAATTCCTTTCGGGGCAGTATAAGCTGGGATTTTCGGGACAGTATAAGCTGGGATTTTCGGGACAGTATAAGCTGGGATTTTCAGTTGTATAAGCTGGGACGTGTGGATACCCTATACACAACACAAAAAGAGTTCCTCAATGATGATCTAACCCTTAAAATGAAAATGTTATTTTTTCTCATTCCCTAGGATTAAAGAAAAAAACAGTCAGTGCATAGTTTCCTTTTTTTTTTCAGTTTTCGACACATAGGACACAGAAGAATACTAGAAGCTACTCCTAGCTTTTACACTTTATCATACAAGGATATGCCTTACTAAGACCGAGGTCACTGCTGACTATTATCTCAGAGAGCGCTTTTACACTTTATCATACAAGGATATGCCTTACTAAGACCGAGGTCACTGCTATTATCTCAGAGAGAGCTTTTACACTTTATCATACAAGGATATGCCTTACTAAGACCGAGGTCACTGCTGACTATTATCTCAGAGAGAGCTTTTACACTTTATCATACAAGGATATGCCTTACTAAGACCGAAGTCACTGCTGACTATTATCTCAGAGAGAGCTTTTACACTTTATCATACAAGGATATGCCTTACTAAGACCGAGGTCACTGCTGACTATTATCTCAGAGAGAGCTTTTACACTTTATCATACAAGGATATGCCTTACTAAGACCGAGGTCACTGCTGACTATTATCTCAGAGAGAGCTTTTACACTTTATTATACAAGGATATGCCTTACTAAGACCGAGGTCACTGCTGACTATTATCTCAGAGAGAGCTTTTACACTTTATCATACAAGGATATGCCTTACTAAGACCGAGGTCACTGCTGACTATTATCTCAGAGAGAGCTTTTACACTTTATCATACAAGGATATGCCTTACTAAGACCGAGGTCACTGCTGACTATTATCTCAGAGAGAGCTTTTACACTTTATCATACAAGGATATGCCTTACTAAGACCGAGGTCACTGCTGACTATTATCTCAGAGAGAGCTTTTACACTTTATTATACAAGGATATGCCTTACTAAGACCGAGGTCACTGCTGACTATTATCTCAGAGAGAGCTTTTACACTTTATTATACAAGGATATGCCTTACTAAGACCGAGGTCACTGCTGACTATTATCTCAGAGAGAGCTTTTACACTTTATCATACAAGGATATGCCTTACTAAGACCGAGGTCACTGCTGACTATTATCTCAGAGAGAGCTTTTACACTTTATCATACAAGGATATGCCTTACTAAGACCGAGGTCACTGCTGACTATTATCTCAGAGAGAGCTTTTACACTTTATCATACAAGGATATGCCTTACTAAGACCGAGGTCACTGCTGACTATTATCTCAGAGAGAGCTTTTACACTTTATCATACAAGGATATGCCTTACTAAGACCGAGGTCACTGCTGACTATTATCTCAGAGAGAGCTTTTACACTTTATTATACAAGGATATGCCTTACTAAGACCGAGGTCACTGCTGACTATTATCTCAGAGAGAGCTTTTACACTTTATTATACAAGGATATGCCTTACTAAGACCGAGGTCACTGCTGACTATTATCTCAGAGAGAGCTTTTACACTTTATTATACAAGGATATGCCTTACTAAGACCGAGGTCACTGCTGACTATTATCTCAGAGAGAGCTTTTACACTTTATCATACAAGGATATGCCTTACTAAGACCGAGGTCACTGCTGACTATTATCTCAGAGAGAGCTTTTACACTTTATCATACAAGGATATGCCTTACTAAGACCGAGGTCACTGCTGACTATTATCTCAGAGAGAGCTTTTACACTTTATCATACAAGGATATGCCTTACTAAGACCGAGGTCACTGATGACTATTATCTCAGAGAGAGCTTTTACACTTTATTATACAAGGATATGCCTTACTAAGACCGAGGTCACTGCTGACTATTATCTCAGAGAGAGCTTTTACACTTTATTATACAAGGATATGCCTTACTAAGACCGAGGTCACTGCTGACTATTATCTCAGAGAGAGCTTTTACACTTTATCATACAAGGATATGCCTTAATAAGACCGAGGTCACTGCTGACTATTATCTCAGAGAGAGCTTTTACACTTTATCATACAAGGATATGCCTTACTAAGACCGAGGTCACTGCTGACTATTATCTCAGAGAGAGCTTTTACACTTTATTATACAAGGATATGCCTTACTAAGACCGAGGTCACTGCTGACTAT
Source organism: Ryuthela nishihirai (assembly GCA_038380435.1). Taxonomy (NCBI): domain Eukaryota; kingdom Metazoa; phylum Arthropoda; class Arachnida; order Araneae; family Heptathelidae; genus Ryuthela; species Ryuthela nishihirai. The sequence goes on from JAWZYU010000001.1 coordinate 94,453,391, forward strand.
TATCTCAGAGAGAGCTTTTACACTTTATTATACAAGGATATGCCTTACTAAGACCGAGGTCACTGCTGACTATTATCTCAGAGAGAGCTTTTACACTTTATCATACAAGGATATGCCTTACTAAGACCGAGGTCACTGCTGACTATTATCTCAGAGAGAGCTTTTACACTTTATCATACAAGGATATGCCTTACTAAGACCGAGGTCACTGCTGACTATTATCTCAGAGAGAGTTTTTACACTTTATTATACAAGGATATGCCTTACTAAGACCGAGGTCACTGCTGACTATTATCTCAGAGAGAGCTTTTACACTTTATTATACAAGGATATGCCTTATTAAGACCGAGGTCATTGCTGACTATTATCTCAGAGAGAGCTTTTACACTTTATCATACAAGGATATGCCTTACTAAGACCGAGGTCACTGCTGACTATTATCTCAGAGAGAGCTTTTACACTTTATTATACAAGGATATGCCTTACTAAGACCGAGGTCACTGCTGACTATTATCTCAGAGAGAGCTTTTACACTTTATCATACAAGGATATGCCTTACTAAGACCGAGGTCACTGCTGACTATTATCTCAGAGAGAGTTTTTACACTTTATTATACAAGGATATGCCTTACTAAGACCGAGGTCACTGCTGACTATTATCTCAGAGAGAGCTTTTACACTTTATTATACAAGGATATGCCTTATTAAGACCGAGGTCATTGCTGACTATTATCTCAGAGAGAGCTTTTACACTTTATCATACAAGGATATGCCTTACTAAGACCGAGGTCACTGCTGACTATTATCTCAGAGAGAGCTAACACAACACACAAAGTTTACCCTGCTCGAAAATAAGGCTATATATAATGATATAAAATAATGTTTTTATTTTTACTGTATTAAAATACTATTGACCCAATTTTAAACTAATTGCTGTTGAAAAGTAAAGAGCAACCGGCCGAATTTCAATAAATTATAATATATTTAAAAACACACATGATTGTAAATATATGCTTCTGTTAGAATCTGGGTATTTGTTTAACACACACTACTATTATAAGTTCTAATTTCTAGCATAAGTACATATCATTTTGCAATACACTTCAAGTTTAACAACTTCTACATTTAGCGCCCTCTAACGATGTAAATTAAAGTCTTTTGAAGGGTTTGAAAACTATGAATCATCATATTTCGTTAGTTACTATTCAATTAAAAAATTATTTTTATTTAATTTCTTAAAACAAAAAGTTGCGTTTTCCCACCCACTGCGGGTTAAGGGACAAATTGTTGCGACCAATTAGATCCCTTGGCCATCACACTCCACCCAAAAGATCATTTGCAATATTCGTTTTAAAAGTTTGAAATATTTAAATATTTCCGCAATGTCCAAATTAAATTAGGGAACACTGATGCATAGAAAGATTCCCTTTTAATGAATGAAGTGTCATGGTTTGGGCAGCATCTCTCTGGGTGGTCATAATGATGGAAATGTTCTTCCACTGTCACTTTGACTGTACTAATATGAACAGGATCGAAACCTTTGAAACTCTATATTTAATCATATACTGATGCAAGATATATTGAATAAAGAATAGAGGAATAGGATTCAGATGGAAGATTTAAGGGGAGGCGCTTTTATCCTGTATTCCTTGCTCCACCACGATAGACTTGTTAACTGTTATTTGTAAGTAAATCAGCAATGCAAAATGACCAGCTCATTTTTCCTCACTCCGTTATATAGATGATACTTGGGGTTGGGTTGTTTTGCCTCTGAGCGGCACTTTTTTGCACACCATGGGCTAAATGGCCAGGTCACATGGACCCCGAAGGTTCAGAGAGGACCCACTGGAACAGCTGTTGGGAGACAGATGGTAGCCTCCCGTCAAGGCCATCCAGCGTGTTCTTTAACGTGCGCAGGGTATGGCTCTCCCGCACACGGGGCCACGGCTTAACGTCCCATCCGACGGACGGCGGCCTTTCCAAGCACATCGGTGTCCCCTACTGACCGTGGGCAGGACGAGGAATTTTGCGGAGATAAATCTCAACGCTGACCCAGCTTGGACTCGAACCTGGGAACTACAGATTACGAGCCTGGCGCGCTACCGACTGAGCCACCCCCGATGCTTGGGGAATCAGGGACATACCAAGAGGAGAGGGGGGGAGTGTCCTGACCCCACTCCCTCGAAAATCCGGTCGTCTTATACTAAGTCACAAACTTGTCTACTTGCTTTGAAATCCAAAGCAGTTGTCTTTGTATAATTTTAGTTTAGTCCCATATTTATGTCCGACACTAAAAAATAGATTGAAAAACAACAATAAAATCTCATTCCATATAGAATATCATTTGAACCTTTCCTGATGGGTGCAATATTTTAGTAATCGTGAAACACTACTCAAATCTTATTCTCAGATCCCCCCCCCTCCCTCGAAACCAAATCCTGGCTACGTGCCTGCTTTGGATGTTCAAAGGAGACTTGTGTCCTTCCAAAATGCGCTTGTGTAGCAGCAGTCATTCGTATTCCCGGTACTCTTGGATTAACTGCATGAGACATCGCTGTGACTCATGTAATGTTTTAAGGGATGATCCCATTCCTTTATAATTTTCCTGTCAGCATGTTTCTGTTTCTCCTGACGACATCAATGTATTTTAAGAAACTAACATTTTAGATGGTCTCCTCAATTCGGATTCCATCAGAGCATAGCAGATGCCGTATTGATACCAAGTTTGGGGCATGTTCAACACACATTTGTTCAGATATTAACACTCAACTAATCTAGGTGGCAGGAGAGGGTTGGCTTGACTTGCAACTCTTTCTTTGTTTTCAAATTTTAAAACTTTGTAAAACATCACAAAATATTGGAAAGAAGAAATCGCTCCTAAAACATAATCTAATTTACTTCTACCTAGGTTTCGCTGTAAAACAAATACTGTTTTCACAAATAAGTATGTCAAAAACTAATCGAACTATGTGGAAAGAAACAATCTATTTCAAAAAATATGGAACTTTCATTTCTGAGTGTAAGTTTAATGCTACACGATGTTGCCAAAATCACAGGTCACCTTCCCGATTTGAGTAGATCTGTCCCATTTGCTTTTCTGCCAGTTCAGAACATATAGAAAAGTATATGGGCAAACTGTTGTGAATAGTAAACGTATTAGCAGCCAGTATGAGTTGTCGCGAGCTTATGCAGTTTCAATGATGATCCGATGTCATACGAATGGTTTGTCTGTACATTCCACAACTGTTCATTCAAATGTTCATAAGTCAACCCCGCTAGTGACGTAGTGAACCAACAGAAGACTGTTAGTGATGCAGCTGTATCTACGCATTCCGGTAGGCCTCGAAAATTGAGCAACAGAGATTGACGATCATCGGAAAAGAGCTGTCGCACTTAGTCGACAGTCATTTCTGCAAAAACTGCAATCAGATGTGCAAATTTCCACAAGTGTGATGGTGGGTGTTTAACTATTCATAGAGAACTGCATAGCAGAGATATTCTACAAAAGTCACACCTCATACCACGAAATGAAATCATCGCTTACCTTGAGTCAACGTTCATCGATCTTGAGATCTGGAACAGAGTAAACAGGTTGGGTTGTTTTACCTCTGAGCGGCACTTTTTTTGCACACCATGGGTTAAATGGCCAGGTCACATGGACCCCGAAGGCTCAGAGAAGGTTGGGGGAGGGGCCTCACTGGAACAGCTGTTGGGAGACAGATGGTAGCCTCCCGTTAAGGCCATCCAGCGTGTTCTTTAACGTGCACAGGGTATGGCTCTCCCACACACGGGGCCACGGCTTAACGTCCCATCCAACGGACGGCGATCTTTCCAAGCCCATCGGTGTCCCCTACTGACCGTGGGCAGGTAGGGGAATTTTGCGGAGATAAATCTCAACGCTGACCCAGTTGGGACTCGAACCTGGGAACTCCAGATTACGAGCTGGCGCGCTACCGACTGAGCCACCCCTGCCCAGAGTAAACAGACCTTTCATCATGTTGCTGTGTAATGATCGGTTTCGGGTGCAGAAAATGTCATGAGAACACTATCTACGCTCTTGTATTATCCCAACGATGGGAATTTAGAGGAGGGCGCTCATACCTTAGGAGGATTAGTCATTGTCCCTGAACTACCACAGTTTGTGCCTGTTTAGACATTCTGAACAATCGTGTACTGTCACCGCTATGCCAATGCTACGAAAAATAAATCTTATAGCCTGAAACACGATATGCTCCATGACTCAAAGAAATAGCTGTTATACACACGGTTTGAACAGAATAAAATGGTTGCAATGGACTGGCTAGGGTAGAGCCGTAATTTTAATCCAATAGAACAAATTTGGATGAACTTAAACGTCAGATAAGGGCACAAACAGTTCGCTCAGTTCTCCCGGACAAGACCGCTGATGACTGATTTGCAATCGGAGCAGCTAAAATTTATGTTGTCTGCTATTAAAAACCTGTTGAACATATGTCTCGAAAAATCAAAGCTAGCATCAGTGGCGAAAGTCACAGATTAATTAGATTATTAATAAAGAACCATTTTCTAAAACGCTTCAGGTACCTGGTATAGAAATATAGTGAATAGGGTGTGTTTTTTCTGTAAAGATGGATCTAAAAAAGGATAAAATATATAACTAAGCCGTCCCGTGACCGAGTGGTTAGCGCGTTTGGCTAGTGATCTGAGGGAACTGGGTTCGTATCACGGTTAAGGAATGTATGTTCGTGTTGCTTTCCTGCTGAGGTCCTGCCATCCTCTCAGACCTTCTACTATGGCGTATAAACTGACAGGCTCCTGTCAGACCTCTGTGGCAAACAGCTGCTTGAGGGAGTATTTATTTTTTATATATAACTAAGCTTGCAACAGAAGCAAAACATATGTTTTAGCAAAAGTCAGGTTTCACTTATTTGTGCATTTTTAAGCGGGACATATTTTTTTGGGACAAAATTCAAGCAGAAAAAATGCAGTACAATTCCAGCATTATAAAGCTAAATATTCCTTCAATTACAAAATAATTCTAAACTTCTTTTAATTGAAAGAACTTACTAAGTATTATATTTCACAATTACCAATTTGATTGTTTCTTCTACAACAACATTTCACGGAAATTCCCCATAATCAACAAAATCAAGATGAAAGGAAATTCGTCTCTAATTGCTTCCCTTCTCCTGTATGTAAAGCGTCTCTGTTTCACCCTCATAATCCGTCTTCTTATATAAGCTCTCGGTTTTCATCATTAGGCAGTTTTTGTTTCATCAGCCTCCCACGAATCATCTCTATCTTCTACTAATTGGCAACATGCGGTTAATCACATGATTAAACCAAAGTAATCTGCACTTACATAAGCTAGGAAGAGAGTTCTTTTTGCTTCCCGTTGTGTTTCTTTCCCATCTAATTCCGTTTTCTGTTCAGTTTCGACTTAGCATTTTTTGCAGAGGAAGCAACTGAAGGGAAACGCGAAACGAAGGCCGCATGAAAATGAATGCTTATTGTTGCGAAACCATCTCAGCTGAGCTAATGAGACAATGACATATTTAGATTCACACAAAAGAAATATTCTGCTTAAGAGAATGCATATTGGACAAAAAAAATGTTATGTGACAGATATGGTTAACGTACGTGAATCTCTATAGTAAATGGTAAGTAGAAGTAATTATCAAGTATAATAGTAGTAAACGGAGATCGACTTTAATTGAGATAGCGATTGGAGAGTCCTTTTATAATATAGGGACTGCATTCCTGTTATCTCTAAATAATGCACTGGTCAGGGAACTTCTTGACTTCTTCCCAGTGAATCTTTCGTTGTATGAGAAAATCTGGACCAGTTAAGAATAACTTCTTAATCTCTTTGCTTTATGTAGCTACCTACCAAAGTAATCAATATGGAATGTAAGTGCAGAAAGTGTATTATCGCTCGTGGAGTAATCACGGAAAGTGGATGAAAGTTCTTTCTGTGTTCTTAGTTTTTGCGAATCATTTTTTATCTTCAGTTTAAGATTCTGTCTTCTCATCGTCCTTTTCGGGTGTGAGTTGATTCAGTCAGCGACAGACTTGTAACCTCTTGTTCCGAGTTCGATTCCCCACTGTGCCTGCATTGAGATTTTCTCTGCTGTTGGCGAAAAAGGGGACGACGATATGCTTGAACAAAAAAACTGTCGTTCGATGGGATGTTATGCAAAGGGAAAGCCGTGCTACGTGTGCTTTCCCTCTGCAAGTATGCTATTTTCATTACGTATTGCTTTGAAATATATACTGCACGTTTGTCATTTTGGTTAGGTGTGAAGAAAATATATACTGCACGTTTGCTATTTTGGCTACGTATGGCGAAAAGCCGAGTGTCGGGTTACCGCATAGGCGCATGAGATGCCCGCTTACGGTATCCATACTCGTGGGGGGGGGGGGGGGCTCAAATGAACAATAATCCGATTTTTTTTTTTCGAGCATTTTATTGAGTGCAATATTTCACAATCAATATAATCTACCATTTAAGTATACATCTTGGGTTTTTACTTAGTACCAAATACACCTTTTTTTTTTTTAAGTACACTAAACTGAAGAGATATTTATATATTTTCGTTTATAATTGCGTTTTTGTGTATTTTTCAGTATGTGCAAGTTTATATATAAACATATTAAATTTTCTGTTTATGCATTTCCGCAATTCAATTTATTTAACCTAGCGCATACATTTTTTCCCCCTTCGTAAGTTACAAAATATTTTGTAAAGTGAGTACTCCTCCCTCCCCCAGAGGCACACACACATACACACACACATTCCCTGACAGTTGGATCTTCTCGGATCCTTCATCTGTGACCTTCAGATATTTTAATCTAACATTGGCAAAGCCACACTGTGCTCACTTTAAAGAACACGCTGGATGACCTTGAAAAGATGCTTCCGCCTGCCTCTTCTGACTACTTACCAACTCCATTGGCCATTAGAGTCCTTGTCACTTGGATCTTGAGATCATTTTGGACATGAAAGTCTCGCTCAGAGATAAAAACAATCCAACCCATTCTACTACACTTATCTATCTACACACACCGGCCACTGAATTATAAACATTTATTCAATACCGGGCTGGACCTCCTTTAGCCCGAATTACAGCACATATGCTGTTTGGCATAGATTCCATAGGGAGTTGGCGTGTCTTTACATCTTCAGCATACCAGGCGTTCACCAGATTTTCCTTTAACTGGCTCAGATTTGACGGAAGAGGACTTTGCTCCCGGATATGTTTTTCTAACGTGTCCCATACATTCTCAATGGGGTTCAGATCCGGGCTTTGTGTGGACAGGAAAGATGGTAGAAGTCGCTGTCATGCTCGCTGAACCACTGCTGAACACATCTTGCGCGATGGACAGTAGTAGCATTGTTGTCCATGAAACAGCCATTACCTGCGGGATAAAAAGTCAACATTGTAGGATGAATTTGATTGGCAGCAATGTTCGGATAATCCTTGGAGATAAACTGACCTTCCAGCAATATCAGGGACCCGTTCCGTAACAACAGAACGTACTCCACAACATGACACCGCCTCCAGAATCTTGAGTTGTATTTACAAGGCAAGCTGGATCCATTGTTTCATGGGTTTCCCGTAAAACTCTCTGCCTACCGTCGGTACAGAACAGTCGCTGAAAAAAAAAATATCCGAACACTATGGTTGATTACAGAATTCATCACCACGTGATCTAGGCAAACTATTTAATCCTGCTGCTCGTCAGTAATCGTTGTCAGAAAAAATATGTGGAAACGTTTTTTTAGAAATTAGTGATCTGGCAACCTTTACAGAATTTTCAGAAATTAACAACCGAAAGAATTTTCAGAAATTTACAAACTTTTCAGAAAAAATATTTCGCAACGATTTTTTTAGAAATTAGTGATCTGTCAACCTTCGTGTCACGTGACACGAAGGTTGCCAGATCACTAATTTCTAAAAAAAATCGTTGTCAGATATTTTTTCTGAATTCTGTAATCAACCATAGCGTTCGGATATTTTTTTGAGCGACTGTATCGCGACTAGTTGGACTACATAACTTTTTTCCAGTCTTCCAGTGTCCAGTCACGGTATTCCTGACACCACTGTACACAAACTTTCTGATTCTTCGCAGAAATAAGTGTATTCCGTATAGGCACGCGATTGCTAATATCGATCCTCTTCACTTCCTTGCGCATAATTCGCTGAGATATGAGTCGGGAACGGCTCTCATTGAATGTTTCGGTCAATTGCTGCACAGAGGAAGTTCTGTTTCTCCGTACAAGTCTTCTCAGACGACGGCGATATTGTTCCTGACAGATTGTCGTCGCGCCACACTTACGCCTCTTAGATAAGCAATGGGGGTTATTTTTCCACTGATTAAAAAACCAAGATATCTCACCTTTTTTTAGAAATCAGTCAGCTCTGCCGTTTTTAAAATCGTCGCTCCAGCCAGACGGGCATCCACAATAAACCCTTTATCGAACTCCAAAGATCCTGTGTTTTTCTCATTGGGATCAACACTGCTGACGATTGCTGACGAGCACCAAGCTTAAATAGTGACTTAAATAGTGACACCAAGCTTAAATAGTGGTCACGTGGTGATGCACGTGACCACGTATTTTGCATATACGCTGCGAAAGTGACGTTTATGAACATCTAAATAAAAGTTTATAATTCAGTGGCCGGTGTGTGTAGTTTTGATAGCTTGAAAATTTGGAAAATATTTTCCTAAAAAGCCTCGTAATATGCTGGGATGATTTTTCAAGTTGTTCGCTTCCCTTGCAAGCCATCTCTATGGTGGATTATACCGATAGCGAAATTGGGACACATGAAAAAAAAAGGGGCGGGGGTGGCTCAGTCGGTAGCGCGCCAGGCTCGTAATCTGTAGTTCCCAGGTTCGAGTCCCAGCTGGGTCAGCGTTGAGACTTATCTCCGCAAAACTCCCCGCCCTGCCCACGGTCAGTAGGGGACACCAATGGGCTTGGAAAGGCCGCCGTCGGTGTGATGGGACGTTAAGCCGTGGCCCCGTGTGCGGGAGAGCCATACCCTGTGCACGTTAAAGAACACGCTGGATGGCCTTGACGGGAGGCTACCACCTGTCTCCCAACAGCTGTTCTAGTGAGTCCCCTCCCCTAACCTACTCTGAGCCTTCGGGGTCCATGTGACCTGGCCATTTAGCCCATGGTGTGCAAAAAAGTGCCGCTCACAGGTAAAACAACCCGACCCTGAAAAAAAAAAAAAAAAAATTCTTCAAGCGGTACTAGCTTTGCTGTATAACATCCAGAGTGATGAGGCCACAAGAATACTAATGCTGAGGGTAGTATTAGAAAAATAAATTGATTGGTTAACCCTAAAATCCTTTCTCCACAGTTATTCGGAATGTTTATTAACATGCACAGAATATCTTCCATCTGAGCACTATATGAAAATTTCGTTTACATCTCAATGATCTTGCTAGGAAAAGGGAATCCAAGAGACTTGAGAAGTCAATCTCTGCATTCTTTCTCACAGCGGATAAGCGAAGAAATTTTGTATCGGCTGTGAATTGTCTTGAAATTGCAAAAATTATTTCACAGAATTACAAGATTAAGGAAGTCACAACGCTTTGTGAATTTAATTTTAGTCTGTATTTATGACTGAATAAATAGATTAATTATAGATCATATTCATACAAGCTTAAAAAATAATGACTTTTATTAATATATGTGCTTGATTCCGCTTTTCATATTAAAATTTAATGAATTATTGACGCTTTCTATATAATATAAAGATTTTCTATTGTTAATTTCCACGCTCTTTTGCGTTTGGGTGTTTTCGTTCAAAGATTGAAGTATTATATTTAAGTAATTAGCCAAGTGTAAAAAACATCGCCTATCCCTCTCCCGGGATCTCCTGATTACACGGGGGCGGGGGTTGCTCAGTCGGTAGCGCGCCAGGCTCGTAATCTGTAGTTCCCAGGTTCGAGTCCCAGCTGGATCAGCGTTGAGATATATCCTGCAAAATTCCCCGCCCCGCCTGCCGCCAAGCCCATCGGTGTCCCCTACTGCCCCGCCTGCGCCAGTAGGGGACACCGATGGGCTTGGAAAGGCCGCCGTCCGTCGGATGGGACGTTAAGCCTTGGCCCCGTGTGCGGGAGAGCCATACCCTGTGCACGTTAAAGAACACGCTGGATGGCCTTGACGGGAGGCTACCATCTGACTCCCAACAGCTTGTTCCAGTGGGTCCCCTCCCCCAACCTTCGTTGAGCCTTCGGGGTCCATGTGACCTGGCCATTTAGCCCATGGTGTGCAAAAAAGTGCCGCTCAGAGGTAAAACAACACAACAGCCCAACTCTGATTACACGATAGTTGCTCTACCATTTGGGTTAAGGCGGAGGCAATTCACACTTGCTTATGAAAAGTTTTGGTGGTTGTGCTGTGAAGCTTCACCATGTGGTACTAAGTGTCGGGGCGCTCATCGCTATTTATACCGACAAATATCAAGCTTTTATAGTCACATTGCAAGTAACATACTTTCGGTTATTCAGATGCTCAGCATCGAAACTCTGGCTGTGAATAAACTCTCCGCTGTAGGCAGGCAACCAATTTGAGAGGAATTTATGAAGCTCACTACAGTGCTATTTATTTCTAGTAATTAGGCAAGTGCGAAAAAAACCACCCATCTACCTCCCGAGTTTGGAGTGGCTACTCCAAATGAATAACACTGTAGTGAGCTTCATTCCTTCGTATGATATTTAATTTTGAAAATTTACATTTATTAATGCGAATCATATGTAAGAACGTTAGGATAAAGATTTGTATCCTGATTTTATTCTAAGAATAAGCATGCATTTACAAGAAAAACTACCATTCTTTTTGCTGTCTCGTTAGTTTCCGAAACAAAAACCTGTTTTAAGAATTCTAAATTATTTTCGGAAACGAATTATACTCCAGATTTTCAAAGGAATGTTTTTGCGAAACTTTAAATGTTTTTTGAGAGAATAATATATAGCTCACCGAATAATGAATACGGAGTTGATAAATATTTATCTGTTTAAGTAAATATCCAAGAAAAATATGCCTGTGGAGTTGGTACAAATGAGGCTCAGAAGTCGCTATCCTCCATTCTCAAACTTAGCCTTCTGCTATGAACACTATAGAGAACATCAGTAGCGATTAGAAAGAGCGGAATAAAAAGAAATGCAAAACCTTTGCTTCCCTATTCCTATGTTTCACGATATCTTAAATTTCTTTCCACTTGTGTTTTTCTCTCCTCCCTATCCAGAGCTTAGACTTTAACTGAATCCTACAAAATCGTTTCCAAGAGAATGTTCCCGATGTGCCAGGAGAGTGAGCATCTCGTAGAGAGAAATGTATTCCCTAAAGGATTTGCAATGGAACATAGCTCACGTTCTTCCGAAGATTTAAAAAATTGCCCCATCCATCTTCAATTGATATGACGTGTCGGGGACCTTTCTAGTTTTTTCTCCTCTCTAGAGCCCAAACTAAAAAAAAGCCCAAACCTGGGGGATTGGGCTTTTTTTTTTCATCTTGGCCCACTTCGCAGCAGAAAGGTGAAGTGCTTTTCAGGTGTGGACGAATCTGGATTATTTGAGCCCGTTTCTCATCTGATAATCATAAATGAGCCTATCTTATTATATTTTTACAAATGTAGATTGTATGAGCAGAAGCGTAGGAACGTGTTGGCATCAAAGCAGTTGCCGAGGGCGCCGGAATCACAGGGCGGTGCCTGGGGCGGCACGAGCCGTTCCACGATATCTGACGTTTATGTGCAAAATGAAATCGAATGATTAACCGCCTGTAGTTCGTTGAATTTAATAGGTATTGTTTATACCGTCGTATCGTCAAGACAGCATATTATAAATTTTCGTTATTTCCTACAAAAATATTTTTTCCTTTTATCGGCGGACAATTAGCCCCCTCCCTACACCGCGCATGCCATAAAACAGCTTTGGGGCGCAATTTCCAACTGTTCATATTACTTTTACAAATCATGCCGTTACAAAATAAAATTCGGTTACATAGGTATTTTTTTCTTCGGACGGGAGTTCATAATTTGTACATTGTATTGAATTGTTATGTTTATAAACCTCGGGATTGTTTAAGATCATCATCAGGACAGGAGGCGTACATCAACACTTGGTTTCCTATCAATCGAGCGAGAACTGACTCAAAAAATTAATTTTGATGAGCTTATTAACGATTTTGCCAAAGAAAAGGTATGAAAAATTATATTACTTTAAAAATAATTACTTGCATAATTAATTGCAATTTCTTTTGCAATTATTTATGTGCAATTAATATTTATTCATGTAACTGTATTAAAATAATGACAATAAATATATAATATAAATAACATAATGTATTTTTTGTCAATAACTGAACAAGGGCGGATAATTAAAATTTGCCAATGGCGCCAAAAGCGTAGCTACGCCTCTGTGCACGAGTGTAGTACACTGGTTTCCACATATTACGAAATCACCATGTGTTGTTAATGTGAAGGTAACGTCGAATCTCTATAACTTCAGAAATAAGCTTTTTGTTTGAAAAGTGTAATAGCAGATAAAGAACTCAATCAAATGAATCAATATCTCGATTTTCAACGATATTCTTTCAGTATTTAATGAGTTATGGAAGTCTGAATATTTAATAAGAGCAATGCCAGTCTTAAGAAACTTATGCAAAACCGAAGAATAGTGAAAGAATTCTTGACACAAAGTTCTAAAATACAAACTTATTTTGTTAAACACTTTGATACAATACTTATTACTAAGTTTTAATTAACTTCTGAAGTCAATTTTTGTGGCTGACATTGTTATCGCTAAATATTCAAACTTCCATAACTCATTAAATACTGAACGAATAGTGTTGAAAGTGTTGAAAATTTGATTAAGATCTTTATCTGCAATCACATTTTTCAAAACAAAAAAATTAGTTTAGAAGTTATAGAGTTTGGATTGGATTGTTTTACCTCTGAGCGGCACTTTTTTGCACACCATGGGCTAAATGGCCAGGTCACATGGACCCCGAAGGCTCAGAGAAGGTTGGGGAAGGGGACCCACTGGAACAGCTGTTGGGAGACAGATGGTAACCTCCCGTCAAGGCTATCCAGCGTGTTCTTTAACGTGCACAGGGTATGGCTCTCCCGCACACGGGGCCACGGCTTAACGTCCCATCCGACGGACGGCGGCCTTTCCAAGCTCATCGGTGTCCCCTACTGACCGTGGGCAGGGCGGGGAATTTTGCGGAGATAAATCTCAACGCTGACCCAGCTGGGACTCGAACCTGGGAACTACAGATTACGAGCCTGGCGCGCTACCGACTGAGCCACCTACGCCCCTGTAATACATACGCTATATTGAAAAGTGTAATTGGTCACTTCCATGTTATGTGAATGAAAAACCCCATTCAAAGCTTCCTAACATTTTCATATAAGATATTTACGGAAAAATGTCACTAGGTATAAACGGAACACCTAACATCTTTCGAAATGTCCATTTTTAAAGAATGTTTGTTTAATAATTTAAGGAATTATTTGAGCTGGAATATTTAATAATTAAATAAGTTTAATAAATTTTTAGATAAAGGTTTCAGCCCTTCCATAACTCTTTAAATATTAAAGAATATTATGGAAAATGGAGATTTAGAGAGACTTGAGTGAGATAATTCCACAATGACAATTTCTCATAAAAAAACTCATTTTCGAAGTTAGGGAACTTTAGATGTGGCTTCATTCATATTATAATAGAAACGACCTGTTCCTTTTTTCAATATAATGCATATTAAAATGTTACGGTAGGAGTAGGGAATAATTACTACATATCAGAATTTAGGAAACAACTTTTTTTTTTTAAATTTCCTCATTGTAAGCTGCGTTAGTTTTGATTCGTTTTGATTTACGCCCATCACTTCAGAGAACAAACTTTCAGTCGACGTTCGATAAATTACATTGGCATAAAATTACATTTTAAGCATCTCAAAATTAAAGTGTAATGCCATATCTCGAAAAGTATACAGGGTATCTCAAAAATATAGGTACAAACTTTTAGGGGAGGTAGATAACATCTAAAGGAATGAGAATTGCATAGGAACCCATAACCGGAAACGTCACGGGAAAGTGGTAGCAGAGGTACAAGATCTGAAAGGACACAATGTGCTAAATTGCCAGGTCACAAGGACCCCGAGGTCTCAGAGAAGATTGAGTTCCCCCTGGACTTCAATCTTCTCTGAGAGAAGTCTTAGGAGACAGATGGGAGCCTACCATCAAGGCCATCCAGCATATTCTTCAACGTGCACAGGGTATAACTCTTCAGCACACGGGGATACAGGGGATGGGGGATGGGGGAGGGGGGAGGCTCAGTCGATAGCGCACCGGGCTCGTAATCTGTAGTTCCCAGGTTCGAGACCTCCTGGGCCAGCGTTTAGATTTTTCTCCGCAAAATTTCCCGCCCTGCCCTCGGTCAGAGGGGACACCGATGGGCTTGGAAAGGCCGCCGTCCGTTGGATGGGACATTAAGCCGTGGCCTCGTCTGCGGGAAAGTTATCTGGTGCACGTTAAAGAACACGCAGGATGGCCTTGACGGGTGGCTACCACCTGTTTCCCAACAGCTGTGTAGTAGGTCCCCTCCTCCAAACCTTCTCTGAACCGTTCTCTGAGTTTTTGTGACCTGGCAATTTAGCTCATTGTGTGCAGAAAAGTGCCCCAACACGGGGCCACGGCTTTATGCCCCATCCCACGGACGGCGGCCTTTCCAAGCCCATCGGTGTCCCCTACTGACAGAAGGCAGGGCGGAGAGTTATGAGCAGATAAATATCAACTGTAACACAAATGAGAATCGAACCTGGGAAATGCAGATTACGAGCCTGGCCCACTTCCGACTGAGCCACTCCTCTCTCATCTTATTTGCAAGTTGGGTTGTTTTACCTCTGAGCCCTTCTGTACAGGCAATGTGCTAAATGGCCAAGTCACAAGGACCCTAAGGGTTCAGAGAAGGTTGGGGGCGAAGAGACCCCCCCCCCCCCCCCCCCGGGACTGGATAGATGTTAAGAGACAGACAGTAGCCTCCCTTCAAGGCCGTCCAATACTCTTTAACGTGCACAGAATACATCTCTCTTGCACACGGAGCCACGGCATTGCGTGCCATCCGATGTTGTGAATCCGATGAATGTTGTTGTGAATGGATTAATACTGAAAAAAAGTGCAATATATTTTGCTGGAAATGTTAATCATCTGTTTTAAGCTAATCAAGCTTGTTGTCCTTGTGACCTGACTGTTTATCCGGCTTCGTGTGCGAAGTGTCGCTCAGAGGTAAAACAACCCATCTCATTCACTACAATTCTTAGGATTTTTTGTAGTGAAAGAAAACTATCTAATTCTTAACTTTCACAGTAACTACTTCTTTGGTGTGTTTTTTTTTTTTTCGATTCATTCTTTTCAGAAGTTAATTTTTTACGTTTACTATTTTGAAATCTGTTTATTAAGCAGTTACTGGTAATAATAATAAAAATTTATTTCATACAGGGAGTTACAATAAAGCCAAGGTACATGTAATTTTGGATATTAATTTAAACGTTCAAGTGGCTTGATGCCACAGTATATACTCTTGCTTTACAGAATCAGCCTGGGGCGGGGTGGCTCAGTCGGTAGCGCGCCAGGCTCGTAATCTGTAGTTCCCAGCTTCGAGTCCCAGCTGGGTCAGCGTTGAGATTTATCTCCGCAAAACCCTCCCCCTTCCCCGGCCAGTAGGGAACACCGAAGGGCTTGGAAAGGCCGTCTTCCGTGAAGTGAGACGTAAAGCCGTGCTCTGTGTGCGGGAGAGCCATACCCTGAGCACGGGGGCGGCTCACTCGGTAGTGCGCCAGGCTCGTAATCTGTAGTTCCCAGGTTCGAGTCCCAGCTGGGTCAGCGTTGAGATTTATCTCCGCAAAATTCCCCGCCCTGCCCACGGTCAGTAGGGGACACCGATGGGCTTGGAAAGGCCGCCGTCCGTCGGATGGGACGTTAAGCCGTGGCCCCGTGTGCGGGAGAGTCATACCCTGTGCACGTTAAAGAACACGCTGGATGGCCTTGACGGGAGGCTACCATCTGTCTTCCAACAGCTGTTCCAGTGGGTCCCCTTCCCCAACCTTCTCTGAGCCTTCGGGGTCCATGTGACCTGGCTATTTAGCCCATGGTGTGCAAAAAAGTGCCGCTCAGAGGTAAAACAACCCAACCCAACAACAGAATCAGCCTATTATTTTCCATTACGTTTCTCTTGCAGGACATTTCTTTCCAAACAAATATTGAATTTCGGAGAATAGTTCTGTATGTGGCCCGCAAGCAATTGCGTGTATGTGAATGTTCCCTGCCAACGCTTTCAGTTCGCCTGCCACTCCTAATGCTAAACAACGCAAATAGCAAAAGCCGTTTCGGATTAATGTATTCTTCCGCGTCTACAAACAATCTCTAGCTATAAAAATAGTAGATTTATATCCTTTTCGTTTAGTATAACTATCAAGAGTTATCTTTCTTTTGCTTTTTCTGCAATAAATTGCACAGAAACAAAGCAAAACAGTGAACTGTGTAACTGAGCATTGTTATCATGAGCTTTCCCTCCATAATCTTGTATCACACGAGTCGTACTTTTTCTTCTGTGGAAAGAAAAAAAAAAAACGCCGCCGACATTGAGAAGCAAAAAAGGGCGAAGGGAAGCAAAACCGAACTGCTCTTCTGTTTAACCGGCTTTATAGGAGAATGATTTTTATGGTCGAAATGCAAAACAAGTGCAGCGACGAGCTGCCCTTTTAACTTCCGCTCTCAGCGACAACATTCAGACACGCAGACACATTCCAAGAAACCGCCTTCCCGTCCGCAGCCAGATACTACGACGAACTGCCGAGTTGGCTATTCCAACTCTTACGGCAATTTCGTGCTTACAAAAAAATTTTTTTGCACTTTCTGAACGATTCTCTCTTTTATGTTTTTATACGAAGCTACTTTCGCCGCTCAGACGAGAGCGCGATTTAGTTTTCCTGCCTGCAGAGCCACTTCAGGATGTTTCGTTTACCTACGTTTAAAATGTCAGCTTTGGCGAAAGGAGCGTGCACACGAACTGACAATGCTTCGTGTAGCGAGTTTCGATGAAGCTGAGATAAAAATTAAATACGAAGGGGGAGGCGAAGCTCGAAGCTACGAGCTGGGACACAGAGAGGTTTTTTTTTTGGTCTTTTTTTTCGTTCAGCGTCGTAGGAAGATGGGAGATGGATCAGAGTCTCAAGACAAAATGCTGTTTCTTCAGATTCCGTCAAGCACTTTCTGTTTGCAAATGAAATTTAGAGAATGGTGATGATATGGAATATGTTTCCTGCTATTAATACATTCCTCAGCTGGAAGAAAATAAAGTATTCAGTAGTATCTTATAATAGACTTTGTTTTCATAAATTGAATTTAGAAACTATCATCTTTATCTCTTAGTCTTTCTAAAAGATAAATGCACTAAAATTGAACTTTGAAACTGCATTATATTCAGAGTATGAGTTAAGAGCCATGTTTTCAAATACAGGTTTTCTTGTGTTCATGTTAAAGGCAATGAGGATTAATAATTAAGTCCACTGAACGACACTTTTTTTCACACAATGGGTTAAATCGTCAAGTCATCGTCAAGTCACGAATACTCAGAAGGTTTAGGGAGGGAACCCAATGGAACAGCTGTTAGGAGACAGACAGTAACCTTCAATCAAAGCCATCCAGTGTTTTCTTTAACGTGCACAGGGTATGGCTCTCCCGCACACGGTTCTATGGCTTAACGTCCCATCTGACGGACGGCGCCATTTCCAAGCCCATAGGTGTCCCCTACTGACCGTGGGCAGGGCGAGGAGTTTTGTGGCGATAAACCTCAATGCTAGCTCAACTGGACTCGAATCTGGGAACTTCAGATGAGTCACTCCCGCTCCCACATTTCCTCTTTTATTAATAAGTACTCCCTCTTTTGGGGCGGGGGTGGCTCAGTCGGTAGCGCGCCAGGCTCGTAATCTGTAGTTCTCAGGTTCGAGTCCCAGCTGGGTCAGCGTTTAGATTTATCTCCGCAAAATTCCCCGCCCTGACCACGGTCAGTAGAGGACACCGATGGGCTTGGAAAGGCCGCCGTCCGTCAGATGGGACGTTAAGCCGTGGCCCCGTGTGCGAGAGAGCTATACCCTGTGCACGTTAAAGAACACGCTGGATAGCCTTGACGGGAGGCTACTATCTGTCTCCCAACAGCTGTTCCAGTGGGTCCCCTCCCCCAACCTTCTCTGAGCCTTCGGGGTCCGTGTGACCTGGCCATTTGGCCCATGGTGTGCGGAAGAGTGCCGCTCAGAGGTAAAACAACCCAACTCCCTCTTTTATTTATATAGCTTTTTTAAAATACTTTTTCCATTAAGAAAATGATGTTATGTAAGTTCGTATTTATCTGGTACTAGTACAAAAAACTTCCTAGCTCTTTGATGGTATGTGGCACAAATTGTTTGGGAATTGTTAAAGTTTGATCACCTATCGCCTTTCCAATCCCATAAGTATTCCCCTTTTCACTAAGGGCAAAGTGAGGGTTTAGTGGATATAAATATCAACGGTGGCACAGATGGAATTCGAACGTGGGAACTTCAGATTATGTGCTTGGCACTATAATAAAGATGAAACCAGGACTGACAGCACCGGAGGTGAAAAGCCTCACATAAGGCGTAATAATTCCTCTTCAAAGACACGTATAGAAAGAGACGAATGAGGATTTTGATATATAGGTCAGAAACAATTTTCACCTAAATTAAATTCGGTAGTAATGACTAAATTGGCGTACTAGCGAAATCTGTATTATTGAGTTCAGTAAAAACGACAATAAACTTTGCAATAATTTTTATCCTGTAGTATATATAAATACAGTAGAATATTTCAGCAATAAAATACCACAAGAAAATGTCCCATGGACAAGAAACGCTTAAAATAATTAGCTAAAAAAAATTGGTTGCCCTGAGTGGGATTCGAAACCACATCTCTGATGGTGTTGCGGTTATTACACCGGGTTTTTTTTTTTTTTTTTTGGGGGGGGGGGAGACGTGGGTTCGAATCCCACTCTGGCAACCAAATTTTTTTTCAGCTAATTATTTCAATATTTTTATGGGGCTATTACGAAACTTTTCCCTCAGGAAATGCATAACTCGTGCGTTCGGATTGCAGTTCCCAGGTCTGAGAGCCACGTTATCGCAACTACGCTCCCGCCGTGCCCTCGGTCAATAAGGGACACCGATGGGTTTGGACAGACTGCCGTCCATCGAATGGGACATTAAGCCGTGTCCTCGTGTGCAGGAGAGCCATATACTATGCACGTTAAAGAACATGCTGGAAGGCCTGGACGGGAGGAGGCTTCTATCTGTTTCCTAGCAGTTGTCAAGTGGGTCTTCTTCCTTCAAACTTCTCTGCACCTTTGAAGCTGTTGTGATCCGGTAATTTAGCCCCTTGTGTTACGAAAATTGCGGTTCAGAGATAATCCACCCAATGTTAAATCGGGAATATCCTGTTCCAGCCAGGACCTTACTTAGTAATACTTTTGAAGAGGAGATATGGGTACTGAAATCGACCTGAACGTCATTCTGGTATTATTTTTTGTTTAAATCATTTCGTCAAATAATGCAATATACCATTTCTCAAATGTTTCAAATCTTGATATACTTTTTCTTGTCCGGTATCAATATGCTGATGTAGAACCTTCTGGCATTCTCTGTAATAATAATAACAACGTTCACAATTTATATTCGAGATGAACCGTCGTTGCCAGATTCTCCAGATTCGCATCGTCATTCGAGGTCGTAATTTCCGTCTCGTGACAACTATGGACTTTATTTTTTTAACCAACACGAAATCAGAAAAGTAGAACCCGCTTACGATATTTGAGACCATTCTGTAAGATATCTAGTGGATCATAGAGAGTCAAAATCTATCTGAAAAGAGTTGAAACTGTTTTAATAGTTTGCGTAGTTTTTTAGCTAGTGCACTCATTGACGTAAGCACGTCGAAGAAGAAACGGATCTATTCTCTCTATCGGTGTCTGTCCGACCGCTCTTTCAGATACGGCTCTTTTAATTATGATTCTTACAAACATTGATTAATATATATTTACTAATTTTAGCATCCTTTTACGGTTATTCAAATTCTACAAGTTGTGTGGGTCAGATGCCTATCCTCCCCTCATGAATCAGTCCCTGGATTTCAACTTATTTAATTTTCGCTATGGAATCCAACTATTTGGAATTACGGTCTACCACCGTCATTGGGTTGGGTTAGGTTGTTTTACCTCTGAGCGGCACTTTTTTGCACACCATGGGCTAAATGGCCAGGTCACATGGACCCCGAAGGCTCAGAGAAGGTTGGGGGAGGGGACCCACTGGAACAGCTGTTGGGAGACAGATGGTAGCCTCCCGTCAAGGCCATCCAGCGTGTTCTTTAACGTGCACAGGGTATGGCTCTCCCATACACGGAGCCACGGCTTAACGTCCCATCCGACGGACGGCGGCCTTTCCAAGCCCATCGGTGTCCCCTACTGACCGTGGGCAGGGCGGGGAATTTTGCGGAGATAATACCACTGTCATTGCAAGGGAGTTGCACTATATTATTCCCCTTGAGACACGTTGACAAAAGTATAAAATTTATTGAACAGTTAACTAAAAGTTTTCGAATGTAGTGGAACTCTCATCATGTACCATCTCCTAAAAATATGTCAGGTGCTCTTCCAATTGAACTATACAAGTCTAAGTTCGTTGGTTTTGTTCCCATTCCAGGAGAAACTAGTTCCTTTCAGCTAACTTTTCAATTGTATCAGGCCACAAGACTTTTTACCTATAAATAAAAGTAAGTTTATTACTCATCAAGCAGGTGTTTATCGCGAGTTCTAACAAGGTTGTTTTTCCTCTGAGCGTCATTTTTGGGCACACAGTGGGATAAATTTCCAAGTCACAGGACCCCGAAGGCTCAGAGAAGGTTAGGGAAGAGGACTAAATAGACATGTTAGGAGACAGATGGAAGACTCCCGTCAAGGCCATGCAACTTATTCTTTAACGTGCACAAAGTAACTTGACGCCACGGGTTTACGTCCCATTCGACAAGGGCGGGGGTGGCTCAGTCGGTAGCGCGCCAGGCTCATAATCTGTAGTTCCCAGGTTCGAGTCCCAGCTGGGTCAGCGTTGAGATTTATCTCCGAAAAATTTCCCCGCCCTGCCCACGGTCAGTACGGAACACCGATGGGCTTGAAAAGGCCGCCGTCCGTCGGATGGGACGTTAAGCCGTGGCCCCATGTGCGGGAGAGCCATACCCTGTGCACGTTAAAGAACACGCTGGATGGCCTTGACGGGAGGCTACCATCTGTCTCCCAACAGCTGTTCCAGTGGGTCCCCTCCCCCAACCTTCTCTGAGCCTTCGGGGTCCATGTGACCTGGCCATTTAGCCCATGGTGTGCAAAAAAGTGCCGCTCAGAGGTAAAACAACCCAACTCAACCCATTCGACAGGCTGTGACCTTTTCTGACTGAGGGCAGATTAGAACTTGAGGGAGATAAATCTGAACTCTGGAACAGTTGGGACTCAAAGCTGAGAATTGCAGATTACGAGCCTGGTGCGCTACCTACTAAGCCGATCCCCTCTTTTTCGAGGTCAGCCGAGGGTAACCTCTCAGGCGAGACTTCATCAGCAAGACAGCACAGAAAAGAAACATCCATACGTTATCTCGGGTTCGAACCCAGGATCCTTTGATAAATAGTCAACACACTAATAACGCGGTTTTAGCTGTGCTGAATTTATAAAATTTGTTCCATTAATTAATCTGTGAGCTTGGAACACGTGCAGTTATGCATTTATCCTGTTATGAACATTCTTGGAAACGAAAATTGTATTAGAAATTCTACATCCATTACGCATTTATGTTCGTAGCACAATTCATACCCAACAATTTTCAGCAATCAACAACTACCAGAATAAAATGAGGTTGAATGATAAACATCACATACGGTAGCTATCGCCAACCTCAAAAGAATTAATAAAAATTTTTAAGAAACAATTTCGAGAAATCTTACGAACTATTTTAATGGATTTCATGACATAAAAACCGAAACAGAAAAAGGAGAGACCTTTCCGCTGAAAAACTTATTTTATGGACTTAAACAAGCCGTTAAAATATATATTGCTCGGAAACAACAAACAAACCTAGAACGAAAATTTTCCAACTTTCTTGAGACATTTCTCCTGTGGGGTCTAAAGGTGCATCTGAAATAAGAACAGCAATAGCAGAAGAGCGAAGTTTCTCTGTACAGTTTGATACATTTCTTCGCTATGTCTTTACAAAGAGAAGCACGCGCAATCCGTTGAGATAACATACGTGCTTTTCACGTTGCTTGGCCCATCAGATGATTGGAACCTCTGCCTCGGCGTCGGGATGTGTTGCACGCTGCCCACCCGCCAAACCGACCGCCTCCTCCTCCTCCTTCACTCTAGGTGCGAGCCACGGCAGCCAGAAGCGTTGATTCAATGGCAGCTATTCTTCGACAGCGAGTTGCTTAACCATGTGTAGCTCACCCGTAGACAAATCTAGATTGATATAGAACCGTTGTGTAGACTGCCTCTAGGCCTCACCGTGAAATTGCCAACCGCCTTACAAACGGCGCTTACCGCGAACCGCGATTGACCTTGGCGTTGTGAACGGCCGCTGCGCTGATGTTCACGTCCGTATTCAGCGATGCGAGAACATGTAGCGCCAGGGCCTACTTTTCGCTGCGATACACGTGATCGACACAGCGTTCTGGTTACGAATGCCATCGTTATCGAAGTGGCGGGCTTCGAACAGGTTAATCTCATCTAGTCAGTCTCTTTTCTATCCTCTTTTGCTCTTTAAAAGCGGAATTCGGGGATTTCTCTTTTTTTGCAACACTCAGTGCTCTGATGAACTAAACACTGGAGAGACGGATTGCTGGCAGCAGATCAGTTCATCTGGTGGATGAAGACAGTAATCTTTTGTGTTTAATCCTGACACTAAGGAATGAGAAAAGTTTCGGATTATAACAAGTTCCAATGTAAAAATATTATTGGAAGTACAAATTGTAATAGAAACTAGGTAACGGGATATTTTGAAGAAATCGTTATTTATAAGAATGTTAAGAAACTTTTTAAGCCACTGCAACACTTTTTTTCTACTTCCAAAGTTCGGAGGAAAGTTCGGAGAAACCACTTACCATTTGGGTAAAAATGAATCGCATACTGTGAAGTGTTAACAGCCACTCGAGAAAAAAATTCACTTTACCGAAAAACAGAACATCTAAGAATAAAAGGACTTCAGCCTCTTAGGTCACTCAACCTCTTAGGTAACTGTTGTCAACTCTCTTCCAAACATTGCACGGCCCACGTGATAATCAAAGTTGGTGACACCACTGTGTTATTTAAGCTTCAAACGCATGCATCATCATCCTCAAGCAGCCATGGGCTACAGAAGTCCAACCAGACCGTGCAATTTAGTTCTCCAAGCAAGTCTGTCCTGAGCTACATCTACTGCATCTGGCCACTGCACACCAATTCTAACAAGGTCCTGTTTGACATTGTCTGCCCACCGCATCCTAGGTCTCCCCCTCTTTCTGAGGCCTCTTGGCACACTGTTTATAACCCTATTCGCCATGCGTACATTATTAAACACCAGAAATCGTTGACATTTTCTTCGGCAATATTTTATAGAAATATCTGCAAATATTTCGTTGTCTTTTTACTAAAGACGCCATTAATATTTTTCCGCGAAACCATTTGGGGATTCGCGAGGAAGAGTACTGCAGGATGCAAACCACTGCAGTAGACAAAGTGATCCTCATGCTTATTATGGCTTTGTGCTTAGCATTTCTTTTTATCGAGATCTACTCTAGATAGGGCTGGATAATGGAAGAAAGGCGGTGAATTGGGGTGATTAGCAAGCAAGGGAAATGCCAGTTGGGATTTTCTTCCAGAAACCATCTCAACATATCCGATGCATCCGTTGCCAACATGCGTGCGCAGTGAGCATACTGCTCCCCCTTCAACCATTAAAGACGTTTCGCAACATTAAAGTTAGGTTGTTTTACCTCTGAGCGGCAATTTTTTGCACACAATGGGCTAAATGGCCAGGTCACATGGATCCCGAAGGCTCAGAGAAGGTTGGGGGAGGGGACCCACTGGAACAGCTGTTGGGAGACAGATGGTAGCCTCTCGTCAAGGCCATCCAGCGTGTTCTTTAACGTGCACAGGGTATGGCACTCCCGCACACGGGGCCACGGCTTAACGTCCCATCCGACGGACGGCGGCCTTTCCAAGCCCATCGGTGTCCCCTACTGACCGTGGGCAGGGCGGGGAAATTTGCGGAGATAAATCTCAACGCTGACCTAGCTGGGAACAACATTAAAGAGTTCGGTTTCAAAAATCGAACTGAATGGAACTGCACAATGAATCGCTCTGATTAGTTCCCTTAGATTTTTTGGGGGAGAGGAGGACGATGAACCTTTCCCAAAAAACTGAATTCTCGGATTCCCCCCCCCCCCCCTCCGAAACTAAATCCTCGGTACCTGCCTGTATGTACCCCTTCCCTTGAGACTCTCACTGTCTACGTACAGTCGTTCCAAAAATATCCGAAGATTATGGTTGATTACAGAATTCAGAAAAAATATCTGGCAACGATTTTTTTTAGAAATTAGTGATCTAGACTTAAGATTAAGGTTATTCGTTCAAACGTCGGAATTGATTCGCTGAATTCGAAAACTTTTGTTAAAGTTTTTGCAGAATTCTCAGCCTCTGACCATGCTTCGTGTGATTTGCTTCAATTATGAACTGACTGCTTTCGAGTATTGGAGAGACAGTATTGGTGAAATTCTTGTTCCTGTTGTTTACGAGAATCAAAGTGAAATCGCATTTATTTGAACTTTGAATTTCGCATTATCGCATGAATCGCATTTATTTGAACTTTGAACTTTTCTTCGATAACTGTTTTCGAAGCAGCGTGTGGTCCTCCTTTGAATACTTCAGTCAATTGAATGGCGAGAAAATATAATTCGTGCACATCATAAAGATTATTCACTCTGAATTGTAATAATACAGCAGTTAATTGTGTCGTAATACAATCTAATTGAATTGGATTTTTAAAGAAAAAAATAATTTCAAATTTCTATCTTTTGAGTTTTAAAATGTTTGAAACAATATCGGCTTTATGTTTATATATAGACCAAATATGTAAACATAAAGCAGGAAATCAACATAAGAGGTAATGCAGTTTTAAATGCTGTGTATAGGGTTTGGGTTGTTTTACCTCTAAGAAGCACTTTTCTGCACACCATAGGCTAAATGACCAGGTCACAAGGACCCCGAAGGCTCAGAGAAGGTTGGGGGAGAGGACCGCCTGGGACAGCTGTTGTTAGACAGATGGTAGCCTCCCGTCAAGGCCATCCAGCGTGTTCTTTAACGTGCACAGGGTGTGGCTCTCCCATACACGGGGCCACGGCTTAACGTCCCATCCGAAGGATAGCAGCCTTTCCAAGCCCATCGGTGTCCTCTACTGATCGTGGGCAGGACGAGGAATTTTGCGGAGATAAATCTCAACTCTCAGCTGGTACTCGAACCTGGGAACTACAGATTTTTAAAGTAAACAATCTAATCTGCGATTCTAATCAATCTAATCTGCGCGAGTCTGGCGCACTACCGACTGAGCCACCCCCGCCTCTGCGTGTAGGGAGTGCTAAATTTACTAACGGATAAAGATTGGCAACACTGCTTTAACTACAACAGACTCAGAAATTGGGTTGTTTTACGTCTCAGCTACACTTTGGTCGACACAATGGACTAAATGTCCAGGTCGCAAGGACCCCAAGAGCTCAGAGAAGGTTGGGGGGCAATGGATCAACTGCTAAGAAACAACCGCCCGTCGCGGAAATTTAGCGTGTTCTTTAACGTGCACAAGGTATGGCTCTCCTGCAACAGAACCACGACTTAATGTTCTATCCGACTGACAGCAGCCTTTTCAAAGTCTTCGGTGTTCCCGTTCTCACCGAGGACAGTGACAGAGTTAGCGGAGATAAATCTCAAATTCCGAGCCTCACTCTCTGCGGTACAGCATCGCCTTAGACGAATGACGGGCTATGGCAAACTACGATGGTGCGCAAAAAGTTACAATTCCATTTCATCTCAATATGGAACAAACAAATTTCCGTTTTGAGCAACTTTCCGTCAAACAAAATTCCATTTCGAACAAATTTTCGCTTCGAAGAAATTTCCGTCGAGCAAACTTACGTTTCGACAAAATTCCGTCGAACAAATTACCGTTTCAAAACAACTTTCGGTCGAATAAATTTTCGTTTCGAACAACTTTTCAGCGACCAAAATTCCGTTTCGAACAACTTTCCGTTGAACAAAATATATCTTTACAGTTAAAATAATCTTTGTATAGTAGTATGATTTATGATAATATTTATTGTATTATAGTAGTAATATGTTGTAGTATTTATTTATGATTTACTTAAATAATTTGCTTCTAAAGTATTTTACATACGCTTCGAAGTTTGCGTAAGATCCAGCGGTGTCCAAAGAAACTCGTCCCGAGTGTTACAGAATGTTTAACCAGTTTTTAAAAAGATTAGTAATTTTAGTACGATTTTTCTATTCCTTTTGAACTACAGTATGAGTAGATAGTAGCCTCCCGTCAAGGAGGGGAGTTCCTATTCCGTTTCTATTCCCCTCCGTTCCTATTCTGTTTGAACTACAGTATGGAGTAGCTTCTGGGTTGGGTTGTTTTACCTCTGAGCGGTACTTTTTTGCACACCATGGGCTAAATGGCCAGGTCACATGGACCAAGAAGGCTCAGAGAAGGTTGGGGGAGGGGACCCACTGGAACAGCTGTTGGGAGACAGATGGTAGCCTCCCGTCAAGGCCATCCAGCGTGTTCTTTAACGTGCACAGGGTATGGCTCTCCCGCACACGGGGCCACGGCTTAACGTCCCATCCGACGGACGAGCGGCCTTTTCAAGCCCATCGGTGTCCCCCTACTGACCGCGGGAGAGCGGGGAATTTGCCGAGATAAATCTCAACGCTGACCCAGCTGGGACTCGAACCTGGGAACTACAGATTACGAGCCTGGCGCGCTACCGACTGAGCCACCCCCACCCCGAGTAACTTCTGACTTAGATGAAGTTTAATTGATCATTGTTGACCGAAATTAAGCTATGCAGGATTCGTTGAGATAAAATTTTATCTGGTCGCAATAGCACGTAATTGTGAATCACTTTCTTAAACAACTCTGGGGATAATTGCATTTGGAGTAAAAAAAAACACAGAATGGAAATGAAAAAAAAAGAAGAGATGAAATAGCATGATAGAAATCGGAGTCCCCCCCCCCCTCACAAAAAAACTCCCCACGGTGGCTCGACTACTAGCTCGCGCTGTCTAGCTCAAAAAGGACCTTTAATCATCTAATGAACATCCTACAACATCGAAAGAATACGGGCTACGTTAACAACAAACCTTGCCCGGGGCTAACACAGATGTGTGTTCCAGAAAAAAAGACTTAAACTGCAAAGAAAAAGGAGTTCTTCCTCCCTCTTTCGGATTCTTTTATTCCATTCTGCGTTTTTGAGCACACGTGACTGTCACGCAGCTTTATCCCGCGGCACTCTTTCATCCGCATTTCTCCATTGACCAGTCGATCACGGTCGCGCGCACTGCTCTCACCACCATATGTCGGGTCTTCACTTGTAGCTGCTGCTGCTGGCATTAGTGAACTGCGATTTCCGTAGCGAAAGCTTTCGCATAACCATCGGGGTGGATGTTTTTCTTCTTCTTCTCTCTCCCTTGAATTGTGCGCATCTTTTGTTCGGCGGATCAGTTTAGGGCAGATGAACTGGGAATGCTTTCACAATCATGAAAAGGGATAAAGGATAAGGAGAGGAAACGGGACATTAAATGACACTGCCAAACTTTTCGATATTTATTTGCAAACAAACAGTTTTCGTGATAGGTCTTACGTTGGACCTTCTTGCGCACAGTGTACTAAATTGCCATGTCACAAGGACCCTAAAGGCTCAGAAAGCCTTAGGATGGGTTGTTTTACCTCTGAGCGGCACGTTTTTGCTCAACATGGGCTAAATGGCCAGGTCACAAGGACCCAGAAGGCTCAGAGAAGATTGGCGGAGGGGACTCACTGGAACAGCTGTTGGGAGACAGATGGTAGCCTCCCGTCAAGGCCATCCAGCGTGTTCTTTAACGTGCACAGAGTATGGCTCTCCCGCACACGGGGCCACGGCTTAACGTCCCATCCGAAGGACGGCGGTCTTTCCAAGCCCATCGGTGTCCCCTACTGACTGTGGACAGGGCGAGGAATTTTGCAGAGATAAATCTCAATGCTGACCCAACTGGGACTCGAACCTAGGAACTACAGATTACGAGTCTGGCGGGCTACCGACTGAGCCACCCCCGCCCTAAGGTCCTCAGGAGAAAGCCTTTAGCCTCAGGAGAAAGTTGGGGAAGAGGGATCCATGGACAGCTGTTAGGAGACAGATGAAAACCTACCGTCAAAGCCATCCAGCGTTTTCTTTAATGTCACAGGATATGATCTCTTACACACTGAACCGCAGCTTTACGTAGTCCAGTGTATAAGACCTTTTACGCTATCCGACGGACCTCAGCTGTCCAAGCCCAGCGATGTCCTCTTTCTCAAGGAGGGGAGGGTGGTGATTTAATGGAGATAAATCTTAAAGCTGTCCCGGATGGGACTCGAACCTAGGTTGTTCGGTTGTTTTACCTCTGAGCAGCACTTTTTTGCACACAATGGGCTATATGAGCAAGTCACAAGGACTCATAGAAGGTTGGGAGAGGTGACCCACTGGAGGCTGTTAGGGGACAGATGGTAGCCTCCCGTCAACGCCATTGAATGTGTTCTTTAATGTGCCCAGTGTATGCTCCCCACATAAGGGTCCATGGATTAACGTCGAATCCGACGGACGGCGGTCTTTTCAAGCCTGTCTGTGTCCCCTGCCGACCGAGGGCGGGGCGGGAGTTAAGAAGATAAAGCTCAACGCTAGTCCAGCTGATACTGGAACCTGCGAAGTGCAGGTTACGAGCCTGGCGCACTACCATCTGAGCCACTCCCAACGCCCCGGCTCTCCTATCACGGTCCCAGGCTGACGTCCCATACGACAGAAAACGGACTTTTCCAGCTGATTAGTGTCGGCTTTCTCACTGAAGGTAGAATCAGATTTAAGGAAGAAAATATCAGTTGGACAAAATGTCCGAAAGCCAAAAATGAAGTTTTGTAAAAATGAAGTTCCCCCCTTAATGAAGAGCCACTAGAAATATAAAACTATTTTTAAAGAGCCTCATGGGTTGTTTGTGGGTTGTTTCACCTCTGAGCGGCACTTTTTTGCACACCATGGGCTAAATGGCCAGGTCACATGGACCCCGAAGGCTCAGAGAAGGTTGGGGGAGAGGACCCACTGGAACAGCTGTTGGGAGACAGATGATAGCCTCTCGTCAAGGCCATCCAGTGTGTTCTTTAACATGCACAAGGTATGTCTCTCCTGCACACGGGGCCATGGCTTAACGTCCCATCCGAAGGACGGCGGCTTTCCAAGCCCATCGGAAAGAGCCTTATGAAAAATTCTCTATTTAAAAACGAAAACTTTCGTTTCTAATCAGTAACGAAAGGATAGAAAAATATGTTTAATCAATTAAGAAAATATCATTAATAATATTCACCCAATTCTTCTTTTACACGGATTTTTTTTTACACAATTTTGATTTAACACGATTAAGAAAAAAATTCCAATTCTCTATTTACACGATTTATATTGATCTAACACGGTTCAAACGGCACCTTTTTAAAAATCTCCATTTGAATTTAATTCTGGAAAAACATTCCCATTCAAGAAAAAAAAAATTCCTAGAATTTACATTTATAACAAAGATGCCGATTTTATGGTCACATTTTTCGAAGTAGCTTTAACTTTGAAAATGAACCACAGATACACATTTTGTGCACTAAAATCCCCAAAATAAAAGCTACATAATAAGTTTTCTCTATTTTATTCCCTATTTTACGGAAAAATTGTAACCTACTTCATTCGGAATAAAGTGGCAACACTGAGTTCTGGGAATTCCTCACAATTTTATCATCAAAACATACGTCAGTCGTGGTCTCTCATTTCGCGTTTAAAGTTAGAAATGTTTAACAGAAGAAATCGTATTTTTTTTTTGTTTTTTGACGTTTTGTGTGCGTAATATAAATTTATTAAATTTTGCTGATAGGTAATTTACAATTTTTCATCATCTGATTTATTAACTGCAATTCAAATATTTTTCGTAAGCCTTACCACGATGTCGGATAATTCAACTATACAAAAGCAGAAAAGGAAAGCTATTTCTTTGGATACTAAGATCCAAATTTTAGATCGTTTTGCAACTGGAGAATGTTCAACATCCATAGATATATATTTCGGTTTGAACGAAGCTACCGTAAAAACCATCAAGAAAAATGAAGATGCTATTAGAAAATCTGTGCTTTCTGGAATAAAATTGAACGTTAAGTCGTCATCGTACACGATAGATATTGTAAAAGTGAAGATGGAAAAGGCACTAGTAATGTGGATAGAAGATAACTCGCAAAAAAGATTACCTCTAGAAGGTAACACCATCAAACAGATGGCATTACGAATATATAAGCAGACACAAGAAATGGAACCAACCACATCAGCTGAGTTAAGGAAAAATTATGAATTTTCTGCAAGTACAGGTTAGCTTGCAGGATTTCTTCAAAGACACGCGTTTCATAATGTAAATATAATAGGTGAAGTTGCATCTGCAGATGAGCCGGCTGCTAAAGAATTTTATCCAAAATTGGGCAAATCATTGAAGATGGTGGATACATTCCTGATCAAAGTGTGGAATGCATATGAAACTGGCCTTTTTTGAAAAAAATAAAGTCTCGTAGAACCTACGTAGTAAAATCGCAAAAAACTGTTTGTGGCTTTAAAGCAGCTAAGGATCGTGTGACCTTTCTATTTTGAAGCGACGCTTCAGAAGATCGTATGTTAAAACCGTTGCTCATCAATCGATCCCTAAGACCACGGTCAATGAAAGGTGTAGATTTGAATAAATTGCCAGTGTATTGGATGGCAAACAAAGAAGTATGGGCTACAAAAGAAATTTGTAATGAATGGTTCCATAAATATTTTGTTCCAGAAGTTTAACGCTATTTGTAGGGAAAAAATCTCGAATTTAAAGTTCTATTGATTATAGACAATGCGCCTGGCCACCGTGTTTTGGAACACCCAAATGTGCAATTTTAAAACTTACTACTAAGACAAACATTCCAATACATTTTGGATAAACTAGATAAGGATAAAACACTAATAGTTATTGATGTGTGGAAGAAATTTTCCATTTTAGATTGTATCAGGCATGCTGGATTGACATTATCAGAATTAAAATCATCAACTTTAATCGCATGCTGGAAAGCGATTTGGCCAGAATGTGTAAAAAGCAAAAATCCTGTATCCCCGATATGTGATTTATCGTTTGTAGATTAACCCAATAGATGATTTATCGTTTGCAGATATTGATGAATTGCTGGTTGACAAAGCTTTTAGCGAAAATGAAATAATAAAAGTTGTCCTTGAGACGCCTGATAAAAAAAAGTGATGAAGAGGTTCCACTCACTACAGGTTTAATTACAGAAGGGCTTCAAATGGCTAGTAAATTGGAAAGTCATTTTCTTACACATGATCCCATCGTCGAACGAGCTGAGCAGTTTAAACGTGAAGTCATGTATGGCGCGTTATCAAGAATTATACAAAGATCTAGTCAAAGCAGGATCTCAACGATTGATTACAGAGTTCGTTGTCAAAAATAATCAAAGTACAGAATCACTGGAAACAAGTGATAATTTAGTTCCCCAGCCGGCCCATGGCCGAATGGTTAGGGCGCTTGGTTACTGATTTAAGGAACGGGGGGGGGGGGGGGGGGGAGTGGAGATGGATGTATATGTCGTTTCTCTGCTGAGGTCCTGCCATCCTCACAGACCTTCTACTGTGGCATATAAACTGACAGGCTCCTGTCAGACCTTTGTGGCAAGCAGCTGCTTGAGGGGGTATTTATTTATTTATTTTATTATGGCACAGAGATAATTTCACCATTGGAGTGTGAACACGACGGCCAAAATGTTTCAAGCGATGAAAGTGATTTAATTGCAGTCTTACGCAAACGAATGCGTCTATTGTCAGAAAGTGACAACGAATAAAATCTAGTTAATAAGCATATGTAAGTCATTTTTTTGCACTTTTCTTTCTTGAATTAGTGACGTATTATTTTTTTTATGAAGGATAATTTACTTTATATACGCACATATAATTAGCTTTATAAGTTTACAAAATAAAAAATGTGTTTAAATGAATAAAAATCAAATAAAGATTCAATTAAAGATTTTGATACGATTTGTTTGAAAACAACTTATTATTGTACTGGGTTTTCACGTCTGGAACCAATCTTCCATTTTTTCATATGCATTGTTTTTATTACACGGTTTTTTGCACTTTTTTAC
This sequence comes from Ryuthela nishihirai, assembly GCA_038380435.1. NCBI lineage: Eukaryota > Metazoa > Arthropoda > Arachnida > Araneae > Heptathelidae > Ryuthela > Ryuthela nishihirai. Next base: position 94,485,951 of record JAWZYU010000001.1, read on the forward strand.
GGGAACCTATCTACCGTGTGAAATCAGAATTGGGTGTATATAAATTTTTAATGAGTACCACGAATTGGCAATAATCACGTATTAATACATTTTAGAGCGTAGCGTATGTTGTCAGTAGCGTGCCAAAAATTGACATAAGGGATAGGGGAGATAATCTTTTGACCAGAGTTTTCGGAGATTATCTTTAATAATACGTCGTTCTTCAGATAGGGCGGAAGTCTTGTTAAGTTCCTCTTGTTTCAAGAGAGACCTACTCTGTGCATGTTAAAGAAACGCAGGATGACCTTGAGGGGAAGTTTCCATTTGGGGGGCGGAGATTGGCTTAATCCTTAGCGAGCCAGGCTCGTAATCTGCAGTTCTCTGATTCGAGTTCTGATCAAGGCCACCTCGATAAAACAAACCTGGACACTACAGTAACAGAAAGCTTAATTTTGAAAACTATAAAAATAATAAAACTAAATCCCCCTCAAGCAGCTGCTTGCCACAGAGGTCTGACAGGAGCCTGTCTGTTTATTTGCCACAGTAAAAGATCTGAGAGGATGGCAGGACCTCAGCAGAAAAATGACACATACATCCATGCCTTACCCGGGGCTCGAACCCAGATCCCTTAGATCAGTAGCCAAGCGCGCTAACCACTCGGCCACGGGACAGCTTTTATTATATCTACTTTTCTAAAAATTTAACGGATAGTTACTTATTTTTAAAAATTTGGTAATTAATCTTATAATATTCCCAAATATTTTAATAAAATCTTATTGAATAAAATATTTTATTTAACTTGTTTTAAAATAAATGGTTTAATTTAAAATTTAAACCAATTAAATCAATTTCATATTTAGGCATAATTAATTTCCCTCCTTTCGTTCAAGGCTGTGCAGACCTGGTTTATCAAGGCGGCCTTAGTCCCAGCTGGGTTAACATTGAGATTTACCTCCGCAAAACTCCCCGCCCTGCCCACGGTCAGCAGCGGACTCCGATGGCCTTGGAAAGGCCGGCGAACGGCGGTTGGAACCGTGGCCGTTAAACCGTGGTCCCTTGTACGAGAGAGCCATACCCTGTGCACGTTAAAGAACACGCTGGATGGCCTTGACGGGAGACTACCATCTGTCTCCCAACAGCTGTTCCAGTGGGTCCCCTCCCCATATTTAGGAATATTTTGTTCCAGAAACTAAACGATATTTGAAGGAAAAAAATCTCGAATTTAAAGTTCTATCGATTATAGACAATGCGCATGGCCATCGTGTTTTGTACGAGAGAGCCATACACTGTGCACGTTAAAGAACACGCTGGATGGCCTTGACGGGAGGCTACCATCCGTCTCCCAACAGCTGTTCCATTGGGTCCCCTCCCCCAACATTCTCTGAGCCTTCAGGGTCCTTGTGACCTAGCCATTTAGCCCATTGCATGCAAAAAAATGCCGCTCAGAGGTAAAACAGCCGAACACTTTCCCAAGGTACGACGGTGTATCCTTTATAAATGAGGGGACTAGCAAAAGAAATCCAGACATGGTCCCCAAGTGTCTTTTTTAGTACTTTTTCTTAAAGGGGTGATGAACAAAGACTTAAAGAAGTTCTGTTTCATTAATTTGAACGCACATAAAAAAAGATAACAATGTTTTCCTCAAATCGAAACTAAATTAAACTTGGGGGACGAAATGTAAACAACACGACGCAGTTGACAAGAGTTGCACGTGTGTGTGTATCTTTCCCGGTAGTTTTCTTCACACAGAATCTGACTGTCCTATGACGTTCAAGCCAAGCTGTGTTATCGTTCCGCGCATGCGTACTAGGCCACCTATGTTCACCTGCCGTTACGTGAGTTAGACGTAGCTCGCTGCAGCTCCTTACGCAGTTGCCCTCGTGGAAACCCGGAGTGTGGTGGAGGCGGTGGCTAACGACGACCGTGTCGTATTAGTCTCTCGAAACTCTGCGGTCAAATTTATGGACGTGCTGCCGTGGGAGTTCCGTTAACGATACCTAGACATGGATCTTGTACACAGATGTGGTAATTAAATGGGATTGTATTTCTTGTAGGAGGAGTAGAAACTCAAAGCAGGTGCGGAACGCATTTCCTGGAACGTCGAAGTATAGTTTGTGTGAGGGATGATGGTTGATCACTTTCATATCAGTGGCACTTACGGTGACCTCAATTAATAAATTATCTTTATCCTTTGCTCTGACTTACAACTGAAAGAGTTGGACAAAATGAATGCAAGGTTGCTTTACTGCAAATTACTTTCAGTACAGCATAGGATGTATGGACGTCCCAGTTTTCTGGGTTGGGTTGTTTTACCTCTGAGCGGCACTTTTTTGCACACCATGGGCTAAATGACCAGGTCACAAGGACCCCAAAGGCTCAGAGAAGGTTGGGGGAGGGGACCCACTGGAAGAGCTGTTAGGAGACAGATGGTAACCTCCCGTCAAGGCCATACAGTGTGTTCTTTAACGTGCAAAAGGTCCCCGCATCCGTACGGTGCCACGGCTTATCGTCCCATCCGACGTACGGCGGCCTTTCCAAGCCCATCGGTGTTCCCTACTGACCGTGGGCAGGGCGGAGAGTTTTGCGGACCAGTTTTCTGGAATTTGTCCCCGTTTGTAAAGAACTTGCCCGGTGTCCCGAAAATAATTTTCGGAATATCCAAATGTCCCGTTTTTTTTTTTTGTGACAATATACAGTTGACTCTTGATTTACCTGGATTTAATTAGCACGTATTTGTAATAACTAATGTCATTGCGTATCTTTTTTTAAATTTAAGCGGACTTTTTTGTGTCGAAAAGCGGTTTGCATTGAGTACCAAAAGAGGCACTCTGGTGACGTAATTGAGTGTTGTCGTAATTGAGAGGAATTTTATCACAGTCATCACGTGTGAGGGCTTCAAATTAACCCCATTTCAGAAAAGTTGGAAAACCCAGGAAAAAATTAAATTTGCCTCTGTGAGACGTAGGCTTATGGTAAATTATCGGTCGAAACACCATAGCTATAGGGGCGGGGGTGGCTCAGTCGCTAGCGTGCCAGGCTCGTAATCTGTAGTTCCCAGGTTCGAGTCCCAGCTGGGTCAGTGTTGAGATTTATCTCCGCAAAAATTCCTCGCCCTGCCCACGGTCAGTAGGGGACAACGATGGGCTTGGAAAGGCTGCCGTCCGTCGGATTGGACGTTAAGCCATGCCCCCGTGTGCGGGAGAGCCATACCTTGTGCACGTTAAAGAACACGCTGGATGGCCTTAACAGGAGGCTACCATCTGTCTCCCAACAGCTGTTCCAGTGGGTCCCCTTCCCCAACCTTCTCTGAGCCATCGGGGTCCATGTGACCGGGCCATTTAGCCCATGGTGTGCAAAAAAAAGTGCCGCTCAGAGGTAAAACAACCCAACTGAAATTTTCGTCGAAGTGCTTGTATTGTGTAAGAGAAACCAACAAAAGTCTGCAGGTTATCTCCGTCCTTTTTCTATTTTAAAAAATAAGGTTCTTTTCGGAATGTTATTTTAATGTAAATCCAGAAAGTGTCTTTTCTACACTCGAAGATCTGTCTTCAATGTCCCTTTCGACGGCCATGATCTTTCTCAAGTGATATCAGTGTTGGTTTAATCACCTGGAAATAAAAGAGGACAAATGGGAGAAATCTCATTTCTAGAGGTCAAGGAATCGTGCAGGAGAAAAATTCAGGTCAGAGTCTGCTCTAGGAGAAGAAAGGGGAGAGTGGGGGAGGTTGACTACGACTTTAGGAAAATTTTAATGAACACAATGGTGGGGTTGGGTTGTTTCACCTCTGAGCGGCACTTTTTTGCACATCATGGGCTAAATGGCCAGGTCACATGGACCCCGAAGACTCAGAGAATGTTGGGGGAGGGGACACACTGGAACAGCTGTTGGGAGACAGATGGTAGTCTCCCGTCAAGGCCATACAGCGTGTTCTTTAACGAGCACAGGGTATGGCTCTCCTGCACACGGGGCCACGGCTTAACGTCCCATCCGACGGACGGCGGCCTTTCGATCCCCATCGGTGTCCCGTAGTGACCGTGTGCAGGGCGGGGAATTTTGCGGAGATAAATCTCAACGCTGACCCAGCTGGGACTCGAACCTGAGAACACCATAGATTACGAGCCTGGCGCAGCTACCGACTGAGACACCCCCGCCCCTAGGACAAATGGGAGAAATCTCATTTCTAGAGGTCAAGGAATCGTGCAGGAGAAAAATTCAGGTCAGGGTCTGCTCTAGGAGAAGGAAAGGGAGGGGGGCGACTTTAGGAAAATTTTAATGAACATAATGGTGGGGTTGGGTTGTTTTACCTCTGAACGGCACTTTTTTGCACATATTGGGCTAAATGGCCAGGTCACATGGATCCCGAAGACTCAGAGAATGTTGGGGGAGGGGACCCACTGGAACAGCTGTTGGGAGACAGATGGTAGTATCTCGTCAAGGCCATCCAGCGTGTTCTTTAACGTGCACAGGGTATAGCTCTCCGTAACACGGGGCCACGGTTTAACGTCCCATCCGACGGACGAGCGGCCTTTCCAAGCCCATCGGTGTCCCCTACTGACCGTGGGCAGGGCGGGGAATTTTGCGGAGATAAATCTCAACGCTGACCCAGCTGGGACTCGAATAGAAGGGAAAAATTATATAATCACAAAAATATTTATCAGGGGCTTAACTACTGGTTGCAGAACCCAAGATCACATTTGGTTGGGGGCCCACTCAGATGCTAGGGTCAAATGAATAATTTACGCTTCGGAAATAAGGGTCCGACAAATAATGTTGGGGTTTCCAACGGCCGTTCTTAGCACAACATTTCGTTACAAATATATTGGCAGGTGTGGTTGAAGTCTGTGTCTACCAAGGAGCTCTGATTTTTTATACTTTGCTTGTTTCTTATGGGACTTTGTAAAGAATTATTTTTCTCATGGAGAAAATTCGAGAACTGAATCACATGAAAGCCATGATAAGAGAAACAACTGAGCAAGTAGCAAGAGTTATATTGCATCGACATATACAGGGTCAGGAACTTGTGAAAGTTCGCCAATTATGTTCAAACAATTTGATTTAATGCTTTGAATTAAAACATTGCTTTCTTGAATATTATTTTCTTACATAATGGTTCTCGAAATACAGCCATTACATTTCGGACACACTGCATAAAATTATAGGTAAATTTAATTATAATAAAAAGTGCAATGTACTGTATGTTTTGAACTTTAATCTGCTTATTAACATCAACATTAATTAGAATATTGGTACATTCGCTCAAAAAATATCCGAACATTTTGGTTGATTACAGAATTCAGAAAAAATATCTGACAACGATTTTTTTTAGAAATTAGTGATCTGACAACCTTAACACGAAGGTTGCCAGATCACTAATTTCTAAAAAATTCGTTGCCAGATATTTTTTCTTAATTCTGTAATCAACCATAGTGTTCGGATATTTTTTTTGAGCGACTGTACGTCATGATACTACATTTTATACTATATGATATACTCCAGGGGTGGGGGAACTCCGGCCCACTGGCCATTTGCGGCTCCCCGAGATTTTTTTATCACAATCATTGACCACAATCATAATGTCGACATCCAGTATACAGCCAAATTTTGATGAAATCTTCGGGAAAATGCAGCAGCATCCATCTCATTTAAGCATGAGTTTAATCATGTATGCTATTTAAATGTATGTTTTCTTCCCATTGTTTAATAAATAGTATTTCAAGATCGATAGAATCACTTCTTTATTATTTTCCACAGTTATTTATACAGGGTGAATCTGAAAAAGTGGGCAAAACTTTACGGGGTGGTAGAACGCAGCTATACGAGCAATATTCGTCATAGAAAGTATGGGCTGAACGCAAACGGCGAGCCGCTAGGAGGCGTTGGAAATGGTATAAAAGGGTCGGTCCTCGCACCCAACGGCATTTCTACCGTGGATTGACGAGAGGATGGCTGGTTATACTAACCACGAAATGTCGGATATGCACTTTGTGTACGGTGCGGCGGACGGGAATGCAAGTGAGGCACAGAGTATCTCCTCTCCTTCTTGTGTTCATTCTTTAAATGTGACAGTGGAAAACTACCTTTTAACTTCTAACCGCTTGCGTTCCGCCCATACTTTCTATGACGAATATTGCTCGTATAGCTGCGTTCTACCACCCCGTAAAGTTTTGCCCACTTTTTCAGATTCACCCTGTATAATATGTGGTTTCAAAGGATTTTCGGTACGGCCCTCTTAATGTGCAACTTTTTTTAGTGGCCTGCAAAGAAAAGTTTCCCTACTCTAGATATAGTCCAGCTAGAATATTTTGCATCAGAGCGAAAGACAATCGAGGTTCTTCTTGTTTATTATACACCATTGTTGCAAGAATATTTTTAAACGATTTCAACGAAGAGGAGAAAATGCATTGTTTTATCTGGCGAAAATAATTTCTATAAAAAGATATATACACTCAGTGCTCATTAAATTATGATCACTTCCTTCCGTGTTATATAAGTGGAAGCTAGCTACGAAGCTCTATGGGGTGGCTCAGTCGGTAGCGCGCCAGGCGCGTAATTTGTACTTCCCAGGTTCGAGTCCCAGCTGGATCAGCGTTGAGATTTATCTCCGCAAATTTCCCCGCCCTTCCCACGGTCAGTAGGGGACACCGATGGGCTTGGAAAGCCGCCGTCCGTCGGATGGGACGTTAAGCCGTGGCCCCGTGTGCGGGAGAGCCATACCCTGTGCACGTTAAAGAACACGCTGGATGGCCTTGACGGGTGACTACCATCTGTCTTCCAACAGCTGTTCCAGTGGATCCCCTCCCCAACCTTCTCTGAGCCTTCAGAGTCCTTGTGACTTTTTTAGCCTATGGTGTGCAAAGAAGTGTCTCTCAAAGGTAAAACAACCCAACTCTATTAACGAACGGGAGACTGTATTAAAAAATCGACGGGGTCCGTGTGAACCATTTAGCCCACGGTGCGCGAAAAAGTGCCGCTCAGAGGTAAAGCAACCCAACCCGAAGCTCTATAACTTTTAAACTGAGCGTTTTATCAGAAAATGTAACTAAAGATAAAAATCCAACCGAATCTATCTAAATCTAGATTTTCAATAATTTTCGCTTTGTTAACAATAATGCAAGTCTTAGGAAAATTGAAAAATATCGAAATATTATTTACATTAACTTTTCAAATATATATCTGTTGTATTAAATAAAGTAAAATAATGCTTCTTATTTAAAATATAATTAAATTCCGAGTTAAATTCTAACCTTAAGTCTTGCTGTTCTTAAATATTCAAACTTCCATAACTCTTTAAATACTAAGGGAATATTGTTGAAAAACGAGATTTAGCTAGATTTGGGTTGGGTTGGGTTGTTTTACCTCTGAGCGGCACTTTTTTGCACACCATGGGCTAAATGGCCAGGTCACATGGACCCCGAAGGCTCAGAGAAGGTTGGGGGAGGGGACCCACTGGAACAGCTGTTGGGAAACAGATTGTAGCCTCCCGTCAAGGCCATCCAGCGTGTTCTTTAACGTGCATAGGGTATGGCTCTCCCGCACACGGAACACGGCTTAACGTCCCATCCGACGGACGGCGGCCTTTCCAAGCCCATCGGTGTCCCCTACTGACCGTGGTTAGGGCGGGGAATTTTGTGGAGATAAATCTCAACGCTGACCCAGCTGAGACTCGAACCTGGGAACTACAGATTACGAGCCTGGCGCGCTACCGACTGAGCCACCCCCGCCCCACGGAGGGAGGTGGTCATAATTCAGAACACGATTTGATGGCCTTCACGGGAGGCTACCATCTGTCTCCCAACATCTGTTCCAGTGTGTCCCCTCCCCCAACCTTCTCTGAGACTTCGGAGTCCATGTGATCTGGCCATTTAGCCCATGGTGTGCAAAAAAATTGCCGCTCAGAGGTAAAACAACCCAACTCGAAGACCGTGTGCACTGAGTGTATATTAATCATGATCATATATATGAGAGATATTAAAAAGATATATATAATGCTGAAATGAAAAGTGGACAAGACTGAAACAAAGTTTAAATCATTTATTGACCTGTTCCAATTCGCTAAGCCTATTCAAATATTTGTCCCAACGTAAAATAGCAACACGATGTCATCATTCGTAAAGCGATTTTGGTTGGTCCATGAACAAGTTTTTTAAATTGCACTTCACCACTTTGTTCGATTTCAACTTCTTTTTTATTGCGTTTTTCAGAAGTAAATATTAAAATCTAATAAGAGAAAGTCTCAATGATTATAGGGAGATTATTCCAGGCATTACCAACGATAGCTGTTTAACATTGTTATTTTTACTTCTGTAGAAGGAATTTTTACTTCTGTTAGGAAGAGAAAGTTGTCATTCAATATAAAATAAGTTTTAGAGAAAAGTATTGGGTACCATTCTTAGAGGTTCTGTTAAAAATGCTTCAAGAGTGACAAGAAAAAAAAAGAATTTTAAAAGCATTGCTGTAAATGTCGGGAGCTTTAATTGCCAGGATTGCCGCTGAATTTAAAGACAGTTTTTAGGGGTGCCATAGAAGGCCAAAGACCGTGTGCACTGATGTCGTCGGGGCGGGGTGGCTCAGTCGGTAGCGCGCCAGGCTCGTAATCTGTAGTTACCAGGTTCGAGTCCCAGCTGGGTCAGCGTTGAGATTTATCTCCGCAAAACTCCCCGCCCTGCCCACGGTCAGTAGGGGACACCGATGGGCTTGGAAAGGCCGCCGTCCGTCGGATGGGACGTTAAGCCGTGGCCCCGTGTACGGGACAGCCGTACCCTGTGCACGTTAAAGAACACGCTGGATGGCCTTGACGGGAGGCTACCATCTGTCTCCCAACAGCTGTTTCAGTGGGTCCCCTCTCCCAACCTTCTCTGAGCCTTCGGGGTCCTTGTGGCCTGGCCATTTAGCCCATGGTGTGCAAAAAAAGTGCCGCTCAGAGGTAAAACAACCCAACCCAACTGATGTCGTCGAAGTTGAAGACTGTATACAGAATTGCCGTCATACTGGGACGCCGGCGGCTCAGTCGGTAGCGCGCCAGGCTCGTAATCTGCAGTTCACAGGTTCGAGTCCCAGCTGGGTCGGCGTTGAGATTTATCTCCGCAAAACTTTCCGTCCTTCCCACGATCAATAATAATAATAAGTCCTTATAATAATAATAATAATTTTAAGACGATGAATTAATCCCTTGATTGCCTTCACCCTTATTTCGGTGAAATGACAGGTTCACAGATTGTTAAACCCGTACCGACATGTGCCTCAGACTTGCTGCGCCAAATGATGTATAGAAATATGTCCAACAATTCGCGCACGAGAGTTGTATAGGGACGACACAGTTTATTCACACTTATATACAATCACGTGCTGGGGATGCTCTCGACTCTGTAGGCCTTTGTTATCTTGCTGCTGCAAACAATTATGCAATGAGGCGGAGAACCGCACTCTGCAGATTCTCGCTTTACCGACCTCGAACTCGGCGAAAGGATAATTAATCTTTGCCTACAATGTGGTTCACACAGAATCCACTTTAGTTCCACAGAACTGTATTTGATTCATCAAAAATCTTCATTCTCAGAATCGAACCCTATCCTTACGTTTTTTTCTTTGAGTAAGAGCGGCATCCCTTGACGCGTGTTCAAACGTCTTTCCCGTTTCACAGCGACGCTCAAGACTGATTCTCACATGAATCGAACTCTCTCCTTAAGGGTTTTGTTCGAGTAAGAGCGGCGTCCCTTGAAGAGTGTCCAAACGTCTTTTCCGTTTCACAGCGACGCTCAAGACTGATTCTCACATGAATCGAACTCTCTCCTTAAGGGTTTTGCTCGAGTAAGAGCGGCGTTCCTTGAAGAGTGTCCAGACGTCTTTCCCGTTTCAAAGCGACGCTCAAAACTGATTCTCACATGAATCGAACTCTCTCCTTAAGGGTTTTGTTCGAGTAAGAGCGGCGTCCCTTGAAGAGTGTCCAAACGTCTTTCCCGTTTCACAGCGACGCTCGAGACTGATTCTCACATGAATCGAACTCTCTCCTTAAGGGTTTTGTTCGAGTAAGAGCGGCGTCCCTTGAAGAGTTTCCAAACGTCCTTCCTGTTTGACAGCTACACTCGAGACTGTTGTTTCCATCCTTCCCGGTTCCTCTCCCCTGCGCTCACACTCGCGCCCTACTACTTGTACTAGTTGTAAAAAGGCCATAAAAAGCTTTCCAGACACGACAACACATGCAGTCAGCCAGCTCAGACCCGGAAACAACATCTATGAGTCATATCCCCATAATAGCACTTCCAAAAAACACACTTAATACATAAAAATATTTACAATAACAAAAATACAATAAAATGCAACAATAAATAAATAAATTAGAGGGACATGAGAGACTCGAACCTAGGAACTGCAAATTACTAGCCTAGCGCGCTACCGACTGAGCCTACCCAGCCCCAACAAGAATTTAAGGCTTTGTCTTTAGCACCAATTATAATTGCAATTATTTTGTTTAATTGTGGTTACCTTTTAGTTATAATTTCTATTTTTAGAAAAATTTCAAGAATTAAAACGCTGTTTTATTATATACATTATCAAATGATTTAGCTTATTCTTTGCGAAATTCTAATCATGAGAAGTGGAAGAACCATGTTTCAAGGATCAGTCACTGATAAATAATAATAATAATAATACCCCCTCAAGCAGCTGCTTGCCACAGAGGTCTGACAGGAGCCTGTCAGACTGTAGGAGACCTGAGTTACTGTCAGACTGTAGAGCCAGTGTAGACTGTCAGACTGTAGAGCCTGTCAGACTGTAGGAGACCTACAGTTAACAGGCTCCTGTTAACTGTAGGTCAAACAAGAAGGTCTCCTACAGGTAGAAAAACGACACATACATCCATGCCTTATCCGGGGCTCGAACCCAGGTCCCGTAGATCAGTAGCCAAGCGTGCTAACCACTCGGCCACGGGACGGCACCAGTTCTTCTTGAAATCATTCTTAATGGAGGATTCATAGTTGCGAATTTTACCTGTGCCCTTGTATTACCTGCGATGGTCCAGAGATGCAAATTAAGAAATGCAAAACTAATTATTAATATTTCTTGCTACTCATTATATTTTCATTCATTGCATTGCACATAATGTTATTCATTCTATCTTGTGTCTCAGACAATATCTGAGAAAAGAATTGCGAGATAACGAGTTGTAGTCCATTGTCTATAAATTTCCAAATCCAAGTAACTTGGACGTAAAATTCTAGAAATTACTCCACCCCCCCACCAAAAAAAAAGAAAATTTAATTGCTTTAAATAGGTTTAGCGTTTTTTCATTTTTTTAAATCATTTTAGACTTAAGCGTAAAAATACTATTAATGTATAAGTGTTTTTTATTCAGTTAATAGTTTTTGAGAACACACGATTTCTTGTAGTGTGTAATTCTTTATGAATATTTTAAAGAGCATTTAATATAAGAGCTTAGATAAAATGGCTTGTTCGGTTTGAGAGCATCTGTTAACGGAGCTCTTCAACATCTCTTTCCCCTCTTCTGCGATCTTCTTAGATAGAGAGGACTGGCAGAGTCAAGGAGCGAGCATCGGCATTAAGCTGACTGTGCTTAATAAATGAGTAGCCACTCAATGGCATTGCTGTAATAAACATCAAAAGCAGCTTAAACCCTTGCCGCGAAGGCAACCATACAAATACAAGTGCGCAATTAAAAAGACCTGCAGAAAACTGCGAGGAAGGTTAATAACTTAACTACCTTGGCTCAATGCAACTACGTCGAGCAATATGTCATATCTGCCAGGCGAAAACTCGTCGGGCTTTGCAAAGCTGATATTTAAATGTTGTTTGAAATCTTTGAGATAAATGTTTCTGATAACAGAGACCAGGAGAGTTAATTAGGATTGCTAAAGAAATGATCTTGGGCTCTTTAATCCTTTAGTGGATGGCAAATAAAGACTGTTAAATAGTTTCAAGCATTTTGTAGTAGTGGTCGATTTTGATTTTTGTATATATATTTTAATTACAGATTAAAAGACAGAGGTAAAAATTAAAAGACAGAAGCTTCGAGTTAAGTTGTCTCGGGGGGCCTTTCTAACTCATCGGTGATTTCTAACTCATCTTCAGGGCTTTGTCCCTACTGACCGAGCGCAGGTTTTGCGGAAATAAATCTCAACGCTGGCCCACGTGGAACGTGGGAACTGCAGATTCACCAGCCTGGTACTCTAGCAACTGTCATAAGTCGCTAGAGTTATGACTCAGTCGCCCCATCCCCTCATGTTAAGGACGTGTAGAGCCCCATCCTTATGCTAAGGACGAGTAGAGTCCCATCTCCTCGTGCTAAGGACGAGTAGAGTCCCATCTCCTCGTGCTAAGGCGTAACCTTCGAGACTCCAGGCCTTTGCAGTCTAAACTGACGTCACATCCTGTGGATCCACAGTGCATCCTGCGCACGTAGTTCTATCGTAGCAAATCGAGCATTTACTTTTTTTTATAAGATCAGGAGGGCATTTTTTTGTAGTACTGTGCTCAAAAACTGATGGACATGGTATTATTATATGCTATATATGTACATTAGAGTAATATTTCTATGGTAAACCTTAAAATAGGGAAGACGTTGAAATTAAAATAGATCTTGATTTGTAATTGTGCTAAATTGATGACTCAAAATGTAATCGTCGTTTAACGTTCTCTGAACAAGTAGAACGACATATAAATTATCAGGAGCGTCATAAACGGTTGTACGTGCAATTACAATGACACAATATGTTTAATAATAAAGTTAAATGCAAATAATTACTCGGTTATATATTAACAAAAATAAAATAATTTCCTTCACATATTTTTCGCGATAAATGCTGTCAATAACTGATCCAGTTGTTTGTACCATTAATAATATAATCGTGACATATAAATTGTTATGGAAAATTAGTGTTTTATTAAAAAGAGGAAAAAAAAACACAAAAATTATTCAGAACAATTTTATTGGCAAATGTGAACTAAAAATTAATGATATACTGTAATAGCTTTAGCTGTAACAATTTCAGTTAGTTACGATTTAATTTCAATACTTTTTCTTAGTGATTAGACTGAATTAATAGGAATATTGAGTTGTATTTTTTTCTGAACTATCATTAAATTTGAATAATATTTGGACATGGATACAACCTTCCGATGCAATACATATTCAAAAACTAACAGGAAGAGTGCATCTAAACTTTAGAAACTACAATTTACTGCAAGCACACACACACACACATATATTTTGGTTTACAAAGCTACCTTTAAATCTATGACTTAAGATTTGATAATATATCGCTCAACTAATCTCCCAAATGTAAAGAAAATAGTCTCTAATCAATCTTCGATTGTTAAAAAAATATTTCTATGCGCCCTGGTAAAGAAAGATTAAATCATTTAGGCATACATCTTTCCACATATAAGCCAGTGGTGTAAGACTACTAAACTAACAGACACTGCCTTTTTTCCACTAATATAACTTATTAGTTTAGTGGTCTTAGAACACTGTGGCATGTACCTGGAGAGATATGGTTCAAATCCCACATGCCAGAAAAACTGTCACAAAACTATTAATATCAAAGACAACAGTTAATTCTGTGGATACTATTTATTGAGGGTAGACAACTTTCTTTTTTTGGCAGTAAGACATTTTTTCTTATTTCCTAAATTCTCTAACAATCATTTTTTATCTTGCAAAAATTGTTTAAAAATACATTTGGTGAACACCAGATAATAATTAAAGATAATAATCCCGCCAACAAACACACAAGCAGCTACGGGGTGTCAAGATGCTCGATCGACGAATGCTGACGTCACCAGTGAAAAGGCCTTGAGTCTCGATGGTTACGGATGAAACCACAGACAAAGGAGAAAATATTTTGAAGGCCATGTCGAAGGTCGTTAAAGGAATATTTCGCAATTTACCCAAACCTCGATTCTGAATGCGGAAAAAGTCTTGAGATTAAAACAAGCTTTACCAAAAACGCATTTGACGAACAATCTGGTAAGTCCTTTAGAACCATGCACAGCTGTTGGGAGACAGATGGTAGCCTCCCGTCAAGGCCATCCAGCGTGTTCTTTAATGGGAACATTACACAATTTTTTGCAAACAGTGGCTTGACTAAGCAGGCTGCTCTATGGTGGTGATTCAGCCACATACATTTTTCGCGATGCTTGTTAGAGTTGCCAGTTCAGTCGTGTTTTAAATCACATTTCGCTTTTTTTTAAACAATTTACATTCGAGTGGGCACGTAACTATTCCGAAAACCCATTTCGAGCGGGCAGGAAACTGTCCCGAAAACCCATTTCGAGTGGGCAGGAAACTGTCCCAGAAAACACGTTTCGAGAGGGCACGAAACTGTCCCCGAAAACACGTTTCGAGAGGGCACGAAAGTGTCCCCGAAAACACGTTTCGAGAGGGCACGAAACTGTCCCCGAAAACACGTTTCAAGTGGGCACGAAATTGTCCCGAAAACCCATTTCGAGCGGGCATGAAACTGTCCCGTAAACCCATTTACCATCTCTGGTTGTAAAAAAAAATTCCCTTAAGCAGCTGCTTGCCACAGAGGTCTGACGGGAGCCTATTAGCTTATATGCTATGAAGTCTGTGAGGATGGCGGGACCTCAGCAGAAAAATGACACAAACCTTCATGCCTTACCCGGGGCTCGAATCCAGAGTCCCTTACATCAGTAGCCAAGAAAGCTAAACCACCAGACACATGCTTGAGTGGTGATGAAAGGTGCCTGAGGTCGAGCCCTAGGTAAGGCACGGATGTGTCTTGTCTCTCTGCTGAGGTCCCGCCATCCTCACAGATCTAGGGTTGTTTTACCTCTGAGCAGCACTTTTTTTGGACACCATGGGCTAATTGGCCAGGTCACAAGGACCCTGAGGGCTCAGAGAAGATTGGGTGAGGGGACCCACTGGAACAGATGTTGGGAGACAGATGGTAGCCGCCCGTCAAGGCCAACCAGCATGTTCTTTAACGTGCACAGGGTATGGCTCTCCCGCATACGGAGCAACGGCTTAACGTCCCATCCGACGGACGGCAACCTTTCCAATCCCATCGGTGTCTCCTACTGACCGTGGGCAGGGGTGGGGAATTTTTACGGAGATAAATCTCAACGCTAACCCAGCTGGGACTCCAACCTGGTAACTACAAATTACGAGCCTGGCGCGCTACCGACTGAGTCATCCCCGTCCCCCATTGTGCTGTGAAGTGCTTAATTTCGTTTATTTTGTCGCGATAGGCCTGAATGAGTGAAAACTTTTCTAAACTGTTTTTCCTTTTCTCTCTCTCCTTTCAAACTGTTTATTATGTCTTTTTTTGATGATAACAGTGTTTCTTTTTGAATATTTGGTGTATGAAAATAGTTTTTTTCTAGCATATCCCTTCATGGGTAAGTTAGAGAAGGTTTGTGTTACAATTAAATCAAAGTAGTGCATTGCCTTTAGAATAAGGGTGGCTTCACCTTTCGAAGGGGTTGGGTTGTTTTACCTCTGAGCGGCACTTTTTTTGGACACCATGGGCTAAATGGCCAGGTCACATGGACCCAGAAGGCTCAGAGAAGGTTGTGGGAGGGAACCCACTGGATCAGCTGTTGGGAGACAGATGGTAGCCTCCCATCAAGGCCATCCAGCGTGTCTTTAACGTCCCATCCGACGGACGGCGGCCTTTCCAAGCCACATCTATCTGAAGTACTCACTACCCACATCCCTCAGTTAGATATGAGATCGGGTTGTGTGTAGGGTTCGAGTTCAGACCCAAAATAATTTAAAATATTTCTTGTAATTGAAAAGTAAAAATATAATTATTGGTAATTATTTACAAAACCGTACTGATGTGGCCATTTTGTTCCCCCCCCCCCCACAAAAAAAGTAGTGAAATCTTTTCCATACTTACGAAACCAAAATTCAATCCCAATGACAGGCGTATAAAATTGATTTTACCAGGAAATGTACAAAACACCCAAAAATCAAAACAAATATGAAAATACAAACTCGAAAAATTCCCAGAATCGTAAACAACAAACCCACGTTTCGCACACGAAAAGCCCCAGGGGTTAAATAATCAAATGGGCTGAAACAAGTACAAAAACGCCTAGAATCGTAAACAAACCCACGTTCCGCACACGAAAAGCCTCAGGGGTTAAATAATCAAATGGGCTGAAACAAGTACAAAAACGCCTAGAATCGTAAACAAACCGACGTTCCGCACACGAAAATCAACAGGGGTTAAATAATCCAATGATCTGAAACAAGTTCAAAAACGTCTAGAATCATAAACAAACCGACGTTCCGCACACGAAAAGCCTCAGGGGTAAAATAATCAAATATGCTGAAAAAAGTAAAAAAACGCCTAGAATCGTAAACAAACCGACGTTTTCGCACACGAAAAGCCCAAGGGGTTAAAAATAATCCAATGGGCTGAAACAAGTACAAAAACGCCCAGAATCGTAAACAAACTCACGTTTCGCACACGAAAAGCCCCAGGGGTTAAATAATCCGATGGGCTAAAACAAGTAGAAAACGCCTAGAATCGTAAACAAACCCACGTTTCGCACACGAAAAGCCCAAGAGGTTAAATAATCCAATGGGTTGAAACAAGTTAAAAACGCCTAGAATCGTAAACAAACACGTTTCGCACACGAAAAGCCCCATGGGTTAAATAATCCGTTGGGCTAAAACAAGTACAAAAACGCCTAGAATCGTAAACAAACCGACGTTTGGCACACGAAAAGCCCCAGGGGTTAAATAATCCGATGGGATGAAAAAAGTACAAAAACGCCTGGAATCGTAAACAAACCGACGTTTCCGCACACGAAAAGCCCCAGGGGTTAAAAATCATCCAATGGGCTGAAACAAGTACAAAAACGCCCAGAATCGTAAACAAACTCACGTTTCGCACACGAAAAGCTCCAGGGGTTAAATAATCCGATGGGCTAAAACAAGTAGAAAAACGCCTAGAATCGTAAACAAACCCACGTTTCGCACACGAAAAGCCCCAGGGGTTAAATAATCCGATGGGCTGAAAAAAGTACAAAAACGCCTGGAATCGTAAACAAACCGACGTTTCCGCACACGAAAAGCCCCAGGGGTTAAAAATAATCCAATGGGCTGAAACAAGTACAAAAACGCCCAGAATTGTAAACAAACTCACGTTTCGCACACGAAAAGCCCCATGGGTTAAATAATTCGATGGGCTAAAACAAGTACAAAAACGCCTAGAATCGTAAACAAACCCACGTTTCGCACACGAAATGCCCCAAGGTTGAAATAACCTAATACATAAAAAATATACCAACTATTATATATAACCTAAAAAAGTCCATATAATCCGACACTATCCATACCCAAACGAAGTTTCTTTTTCTGAAGTATTCCCAATTAATTTTCATTAGCCAGTCAACCTTAATATTTAATACAACAAAATTTCATAGTCGACTATATTCTCATTAGTATACCAACAATCATACTCCAAAAAAACTACGAAAAATATAAATTAAAAAATAAGGAAGATGGGTGCGAATCCTAAAAAGTAGAAAATAAACCTAAACCATATCGATGGTGCAATCTGTCAGAATTCGTATTGACTTTATTAAAAAGTGAAAAAAAAAAAAAAAAAAATTATTCAGAACAATTTTATTGGCAAATGTGAACTAAAAATTAATGATATACTGTAATAGCTTTAGCTGTAACAATTTCAGTTAGTTACGATTTAATTTTAATACTTTTTCTTAGTGATTAGACTGAATTAATAGGAATATTGAGTTGTATTGTTTTCTGAACTCTCATTAAATTTGAATAATATTTGGACATGGATACAACCTTCCGATGCAATACATATTCAAAAACTAACAGGAAAAGTGCATCTAAACTTTAGAAACTACAATTTACTGCAAGCACACACACACATATATTTTGGTTTACAAAGTTACCTTTAAATCTATTACTTAAGATTTGATAACATATCGCTCAACTAACCTCCCAAATGTAAAGAAAATAGTCTCTAATCAATCTTCGATTGTTAAAAAAATAATTCTAGCACCCTGGTAAAGAAAGATTAAATCATTTTGCCATACATCTTTCCACATATAAGCCAGTGGTGTAAGACTACTAAACTAACAGACACTGCCTTTTTTCCACTAATATAACTTATTAGTTTAGTGGTCTTAGAACACTGTGGCATGTACCTGGAGAGATATGGTTCAAATCCCACATGCCAGAAAAACTGTCACAAAACTATTAATATCAAAGACAACAGTTAATTCTGTGGATACTATTTATTGAGGACTTTCTCTTTTTGGCACTAAGACATTTTTTCTTATTTCCTAAATTCTCTAACAATCATTTTTTATCTTGCAAAAATTGTTTAAAAATACATTTGGTGAACACCAGAAAATAATTAAAGATAATAATCCCGCCAACAAACACACAAGCAGCTACGGGGTGTCAAGATGCTCGATCGACGAATGCTGACGTCAGTACGTGTGACGTCACCAGTGAAAAGGCCTTGAGTCTCGATGGTTACGGCTAAGGACGAGTAGAGTCCCATCTCCTCGTGCTAAGGACGAGTAGAGTCCCACCTCCTCGTGCTAAGGACGAGTAGAGTCCCACCTCTCGTGCTAAGGACGAGTAGAGTCCCACCTCCTCATGCTAAGGACGAGTAGAGCCCACCTCCTCATGCTAAGGACGCAAATGTTTAAGTATAATAAATTCTAAGTATGTATTAATGAGAATATAAAGACTAGAAATTTTTATTTCTTTCACTGCATTCACAAATACGTTAAGGTCGTAATTCTCCCATCACTGCCTTCGGACAGCATCGAACAAAGTTTCGAAACAGATACCGTTAGCCTTTAAGCAACGATATTTCAATGAGACAATTGGTTAGTATTGGCATATTGAGAAAACAAATGGAAAAATTGATGAAAAAAAGTTTTTATTTCTTTTAATATATACTAAACTTTTTTTAAACAAAATTCTCTCGTAGTGTTCGGCTTCACTTAGTGTATCAAAGTTTTCTTTAAGACTAATGTACTTGAGCCGTCCCGTGGCCGATTGGTTAGCACGCTTGGCTACTCATCTAAGGGAACTGGGTTCGAGCGGGTAAGGCATGGATGTATGTGTCGTTTTTCTGCTGAGGTCCTGCTATCCTTTCAGATCTCTTACTGTGCCATATAAACTGACAGGCTCCTGTCAGACCTCTGTGGCAAGCAGCTGCTTGAGGGGGTATTTATTTTTATTTTTTTAATGTACTTGTAGTACGATACAGCTGTTTTGTAAAAAAGACTTTATTCGATTAGACCAGTGATGATTATATTTATTCATAAAATATACCAACATTAAGTTTGGCCATGATAGGACACAATATTTGTGAATCTTATTTATGCATACAGCAGGATATCGATATTAGCATGTTCGGCTGTTACTGTCTCCGTCCCTCAGTTATTCGTTGTTTGCAGAGGTTAATTTCCCTTTTTCAATGCGATGTTTGGAGCATTTCTTCGGTCATTATAAATCGAAAATGGGACTATTTAGCGCCCTCTAGCATAATTCATGGTATCTGCGAAGCATATTAATACCTCGGTTTGGGTTCCGCTTTTAACATACTTTAGAGCAGTGTTGAACGCGTCGATCGCGAATTGTCTGTCGATCACGTGCCTTCAGTGCAGATAGGCGGGGTTGGCTTTGTTGGTAGAGCGCCAGACTCATAATCTGATGCTTCTGGTTCAAGTCCTAGCTGGGTTAGCATCGAGATTAATCTCTGCAAAACTGCTCGCCCTGCCCGCGGTCAGTAGGGAACACCGACGGATTGGACGTTAAAGACGTGGACCCGTGTGCGGGAGAGAGTCATACCTTATGCACGCTAAGGAACAGGCTGGATGTCCTTGATTGGTGAACCTACCATCTGTCTCCAACAGCTGTCCAGCGGATCCCCTCCCCCAATCTTCTCTGATCCCTCGGGTCCTTACGACCTGGCCATTTAGCCCATTGTCTGCAAAAAAGTTCCGCTCAGATGTAAAACAACCCAACCTATTCCGATTTTTATTGTTTTAATACGTGGTTGTTATTTGTCTTTTAAATCTCGGCCACGAGTTTCATGAATTTTAACTTCATTTTTTCCTTTTTTTTTATCGCTTATTAATATTTCTACTTGATTCCGCGCACTTTAGTCCTCGTTGCTCATGACCCAAACAAACCAAACACTTCTTTTTTTACATATCTGCATTCGCAGTCGAATGTCGGCGTCGTTCGAGTCAAGTCACCAAGCTCCTTACTTTCTTTTTCTAAACATTATTTTTCGTAAGCCTGTTATGAAGATTATCAGCTTTTCTTTATATTTCATCGTAGGTCTAACCCAGATAAAATAAATTGGCATATATCATATCGCATGTACAATATTTTGTAATGGTCTCTTTCCCAACTGTTTCATCAGGCCAAGCAAAAGTATTCCTGGATGCAAAATAATCCTCTTGCAAACATACGTGAACAGCCTTGGCCTTCTAAATCCTCCTTCCACCACTATAATCTTCATCCTCATCAAATCGGATCCATATCGTCATTAAAGATAAGACCTTTAAAGAACTTTCACAACATTTTATTTGCTAGCATGTTTAACGTACTTACGATACTTTTTTTTGCTGTAATATCTTCGTATTACACATATGAAAGGCGTAACTCCGAACAGGCGGCGGAACGGACACTCATTTCTCGTACGTTCGTATTGTGACGTCAGTGGTTGTAGAAATTTTTTGTTCCCTGTAATTCCGCAGACACTTGAACGATAAGTCCCCTGTTTGGTGTGGGGCGAGGGTGGCTCAGTCGGTAGCGCGCCAGGCTCATAATCTGTAGTTCTCAGGTTCGAGTCCCAGCTGGATCAGCGTTGAGATTTATCTTCGCAAAATTCCCCGCTCTGCCCACGGTCAGTATGGGACACCGATGGGCTTGGAAAGGCCGCCGTCCGTCGGATGGGACGTTAAGCCGTGGCCCCGTGTGTGGGAGAGCCATACCCTGTGCACGTTAAAGAACACGCTGGATGGCCTTGACGGGAGGCTACTATCTGTCTCCCGACAGCTGTTCCCGCAATTGATTGTCAACCAGATTCTTAATTCTATTAAGCACAATCATGGAGAGAACTTTACTATAACAGAAAGTAGGCTGATACCCGTATAGTTATCATAAGAACTGCGATCATGGAACCATGTCTTATCATAGAACCATGCTATCATAGAACCATGCCTTTATCATAAAAGGTATTCAGAATTTCAGTCATCCAAGTGGTAACCGAAACATTCCCAGCTCTAAGCATTTCCGTAGTAATTTCATCTACTCCTGGGGATTTATGAAGTTTAAGTTTAGAAACAGCCAAAAGAACTTCAGATTGTGTTATAGGGCCAACATTAAAGCCACCAATGCATCTATCATCATTGCAAACAATTGGAGTAGAACTAACCACATTGTTTAGAACATCACTGAAATGCTCAGCCCACCTAGCCATGACAGAATCCTCATCTTTTATATCCTAACCTTGTTTATCATTTAATCCCTGTATACCTGTCCATTTTCTACCACACAAAATATTAACTATCTGGTACAGCTCTCTGCTGTTGTGCTGTCCAACTGCTTCCTCGACTTTGTCAGCCAAGAAATCAAGACAAAGATTCATATCAGCAGCTAACTGATCCTTTACAAGTTTATTAAGCTCTCTGTAATGCTTTCTATTAGGACGAGTAGGGTACCAAGCATATTCTTGCATTAAGGACATTCCTGCAGTTTTTTCTTTCTGAAATAAGCTCAAGTGCCTTATCACTCAAATAATTCTGTCTCTTCTACTACTTTTTTCCTAAAAGAGTACTGTTAGTTTCCAAAAAAGCCTATTAAAACGCCGAAAAAGCCATTCTTCCTCAACATCAGTAATAAATAAACCATTGATGTCATAATGGCT